>CM024518.1:38206556-38806556 GCA_014182375.1 Eucalyptus virginea | reverse complement strand
TTAAAATATTTATTCAAGTTGGTTTTTGACCTCGTCTTTATACTTGATAAACATGCTTGCGGTCTCATCTTTGCTAATTAACATATAAACATAGCAAAATTGAGTACAATCATCTATAAAAGTGATGAAGTACTTATTTCCACCTCTACTTTCTATGAACTTTAAATTACATAAATAGCCATGGATTAATTATAGAGGTTCAACTGTTCATGGATTTGAAATATTTCTTAGCAAACTTAGCCTCAACACAAATCTTGCACTTGTAATGGGCATCTAACTCAAATTTTGCAATTAGCCACAAGTTTGCTATCTTCTTCATTATACAATAGGTTATATGTCCTAATCTACCATGCCATTGATAAGAAGACACGAGAATGTAAATTGAATACTTCTCTTTATTACTAGCCTTTGGGCACAAGAATTTCGAGTTTACTTTAGTGATAGCCACATTGGCTTTTAATGACCTACAAGTACCATTTTCCCACATACATCCCCCTTTAGAAAGTATAAACTTGTTAGATTTAAATACAATTTCGAAACCTTTCTTAACAAGTATGGGTCATAAATGAGATTTTTTCGGATTTTTGGTACATGGAGCACATTTAGCATAATGATTTCTTTGTAGGAGGTGAAGTTTAAGATCACCTTTCCTTTCCTCTCCCAGCAATATTTGCAGATGTAGAGTTAGCCACATAGAGCTTCTCTTCTTCCTCAACCTTCTTGTAAGACGAGAAGGTAATTTGCGGTTTTCGTGTCCAACCACCAATTGGTATTGTTCGATGCCAAGGATACCTCAGACATCACTACATTAGTCAGTCTCTCATCATCTTCCTACTGCTATTGCTTAAGGCCTAACCAATGAATTTCTCCAGTTTCTTATTCAGTATTATCGGAGATTGTACCATTAAACTAGGCAAAACCTATTGAACCATTCCTCCAGAATTTGGATCATATGCCATTTGGCCTTTTTTTTTTTGAAAAAAAAAAAAAACAATCTTAGGTGTATTAGTTGAGTGACTTATACCCATACTACTATAAATGGTTTTAGCCCGAAATCTCACAACATTTGTTGCCATAACACCAGGCCATGAGGTTTGAACCTCATCGATTGGAATAATCAGAGGAGCGTCTCTAAGAACATTCTAAACATTATTATTATTATTATCAATCATCACGATTTTTTGATAAACCCAACAAACATTGAGAGCGATAACTTTCTAATGGTGCTAAGCAGATTTACAAACTTTGCTTTCAAGATATAATGCTTTGAACTTGTTGGTATCAACATTATATGAATAGGACTCTATGGAACACTTGATGAAATCAGCACACTTAGAGAAACTACTTGAAGAATAGAGATGTGGGTGTTTTCGCTTCTCTTTCAAATAAAGAATTTCAAATCTATTTATAGAGTTTTGGAATTCAAGCATAGAAGTGATAAATGAATCATGAATTAAATAGATATAAGAATCTAGAAGACTCGTGAATTAAATAGATACACGAATTCAAGAGATACATGAACTTGAAAGATACGTGAACTACTGAGATACATGAACTCATTTTGATCATTCTCATTGACCCGTTAACCCATCATAATTATAATAACTTTCACGTCCACTTGACTAAGCAACAAAACATGTAGGTCCACCACTAAAATTACAGAAAGAAAAGATATGTCTCCCATATTACCCTACACAAAGAGGATGCCATCGATCTCGTAAGTGAAGAAAAAAGAAGAACAAGCAGTGGCACAACAAGTCAGACCTCGAACGAACATCGACAAGATTGCCCATCAACATTGCAGATCGAATGCCATGGAAGAAGCGCAAACGATGACAAGTTGCTTCTTTTTTTTTTTTTTTTTCTCTCCCGACATTGCCGATCAAAGGGCCAAAGACGGGCGAGCCACCAAAAAGAAGAAAGAAAAAAAGAAAAGGAGAAGCAAGAAAGTGAATCAAATGCCGTTGAGGGCACAAAACGCGTTGCGTGAAATTAGGGTTTGCAGGAGAAGGTTCTACCGTGCACTCCATCTCCTCTGCATTTTCTTCGCGAGTTGGGATTGGAGACCAGCCCCGGCGCGCGCGGGAGACAGGGAGAGACGCGTGCGCGGGTTCTGAGGAGGTGAAAAAGGAATAATACAATGCGGGAATGACCGTCTTCTCTCATGCCTACCGTTGGGGCAACGCGACTGATCCGGTTAGTTCCACGTGGGCGAGAGAGAGACAATTACGCATGCGCTGTTTCCGAGGATGATAAAAATGCGGGACCAAGCGCCTGCTATCGTGCCCACCGCTGATCCAGTTTCCCTGTTGATGGTTCGATGCAATGGCGCCACGGGGGATCGTGAGCTTTGGTCAATGGCTCCATTCTCTGGGTCTTTTCAGGGATCGTCTCGTTCGTGGTGAACGCGCTGCGGAGGATATATAAGCCAAAAATAAAAAAAGATTGTTCAGAAAATGGATGATACTATTTATGGAGATGACACGGACGTGTTGTGAAATGAAAGTGAGTCGAGTCGGGCTACTTCGTTTTCTTTAGTCCGAGTCAAGTTGGAGTGCTTAATATCAGAAATCATTATTTTATATATATGTCTTAAGCAAGCGAGCGAGCCTAACTTGGGGATTGCATATTGTATATACTATAATCAGTTCTATTGCATTTTTAATTGTAATAAAAATGGATGGACCACCCCCTCTCGAACATGTATCTTCACTTTTGACATTAAGTGCGACGCAGCATATTTCAACGAATGGCGAATAGTAGGGCTACCAATGACCAAGTTCGAGATTCTATGACAGCCAAGTTGAAACAAAACTTTCTGCCTACGTACTTATTGTCACTTGAAAATCGACCCGCAATGTTTTTTAATTTTTTGGGCACCCCACAGGTATGTGTGGCGAATCAGAATTAAGTTTTCTTTCACCAATTTCACCAAAGCATCAACAATCATACTTTTTTTTTAAAAGAATTTTCATCACTATCATCTACCCAAACAAACCACTAAACACCCACGGTGTATTTGGTAACATTTCTGTTCTTAAGAACCATTTCTTCTCAGAAATAATTTTTTCTATATCTATTCCCCAGATAAGTTCATGAGAATTTGAACTTATTTGGTAACTACACAAAATTTATTTTTTTGGAATAAAAAGAATAGGAATGCATTGAGTATGAACCTCAAAATTCTTTTTAGATTTTTCCTTATTTTCTGAGGTTTTTCTAATTTTTTCTTCTTTTCCCCCCTTCTTCTTCCTCCTCTAGCTAGTCACCAAGTCTTGACGATGGCCGGTAACTAGCTAGAGACAAGGACTGGTGACCTCGTTGACTTTATGGGAGTCTCATTGTGGTGGGACGAGGTTCGACCTCGCGGTGGTTGGGCGAGGTTAAAGTGGGAGGACTTGAGGGTAGCAAAGGGTCTTGGGTGTATTAGAATCCAAGATCTTCTTAGGGGGTGCATGATAAAAATTATTTCTGTTCCAGAAATGATTTTTCTGTTCCAGACCAATTTCTGGAATAGAAACTTGTTTGATAACGCTACTCAAATTTTCTGTTTCTGGAATAGGTTTCTATTCCAGAAATAGAAATTGAGGAGAAATCAATTTCTGATTTCTCCCCCTAAAAACCCTAATTTCACTCGGTTCTCCCTCGTACGTCTTTGCCTTCTCTTCTCTGCCTCCTCCTCCTCCGCCTCTTCTCTGCCTCCTCCTCCTCCTCCGCCTCTCCTCCACCTCTGCTCATCTCCTCGAGACATCATCGTCTCCTCCGCCTCTCCTCCACCTCTCCTCCACCTCTCCTCATCTCCTCGAGACATCGTCTTCTCCATTGGACGCTCGGATCGTCTCCTCCACTGGACGCTGTCTGCCTCTCCTCTTGCTCATCCACATCTGCTCGCGAATCCACCCCCTCGCCGCGACCCACTGTCCCCGCTTATTGTCCGAGCACCCCTCGGCAACAGATCTATCGCTTGCACCCCCGCCGCTCATTCCCCTGCGATGCCAGAAGCCCTCCTCCACAGATCCGAGCACCGACGCCCCAAGCCGCTCCTGCTCTGCTCCGTCTCACCAAAAGCCGCCATCGCCCCGCGACCTAAGCAACGCCGCTCGCGAATCCGCCCCTTCGCCTCATCCAGAAGCCCTCTGCAGCAGACACCGGAGCCGCTCGAGTTCGTCCGACGAGGCCCACGACCGTGAAGTGCGCAAAGAAGCAGAACTACCCTTCTCCTCTCTTCTCTGGTTCGTGCCGATTCCTCTTCTTTTTCTCTCTCTGTTGAGTGCTCGCACTCAAATAGCAACATGTCTTTTTCAACTTCTTCCCCAGAATATGTAATAATCGAAAATGGCCTTGATTATGAGACCAGCTTAGTGTTAGTTGTGAAAGGACTTGATTGCTCCATTCACGACTTATTTTATTTACAACGTGTTATAGTCTATGTAGTTATTTTCTAGTCAATAGGAGTTCCAAAAATTAAAATAAAAAACTCTATGAGAGATATCCAATTGAGATCTAGATAAACAAATAGCAACATACTATACCTTGATTTGACTCCATCCAGCCCAGTCTTCCGCGATGGCACTATAAGACAAGTTGAGAACTACAAGATTGCTTGGATGAAAATTGATGGCCAAGAGCTCATGAGGACACCTATTCCAGGACAAGTATCTTAACCTTGAAAGCTGCTTCTTAAAGTCTCCAACAAAATATCCCCCACGTAATTTGAGGAACCTCATGTTCGGAACCCTTGAAAACTCTTCGCTTTTATAGATTTCTTGTGCATTTCCATCCAAGCAAACTGCTTCAATGGTCTCCTTTCTCTGTCATACAATGGTAAGGTAGCATAAGAATAAATGAAAAAAGTCTTCATCCTCTCTCTTCCTACTAAAAAGGGCTCCCAATTAATAAATGAACCATCAAGAGAAGCATGGAATTCGACAGTCAAACATATGGTCTCACCTCTTCTGTTCTAATGATTTTAACGGCTGTCTCAGGAATCCACAACCTGCTCTGCTTTCTTGGATCCATCAGCCTTGTATCTTCACAGACGATTTTCCTCCCGAGATCTTTCAATTGGTCGTGCATCCAGAATTTGTTGTCATCAGTTATCTTTATCAAGGACATGCAGACAAGGACTTGAGTTGAATAATCTGGTAAAAACCCACAATCTTTCCACATGTAGAATGCATTTGTCTTGTCTTCATCCACAAAAAGACGTGCGATGTCAAGAAATATCTGTTTTTGCTCATGACTCAAGGCATTGTAGCAAATCTTTAACGTTTCTTGGACCTTCTCATGAGTTATTTCCCTTAGGTTGTGCAGTACACCTATCCATAAGCCTTTGTTTTGGCGGCGAAGTAATGAGCCTATGGCTTCGAGAGCCAAGGGAAGTCCTCCAGTAGTAGAAACTACTTGTTTCGAAAGACTGACATAATCATCTGGAGGAGAATTTCTTCCGAACGCATGTCTACTAAATAGCTCGAGCGATTGAACAAAATCCAATGGCTTCACTTCGTACTCTAAGGTTCGATTAGCTTCTATGATGCTTCTGTTCCTAGTCGTCATAATAACTCTACTTCCGGAGCCAAAGGAAATGTGCTTGATGGCTAGTTTCTCGATTTGTTCCTCGCCCACATCATCGAGAACGATGAAGACTTTCCTGTTAGAAAGTCGCTGTGCAATCATCTTGATCCCATCATCAATGTCATTGATTCCATCGTGAAAGCTCGAACCAAACACGTTAGATAATAGTTGTTTCTGTAAACTTACAAGGCCAAAGCGGAGTGACAATTCTCGGACATTTCCCAAGAAGCAACAATGACTAAAGAGTGAATTTAGTTTGTTGTAGAGAACTTTAGCGAGAGTTGTTTTACCAATTCCACCCATTCCATGGATTAGCACAAATCGCATGCCTCCAGAGTCCACATCTAACAACTTCACTACTGCTTTCACTCGATCGTCCATTCCGACTAAATGTCCAGCCACGTACTTGTCTTTTATCTTGAGCTTCATCAGAATCTCTCGGGTCACTGATTTAATGAATTTCCAATACCTGCAATATTAGTGAGTCATCTAATGAGATATTGTAAAAGATAACCCTAAGACACCCAGTAAATGGTTGCAATCAACACGGCTAGCATCTCTTACTAGATGAATGACATGGTTAATTCTGTTACCAGAAATAGTTTTCAAAATACACATGGTATTCATTCAATTTCAAAATGCCAAAACGAAAACTTATCCAAGCTTGGGTACATAATAAAAGTCCAAAGCAAAAGTCATGGAGTGCTTGACACCTACATACCCTTGCCTTTTCAACTCCCATCCCTTGATCTGGGCAACACTTGTGAGGGCATCCTCCCACTTTCGCCTCATCTCAGGGCCGAACCTCTCCTCATGCTCCTCCAAGGGGCTGACATATAGTTGAGACTTAAGCTTGACATCGCAAGGTTCCACGTCGTAGAAAATTGGCAAAATCTCTTTCTCAGATGGTTTGTATTTCTTGCACTCAACCATTTGTGCGAGCTCACGAAGGCACCATGGACTTGAAGCATACCCTCTAGAGAAAATTGGTATGTAGATTTTCGACTTTTCGATGGCCGTCGATAGTTCATCGCCTATTTCTTTGCCAACATGGATCTCTTCCTTGTCGAAGAAAACACGGATGTTCGCTTCTAGCATTTCATGATAAAGACAATCCGTGAATGCTTGGCGAGTGTCCGGTCCCCTGAAACTCAAGAAGACATCATAATCAATCGCTGATGACTCACCGCCACTGGTTTCAGCCTCCAAGCTCTTTCCCATCTCCATTCTCGCAAGTATTTTCGTCCGAGGGCTTCCTGTCTCAGAGCACCTAATCAAGAAAGGCTCGTTCACTTTTTATGACCTAGTCATAGAAAGTGGACTGATTGGCCACACAGGCCACTTCTGACTTTCGTTTATATATCTCTTGAGACCTCTATTCCTGGAACTTTCCCTCGTTGAGTGGCCCTGAATAGTACCAACGATTTTTTCACTAATCAAGTCTACGTCACTTGTCCAAAAAAAAAAAAAAAAGTCTACGTCAACGCTAAAACGTGGCCAAACCGCGTAGCATATTCTCCCGGTAGGCTCGGTTTCTAGTAGGCTTGACTTTTGACGAACTCACTAAATGCACGTGGATCTCAGTAGATATAAAATATTGAGGAAATTAAAGTATTAGTCCTTGGTTTCTCCTCGGCTAATGCTTTGTTTTTTTGACGAGCACAAAACAAATCGAGGTTACAATTTTATATTACTTCCTTAACTCTAGGATTTTTTTAGACACTGTTTTCCAACTTAGCGGTGATGTTTTTAAAATAGATTTATGAGTAGCTTTCTTTTACCTGAACAGTAATTTTTCCCATTTTATCAGTTAATTCGTTTCCTAAATCCATTTGAAGTGACTTTATCTTTCACTTTTTTGTTTATTTTTATTTATATTTTGCGGCACTTGCACTATGAATTTCTTTTATCTTAAACAAGTAAAACATTCATATAGAATTGTTGACAAGTTATTTCGCCTAAATATATTTCATTACTTTCTAAAATTTGAATAATATTTTAAACTTTGGCTGGAAAGCTAAAAAGATGTCCTTACTTTTTACTAGGCCAAACAAAAGGGCCCTGATGTTTTGGTTGCATCCTAGTTTGTCTTCATTCATTGATTTTTATGGTCTGATTTCTAAGGAAGTTTGCCTCTGTGAATTTTCAATGTGAAATTATAGAATTCTCCTTGAATAAACGTAGATGCATATGTAGGACTTTAAGATGGCATTTTTTTTTTTTTTGTAATTTTAATAGCTATTTTGCATGGATAGATGCCTTAAAAATTAGATTAGAATTAGTTAAACCTTGGATGTTAGTAATTTAGATTGCGTCTTATTAATAAATCAGAAGAAATATGTTTAAGGGCTCATTTGGGGATATTGAAGATTTGTTGCTGTAAGTATACTTGCTTTAGTCCTACTCTCTAGGCAGCAACCATCTCCTTAATAAAATTACCTATAGTCCATAAAGCAGCCATTTGGTTGCTATGTGTTAAACTAGCGCAGGATTTTCATTAGATACCATAGCTTGAGTTGAGGGGAAATTATAAAAAAATTCATAAATTTATTGTAATTATGCCGATTCAATCTTAAAATTTTAATTATGCTAATTGAATCTTAAATCTTTTCGCATTATGCTAGTTGAGTCAATTCAGCCAATTTTGACCAAAATCACTAACGTGGATGCCAACTATCGTGGCATAGCCGGTATTGACATTACCATCTTTAATATTCTTTTCTTTTTTCTTTTCTTTTCTTTGTGTTTTCTTTTCTTAAACTTAGGGTTGGCGAGGGAAGATAAAAAGTTATGAAAAAATTCATTAATTATTAAAATATTTATTACTAGCCTTTTGGTATATTCTCCTTTAAGTTTAGAAAATTATCTCCAAACTAGCATACAAATCCTTTAAGTTTAAAGAACCATATTCTCCTCCTTTGTCAGACCTAAGTACTTTAATTCACCTATCAAGTTGGTTTTGACCTCATCTTTATACTTGATAAACATGCTTGTGGCCTCATCTTTGCTAATTAACAGATAAACATAGCAAAATCGAGTACAATCATCTATAAAAGTGATGAAGTATTTATTTTCACCTCTACTTTCTATAAACTTTAAATTTACATAAATAGCTATGGATTAATTATAGAGGTTCAACCGTTCATGGATTTGAAAGATTTCTTAGCAAACTTAGCCTCAACACAGATCTTGCACTTATAATGGGAATCCAACTCAAATTTTGGAATTAGCCACAAGTTTGCTATCTTCTTCATTATACAATAGCTTATATATCCTAATCTACCATGCCATTGATAAGAAGACACAAGAATGTAAACTGAATACTTCTCTTTATTACTAGCCTTTGGGCACAAGAATTTTGAGTTTACTTTAGTGATAGCCACATTGGCTTTGAATGACCTACAAGTACCATTTTCCCACATACATCCCTTTTTAGAAAGTACAAACTTGTTAGATTTAAATACAATTTTGAAACTTTTCTTGACAAGTATGGGTCATAAATGAGATTCTTTCGGATTTTCGGTACATGCAACACATTTAGCATAATGATTTCTTTGCAGGAGGCGAAGTTTAAGATCATCTTTCCTTTTCTCTCCTAGCAATATTTGCAGATGTAGAGTTAGCCACATAGAGCTTCTCTTCTTCCTCAACCTTCTTGTAAGACGAGAAGGTAATTTGTGGTTTTTGAGTCCGACCACCAATCGGTATTGTTCGATGCCAAGGATACCTTAGACATCACTACATTAGTCAGTCTCTCATCATCTTCCTACTGCTACTACGTAAGGCCTAACCAATGAATTTCTCCAGTTTCTTATTCGGTATTATTGGAGATGGTACCATTAAACTAGGCAAAGCCTATTAAACCATTCCTCCCGAAATTGGATCATATGCCATTTGGCCTTTTTTTTTTTTTTTGAAAAAAAAAAAAAAACAATCTCAGGTGTTTTAGTTAAGTGACTTGTACCTATACTACTATAAATGGTTTTAGCCCGAAATCTCACAACATTTGTTGCCATAACACCAGGCCATGAGGTTTGAACCTCATTGATTGAAATAATCATAGGAGCGTCTCTAAGAACATTCTAAACGTTATTTTTATCAATCATCTTGATTTTCTGATAAACCCAACAAACATTGAGAGCGATAACTTTCTAATGGTGCTAAGCAGATTTACAAACTTTGCTTTCAAGATATAACGCTTTGAACCTATTGGTATCAACATTATATGAATATGACTCTATTGAACACTTTGTGAAATCAGCACACTTAGAGAAACTACTTGAAGAATAGAGATGTGGGTGTTTTCGCTTCTCTTTCAAATAAAGAATTTCAAATCTATTTATAGAGTTTTGGAATTCAGGCATAGAAGTGATAAATGAACCATAAATTAAATTGATATAAGAATCTAGAAGACTCATGAATTAAATAGATACACGAATCCAAGAGATACATGAACTTGAGAGAAACGTGAACTACTGAGATACATGAACTCATTTTGCTCATTCTCATTGGCCCATTAACCCATCATAATTATAATAACTTTCACGTCCACTTGACTAAGCAACAAAACATGTAGGCCCACCAATGAAATTACAGAAAGAAAAGACATGTCTCCCATATTACTGAGAAAATATTGGGTGGTCGGGACCTCCACGTCAGCGTGGTCCCGGACCACTCACGACGTGCCATGTGGAGGGGTGGACCCATTTGGTGTCTTCTGCCTTCTTCCCCTCTCTCTCCTCTTCCTAGCCTGCCGACGCCATCTCTCCTCTAGCCTGCACGCTCTCTCCTGTCAGAGCATTTATTGCGGAAACTTTTCTCTTTCCTTCGTTTGAGAAAGAAAACGGCCGTTCGTTCCTCTGTCCCTCTCCATTTCTTTCCTTCCGAATTTTTGAATCTGAAATTCTCTCTCCGCTCTCGTTCCCTGCCGTCGCCGAGCATCAAGCGGCCGTTCCCCTGCCGTCGCCGACGAACCACATTACGGCCGCTCCGTCGTTCTCTCTTCGGGCTCGTTGCTGATCCGTCGTTCGTTCCGGCGTTCCCGGGATCGCAGATGCAGCACGCGGAGGAGAAGCAGGCCTCTTCGAGCTCCCCTCAACGTCGGCGAGCATCTCCCGCCGAGCGAGACCCCCACACACCGGAAGGCTCGGAGGCGAGGTTGCTGGAGAAGCTGGTGCTGTACGCGAAACGCTCCGCCGATGGCCCTTCACCTCCGCCTCCGCCGGTTGACTCCGTCGCCCTGGACTCCGACGCCGACGCCGACGCCCCTCCGCCGGTTGCCTCCGTCGGCGTCGGAGTCCGTTGCCCCCGACTCCGACGCCGACGCCCCTTCGCCTCCCTCTCGCGACCTCCGCTCCGCTCTCTCCCTCTTTCCTCTGCGGAGCGCCCTTACTGGCCAACCCCGCGAGCAGCCTCTCTCCGAGTCTCCGTCTCCTTCGCGGCCAGGTAGACGTCGTCCATCTCTCTCTCTTTCTGGTGTCACGGATTCTTCTTTCTTATTTCTGTTCCATGTTGATGAGCAAGTGTACTCTAGCTTGATGATGCTTCATGGGTAGGTTCGTTTCATGAGATTGAGATTAAGCTACACTGGTGCGGAGGTTGTTCGTAATGGGATGTGCGTCTCTTGTGCCGAATAGAGTGTTGGGTCGTGCCTTGGAAGCTCAAAAGATGAACTTTAGTTGTTTCCTTGTTCTGATTATGCTATTAGTCTGTGATATCACAAGTTCATTCGATGTTGTGATTGAAGTTTCGGTGTCGGGTTATGTTAATATTGGGAAAGTTCATGCTTTGTGTTAGTTTTTGTTGACACACTGGATTCTCTCTGTGGTGGGTTTGCAGCTTCGGTTTGACCAATCGGCTGGGGCGTGCTCGAGGGGCTTTGATCAACTCGATTCTTGCTCTGCTGGCCATCCTCTTAGAAAAAAGGCGGCTCATAATTAGTTGTTTCTTGGCTTTGTAATGGACCAAGAGTCCCGAGTGGATGAGGACTTCCCCCTCTTCCAGAAATGCTCCAAACAACCTAAAGCGCTACCATCATCATCGATAACTACTTCCTCCTCCTCCAGTCTTGCAGCCGAGACGTTAATAAAGCAAGTGGAGAAAGTGAAGGAGGATACTAGCCTTACTAGCACTAATGTCTGGGTAACAAGATTGGCAGCTTTCAATCAAAGCAAGAGTGAAATCACATGGAGTTTTAGATTTGAGGATGACATCTACTTCAACCGTTCCTGCGTTAAATCTTTTTGACATTGCATTCGGATTTGCATTTTTGTGCCTATGTACTTCATCGTAAGTTTTTATCTTCTGATATTCAATGGTAGGATGGGAGAAGGCTGAAAATGAAGTCTTGGTGCTGAAGAAACAACTGGAGGCTGCAACACAAAGGAACTCGACACTAGAAGATCGAATCAGTCATCTTGATGGAGCACTTAAGGAATGTCGACACTAGAACATTTAATTCCTGTTGCGCCTGTTGTTAAGATGAGAAAAAAGGCATATCAGAAAAACTTCCATATACATAACCCTTTTGAGCAATTATTAAAGTTTGAAAGAACACTCACTACGGAAGCAGGAGTGAACTTGAGACCTTCCGCGAAAAAAGTCACAGGGAATAATAAAACAAATGACATCATGGTTATAATCGAAAAGAGAGTTATATTGTCCAAGGATTCCTGTACATAAGCAAATTCAACTGCCAAAATAAGAGAACAATCGCATAATGTAGCTTCAAATACTTGACAGGGATCAGAAGTACAAGAAAACAAAGTTCGTGGAAGTGAATAAGGATGAGGAAACAAAGCCTGAAGAATATGCTGCTGCTCCAAGTGTGTCGACAGCTACAACTACAAGTGCATATGGAGTCATTGAGAAGAACATAGACAGTGAAGTCAGAAGCTCGACTCTGGCCTCCATCACAAGCACAACTCAGAGCCCCACGTGTCCACGTGCTTTATTACTGAAAAATAGTTATTCGGTTTTACTAGATTAACAGAATCTGTTAATTCTGTTTCATCTTCTTCTTCCTTTTCCTTTTGATGATGGTGTATAAATCAAGTGAGGAAGAGAAACTGAAAAGCTAAGCTATGAATGTATTACTCGACTGTTCATGAAATCCAGAATACAGCAAAATTACAAACACTCTCAATTCATCAATATTCTTCTTCATTTTCTGTTCAATCCATTTTCCTCACACTTATTGACCATGACTTTCTTGCTGAGCACATTACGAGATTGATTACTCAGATTCGAGGCCATTGCGCTCCAAAACCCAGCCCTTAGAAACCATAAAAGCCAAAGTCATGCGCACCGAACAAAAATAAAAGACCTAAACTATGACTTCGACCGATGAGCTAGCTAGAATACATATCTGAAATCAAACTAAAAGTATTTGCACCTCCCCAAGAAACATAGCCGATAGATGGACAGAGAAAAATGGCTCCATGTCGACGGATTGTCCGAACTCGGGGTCTAGAGGCCTTTTGCCTGCGATGATCTCCAACAGTACGACACCGAGCGGACTAGAGGTCGCGAGAGGGAGGCGGAGGGGCGTCGGCGTCAGAGTCGGGTTCAGGGGAGGAGGCGGCGTCGGAGTCGAGGGCGACGGAGTCAACCGGCGGAGGCGGAGGTGGAGGGCCGTCAGCATCGCGTTTCGCTGGAAGAGAGGCACGACTTCGCGGAGGGGGGAGAGATAGAGCAGAGCGGACGTCGCGAGAGGGAGGCGGAGGAGCGTGAGCGTCGGCGTCGGCGTCGGCGTCGGCGTCGTTGTCGGCGTTGGCATGGGGGGCGATGGAAGCAACCAGCGGAGGCGGAGGGGCTCAACCTTTCTTCTCCAGCAACCTCGCCTCCGAGCCTTCCGGTGTGTGGGGGTCTCGCTCGGCGGGGGACGCTCGCCGACGTTGAGGGGAGCTCGAAGAGGCCTGCTTCTCCTCCGCGTGCTGCATCTGCGATCCCGGGAACGCCGGAACGAACGACGGAGCGAAGCGAGCGAGCAGCGGAGTAGGGGCGACCGTAATGTGGTTCGTCGGTGACGGCAGGGGAACGGCCGCTTGATGCACGGCGGAGCAGCAACGAGCGCGGGGAGAGAGAAATTTTCAGATTCAAATTTTCGAGAGGAAAGAAATGGAGAGGACAGAGGAACGAACGGGGCTTATCTTTCCTTCGTTTGAGAAAGAAAACAAAAGCTTAAGCCGCATTAAATGCTCTGACAGGAGAGAGAGCGTGCAGGCTAGGAGGAGAGAGGGCTCGGCAGGCTAGGGAGAGGAGAGAGAGGGGAAGAAGGCAGAAAGCACCAAGTGGGCCCACCGCTCCACATGGCACCTCGTGAGTGGCCGGGGACCACGCTGACGTGGAGGTCCCGGACCACCTAATATTTTCTCCATATTACTCTACTCAAAGAGGATGCCATCGATCTCCTAAGTGAAGAAAGAAGAAGAACAAGCAATGGCACAACAAGTCAGACTTCGAACGAACAAGATTGCCCATCAACATTGCATATCGAATGCCGTGGAAGAAGCTTAAACGACGACAAGTTGCTTTTTTTTTTTTTTTCTCGACATTACTGATCAAAGGGCCAAAGACAGGCAAGCCACCAAAAAGAAGAAAGAAAAAAGAAAAAGAGAAGCAAGAAAGTGAATCAAATGCCGTTGAGTGCGCAAAACGCGTTGTGTGAAATTAGGGTTTGCAGGAGAAGGTTCTACCGTGTACTCCATCTCCTCTGCATTTTCTTCGCAAGCCGGGATTGGAGACCACCCCCCGCGCGCGCGCGAGAGAGAGACGCATGCGCGGGATCTGAGGAGGTGAAAAAGGAATAATACAATGCGGGAATGACCGTCTTCTGTCATGCCTACCGTCGGGGCAACGCGACCGATCCGGTTAGTTGCACGTGGGCGAGAGAGAGACAATTACGCATGCGCTGTTTCCGAGGATGATAAAAATGCGGGACCAGGCGCCTGCTGTCGTGCCCACCGCGGATCCAGTTTCCCTGTTGATGGTTCGATGCAATGGCGCCACGTGGGATCGTGAGCTTTGGTCAGTGGCTCCATTCTCTGGGTCTTTTTAGGGATCGTCTCGTTCGTGGTGGACGCGTTGCGGAGGATATATAAGCCAAAAATCAAAAAATCAAAGAATCAAAAAGATTGTTCAGAAAATGGATGATAATATTTATGAAGATGACACGGGCGTCTTATGAAATGAAAGTGAGTCGAGTCGGGCTACTTCGTTTTCTTTTTAGTCCGAGTCAAGTTGGAGTGCTTAATAGAAGAAATCATTATTTTATATATATATTGTCTTGAGCAAGTGAGCGAGCCTAACTTGGGGATTGCATATTGTACATACTATAATAAGTTATATTCCATTTTAATTGTAATATAAGTGGATGAACCATCCCTCCCTAACATTTATCTTCACTTTTGACGTTGGCCTCGTTTGGTTCAGCATTTGGGAAAAGCCTTTAGCTCAAAGAGCTTTGAAAAAAAAATACAAGATTGTTTGATAAACTATAACCGAAAAGTGTTTTAGGGAAATGTAAGATTTGTTTGGTAAACATATATTTGAAAAACCCTTTAGTATGACAAAATTAAGTTTTTAGTTTTTAGTATTTTTAAAATTGAAAAAAAAAATAATGATTATATAACATTTTACATTTTCATGTTGAGAGTAATGTGAAAGATACATATTAGTAAATTTATTTAAAAATTATATTAAAAGAATTTGATTATAAATTAGATACAAAGCTCGACTTTTGGCATAAGGTTCTTTTAGGTTCGTTTTCAACTTTGAATAATTTTTTTAATTATTGTAATATTAATCATCTTCATTAATTAACGATCATTCTAATGTATTAATAAAAAGTTGGGCTATTGATTGTCAGAAGATAAAAATGATATAGAAAAAAAAATGTGAACTTATTTGGTGGATGGTGAAGCGACCGATTGTGGATGCTAATTTTTTTGAGTAAGCACCGCAAATAAAAAGGGAGGTCTTCATTAAGAAAAATAAAACCAAGTTCTTCTAATACAAATTTGACTAGAAAGAGTCATTTCATGATAGTAAACATGCTCATATATGTCTGAAAAAAAAGAAATACGTTATACTTAGTATTATAAATCTCTACAACTTTGTAAACTTATGGCTATTTCATCACATAAACATGCCATGTTCGAAGTTGCATATGAATTTGAAGCACCCACCATTCATTTGCATTATCATGGTCAACTGAATATCCATAATTGGGATCCAATTCTGCTTGTTCAAAATTCGTATTAGTCACGTTATTTCTCCATATATAATTGTATAAAGTCATTGCCGTTATGACAATTTGCACTTGCTTTTCATATGGATAACTTGGCATATAAGTTAAAATCCCCCACTTCTGTTTTAATATACCAAAGGCTTGCTTAATTGTCGAGTGTAGCGAGGAATAGGCACGGTTAAACACTTCTCAATATCCTGTAGGTGAAGGACCTTCTCGAAACTCTATTAAATGATATCTAATTTCTTTATATGACCCCAAATAACCAGTCGGATTTGAATATCTAGCATCTACTAGGTAATATTTACCTATATAAATATATTGTAAATTTAATCAACATATGCCAATTAGATGAATAGATATATCTAAACCATTGAATAACATACTTGGAGGAGAATGTGGAAAATATGCGTCACACTTTTCAATAGCTTCATAAAAGATATGGGTTTTATGAGCTTGTCTCTCCCAACCGGCCCAAATATAGACAAATTCCATATTAAAATTACATATGGCTAACACGTTTTGAGTTGTTGTTCCTTTTCGACCATACGTAGGTACAACCGCTTAAATATGTGTACCGTCAATAGCTCCAATGCAATCCTTAAAATATAGATAAAATCGTCGATCTTTCTTGATCTTCTTTGGAACTTTTCTATATTGTGGATCATTTGGTTGGATCAAATCTTTTCCCATATCACATATTTTATCTAAAACTAAGCTGAAGTGCCTATTTATGGTTTCCCCGAAGCGCTGAAAACGCTTATGTACTAATCTATTACCTCTACCATGTCCTAGAATATGAAAAAATATACCAACCATTTCTCTAATATCAGTATTCCTAGATCCTCAAAGGCTATAACGTGTTACTAAATCATGCATCAAATTATTAAATACAATCTTATGCATTCTGAACATATTATAGCATCTTATCGGATTAGCATCTTCACAAATCAACTCTTTTAACCATACATAACTTGTGTATGATGAGGTCATGCAAGGTTGTTTGCAAAGGTTGGTCGCTTAATAAAGAATTGCAGCTTGAGTGACTAAGACAAGATCCCATAATTCATTTTTCTCTTGCTCATGATTTTCCCTTGTATGTGAATCATCCATAATTGCTTCAAGTAACAAAATATAAAGAGAAACAATGTATTAACCATCGCATATATGCAAACTATCACATTAAGAGAACACCAAATGAAAATAATTCTAACATCAAACATTAATTGAAATTAGGTTCACAAGGACTGCAAATAAAGATCCATAGATAGAAACAAAGTGGAATGACTAAGCTTCAAACATGAAAACAATAAGATGTTAACATCCTATCTACGAAGACTTGATTCTCTTCTCAACTCATATTTGAGATACTTTACTTTCTTTGCATCATCCTTTAAACTCATGAAAACTTGTCTATTGTCTATCTTTTCCTTTAAATGAGAAATTGCATAAAATTACAAGTTTTCGTCTTCCACAATCTCAGGTATGGAATCCAATATCTCTATAAGGTCCTCATAAGAACCGACTACACTGGTTGCTTTAGATGTAGCACTGGTAGTGCTCCTACTCTCAACAACTGTAAACAGTCAGTTAATTTGTGTTCCGAGTTCCTCTCTTGTGCTCAATTTCTTATCTTTCTTTCCTCGAGCTTGCATTTTTTAAGTCTGTGCGGCTCTCTTACGAGTTTAAGTTCTAGTTGGTTCAACAACAATTTCATCCACATGATCCTCCAAGTTTTCATCAGTAAACCCTACAACATCATTGATACTAGGTTATGCGCTATCCACATCATTATCAACACATAAACCTTGTGCAGGATTCTATGTGATTCCTCCAGTATCAATTGTATATTTGAATATCATATCTAACTTTACTTCAAGATCATGATGTATGCCTTTCATCCTAAAAGCCTTAAACTTTGGACTAACATGTTATAATGAAGCATTTGCATAAGTTGTATCATTAAAGGTAAGCTTAACATGAAAGTAAAAAAAGAAGTGAGGAAAACTTGAATTTTACTCTCCCACCATTCGTCACTCGCATCAATGGTTTTCTTCCTTGAATCCCATCCTAGTCCAATTTCATTATAAAGCAAAGACCTCCATCTTTTCCATACTTCCTTGAGATTATCCCACTTACTCTTCATTTTTTTGTTTATAATACTTTTTGCTTGTTAGCTCCTCAAACTTACTAATTATAACTATCCATCCATCTCTTTTGTTATTTGCAAGACAATTGCCTTTTTCAATTTGTTTGATACACAACTTACAAAAGGTTTCTACATCTTCCGAGCTCCAAAATACATTTTCCTTTGATGAATCAATCTACTAGTAAAGTGACATGAACAAATTTAAGAGACACAAACAAACAAGTCAACCATGAACCAATTCGAATAAAGAATATAAACAAACGAGTACAAACGAGTGTAAACCGTCAATTCACATTTGACAATTTGAGAATAGCACACAATTTTTCTCCTCCAACAATTCCCCTAAAAAATAAATTGCTAGATTTCTGACTTTTTATTAGTCAAAAACCCACTTAGGCCCTTCCTTATTAAAAAACTAGAAGATATTCACTTAAAGAAATAAGGACACGCAAAAACATTATACTTGCATAAAAAATCCTTAATTACAATTGGCTTTCAGCAATAATATTATGTCTTTTAAGTGAGTGCCTTGTTGGCCACTAATGTGTATTAGATGGTGAAGTAAGACCAAGCTCCTGAAAGAGCTATTCTGGTCCAAATAATGAAGAAACTATAGGGCAAGTGAGTGCCTTGTTCTAGTTGCGCTCACAAAGTCGAAGGATTAATACACAAGGATGGGAAAGGCGTGAAAGAGTTGTTTCTTGCTATATGGGCCATCTGGGACTGGCAAGTCCACTACCGCGATCACTGTAATGGCTAATTACCTGGAGTACAATGTTCATGATGTCAAATTGACGGCCGTGAAGGATATAACAAAGATCTGAAGTAGCTGTTGATCAACACTTCGAGCAAATTGATCGTCATGATTGAGGATGTTGATTACTCTCTCGACCTCACAGGTCAACTCAATAGGGAGAAGAAGAAGGAAAAACAGAAGATAGAAGTCACTAGAAAGGTGATACTTTCTTAGTTGTTGAATTTCAATGATGGGATATAGTCAGCATGTAGGGGGTGAGACTGATCGTGGTAACGACGAATCATGCGGACAAACTCAACCGGCCGCTCATTAGGGGCGAGAGGATGGACAAGAACATCGAGTTGTCCTACTGTTATTTGTACCAACTCTTAACGTAATAACTCGGAAGCTATCGTCAGGTGAACAAATATCAAAAGCATCAAAGGCACAATATTCCATATCCCACAACACGAAAAAGACCTGATTAATGGAGCCAAACAAGCAAAACCGCAAGAGAGGCTCCAACGGTTGATCCGACCCATATAACCACACAACACACCGCATAACACAGAGGAAAGAAAAGAGGCCAAACCAGCAGATTCAATCACTAAAGCAAAAAACACGCCACAAACAAACGATCGGAATAGACCGAGAAGACCAAGATAACAAGCAGATCCATTTACTATCCAGCGACAAAAAGAAAGTAAAGAGGGAGGAAGAGAGAGAGAGAGAAGCATACTAGGTAGAGGAGAGAAGAGAGAGAAAGAGGCGGCGAGAGTGGAGGCGATGCTGCGAGCCACAGGGTGGATACCGGCGAGAGCGGATGTGCTGTGAGACGAAGAAGAGAGCCATCGCATGATAGAGTTGCTACAGAACAGAGGAAAGCATTGAGAGAGTTAGGGTTTTGTTTTGTATTGGGTAATATAGGCAATCAGCAAAAAATCATTAATAAGAGGACTAGCATCCCGAAAATGCTAAATGCCTAAAACATGTTGGGCTTTTAGCATTTCAAAGGTCAGCATTTGACCAAGGACACTTCCAAATACTGAATCAAACGCTTAAAATTTTTCCCAATAGGCTTTCGAAACCGAAAGCCCCTTGGGAATGCTGAACCAAACGGGGCCATTAAATGCAAGGCAGCATGTGGTTTCAATGAGTGGCGAATAGTAGGGCTACGATCTGGTTCGAGATTCTATGATACTTACATTGAAAAGCAACTTTCTACCTATGTGCTTATTGTAACCTAAAAATTGACCCACGGTTTTTTTTTTTTTTTTGGCATCCCATAGGTAAGTGTGGCAAATTAGAACTATGTTTTCTTTCACCAATTTCACCAAACCATCATCAATCATACCCTTTTTTTTAGGAACTTTCATCACCATCATCTACCCAAACAAACCACTAAATACCTACGGTGTATTTAGTAGCATTTTTGTTCCCTAAAACCAATTATGTTCAAAAATAGTTTTTTCCATATCTATTCCCAAGATAAATTTATGAACTTTCGAACTTGTATGACAACTATATAAAATATTTATTTCTAGAATAAAAAGAATAGGAATGTATTTAGTATGAACCTTAAAATTCCCTTTAGTTTTTTGCGAATTTTCTGAGATTTTTCTAATTTTTTATGAATTTTTTCTTTTTTTTCTTTTCCTCCCTTCTTCTTCCTCCTCTAGCTAATTGTTAAGCCTTGGTGGTGGCCTGCAACTTGCTAGACATAAGAGCTGGTGACCTAGTTAGCCTTATGGGAGTCTCATTGTGGTCAGACAAAACTTGACCTCATGGTGGTTGGGCGAGGTTGGAGTGGGAGGACTCGAGGGCAGCTAAGGTCTTGGGTATATTAGAATCCAAGATCTTCTTGGTTTTCAGAAGTAAAAACCAATTCCTCCATTTGAGTCATTAGACTAATCCGAGTCAACGCTACTTGTTTTAACGAAATATTTCAAGGGTGCAGATTGTTCTGTCTGAGGGTTCTTTATCAAGAGAGAAGACGAACTCAAGCTCATCATCTTCCAAAGAAATAATTCTCTTTTTGAGGATATCATCCACGAGATTCATGTGCTTCTTTTTTGCTTTGGGGCAAGTTTTGGCAAAATGCCCTTTCTTTTCACCATAAAAAAATAAAAATAAAAAATTATCTTTTCTTTTATTGCCACTAGTGTGTTTATCATGCTTGCTAGGGATGAGCAAAAGAAACTACGTAGATTGGACCGAACTAGCAGATTTGGTCTAATTCCTAAGGATGCCAGTTCGGTTCCCTAGGGAACTGTTGATATCGGTTCGGTTTCTGATTCCAGGGATGGAATTGCTCCGACCGGATTGATTTTTTTTTTTGAATTTTAATTTAATTTCTTTGAAAATATTAAAAGAAACAATTTTAACTGCTAATTATTATGAATTTTCTATATTAGCTAAGAAAGGCATGCTTAGGAAGAGCATGCCATGGCTTTTATGCACAACTCCTCTCATGGTCTTTGGATTTTCATTCAATGTGGGATTTTGGTATCTAGCTCATCTCTCTCGTGGTGTCTAGCCTTTGATGTGGGACTCTTGGTTTGTCTTTATTGTTGTGTCTAGTCTTTCATGCGAATGTCGAGAGTCCCACATCGAATGGTCACACAAAGACCGTAAGAGGGATTGTGTATAAAAGCCAACCCATACTTTAACTAAAAGCATCCCTTTCTTGGCCTTTTGGCAAAGATTATTTTAGTGTTTGCTATGTGTGATGTACACAAAATTTTTTTCTTAGCCTTTTGGTTAAGATTAATTTTAGTATTTGATGTGTGACGTTCACATAATTTTTGTAGTATTTTGACTTTTTCATGGAAAAAGAGCAAATGCTTGATTTTAAAGGGGAAGGGAAATTGGTTTATCATGGTTCCCTTGGACCGCCCGGATTTTGCTTTTTTCTTTTCTCTAAGAAATCTATCACAGATTGTGAGAATATCATACTTAGATGTTGTCGGGCTCTGATTTGTGAAGCCATACAAGATAGATGAGGAGGTGGAAAGCTGAAACATGCCTTTTCCCAAGAGGGAATAAGCAGTGGTTTAGAGGAAAAGGGTTGGGAACAATGGAAATGATGTCTCTCTTAGTGGTCTTTAATAGGTCTCTTCAACAATTTAATTTCAGCAATTTGATCATCAAGATAGTGCCTAGGAGGCAAGGCACCTGTTCCTATTTTGTGAAGCCTTTCTCGATAAAGTTGTAACAACTTAGTTTGAGCAACGATTGTTTGATCTACGCATTGATGGACACGATCCAGATTAGTCTTGACTTCACCTACCTCAAACTTAACCTTGCTGATCTTAGAGGTCAATGTTTTGAGTGCTTGATTTTGAGCAAGAGCTTTCTCTCAGTCCGCTAGTTGAGAACAAATTTAGCAGAGCTGATTCGTTTGGTGTTTCCTTGGCTATCCACGCTAGTTGGATTTTCGATCTTCGGAAGGTGTTCATAGCCCATGGCGCTTGTAAATTCTTCCAAAGGACATAAATAAGAAAGTTTGAACATACAAACTCTGAGTAAAACTAGTGAGGAGCTAGAGTGGCATTTAAAATATCTTATTGTTTGTAGAATTGGGCTATGACCTTATTACACTTTTTTTTGTATCCATTTGAAGATGAGTTTGTAATAGGCCTTGATGATAGGAGGCTTCAAACATTAGGATGTGGAGTCATGTTTGGGTGAGATAGGGGTGATGGCTCGAGTGGAGGACTCTTTGGACAGGAAAGTGTATAGGAAATCAAGAATTGATAACAACCTTCATCTTTGACAAGTGGACAAAAAGATGGGCCACATCTTCCCACTTTTTGAAGAAGTCACATACCAAACACATCCTCTTTTTCTTGAAGGTTTATCATTTTCTCATCATCAAAGGTTAAGCAAGCTTGGCATTGACAATCTAGGTATCATGGATAGTGTCCGATGACAAATTTTTGACATAGATTAAGGAGTCTCCTTCGGAATTGAATGCCTCTATTTCCAATCTATCACTTTGGCTATTAAGAACATATGGGACATATGGTTACATATTAAAATGGTGGAGAAGACAGAAGGAGAAGTTTCTACCTTTTCTTGAGAGTGGTCAAATTTGATAACTATAATACCATTGTTTTGTTTCGTAAATTTAGACTCAGTGGCTTGAATAGGTCGGGAATTTCAATGGAGTTTTTCGTAGTTAGTACCCTAAGTATTTGACAGGAGTTTGACTAGCTCTAAATGAGGAATTTGTTGAGGCATATGGAGTCTAGCTATTATCAACATAGATCAACAAGGTTACAATTGGACCTTTAAAGCATTCAATAAATGGGGATCGGAAAGACCAATATTGAAGTTTGGAAATAAGGTAACAAATAATATGCCAGCATTCAAAGTGGTTTCACCTATCCCAATATAAGCATGTTAGTAGTGAAGAAACCAAGACTAAAGAAGAGCCATACGAGCAAAAACTGGAAGGCCTTTACGACCATGGAAGGTCAAAGGCTAAACGGATTGCTCTAAAATAGAAATGAGTATAACCCTAATTAAGCTATTGGCGTATGAATTCTAAAGGGATGTATAGGGTAACGGTGTTCTTGCCGTGTGACTGGAATAGGGTGTCAGTCAAATATGGTGGATTGGACATATTCCTTGCCATCTCTGGATATATGTTGGATGAGATTGCGAATAGATCTTATTGGAGAGAATGAAGAAACTTTGGCAAAAGCAGAGTATAAATTGACAAGGGGAAGATCTTATATCTTCATTGAGGTAAAAAAACCTCATAAAGATAATCGAGCTTGGATGAAGTGGATTTTTGGAAAGAAAGATCAAGAGATAAGGACATCAATTACAATAGAGGTGTTTTCAAAGTCATATTTGTGGAGTGTTCTTCACCCTCGGAATAAGAACATCAAACTGAGTTCTAATACTAGTTTGGGTTTATGGAATGGATTATGATAATCTGCGACAAGTATGCTATCTCAATTGGACAGCCACCATACCTTTCACTAAGGACTACCTCTTAGTCCCTAGATATCAAGCATTTATTCCATAATGTCTTCAGGTTTCAAAAGTGTTTTTTGATCTATATGATCCATAAAGTGGTAAGTGGAGAGCATACTCATACTCATAAGATTTCTTGACTTAGGGGGGGAGGAAAGAGGAACCTTGGGAGCCATGAAAGGAAAGCGCATTCACAATTTAATTGTTGAAGGCTAGTTTGCCTCTAAACATCATAATTGCTTCCTTTTATAGGCTCGAGGGAACAAAAGACGACCGATGAGTTCTTACAACGGACACAATTAGCACTCCGAACACATACAATTATCATATCTGATATATCAAATATGTTTATCACACTTGATACAATAAATAGACATGTTGATCTTTTTAGATCTAAAGCAAGTTGGTTCTTTTTAAAGTTCTCTTCAGTGACTTCTACTCTCTTCCTGTGGGGTCTGGATGTGCTAGGGTCAGGTGCATTGGATTCTCTTTGAGGCATGATAGGCTAGGGCCATGTGGAAATGTCTAGCATTTCACAGGGCTCATTAATCATCATGTCTATTAGAGGAGTCCTAAAGTCCTGTGGGTTTTGAAAAAATGGTTCACCTTAGGGGTTTGAGTACTAAGTTGATTGTTGTGGGGGTGGTGGGGTTGCATTGAATTTTGCAATAGATTGTTCAATAGCATCTCTAGTAGGTTCATGTGCTTGAGAGTAATTGTTATGCCCCGACCCCCGAACGTGTGGCATCTCATCTTTCTTTTTGGTCATTTAATTGTGACGTCTTAGGAGGCTTCATCGACCCATTCATTTTATCTTTCGATTAACTGCAAGTGAAAGCAGATTTAACTTCACATAAGCATACACAACAATAGGGATAGCATGGAAACATACCGGTAAATGCTTTTATATGTATACATATACACATTGACTTAACATGTTAGAAACTTCATAATTACACATCCGCCTTGCGGATTCCTTCCGGTTCATCAAAGGGGGATTGGGGTTAACCTTGTACCTCTATCCTATGAGAACGACCTCAAAAAGTAGTATTCCTTACACATCTTGTATGCGTCCATGTCAAAGTACCAATACTCGGGCTCACGGTTTGACTCCAGATTCGAGTTCATCTTTGAGTTGGTGACGGCACCATTGGGGGCATTCATGACCATAGGGTCCCAAATTGCACCCTCGAATCCACCGCATGTTGGTTTGTCAAAACCTCAAAGAGGGGCCAAAGAGCTCCCATCCAAATTAGACGTACCAAGCCATGAACCTATGGGCACCAAATTTGTCAGCTCCCTCATCCACCCAAAAGGCGGATGCATATTTCTCATAAACCACGTTTGTCTCCTCGATTAGGTAGGGAGTCACTTGGGGATCCTAGTCAATAGGCACCCTAAAGCAAACATGGCAGAAATGGCTAGACATGGTTAGGACCTAAAACATTTCAGCAACAATGAGTAATATATACTTAGTAAGTAAACTTCTTAAGCCTAGCGTAGGAGAGTACTTCACCTTGGAGATGCCTTATATATGCAGCTTAATTGTCGATGGCAAATCAATAGACAAGTTCCCTTTACCCTCTCGAAATTTCCTTTTTGTTGGATTATCCAAAGCCCGCATCTATATTAAATTCGATCTCAAAGCTGGATTTTAGTAGCTGGACATCCATTTTGAAGATAGACCCAAAATAGGGTTTAGTATTCCAAACTAGTATTTTCAATAGAAAAATTTCTCTTTTGGCTTCAAAGTAGCCCTATCCTTGTTCCAAAAGGCCAGGTGTGGTATTTTTCGGCCAATCTTGTCAAGTATAGCAATGTACATTGATGACATCTTACTTTATAGCCCTGATGAGGAATCTCACTGTTGACTCCTCGATCAGTTTGTAGACATTGTGAAAAAATATAAAATCATGCTTTCTTAGAGAAAAATGAACATTGCCCAAACATAAATTGAATTTCTTGTCATATACCTTAACAAAGTTATATACTATCTATGGTCGTACATTGTTAAAAAATTGTTAAAATTTCCAATAGAAAACTTTATGAAAAAACAAGTTCAGTAATTTCTTGTCATATTTAATTATCTCAAAGATTTTGTTCATAACATTGCCAAATTGTTGCTTCTATTGCAATTGATGCTGAAGAAGAATCCTTCACCATTGAGTAAAGTTCAAACCAAAGTAGTTGTAGAGTTAAAAGAAGTATGCAGAATCTTCCTCCATTGCAAATACCATCTACTAGGAAGAGAATCCTCTAGACCGATACTAGTGATAAATATTGGGCAGCTATACTATTTGAAGAAATTGAAAATAAGTGAAATTTTTGCACTTACAAAAGGCAGAAAATTTTCCTAGGCTGAAATGCATTATCATTCTACTTGCAAAGAAACATTGGCAGTAAAGAATGTGATAAAAAAATTTGAATTATATTTTATTAGCTATTATTTTTTGTAGAATTTGATATGCCATACTTTCCTGAGATGACCATGTTCAAACAAAAGTAGATTCCCCATTCTTAACTGCTCCGACGGGCATAATGGTTTTGAAATACTATTTTGAAACCAAACACATTATAGGAAAGAAAAATGTTCTTATAGATTTTCTCTCTTGACTAAAGGTATCAATAGAGATCAACATGTATATTTTCAGGCATGCTTTTCCTCAACAGGAAAAATATAAGATTGAAAGAATACGAGATTGAACAAGTCTAGAATATTCTCAGGAAATCATTGAATAGATCCAAAATAATAGCCTCACTCAAAATCTTGATAATCTCATATGGCAATGCCATATATATTTATTCAAATTCCATAGAGGCTCAATTCTTTAACCTTTTGGATTAAACTCCAGGTATCCATTTATTTATTCATTAATTTAGAAAGAAGATGGTTTCCCGAATTAGCTTCTATGGTTGTTTTGGTACTTTACTAATAAGTACTTAATAGTTGTTGAGTTTCCCACCAGAAAATTCATTGTCAAGTTAACCAAATTGATTGCGCTTTGATGCAATAGAGGGAGTAAAAATAATAAGGATCTCTTGACTGTACTTAATTGGTTCTATTCTCCAACTGTATGAAATGTCTTTTTGTACATCAATGATTTTGGAATCAATCATCTTGAAAGCATTGTTGTGTGCCAAAAGGGTTTCTGATTGCCAATTCAAGACGGCTTCGGCAACGGGAGTTCTTTTTTGCCTTCTATTTTCTTCCACATCAGTAGGAGCAAGGATTTTTGGAACATGACAATATCTTCTTTTTCTTTGCCAAATTTGACGGTAATAGTGCCATCCTTTTTCCTTACAAATTCAAAATATGAGGATTGGATAACCTTGTTGTTCTAGTGCAACTTTTCATAGTTGGTAATTCAAGTCTCTATAAGGAGTTTAGTCAACTTCTCTTTGGGAATTTGCCTAGGGACATGGATGTAGGATGCCTAGTCATTTTACATGTAGATGAACATGGCATCTTCATTCCCAATTTGGAAATTTAGATTAAGGGCATGATTTTGCACTTGATAGACCATCTAGTAGTGTAGTGTTGCTGTAATAGAATCAGCAGCCTAAGGTGCTCCAGTAAGCTGAATCTAAACCTTAAAAAAGAAAAGCAGTTGAGGATTTGAAAGAGCAACATTGAAGTTTGGATATAGGGTTACAAGCATGCCGGTATTCTAGGAACTGAATATCCAATAGGGTCATTCTAGCCACAACTGACAAACCTTTTCGGCCATGGAAAGTGAGTGCAAGATGGACAGTTCCATAATGGATATGAGAGTATCCTTATTGGGTCCACTATTTAGGAAATTCTAGAGGGATTTGGAAGGTAACAAAATACTCATTTTCAATTATCAGAATGAGATGTTGATCAAACTTGAAGGACTGTACGTACTCTTTCACTTCTTTGAGAGTTTGGCGGATAAGATGTCGGATAGAATGGATGGGAGAATGTGATGAGGAGGGTTTAGCAAAAGTAGAATACAAGTTCATAAGTTTTAGAGATCATAGTGTCATCACTAAGAGAGACCTCATAAAAATAGTTAATATTATAAGCATTCAACACACAAAAGTCTGAAAGAGAGGAAGAAGAGGTTAAGGAGCTAGTAATTTATAACTAGCCATATCTTTCCTCTGTTCTATTTAGCTCGTTTGTTGACATAAAAATCTTCACAAGCCTATTGAGAATCTGAGATTTCAACAAGGTATTACTGTAGTAGTTTTGAACATTCCTTCTGAGCAGCGGCGAGATGATCTGGATTTATTTTGTGTGACTCGCCTTGGTGGGATTTATGTCTTCGTTTTTTTTTTAAAGGAAGGCAAATAAAAAGCTCTAGATTTTTCCACAAAAGGATGATGACATTTCTTAGAGAATTCAGAATGGGATTGTGAAGAAGATTCTAATAACGTTTGCATCATCAGATCTAACAAAATCATTTGGATGGAGAAAAGCCTTTGAATATTGATAAATTCATAAAATTGGTCTTTATACTTAAGGCATTTTAGGAATGATTCATAGTTGAGGAATTTGAGTCATAACATCCCAACCGATGATCAAATCTTTGCTAGGTATACTAGATCCAAAGATCTTAGTGATTATAGAACACTAAGGGAATAATTGAATAGTTACTAATGTAGTTTGTACATTTATAAAAAAAAAAAAAAAGTATCTCCTGAAGCATAATTGAAATATCGAATGCAAAAAGTCCAATATTCTTTAAGTTGAACCTTTGCGTCTAGAATTAAAGAACTTGCACCACTATATATAAGAGCAATTACTGTAGTTGGTTTAACAAACTTTGAGGTAAGCATTTTTACAGGAAAATGAGGACAATGGACTTGACTTAAATATATACTAGGGTCTTGCTCTAAAGATGTAAGAGATATATGAAAAAGATATTCAAAATCTGAGTCAGAATTAGTTTCACTAAGAGTTTGATAATAAAGAATGACACAAAGAGTTTGCTCAAATAGGTCTTCATCAATAGAAACCAGTGATTTGGCATCATCATTTTCAAGAGAAACACTAGTTTCAATTTCAATGTGATATATCAAGTGGTTTTGACCTTTATTATTTTTTTTTTTTGTCTAGGAACAATCTTTGACGAAATGACCCCTTTTGTTGCATACGAAGTATCGAGTTGATTTCTTGCGGTCTGATCGATCTTTCCTTTTATGTAGAAATTGCCATTTTTTCTTTCTCTGAAAATGCTTAGATCCATGCTTTGATTTCCCCACCCAATATCTTTTGAAATGTTTTTTCTTTCTGGAAGATTTTCCGCAAGAGCCATCACAATATTTGTTGGAACACTTAATCTTCAATTTCTGGTGCGAACAAGCTCCATCAAATTCTCGATTGTCTTTGAGGTAGGTTTTCATGGCTTTGTATTATCTATAAGCATGGAATGTGCAACTCACCATACAATGCCCAAACTTAATATCTAATAATTACATAGATATATTAGCATGTAAGTGCACAATTTTAGCAAGCATACGACAATCATGCATAATAATCCAGAAATAAACATTATTACTTCCATGAATGATGTATCCACACGAATATAGATTATTACGACCACTCTCGGCCACAATCGACACTCACGTCGATAGTTTTCCGATATAACCGAGCATCGTCCCGCTCTATCGGGCACAGCAACGTCTCGGCCTCACTCGAATATAGCATTCTATTTAGGAGATTCGTTCCAAAATCCATTTGCGAACGACATTTCATTGGTGTGGGGGCATCCGAAATCCATTGGGCATCATCCATCGTAATCATATGAGTACGGAACCATTAATGTGATCACATGTGCTCAAGCCAATTTTTATCTTTCTCATTAGTCAATGCAAAAGTGTTTAGTGCTCACATGTTATACATTATCAGTTTTTCACACAAAAATGCCATGAAATAAATTGACGTAATCTCCCATTGATTATTTATTCAACAAAATAATTGTACATTAACATCATAGCATACAACATCATACCATAAGTTTAGTTATCAACTTAGCACATGCTTCTCAAAATAATATTTCACATATATTATCATTTATAAAATTGGGATATCATGAGCATCTATCACCTTTTAAGACAAGCCATCATATGTACTTATCAGTATTCATGATAAGTTATCACACGTGCTTATCACTATTCACGATAACCTATAACACGCAATTATCACTATTCAAGATAGGCTATCACATTTATTTATCACTATTCACAATAACCTATCACACGCATTTATCACTCATTCACGATAAGTTACCACATTGGCTTATCACTTATCAATGATCAGTTCTCATCTTAATCAACCTATCACATAATTTAGCTATTATTAACCCTGATTCTAACCATAATCCTAAGCGTAACCACCATCCTAAACAAGGTTTAGGAGGTTACCCACTGGATTAGTCTTTGAGCTTGACAGCAAGTGGCAGCGACAACAGCTCATGGTGTGGATAGCGACGGTGGCAGCGTGAGGTGCAGTAATAGTGTGCGATGAGGTGGTGATGGTGTGGTCGATGGTGGTGACGAGCGAGATGGTGGGACGGCGAGGAGGTGACAATGGCTCGGCAACAGTGGCTCGCGACACGACGACGAATGGCAACGGCACAACGTTATGGCGGTGAGGGCTTATGGCAGAGGAGACGATGTGATGGCGGCGGCTTGATGGTGAGGTGGCAACGGCGCAGCAAGACGGTGGATGGTTGATAGCTTGGCAATGACAACAACAAGCGCGACAACTAAGAGAGAATGAGGGGAAGAAGATGACTGTCGAGAGAGCAAGAGAGAGTGGGTGCCGAGTGAAGGGGTTCGGTTGAGAGAGAGAGAGAATGAGAGAATGAGAGAAATAAGTGAGGTTGAGAGCTCATTCAAGATTTTTTCCTATCACTCATAACGAAGCCATTTACATGGCCACAATTGCTTCTTGCAATTCTTCTTATCCAATTTCATTAATGGCAAGATATTAAGTATGTGCTATAATTGGGAATGAACTAGAAAAGCAAACCAAGTTACTCTCTCTCTCTCTCTCTCCCCCTCCCTCCTCTTCTCTTGGGTACCGATTCCCTTCTTGGATGCCAACAATTTGACCCATTAGGCTAACTAGTTTCTAGAAGAGGCAAATTAGGAACTAAATCAAATTATAGTCCAAGTACTATTCATGCACGTGGGCAAATTTAATGTGCAAGCTTCCAAAAAACAAGAATGGGCTTGGATGGCTTGGCGGGCTCCCTTGGACCAACCAAGATGGGCGTGAGGCCCATTGGGCCCGTTCGTGGCTTAGGGTCCTTATGGCTCCTCGTTCGCAGTTTATTTTTATTTTTCCATAATTTTACGGTCCATCGATGAAAATTGAGTTTTCCTCCTAAGGTGATCATTCCTAGCTTCTCCATGATTTGTCAATTACCATCATAATTCTGTTACGTAGATAGGGATCGATTGAGGATGTCGCAGTAATCTCATGGTAATTCTCCATTATGGGCACTAGGCCATATCTTTGTGGTTATCGTCCGGTTCTTTTCACGAATCTACATCTAGATTTGTAATACTGCATCCATACGGCTTATGGATTTGGATGTAAGTTATAAAGGGATTGAGATACTAAGCTTGTGAGTCTGAGGGAGAAGAAAAATATTGGTGAGAGAGATATATCTCCAAGATTGATGAAAGATCACTGTGGTCTAGATCAATTCCTCTGGATAACCAAACCTAATCTGTAGAAACTGAATCTGCTGTCAAATTGGACTCTTCAAAAGCATTTGAGCCAAAACCACCGCAACATTTCTTCCAAGTGCTAGAAATAACGATCTTCACGGCATTCCTCATATCTTTGGGTAAGCCTAAGAATCCTTGCGGTTGGAAACTCAATGGCTATTGTAAAATTATGAAAAACATATAAGAATAACCATTTAAGTTTCTCAGGAAAAGAGATTGTGTCAAATGTGAACACATGGATGAAGGGATAATCATGACACGTGTTGGATGGTCAAAGGTTGAGGCCATCATACTGTCAGAAAATCTTGAGCTAATAATCTCACATCATTTTTTTACCGCTAGAGTAAAACCTTGTTGATGAAGAGTACGAACCTCTAGAGCAAGGTACATCTGAGTGCCTAAACATGAGGAGAGAAGATATGGTATTTTGTGGTCTGGAGAGAAAATCTGCAAGAACACTTTTTTTTTTCTCCTTTGATATACTTGGTATCAAAAGAATATTTGGATAACCATTATGCTTATTGCCAAAGCTGTGGATGGAAAATTGTCTTCTATTTGAGGTTCATCATTTGAGAAAAAGAAGACATGTCTGTTTCTATCAAGAAATGATGATCGATAAGATGAAATTCAAATTTCTTGATTTCATATTTAATTGCCGGAATTTCTTTGAATGTAAAATGATAATACATCTTAGTTTGAGAAAATCTTCCACTCTTGTGCCCATATATAGGTCCCTTTAATGTTGTTGCAACCTACCCCTCAGGGGGAGAATAAGTCTTGAGGTATTGCCAAATTCGAGCCAACAACCTTCAGTTGGTGTGAGTTCTCCCAAACCCATATCTTGTGAGACATGAGACATGTGATTTTCATTCAATTGATACCATATGAATTCCACATAAGGAATCACCACTAACCTATTGAAGTTGACTATAAACCAAGTGAGATATAAGAGAATATGTCACTTTCCATGTAATTAGAGATCTTGGGAATGGGGTGTGATTACACTAGTTAGAACTAATGCCCTTTTGATAGCTAAACTTGATTACATGCTAACCAAAACACTAGGGTAGCCTATTGAAGAATTTTAGGTTTCATTCTGACCATTCTAAAAATGAGAATAACACTCAAGATATTAAGGTGCACAACCAGGTGTAATCGAAGTAAAAACATACAAGTAATCCAATATTGTCTCGAAAGAAAATGGTATCCAAGAATCCTTATTGTAAAATGCTGAAGGACTATTCAATTTCGAGTTTCAATTTTTGAAGAATTTTTCACTTCTTAAGAGAAAAATATCAGAAAAGCTAATTTTTAAAACTTTTTCCAAGAATTTTATGATTTTCTGAATCTTTTAGAACTTTTCGATTTTTTTATGAATTTTTATTTTTTTTATTTTTTATGAATTTTAATATTTTTTAAAAAATGGTTTGTTAACTTTCGGAATTTTCTGAATATTTTAATGATTTTTCTGGAATTTCGGAAGTTTTTAGAATTTTCTGAATTTCTATTTTTTATTATTTTTAATTATTAATGATTTTAAAAACTTTTTACATATATATTTTTAGACTTTTAATGTTTTTATTATTTTTTTATGATTTTCAATACATCTTTAACCCTTTTTCCGAAAATATTCTTTAGGCCGAGTCCAAAGATCCGGTCCAAACAGTTGGTGACCGGATCTGGATCCGAGTTGGGTCTAAAATTTTGGATTGGCCCCTGGGCCTAGTTTGAATAAAGGCAAACTATCAAACTGACAACACTCAGCCCAACTTTATTCATTTTAATCTCATTACACCCAGTCCATAACTCCCAGCCAGCACCATTTTCCGATGAGCCCCTCGCCGGCGCTCAGGCCACCGTCGAGCTAGCACCCCGCCTCGGTCGTTCGGTCCGACAGGCGCCAGTCACCGCCGGCCATCTCTTAGTCGCCGGCTGCCTCTCCCCGGCCGTCACCGAACCTCACCAGTGAGGTTAAGCCGCCAAAAAAAAGAAAAAAAAAGATGCACATTGTAAAACGGCATCCATTCTAACAGTACAAAGCACACAAGTGCGTAAACGAGAAACTAACTACAGCAGCCTCTAACCACGGGTTCCACCGGCGAGGCGCTCATGACCGACTCAGATAATGAGAAATATGCTACCAAAAAAGTCAAAGAAAACGCCTATTCAGTCTCAGTTTAATGATTTCAGAACTAATAGAGCATAAAAATAACATCTCGAACATGAAAGACAAAATTAATTCATATGCGGAAGCTAGGATCGTTTATAGACAAACCTCCAGCCATTGTTCGTATTCACGTTCGTCGAATGTCCTGAAAAATCAAGAAAATAATAGGCACACTCTACTAACCAAATCTCCTCACGTATTGATGGTGTATTCTAAATGTGAGGATTTTGTGTTAGACCTTGTGATCGCCCGTCAGAAATGAACGTACGTTCCTTATATATATCGTCTCCCATCAAGACGAGCGGTTGTCACGAACGGGTACGAAGCATGTCGAATAATCGCAACAATTGGGTCTAAATGTGGGATCACAAAAGAAAAATAAATAACATTCTCCCACTTGATCCCATCATTTTCATCATATGGATTATCCAACTAATTCCACGAAAACTTAATGCTTAAAGAAAAGAAACAAAACACATGAATCATGGCGACATGTCCTCTAAGAGTGAGTAATACCTTCCATGTATCACAATGCATCTTATTTCTTTAATGTCAGCCAATATGTGACAACATATCTTAATGAATAAACCCCATGTTTATTCCAAAACCAAGGATAAATGTTATTCTCATAAACAACAAAATGTGTACACAAAAATTGAGAATCAACATTACAACTGAATAAGAGTTTCATACAACATAAATCGTTCATATGACGACAAATTACATGATGGGACCTATTCCCATACTAGTTACATGATCCTTATACTTCATTGGTGGCATGCCTTTAGTTAAAGGATCAGCTATCATCAATTCGGTGCTAACGTGTTCAATGACCACTTTATTCTCCTTAACACGTTCCCTTATGGCTAAATACTTAATGTCGATATGCTTACTTCGACTGCCACTTTTGGCATTTTTAGCCATAAAAACCGCAGCTGAATTGTCACAATATATTCTTAATGGCCTAGAAATTGAATCAACAATTCTAAGCCCAGCAATGAAACTCTTCAACCATACACCATGCGAAGTAGCCTCAAAACAAGAAACGAACTCAGCCTCCATAGTGGAAGTAGCAGTCAAAGTCTGCTTGGCACTTCTCCATGACACGGCTCCGCCAGCTAACATGAAAATGTATCCAGATGTTGATTTTCGCGAATCAACGCAACCCGCGAAATCCGCATCCGAATAACCGACCACTTCCAGGTTGTCAGTCCGTCTATACATAAGCATATAGTCTTTGGTACCTTGAAGGTATCTCATCACTTTCTTTGCAGCTCTCCAGTGGTCTAAACCTGGATTACTCTGATATCTTCCCAACATTCCCACAGCAAAAGCGATGTTAGGTCGAGTGCAAACCTGAGCATACATCAAGCTTCCAACAGCAGAAGCATACGGAATGTTGTGCATTTGTTTCCTTTCTAGATCGTTCTTCGGGCATTGGTTCAAATTGAACCTGTCACCCTTCACAATGGGTGCTATACTTGGTGAACAATCTTTCATCCGAAATCTTTCTAGGACCTTATTGATATAAGTTTCTTGAGATAGTCCTAAAATGCCTCGAGATCTATCTCTATGGATCTTAATGCCAATGACATAAGATGCCTCACCCATATCCTTCATGTCAAAACTCTTAGAGAGAAATTGTTTCACCTCATGTAGCAACCCCTTATCATTGGTTGCAAGTAGTATATCATCCACATACAGCACAAGGAAACAAATTTTGCTCCCACTGACCTTTTGGTATATACATTGATCCATGACATTCTCTACAAAGCCGAATGAAGAGATGACTTCATGGAACCTTAAGTACCATTGGCGGGATGCTTGTTTCAAGCCATATATAGATTTCTTAAGCTTGCACACCAAATGCTCACCTTTACTAGAGGAGAATCCTTCGGGTTGTTTCATGTAAACCTCCTCCTCTAGTTCTCCATTGAGGAACGTCGTTTTCACATCCATCGATGTAATTCCATATCAAAATGGGCAACCAATGCCAAAACAATACGAAGAGAATCTTTCTTAGATACAGGAGAAAAAGTCTCCGTGTAATCGATTCCTTCCTTTTGAGTGAATCCTTTGGCAACAAGTCTAGCTTTATATCTTTCAATGTTACCCAATGAATCCTTCTTAGTTTTGAAGACCCATTTACAACCAATGGCCTTCGCACCATCAGGTAACTCAACCAAATCCCAGACTTTGTTAGATGCCATAGAACTCATCTCTTCCTTCATGGCATTGTACCACAAATTGGATTTATCACTATCCATGGCTTGTGAAAACGTTTCAGGATCATTCTCAGCTCCAATATTGTAGTCAGACTCTTGTAAATACACAATATAATCACTAGGAATAGCCGATTTCTTTATTCTAGAAGATCTTCTCAATGTTGTATCAACATTCTCTTGAGGAGCGTGTTGTTCAACTGGTTGTTCAACAGTTTCTGGTAATTGCTGAACAATTGGATCTACTAGATCAATTTCAACAGGTTGTGGAACTTCAACAATTGGTTGTTCAATAGCCGGCTGAGCTGAAGGGGCATTATAAGCAACAACCAACCCTAAACTTGAGGTGGAAGGTTGAGTGTCTGAATGATCTTTCTCAGGATCAAGGTCCTTCGATCGATCGCTCCCACTGATCAAGTCATTTTCAAGAAATTTAGCATTTCTTGATTCCACAATCCTAGTGGTGTGAGATGGACAATAAAACCTGTATCCCTTAGACCTTTTGGCATATCCAATAAAATACCCACTTATGGTCCTTGGGTCCAACTTCTTTTCTTGTGGATTATAAACTCTCACTTCAGACGGGCATCCCCAAATGCGCACATGATGCAAACTCGGTTTCCAACCTTTAAATAACTCAAAAGGTGTCTTTGGGACAGCCTTGGTCGGAACTCGGTTTAATATGTACACTGCCGTCTTAAGTACTTCAGTTCACAAGGATTTAGGAAGTTTGGAGCTGCTAAGCATACTACGCACCATGTCCGATAAGGTCCGATTTTTTCTTTCCGCTACTCCATTTTGGTCCGAAGAACCAGACATAGTATATTGGGCAACTATCCCATGCTCTTGAAGAAACCTTGCAAATGGACCATGTGCTTGTCCATCTTCAATGTAACCATAGAATTCTCCACCTCTATCTGATCTTACGATCTTAATTCGCTTACCGCATTGTTTCTCTACTTCCGCCTTAAATACCTTAAAGGCATCTAATGCTTCATACTTATTATGAATCAAATAGAGATACATGTAACGTGAGTAATCATCTGTAAAAGTGATGAAGTATTTCTGACCACAAGAGTCCATATCCGGACTACAAATATCCGTATGTATGATTTCTAATATTTCTGTACTCCTCTTGGCACCTTTCTTTGACTTGTTAGTCTGCTTTCCCTTTATGCAGTCCACACAAGTATCACAATCAGTAAAATCTAAAGTACCAAGTACTCCATCATTTACTAATCGCTTAATTCTTTCTATGGAGATATGTCCCAATCTCCGGTGCCACAACATAGAGGAATGTTCTTTCACAACACATCGTTTCATACCAGCTTTATCATGAACATGCATCGCATCATAATAGGCATTGTCTTGTAAATTAATTCGAAAAGACCATCGACAAAATACCACTCCCAACAATTTCAGATTTAAATGATAAACAAAAGTTTGAATCTGAAAAGTTAAAAGAGTATCCCAAAGGTACAAGTCTTGAAACTGAAATTAAGTTTCTAGAAAAACTAGGAACATAAAAGGTCTTTTCCAAATCTAAAACAAAACCACTATTGAGAACTAGTCTATATGTCCCAATAGCTTCCACATGCGAACGCATCTTGTTTCCCTGAATAGATGCTTTGTTCACTTCCCACTGGCTTCCGGTGGTTTTGAAAACCCTGCAAGGAATTCGAAATATGGATTGTAGATCCAGAATCAATCCACCAAGTGTTGTGACTTACATCAGTCATATTAGATTCATAACAAACACAAGAGATTGGATTACCTTTCTTCTCGAGCCAGGCCTTAAATTTGACACAATCCTTCCTTACATGCCCCTTCTGTTTACAAAAGAAGCATTTGGATTCTTTCTTAATGTCAGCTTGGGGAGGTATTTTACCTTTTCCCTTATGCTTGCCATAGCTCTTATTCTTTCCTTGTGTTGCCAAATGAGCACTTTCTCCCAATTCCATAACCAGTCTTTCTTGCTCTTGAACACACATGGTCATGAGTTCATTAATAGACCATTTATTCTTATGTGTGTTATAAGAGATCTTGAAAGGTGCATACTTGTTGTGGAAGAGTGTTCAGAATATAATACACAAGGAAGGATTCAGATATCTCAACCTCAAGGTTCTTAAGCCTGAGCTGCAATGTTCCTCATTTGCATGATGTGCTCACGCACACCTCTTACACTAGTGAGCTTCAATGATGAAAACTTCATAATCGGGGTCATGGCATGCGCCTTCTCGAACTTTCAAATTGCGCATCTATGGCCTCCAATAAAGCCTTAGCATTGCTATGCTTTGAGCAATCGAACCACGAATACTAGGAGATATCTTAGCTCTTATAAACATGGCACAAACGCGGTTGGACCGCTCCCATTGGTTATAAAGAGCTATCTCACTGGAGTGCTCGAATCGGTAGGAGCAGGTGGTTCGTCTTTCCTTATAGCATAGTCAATGTCCATCCACCCCAATTGAAGAAGAACCGATTCCTTCCAAACTTTATAGTTCTCACCATTCGGTATGGGAACATCAAACTTAAATTCGAGAGAAATTCACAGGTTGCGAAACTGCATATCAAATAATCATGCTTATGTCACAAAATTTGAGATAAATATAAATAAATAAATCATGTTTTACCAATGTAAACATGTCACAATATGAATCACATAACATAAAAACTACCTGTGGGCTAAGTTTTTAATTTAAATAGATCCATAATTACTTCATGAAGAAACTACCATATTATATGCATTTTCTTAATCCCTGTGGATAAATTAAGAAAAATAATATGATATTTCATCCTAATTAATCATATTAATATAATGAAAATTCCTGTGGGATAAAATTCATCATATTAATATAATTAATTACAATTAATGTCCATTTCTAAATATGATCTGGAAGCTCCTAATATATAATTTAATTAATTAAAGATGCTGTGGCCACTCTCTAATTAATTAATTATATGGACCATTGGACATTTAATTTCATGCATAAAATACTCATAAAAATGCATGAAATGACATAATAAATAAATACATCAATGGTAGAACAGTAAATAAATAAATTGGCCAAGGGCATGATTGCAAAAATTTAAAAAATCTGGGGCAAAAACGTAAATAGAAGCCGTGGGTGGGAGACGACGGGCGCGTGCCGAGCACGCGCCAGTTCGCGCGGCAAGCGCGTGGGCCGCACGCGTGGATCCCACGCGCGCAACGGTTGCCGCGCGCGTGAGCGCGTGGCGCGTGGATTCCACGCGCCGCAACCGCAGCACGCGTGGGCTCCACGCGCCTTCTTCCTCGCGAACAGAAGCGTTTTTCCGTCGGTTTTTTCGTCGTTCCGCCGCGGTTTCGCCGGCCGTTTCTTCTCCGGCAGCCCATTTCAGACAGAAATAAAATAATGGGTTTTGAAGAGCATGCCGGCACGATCACATGGGTCCAAGTTTCGGCGAAAATGAGCAAAAATTGGTCTCAAATCAAACGAAAAACTCCAAAGACGCAAATCCTCAACCACAGCGACTTCCGTCGCCCGATTAGCCTCCGGCAAACACTGATATGCCGAAATAACTCATGGCTAATGTTCCTTATGGTGGTGCGACCATGCGGGTCCGAAATCAAGGGGTGGGTCGTGCGGATTTTGCCGGAATTTGCGAGTTTCTCTCTCGGCCTCAAAATCCGAGTTACTGTTCATCCTCAAAAATGGCCGAAAATACACCAAAAAATTCGAAAAAACAAGGCAGAGGCAATAAACACGCTCTGATACCAAATGAAAGACAAAATTAATTCATATGCGGAAGCTAGGATCGTTTATAGACAAACCTCCAGCCATTGTTCGTATTCACGTTCATCGAATGTCCTGAAAAATCAAGAAAATAATAGGCACACTCTACTAACCAAATCTCCTCACGTATTGATGGTGTATTCTAAATGTGAGGATTTTGTGTTAGACCTTGTGATCGCCCGTCAAAAATGAACGTACGTTCCTTATATATATCGTCTCCCATCAAGACGAGCGGTTGTCACGAACGGGTACGAAGCATGTCAAATAATCGCAACAATTGGGTCTAAATGTGGGATCACAAAAGAAAAATAAATAACAGAACACTGTTTTGGCTAAATCGGATTCGATTCCTTCATTGAGGTATTTCGTCGGACGGTACATGGGCGATTTAGAAACTGAGCTATGGACTCGATTTCAACGTTTCAACAGGCGTTTATATCTTGCATATAAAACTGGGCGTGGTTCGATCGAATTGCGAGAAACACAAACGTATCCGGTGAGCTCGGAGGTAGCGGAAGGCAGGGGCAACCGAGAGGAGCGTCTTTGGTTTGTTTCGGTGTGGCTGGGACTGGCTTTGTACTTGCTTCGTGGTCGGAACTTTGGTTCCCGCATGGATTTGGTGTCGAGAAAAGCGGATCTTAACAGAAGCGAAGAAGGAACTCTCGGTGCCGGTCGAGGATTGTCGTTTCCGGCGAGGTAAGAAACGGTGGCTACCAACGAACGGCGGCGAACGGAGGAGTATAAACGGCCAACTGGTCGTTTCTTTCAGGAGAACGCTTTTTTGTTTTTTTCGTTTTGTGAGTCCAAGTTAGATAGGCCTTGGCTAGGCTCAGGAATTGGGCTGAATGCATGGGCTAATCAAGCTTTATTTTCTCTTATTTATTATTGTATTTTTTTATGATATATATATGTATATATTTGCAAAATGGATGCATAAATGGTCAACAAAATTCGTTGACATCGAGAGTGTAAGTTCTTGGTGCCGAGACTTACTTCTTGTAAAGTTCCGTTGATAAACGTTATATACATCTTATCTTACCAAAAAAAAAAAAAAAAATGGACAACAAAATTTCAGATATCAACTAGTGTAGCATTGGGACATGTCTAATGCCCAAGGCAAACGAATTATATCGGTACTGATGTATGCCATCCAACTTTGGTCATCAAATTGATTGGGAAGATGATTTGCCAGCTTTGTAGCACCGCGAGGGGCATTCGCATCGGATGGCCGGTGAGTAATTCTTGGTGACATTTTGTTCTCTTCTTCTCAAGCAAGGCTCAAGAGACCCTACTATCGCAAGTTGTTCTTCGAAAAATTTAATGTACCTAAGAAAAAGAAGTCAACCGATTTGTTTTTTCATTTTTTTTAATGATAATTCTAAAAGCTCATAGAACACCCTTCAAGTCCAAGAATAAATTGAGTCAAGCCCTTTTTTCTCCTGCAAGATCCAGTTAAATTTGAATACAATTGGTGGAATTCAAATGGTTAACCTCCAGCTATAATATAAATGCCCATTTCTCTTGAATAGATGCTCAATTCAATGAATGTCTACTCATGGCATCATTATAAAAATCTTACTTAGACCAAGGTCCACATGAACTGGGTCAATCACCACATTGATCGTTACGGGTCATGGATTCCTCGTGGATCTCACAAAATTTGATGATTTTGATTGCATCCGGTTTATAAACCCGAATCTAGGTAAGAGTTTCCCATCAATAGCACCTGGGTGGTGGACAGAGGATTGACGGTGTCTTAATTGATTCTTTTGGATAAAAAATGTTATGGATGCCCTAGGTCGAAGGAAATTAGTAGGTACTTTTGAAGTATGCTCCATCCTTTCATATGATTGTCATATATGGGTTTGGATAAGCACATAAATACTTAGGGTTAAATAATAAATGACGTAGGACTTAACACAATATAGGACTATATTACAGAAAGGACATAGTGGGATGCTAATCTGGTCACGCGTAATGGCATTCTTGACCTAAGATATTAGTCCTTGTTGACCAGTTTCCTTCACACGTGCACTTTAGTAGTCAAATTTCACATTACTGCTTTAGCCTTTAGGTGCTTAACCCTAGGTTTTTTGAACTGATTGGTGGCAACTCTAGTCTGGTACTTGAGTTTAGGATCATTTTGCATCTTGTAGATTTTCCGAGCTTAGTATTTGAATAGATTTTAAAAAAAAACCGAGGCGCTCTTGGTTGGCTACTCTCTATTTGCAAAAGCTATCTTTCACTCCTTTAGGCACACTTAGGACATAAGTTGAATTTATCAAGAATGTCAATACAAGGGTTCACGAGGCATTTTCATTATAGATATTGACTTCTTCTTTTTTTTATCGGTCATACTCTATTGCTACTTTAACTCTTACTCTCAAACGTTTGCCTTGACTCGTTACAAGGCGTGGGAGTTGAAACTCACACCTGAAACTAAGTTGTCCCCACTTCAATCTCCTTGAGAAAGTAGGAATTTGAATCCCACACCTCCTCCTTCTATGTTGGAAAAGTGACGACTGGGGCAAACTCTAATAGTTATTATACATATTGACTTCACACATGGAAAAAAAAAAAAAAAAAAAAACACCTTGCTTGTGGTCAGGATTTTCGTTGACGCATCATGCATTAATTCCTTCAGATGCGCTCAAATTTCGCGTGTTGGCATGCCAATTGAGCTCGATGGTCAAACTCCACTCAAATCGGATTGCAGCAAATATTCCTTTTTCTCAAATTTTCACCCCAACCTCATTATCCTCCACTCAAAAAATCCCCAACATATCTCTTTGATTGCTCCACAATCACCTTTGCACGTCCTCTTAGTTACCGTTCCATGGACGACTGCCTAAGTCCTTCGTCAACCATTAATTAATTTCATATCAGTAGTAATCTCTCGGTCTCCAGCGGGTTCTATTATGCATGAGCTAGTCAGCATGACCAATGAAGATCGAGGACAAACAGGATTATTATCTTGAATTTTAAATAAAGACACCGCGTACAAGACTTAGCCTTTCTTTTGATAATATGGCATGCCCCATCGAATCATGTTCTCGAATTCTGATGGACTAAAACCATATATTGAGTCTAAGTAGTGAGTTTCTTTCTTTCTTTCTTTCTTTTTCTATTATATATATATATTTGCAGTCCTTTTAGCTATTGCCTATGAGAGCTTCAGTCACAGAGCACCCACATAACTATCATGTTGAATAAACGAAATGACTGAGGCATGAAGATGGTTCTACATTAAATAAGGGACATCTGATTTTTATTTTTTATTTTTTGGTAAGAAAAGGATGCAAAGCTTGAGTGTTATACTGTTACCCTTCGAGTAAAACTTAGTCTAGTCTGATCTCCCATAAACAATGGAAGTGAAACTCTTGGTGGCCTATCTAATGCTAGAGTGTCATCATTCAAATTTTAATTTAATTTGATCTGGCTAGAGTCACTCGTAAATCAAAACTGAAAAAGGAAATAAAAAAGAGGGGAAAGAAAAAAAAGATAATATCTTCATGTTGCTAGTTTCAGAATTCAAGCAAAACCAAGGGTGTGTTTGTTTTGCGAAAAACAATTTCTGGGAAAACGTTTTCCTCATTTTCCAGCATTTGGTTCATTTAGAAAAATGAGTCAACGGAAAATGTTTTCCTAGTCAACAGAAAATGTTTTTCTTGCAAAGCTTAAATTCAGAAAAACGATTTTCCCTTTGAAAGAACTGGAAAACGTTTTCTAAAATGTTTTAAAGTCTTTGCTTAATTAAAAATTTATTATTAAAATGAATTTCTAATTAAAAATTTTGAATTTGTTATTATTAAATCTTTTATTTTCTTTCTTCTTTCTTCTTTTTTCTTGTTTTCTTTTTTTTTCTTTGCTTGTGAACATAAACCCTAACTCCTCCTCCCTTCTCTCCTTCTCCTTCGCCCCCTCCCTTTTGTCATCGCCGCCTCTAACCCTAGCCCCTCCTGCGCTCCTGTTGGCTTCGCTCCCTCCTCTTCCTCTTCGTCGGCATCTTCTACACCTTCAATCACTTTTCAAATGCAATCCAAACACCAGAGATCACATATCACCAAACAAAAGAAAACTAACTGTTTTCCTAGAAAAGGGTTTCCCAGAAAACATTTTCCATGTTTTTCGTGAAACAAACACACCCCAACTAGCAAATCATATTCCAGCCTTCACTTTGGTCCTCCTGCTTACCCTCCCTTTTGAGAAAAGGAAATTGCAAGAGAAGAAATTCTGTTCACATCCCATATTATTTAAAATTCATAAGCATTTTTTATTGAAGCAATTCAAACCAACCATAATGGATTCTACATGCACGGAGGGGGGGACCATCGTATTGTCCGGACCTAAAAGTAGGAAGTCTCCAGATGAGAGAAGATTTTGGACGGTAGCAGAAGTTGGAAGTGTGAGAGTGTGAGAGTGTGACCAACCGCATCTTTTAGAAAGAACGTCAGGCTTTGCCAATATTATTATATGGGAGTCGTCGACTCTTGCCTGCGGGCATGCACATACTTGCCTTCTAGGCTTCTTTCCTCAGGCTCTATATAAGTGTATCCGTGTTCGTCATGGTTCATACAAGCATAAGAAAGAAAGAGGGTGTGATTTTATGAAGAAACATCATGGTACCAAAGAGATATCAGTTGTCAAAGGTCAGATCCGAGGCTCTTTCATGAAGAGGTAGAGAGGTGTTGAACGCAGCCAAGGATGACTTGCCGGCGTTCCTTTTCTTTCGACGCGAAAAATGTAGCCGGCGAGTTGTTCTTGGCTAAGTTTATCTCTCTTCTTCTCATGCAAGGCTCCATGGATCTAGTGCTATAGGAAATTAAGCGAGAAGATCCCAGAAAGGACTGACTCTCTCTCTCTCTCTCTCTCTCATCGCTGATTGTAATTGTGAGTTACAATCGGGAAAATAACAAAGGTTTGATTCACAAAATTGATTTTCCTGTTTTGGTTCGAAAATTTAGGTGCTGTTTGGTTTAATTTTTTTTTATTTTCATTTACATTTATAAACGTTTAAATTATTTAACTTGATTGTAGTTTACTAAATGTATCTTTGTTGAAAATAATGGTTGGTCACGCCAAATAATAATTGTTTATGTAACATTTTTTTACTAAACAGCGTATGTGATGTCTAAAGGCTCCACTTAACTATCGTCAAATGAAAATTGTAATTATTACAATAGCTCTCATAACATGACTTGAGTAGCATCACTACTAATGATCTTGTCTACTAATATGCGGCAGCAACTGAATTTGTTATTTCATCCCAATAAAAATTGCAAAGGCATTAAAACCTTTTCATCGATTTCGAGAGAAAAAATAGAGAGATATTGGCCTTGAGCAGAAAAGATCCACAATCTATCCTCTATTAATCTGAAATTGGAGATAAGCGATATCGATATTCTAATCATGAAAAACGATTTTTTTTTTCCTATTAGATTGAACAAGAGCACATTCGATCATGTTGATATTTGTATGAACCGAAAGATTTTGGTCCATGCACGAGAGTCCAATTGTGAAAAATGCCATCGACTAAGTATTGGACCATTGTACATTCTATACAAATGGAAGCGGGTCCATTAATGGGATTGTAAGGACAGGACCTTAACATTAACTTATTAATTCTCGCAACTTTTCACATGCTCAAATCTTGTCTTATAAATAAATCGTGATGGAAATTGTCCAATCAGTCCTATTATACGGATGCCAATTCATTCATAAACAATCCAATTTTACCAATTTAGTTCTACACTGTCAAGTGAAATTCTAATTTAGTCATTCCAATCAATTTTTCCAGAAATTGTTGACCTGGCAGTGTGCCACATAGGACAGTCCGAGATGACTACTCTACCACGTTAGCTATATTCAACCATAGATAGACTAAAGAGTTAATATTACGAAAAACCCTAGACTAGTACACATTTGACAAATTTATCTCAAACTAATTTTTTGACAACGAAAAACCCAAAACTGATAAAATCGTAACAAATTTACCCTTTGTTAGTTTCAATTAAACTGTATTAATATTACAAAAAACCACCAAGTGGGACACCTATAACATGGAGGGTAAAATCCCAAATTGGTATACTTGTCAATTGTCACATGATCCAACTTAGTAATTTGACAATAAAATTTAACATAAATTAATGGATGACAAATTTATTACAAATATACTAATTTGAGGTTTGGGGTTTTTTGTGGTCAAAAAATTAGTTTGAGATAAATTTATCATAAGTGTACCGATTTGGAGTTTTTTGTGGTATTAACCCTAAACTAATTGCCAGAGATGAACATTGGCATAGTCTATGTTATGGCTAGAGATATAATCTAGAGCAGGTGAATAGGATATTTTGGTTAAAATCTACTACATTTGTTATTTATTCCTAAACATGCATGATATTTTGCAATAATTCAAAATCCTTAGACGACAATCACATCAAAGAACGGAGCATACTAAAAAAGTAAGGGCTAACTTTTTTCAAGCGTGAGCATCCATTACATTTATTTTCCTGAAGAAATCTTTTAAGAGACCGCCATTCCTCTGTCCACCACCCTAGTGCTACTGATGGGAAGCTGTTATCTAGATTTGCGAGACACTTGTGAAATTCTTCCCTATATGATCAATGCGGCGATTGACCTGGTCCATGTGAAACGAGGTCAAAGTAAGATTTCTCGCTATCGATTGCACAAGTCAACGTTCCTAGAACTAAGCATCTATATGAGAGAAATGGCTATTACTGTTGTTGGCGGAGGTTAACCATTTGAATCTCACAAAGTGCAGACAAACAATTTTGAATCTTGCTCGGGTAAAAGGTCTTGACTTAACATGTTCATGGAACTTATTGATTGTTCCATGGGGCTCTTAATAGCCGATCTTCATGCCTACACCCTTACTAAATTACCAAAAAATGGAAAAAACAAATCGATTGACTTCTTTCTTTTAGGGACATTAAGTTTTCAAAGAACAACCGGCAATAGTAGAGTCTCTTGAGCCTAACATGAGATGAAGAGAACAAAATGTCGCCAAGAAAAACTTTTCAGCCATCCATTGTAAATGCCCTTCAAGGCGCTACAAAGCCGGCAAATCATTCTTGGCTACAAGTTTGCTCTCTGCAACTTCATGTAAGACTTCCCAATCTTTTTTATGACCAAAGATGAATGGCATACATCAATGTATCACTATAATTCATTTTCACTGGGCATCAGACTTGTCCTAAAGCTAAACTGAAGTGACTGATATAATATATATGTATTTGTTGAGGCACCTGCATTATTATGTTGCTTTAGATTCTTCACGTGACTAGCTACTATTCCTCGTGGACAACGTTTGACATTCCAAACGAATAAGTCCAACTTTCCTAAAGTAGTGCTAGTGTACCATTCTCATTCAAAACAAAAAGATAAAGTGCTAGGGCATCACCTTCAAAGAGTGACCACATATGTCCAAAATAAAACCTTTCCCATCCAACTATGCGAGAAGGGCTTAATTCTAAATTGACCTTGACAAGGCTCTTGGGTAAAGCAAGACACCTTTAGGCTCTTTTCTTTTTATATTTAAGTGCCCCACTGCAAGGCAAAGAAAAACGATGCTTCTTTTTCTTTGAAAATGCTTGATGTAACAGGAAACGGCGCAGTATCATTCCTAATCTCGCACAAAATCTGTTAAGTATGGGCCAAATGATACAAAGTGATTATTCTCTATACTTTAGAGGAGATGCCTACATTATTTATGATAAATATAAAAATATTATTGCCTTTGTTAAAACGGAGAATAGGAACTTTCCTATTCAATGGAAGTATGTCCGAGACATAGCCATGAAAGCTCAACTTGATGGTTTGTGGCTATGGCATTGAGGATTTGACCACTTAAACTTTGCCGGGCTAAAAATTCCCATAAAAAGAAAATGATGAGAAACTTTCCAGCCATTTTAGAAATTTTAAATGTTTGTGAAGGTTGCCTCCTTGGAAAGGCAATCTTTTCCATCTAGAGGTGTATGGAGAGCTAAAAAGTCATTGGAACTTGCTCATAAGGAATGTGTTGGTCCAATGAGGATCCCTACACTTAGAATAAATATTTCATCCTCTTCATATATGATTACACAAGAATGATGTGGTCTACTTTCTTCGAGAAAGATCAGAGGTCTTGTCACGCCCCGATCCTCGGGGACGCGCCCATCCTTCTACTTGGTCGATTTTATAGTGCGATATCCCAAGACTAGGTATCGCCGACCCTTTCTATTTAACTTGCATGCGGAAGCAGTTTTAAATCCCCAGACAATAAAACAATTGGATAGAAAAGCAGGCCATATTTTTCATATTGAAATTCACAACCACACTTTTATTAACAGCACAATTCATAGTATATTTACAATACTATTTACAGCAAACAAGTCTCACACCTATCTACACTAAGATAGGATTCACAAAAGGGATGAGATCTCAATCCACACCCGAGTTATACTCAAGATCCCTCTCTGGATCATCTTCTTCTTCAAAAGTCTTTCTCCCCTTCAGGTTCCTCCACCTCAGCTTCTTCTCAGGGTCCTGAAATGGTTATTCAATAACCAATGAGACCACGTCTCAACGAGTCCTACCCCCTAAGACCCGATTAGTAAACTAATACGCCAAACGGTTGCCTAAGCACAACACGAGTCAGAGGACTTACCTTGGCCTCAGTTCCAACCTGCAATTCAAGGTTAAACACAGATATTCAAACAATTCACGACATCCGATCAAGCACTGGTCAATCGACTTAGTCGATACATGTCAGTCAGATCATCTCTAGGTCATTCCCACTCATACCATGATTTCCCAATGGTGTACTCATTCACCAAATCACATGTGTTCCTCGGGCGTCATTTTCACCAATGACATACCGATCACCGACACCGTGCGTTCTTTAAGGCGCCGTTTTCACCAGTGATATCCTCGATCACCGAACCACGTGTCCTTTCTAGGGCGCCGTTTTCGCCAAGGTGACATTGGCTATAGACAACATCGTGAGTTCTTTAATGCGTCGTTTTCACCAGTGATATTTCCTTAATCACTGAACCACGTTTGTCTATAAGTCATTCACGTGCGTTCATTAAGGCGTCGTTTTCGCCAGTGATACTTCCAATCACCGAGCCACGTATGTCCAATAATATCGTACCTGATTGGTCTCAACCAATAATGTTCTCAGTTAGCTCTCACCATTCTCTCTACTATATAGCCCATCAACGTAACTAGCGCTATATACCCATACTCAGCCATCTACCAATCAAATATTCAATAACAAACAATTTAGGACAAATCCTCAAATTTCACAATTTACATCAATTCCATATAAATTGAAGCTCAATTAAATAAACGGACTGCACCACGACAATCAGCACGAAATTCCAGTCACCGGCCATCCCGGTTGAATTTCCGGAAAAATAATTAATTAAATAATTAATTTCGAAAAATAAATAAATAAATATTAAAAATCCAATTTAGGCCCGTATTGCCTGATTGGAGCCCGAAATGGGTCGGGAAAAATCCCGAGATACATTCAATAAATATTAGAGGCTCTCTACTTGCTAATGACTAAGACCCTGTTTGGTTTCAGCTTTCCCAAGGGGCTTTGAGCCCCCAAAGCCCCTTGGGAAAAAATTAACCCCGTTTGGTTCAGCATTTGAAGGCTCCTTGCCAAAATGCTTGCTTTTAAAATGCTGAAAGCCTAAAGCTAGTGGGGACCTACTTTGGGCATTTCAGCATTTTCGGGATTCTAGTGAGAGGTTTAATGAATTTTTGCTTATTGCCCATTTTGCCCTCAAAATTTTATTAAAAGTCCCATTTTATCCCATACAAAACATATAACCCTACCTTTCTCAACCCTACCTTTCTCGACCGCTCTTTTCTTCTTCGCACGTCCGCTCTCGCCGATTCCCGCAGCATCGCCTCCACTCTCGCAACCAGTCGTCCTCGTCTCTCTCTCTCCCCCGAGGCGCCGCGCGGGGTTGCTGATCACAAGGCCAACGCCCTCTCGTTCGATCCCCGGTGAGTGGACCTCCTTGAGAAGAAGCCTTCCCTTGTGGAATGCGATTCTGCTGAGTTGATTTCTCCTATCATCTCTCTCTGCGTCGTTGCCTCCGCGAAGAGCAAGAGACCATTCGATTTTGTCCCTCGCTCTGGGTTTGATCCCTAGGGTTTCTCGGGTCCCCAAATTAGCTCTCTCTCTCTCTCTCTGGTTTTCTAGATCTAATGGATTTTTCCTTTGCAATCTCATTTCGGTTTCTCTACACACACACACACTTTCTCTCTCTCTTCGGTTGCCACTCCGCAATGGCGATCCCTCTCTCTTTTCTCCCCCTATTCTCGTTCGTCCGTTCGGGTGTTTGTTCAATTTCGATTCGTGGGTATAATTATGTTTTTCTGGTGTTGTCGTTCTTGCCCCTCCCCGCTTCGCTGGGTATTTAATGTTTTCTTGTTTTCGCCCGATGTGGGAGAGAGAGAGACCCGGGTCTTGACTTCGATCGCGTGTTTTCTTGATTGATAGGATTTAGAGCCGGATCCGTGGGGACGTGAAGCAAAGGGGAGGAAGAAGGAAGCAACAGCAGACCAGGTGCAAGCTCTGTGCTTTTTTGACTTGTTTAGAGTTTTTTTCTTGTCTGTGTGTTCTGGGGAAATAGGGTTTTTGTTTCCCCCCCTCTTTGCATGCATGCGTTTCGGTGGTTTATGTGCTGGTGGGTGTGTTTCGGGAGGACCCAGTTTAGGTTGGGTTGCTTCTTGTGTATCCGATGAATCATAGAGCATTAATTGGATTAGTTGTGTAGGTCTTTTTAGAAATTTTCTGAGCGGGAAACTCTTTTCTGAGTGGCAAGTTCGATTATGCCAGAGTATCGGTAGCATGGGGTGTTTGTGCGATATGGCTTGATATGGGGCCATATGATTGCTGATCGGCTTTATCAGATTTGGCCTAATGAGAGGGGAAAATTTTGGTACTGCAATTTTACTTGTGCAGTTGTGATTGATTGTGCTGATTCTGTGACTTACTTTTTGAAGAAGTTGCGGACTTTTGACCGAAGAAATTGTAACAGGGTCCTACTATGAATTAAGATGTTTATGGCAATTCCAAAGTAAAGTTAGTTTTGCCACTGAAATAATGGTAATTGGAGCTAACAGATTCTCCTTTTTAAGGCAAAATATGTGATATCATCAATACTTTCAGTATGATCATGCCTCTTAAACATGTTGCTGTAACAGCTCTGCCATATGAATGCACTATAAGAACAGCTTTGGGCAAGTAAACTATAGTATCTGTTCAGTAATTATGTGAAAGTCTCTATATACTCTTGTCTAGGTCAGTAATTATGTGAAAGTCTCTATATACTCTTGTCTAGGTAAAGTAATGTCTCTAAGTGAACTATTTCCTAGGTAGTTCTTTTATTTGTGTGTTATCTACTTTGGGGAAACAGAATAGGGTGAGAGCAGCAATATTCTCTGTTTTGGTTTGCAAGATGATATATGGTCATAAAAAACACCTACCTATTCGACACCCACGTCTTGGTTTCATTTTGCCCGAATTGCAGGAGGGATAACTTAGAAACAATAACGAAATGCTCAACATGTCTCCTTGATGGTTTAATTTGTTGTTGTAATTAAAGCAAATGAATAATCAAATGAAAAACATATTTGGACATAAGATATAGTTTCTTATGATTATCTTATATGGCAAGTGTTCTGCTTGAGATAGTAAGTGCGTAAGATATATTAAGCAACAAACTCCACGTATGTGTATCGAGGAAGATCAATTGAGATATATAGTTCCTCCACATTGACATCCTACTTTGTTTTTAAGTATAATGTTTTTGTGTGTCCTTATTTTTTCTCAATGTTGGTTTTCTTTTCTTTAAGTGAATATCTTCTAGTTTTTTAATAAGAGAGGGCTTGAGTGGTTGATATTGTTTGTTTGTGTCTCTTAAATTTGTTCTTTACTAGTAGATGAGTTCATCAAAGGAAAAGGCATTTTGGAGCTCGGAAGATATGGAAATCTTTTGTAAGTTGTGCATCGAACAAATTGAAAAAAGGCAATCGTCCTGCAAACAACAAAAGAGATGGATGGACAATCATAATTAGTAAGTTTGAGGAGTTAACGGGCAAAAAGTATGATAAAACAAAAATGAAGAGTAAGTGGGATAACCTTAAGGAAGATTGGAAAAGATGGAGGTCATTGCTTTACAATGAAACTGGATTAGGATGAGATTCAAGAAAGAAAACCATTGATGCGAGTGACGAATGGTGGGAGAGTAAAATTCAGGTTTTCCTCACTTCTTTTTTTACTTTCATGTTAAGCTCACCTTTAATAATATAACTTATGCAAATGCTTCATGACAACAAGCTAATCCAAAGTTTAAGGCTTTTAGGATGAAAGGCATACATCCCGATCTTGAAGTAAAGTTAGATATGATGTTCGAGATACGGTTGCTACTTTGGAGGAATCACATGGAATCCCGCACAAGGTTTATGTGTTGATAATGATATGGAGACCACACAACCTGGTATCGATGATATTATAGGGTCTACTGATGAAAACTTTGAGGATCATGTGGATGAAACCGTTGTTGAACCAACTGGAACTCAAACTCGTAAGAGAGCCGCACAGACTTCAAAGATGCAAGCTCGAGGAAAAAAAGATAAGAAATTGAACACAAGAGAGGAGCTTGGAACACAGATTAACAGGCTGCTTACAGTTGTTGAGAGTAGGAGCACTACTAGTGTTGCATCCAAAGCAACCAGTTTAGTCGGTCCTTATGAGGACCTCATAGAGATATTGGATTCCATTCCTGAGATTGTGGAAGACGAAGACTTGTGCTTTTTTGCAATTTCTCATTTAAAGGAAAAGATAGACAATAGGCAAGTTTTCATGAGCTTAAAGGATAATGCAAAGAAAGTAAAGTATCTCAAATATGAGTCGAGAAAAGAATCAAGTCTTCGTGGATAGGATTTTAGCATCTTATTGTTTTAATGTTTGAAGCTTAGTCATTCCACTTTGTTTCTATCTATGGATCTTTATTTGCAGTTATTGTGAACCTAATTTCAATTAATGTTTGATGTTAGAATGGTTTTCATTTGGTGTTCTCTTAATGTGATATTTTGCATATATGTGATGGTTAATACATTGTTTCTCTTTATATTTTGTTACTTAAAGCAGTTATGGATGATTCACATACAAAGGAAAATCATGAGCAAGAGGAAAATGAATTATGTGATCTTATCTCGGTCACTCAAGCCGCAAATCTTTATCAAGCAACCAACCTTTGCAAACAACCTTGCATGACCTCAACATATACGGGTTATGTATGGTTAAAAGAGTTGATTTGCGAAGATACTAATCCGATAAGGTGCTATAATATGTTTAGAATGCATAAGATTGTATTTAACAATTTAACGCATGATTTAGTAGCACGTTATGGCCTTCGAGGATCTAGGAATACCGATGTTAAAGAAATGGTTGGTATGTTTCTTCATGTTCTAGGACATGGTATAGGTAATAGATTAGCACAAGAGCGTTTTCAACGCTCCGGGGAAACCATAAGTAGGCACTTCAGCTTAGTTTTAGATAAAGTATGTGATATGGGGAAAGATTTGATCCAACCAACTGATCCACAATATAGAAAAGTTCCAGAGAATATCAAGAAAGATCGACGATTTTATCCATATTTTAAGGATTGTATTGGAGCTATTGACGGTACACATATTCCAGCGGTTGTACCTGCGTTTGATCAAATCCGTTTTATTGGTCGAAAAGGAACAACAACTCAAAACGTGTTAGCCATATGTAACTTTAATATGGAATTTGTCTATGTTTGGGCTGGTTGGGAGGGACAAGCTCATGATACCCGTATCTTTTATGAAGCTATTGGAAGACGTGATGCATATTTTCCCCATCCTCCTCCAGTTATGTTATTCAATGGTTTAGATACATCCATAAATCTAATTGGCATATGTTGATTAAATTTACAATATATTTATATAGGTAAATATTACTTAGTAGATGCTGGATATCCAAATCCAACTGGTTATTTGGGCCATATAAAGAAGTTAGATATCATTTGCCAGAGTTTCGAGGAGGTCCTTCACCTACGGGATATCGAGAAGTGTTCAACCGTGCCCATTCCTCGCTACGCTCGGCAATTGAGCGAGCCTTTGGTGTATTAAAACAGAAGTGGGGGATTTTAAATCATATGCCAAGTTATCCATATGAAAAGCAAGTGCAAATTGTGGTAGTGACAATGACTTTGCACAATTATATACGAAAAAATTATGTGACTGATACAGATTTTGAACAAGCAGAATTGGATCTCAATTATGAATATTCAGTTGACCATGAGGATGAAAATGAAGGGGTGGGTGCTTCAAATCCGTATGCATCTTCAGACATGGCACATTTACGTGATGAAATAGCCATAAGTTTACAAAATCATTGAGGTTTGTAATATTAAGTATAACGTATTTCTTTTTTCCGGACATATATGACCATGTGTACTATCATGAAATGACTATTTCTAGTCAAATTTGTATGACGGGAACTTGGTTTTATTTTTCTTAATGAGGATCTCCCTTTTTATATGCAGTGCTTACTCAAAAAAATTACCATCCACAATCGGTCGCTTCATCGTCCATCGAATAAGTTTATCTTTTTTTTCTATATCATTTTTATCTTTTGACAATTAATAACCCAACTTTTTATCAATACACTAGAATGATTATTAATTAACGAAGATGATTAATACTATAATAATTAAAAAAATATATATTCAAAGTTGAAAACAAACCTAAAAGAACCCCAGGCCAAAAGTTGAGTTTTTGCATTTAATCTATAATTAAATTCTTTTAATATAATTTTTAAATAAATTTACTAATATGTATCTTTTACATTACTCTCAATATGAAAATGTAAAATGTTATATAGTCATTGTTTCTTTTTGCAATTTTTAAAATATTAAAAGTAAAAATTTTAATTTGGTCACACCAAATGGCTTTTCAAGATATATGTTTTCAAAATCTTTGCATTTCCCCAAAGCACTTTCCAATTATAGTTTACCAAACAGTCTTGCATTCCCTCAAAGCTCTTTGAGCTAAAGACATTTGCATTTGGGAAAAGCCTTTTCTCAAATGTTAAACCAAATGGGGCCTAAGTCTAACCACCTAACATGTACCATTAAGTCACTAATTTAATTGTTCTAATCTAATCTAACAACCTAATTGCACTAAATTAAATCTAACCAACCCTAAGCATAATTAGCAAACTAATAAAGCATTAGTGAGTAAAACTCACTTGGTAAAAGCGAAGATCGAATCACCGCAACGGCGACGCGACGGCGGCCGAACTTGGGCCGGGCCAAGAACTTCGCAAGCCCGAAGAAACTTTGGACTTCAAGATTGGGTTGACTTCTTTAACCACTTGGGCTTGAAAATACTAAATTGTGGGCTACTTGCTGGGCAAGAATTAAACTGAAAATGGGCTCTCTCTTTGGGCTGAAATAAGCCAAATTGCTAGGCTTCAATTTTAATTGATGATGGGCTGAGCTGGATGGGCCTGCTGCAGTTGAAAACTCACGGCTGGGTTTCTGCACTTGCTAAAATTGGGTCGTGAAATTGCTGCAAAGAGAATGGGCTGAGAACGCTGGATTTCACGGGCCTGCTTTGTGGACTTCGGTCGGGACAGCTTCGTGGGATATCTTCGGCTTCGCTGGCGTGTGGACGACGCTGCTGGCAGGAGATGGGCTCGGTCCAGTTGGCGTGAGCGACGGAAAGAAGATGGGAGCAGGCGGCGTTGATTCGGTGGTTTGTGGCTTCGTTTGCTGCAGACTGACCGAAGAAGTCCCAGCGTTGGAGATGAACACACGAGGCAGAAAGTTTCGGTGGAGTCTTCGTGAGTGGAGGAGCGACGCGCGCGTTTAAGGAGCTGCGGGCGTGAAGACCGAAGCTGAGAAGTGTTCGGTGGACTGGGGATTCGTGGAAGTCGGTCAACTGGGGCTTCGATGTTGCTATTGTTGACCGCGAGCTGGCGTGAAGACACGAAAAGGAGGGGCGCTGGATGATTCGGTTTCGGTGGAGGGAAGACGTGGACTTTGCTGGCTTCGCTTGGGATGTCGCGGCAAGGGGATGGAAGCGCGGCAGCCAAAGGGAAAATGGAGGGTTGATTCTGTGGGGTTTTGATGCTGCAGTTTCGGTGAAGTTGAAGTAAAGAGAGGGGTGAGAGAGAGAGAGACACGAAGATGTAAATCGGGAGGGGCGGTGGTGAGGCGTGCGACCGAAGGTTTAGGAAGAAGAAACTAAAGTCAATAAAGTAAATCCCAAGAGTTAAATGCTTTGTCCCCCATAGGCTTCATGTTTATCCACTTTGGTCTCCCAAATATCTTCTTGTCTTCTCCTCACAATTAATTCCATTTTTGGTGCCCCAAAATATACCTATTTTCTTAATTCCGAATTTACTCACATAGCTTCAATTCCTCACTCAAATCTGCAAATTTGAGGTCCGATTTCGATGTAGAAAAATCTCAAATGATTTTCTATAAATCCCCGATACACAAAGGCTCGGCCTGAAAGTCCAATTTTTCATTAATTTAGCCCATCTGAATTTCCGTTGATTTTCTGCAACGTTCGAACCCATTTTCCGTAAAAATCTCAGGACTTCCAAAAATCTTCTGAGACTGAGTTGATGCTCCTAAGATTTATTGTGATATGACAGAGACTTCAATTTCTGAAATCGGATTTGAATTCTCAGTTAATTTCAACTTGGCGCGTTTTTAGCGTAACCTAGGTTATTGGGTAGTTTTCAGAACTTTTTAAGGCGAATGACCCGTGGTCGATTTTCTTCGAGCCACTATGAACCCACTCGACTCAATGGCGACTCTTGATTATCGTAAAAATCTCGATGATTCAATTATGGACACAGGGTACCAAAACAATAAGAAAATCAGTCTAGTGTCGGCCGACGAGAATTATCTAATTCAGTGGTGTCACCCACGATTAGCCATATATCTCTATCGATCCAGTCTATCTCTGATTTCAAATCGATTTTTAACTGTGCCGTAATGACCTCTAAAGATGGACACGGTCGAGAAGCCGATTCCTGATCGAATTTTCAAGTTTATTGCCTTAAAATTCCTTAATGGTTTCCCCAGATAGTCTAGTTATCTCGAGAGTGATCAGCTTTGAGAATAACTCTATAGACGCGTCAATGAAATGCCTGATTTATTCAATAGAAGACAGGGTCGAAAAATCTGGATGTCACAGGTCTTCTCTATTTTCAAGAAATTCAAGAACCACTTCAAGAATCAAAGTGGCTAGAGAATAAAGGTTATGAGAAGTGACTAAGGCACTGAGTACAACTCTTATGAGTTTAAGAAACTCTCTAAAGATGAAATAGTTCATCATCAACTAAGCATTGGCTACCCCTTAGAGCAAAATGGAGTAACAAAAAGAAAGAATAGAACCATCATGGAGATGACAAGGACCATGCTGAAGGAGAAAGGCCTTCCTAACTCGTTTTGGGCAAAAGCAATTATACGATAGGATACATCTTAAATAGATTTCCAACTAAAGCAATGCAAAATAAAACTCTAATTGAAGCATGAAGTAGATGAAAGACTTTGGCAAAGCATCTCAAGGTGTTCGATTGTTTATGATATGTCCATGTCCATAATAATAAAAAAAAAGTGGGTAAGCTCGGTGAGAAGATGGAAAAAGGTGTCTTCCTCGATTATAGTGACCAATCAAAATGCTATCAAGTGTACTACCTAAGAAATAAGAAGCTCATGATTAATCAAGACGTTGAGTTTGACGAGAGCGTCGCCTAGAATTAAGGGGAAGAGAAGATAGAGAATAAGTATGTCACCTTACTAGACATACCATCGCACTAGAGGAGTCAACGTCACAAGAATAAGGTGAAGTATCTAATTCCACAATTCATGCTGTGACACCACCATCACTACCATCCTCTCAAGAGCAACATAGGAAGATTTTACTCTAGAGTCTCCAATAATGAGGGTAAAAAACCTTAAAAGAATTTATGACACATGCAACTTTGTTGCTTTAGAACTAAAAAAAAAAAAAGGAAGAGATGTCCAAAGAAGAAATTTGGATAAAAGCCATGGAGGAAGAAATCAAGAGAATAGAGAAAATGAAATTTGGGAGCATGTCAATCACCCTAAAGACGTAGAAATTATTGGAGTCAAGTGAGTCTACAAAGCAAAGCTAAATGCAAATGGATACATCTAGAAGTATAAAGCAAGGCTTGTGGTGAAAGGACATTTGCAACAGCCAAGCATTGACTATATTGAAACTTTCACTTCTATTGCTTGCCTTGATATTACTTGGACACTCATAGCCCTTGCAGTACAAAAAGAATGGAAGATCCATCAACTAGATGTGAAGTCAGCATTCCTAAATGAATTTCTTGAAAAAAAAAAAAATATGTGGAACAACCACAAAACCTTACCGTTGAATGCCAAAAAGAAAATATTCTAAAGCTCAAGAATGCTCTATATGGGTACTTCACCAAGCAAGGATTTAGGAGAAGAATGAGCGAGCCAACACTCTATATCAAGACCCAAGGTAAGTCTGATACTCAAATCATCTCTCTATATAAATCATCTCATATATACAAGGAACAAAGAGAAGATGGTTCAAGAATTCAAAGAAGAAATGATGAAGACATTCGAGATGATGAACTTAGGCTTGATGCACTACTTCCTCAGCATTGAAATCAAATGAAATGAAGGAGTCTTTTATCTCATAGAAGAGATATGCTGAGAATCTCCTGAACAAATTTAAAATGGACTATTGTTAAGCAGTTGCAACATCACTTGTGACACATGAGAAGCTACTAAAGAAAGATAGAGCAAAAAAAGTCAATGCTTCTCTCTACATAAGTCCGATTGGCAATCTACTATCTCTCTATTACACAAGTGGACATCATTTATGTGACAAGTCTACTATCACAATTCATGCAAAGTCCTGGTGAAATTCACTAAGGTGCTACCAAGAGAATTATAAGATACTTATGTGCCACTACTTATTATGGCAATTGGTATAGGCTAAGTGTGATGGCTAAACCAATAGTGACTAGGTAGGTTCAGCTAACGATAGGAAGAGCATTGCCAGCTATGCATTCACTCTAGGTTTTGGAATATTCTCATGGGCATCCAAGCATGGCATAATATATTGTAGAAGAAGAATATATTGCAACTCTTACTACCACCGTTCAAGCAATATGACATCCAAGAATTTTAGAAGACATTAGAAAAGCACAAACATATCTTAATCCAATATTTTGTGACAAAAAGTCCACCATTGCTATCTCAAAAGATCTAGATTTTCAAGGATGAACTAAGCATATCGATATCATATATTCCTTCGTTCAAGAAGCATAGAGCAATGGAGAGATCAAGCTTAAATATTGCAAGAACGAGGATCAAGCTGTGGACATATTCCCTTAGGTGCTACCCCAATCCAAGTTTGAGACTTTGAGAAGTATGGTCGGAGTTTCACAAAATTGGATCAAGGAGGAGTGTTGAAATGGTGATCCAATTTTTATAAGTCTCTAGCATGCTCAAGATGTTTGGAGAATAGATACTTGGATGAGTAGTCTATAGACTCGTAAGAAATATCTAAGATATTTTTAGAAAAGTGGTATGATATGTGTAGTAAAATCTAGAGTAATATCTATGCAACTTGCTGAAGATTTTTCCTTGTAATGGCGGTGGAAGAGGGCTATAAATAGCCAATCCCTCTCCACTTGAAGGTCACGCCCAGCCGAAGAAATTAAGTCCTTTGTAAAAAGCCTTCATAAAATAATACCCTTCTTGCTTTTCTTTGCTCCCTTCCTTGGCTTCCACTATCGTCATTTTTTGGTTAAGGAAATTTTTTTTTGGTAAAGGTTGCCTTCCACTATCGTCCATCTCCAATATAATAATAAAGTCCTTCTCCTGTTGTTGCTAGATAAGTTCTCGCACCTACACATGCAGTGGCTAAATCACTCACTTACAAAACCATCCACGCTTCCGCTTACCAATGGTTTCACTCCCAGAGCATTTCCATAGTTAGGCCTTGTTGACATCTTTCTGATGGTTGGACCGATGGAACACTTACACCAGTTGACATTGACAACTTGCCCGATATTAAGGAAGTTTTGAAGACTGCATTCTCTGCAAAGAAGAAGCAGAAGATCATAATCCTCGGACAGTTGTTCAGATACACTTGAGAAGAATGAAGTAATTCTGCACTAGAACAAAGGAAGACTGTATCATCCCAAGATAAGCTAGATGACAGAACAGTTCAAATATGACAGCTTCTATGATCTTCCCAGTAGCCCTTTATAACTTATTATCTTGTTAAATATTGGATACACTTTTTTTTATTGTCTTGTTAGAGCATACGTCATCACCATTTGTGACATGAAATGGCATGCCCTCTTTTGTCCATTATTAAGTGATGTGTGAGCATCATAAAAAATATTCATGCATATGTTTAATTCACGTCATTAGATGAATGACTTTCTTTGCTACATCCTCTGTTCAATCAATAACCCGAAGTAGCGTTCAGTTACACAGGGCCATTAACATTTTGACAATATCCACATTATTAACATAAGCCAACTGCATAATAGAGAAAAAGTGTTTAATTGTGAAGTTGGATTTATCTTTTACCTTCAGCTTCATCAGAATCTCTCGTGTCACCAAATAAATGAATTTCCAATGCCTGTCACATTATCATCTAAGTTGAAATTGTAAAAGATAACCTCAAGATAACCGACAAGTGGTTGCAATCAACATGGCTATTACCGTTTACTGGATGAATGACATGATTGATTCTATCACCAAAAATAGTTTTCAAATCACATACGGTGTTCATTCAATTTCAAACTACCTAAACGAGAACTTATCCCAGTTTGGTTATATAATTAGAGTCCTAACAGAAGTTATTTAGGAACCTACATATCCTTGCCTTTTCAACTCCCGTCCTTTGATTTGGGCTACACTTCTGTGGGCTTCCTCCCACACTCTCACTGTCTGCTGGCTGACCTCCTTCTCATGCTTTGCTAAAGCGTCAACGTATAGTTGAGACTTAAAGATAATATCACGACGTTCCACGTCATAGAAAATCAGAAAAATCATCTTTTTGAATGGTTTGGATTTCTTACACTTCACCATGTATGCGAGCTCATGAAAACACGACGGACTGGAACAGTAATTTTTAGAGAAGATGAAGATGGGTAAGTAAATCTTCAAATTTGTATGGCCCTCCCCAGATTATGTTTTATATCTCTTCCATTGAGGAGCTCTTCCTTGTCGGGGAAAACATGGATGTTTTCTCTCCCATGATGTGGTAAAGGCAACCCGCGAATTCTTGGAGAGTGTCCAGCCCTCTAAAATTCATGAACACGTCATAGGCATTCACTGGTGAGACATCACCACTCTTTCCAGGCTCCGATCTCATTCCCATGTCCACTCCCACTTAGTATTTCGCCTAAGAGTTCCTCTCTTTCTCTCTCTTAAAGCACCTCATCAACGAAAAGGCACGTTCACTTCGTTTGCCTAAAAATAGACTCCGCCAACTCTTGGACGACATTCTTAGAGCATCTTGCCAGATCACTATTGTAACGGAAATTCTCTTTCGACTAGTTCGTCGTAGCAGGCGGACCACTCGAAATTTTCAAATTATAGTGACGACCAGACGTCTAAGCATGTCCCATATGCCCATGAAATCCAATAAGGTTGGGCCCAATGAACAAGCAAACTTGAAAATCGATAGGCCCAATAGGAAAGTTCTCCTTCCGTTGCTTTTTTATCAAACTTGTGAGAAACTTTCGCAACACTTATAATCTCAATTTCTCTAGGCGAGGAAGGAAATGCAATTTTAAGTTCAATGGAAGTTCTGTCCCAAGGTAAAGTGTACGAAAATTGAATTTGGAACTGACAATAAATGGATCCGTTCAATGAACGAGGGATGGATACAAGGTTATTCACGAACTGCCGTGAGTCCTCTCGAAAGGCAGCACCTTAAAGTCATGAGAAAACAAGAAAAGTAGATGATGTAAAGGACATCAAGAATGAAGCAAACGTTTCAATGACATTGTAAGCATACCATCTCATATTGCAAATTCACGCGCAATAATATTCAAATCTACTCCCGTAAATTCAAACAGGTGAATCTCCTTCTTGAATAATTTGCATATTTTGCATTCCACCATGTGTACAAGCTCACGAAAGGCACCACGGACTAGAAGCATTACCTTTTAAAAAGATGGTTACCTAGATGTTCGAACAAAAGTCATATCTAGTTATTCAGTCATATATATTGTCGCTAATATCTTAATCAGTTTTTTAACCAAAGCCCGGGGATTTACTCAAAATCAACATGATTATTCTCGAGTTCAACTAATTGACATACTTCAAGTTCTAAAGACTCGAGTAACTCGAAAACCTAACAGACTGATTGGATTTTTACATATGGCAATTACATGTTGGCACTGATGAATGCCATAAACAGCTAAAGAGTATTGTTTAAGACTTTGGGTTTGGGCTCAAGCATAGATTGAACTCAAACGAAAATTCACCAAGTGGTAGAGTGTCAAGCTTACTAGAAGATCAATCTTGACATGATCAAGCTTGATTTGAATATTGAGCTTTGCAAAACCGAGTGGACTGAAGTCAAGTCAACTATCCACTCGACTTGGTTTGACTACGCTCACACCCCTGCCAGGAGAAACAGATTTCATACCATGAGTTTGAACAAATATAACCATTCCGATCCCCTATCGGAACTCATGTTATCATTCAAAGAGAAGAATCCTTGCAGCAGTCAAAATTTTAAGAGACTAAAGATAGAGAGGGGGCTGACGTGAATTGACATGTCAGTATCTTAATGACTCAACTCTTATGTTTTCCCAAAAAAAAAAAAAAAAAACTCCTATGTTTTCCGTTGTATATTGACAAACTTCCCTTCCGAAACATCTCTCTCTCTCTCTCTCTCTCTCTCTCTCTCTCTCAATTCATATTACTGTTGTAGACTTGTTAAGCAATTTAGATGTGGGTTGTGGGCTTTGGAGAGAGGGGACGCTCTACATGCTACAGCCGAAGCAGATTAACGCTTGCCCAAGCAATTGTGGATAGTGCTGGCGCGATTGTTCAGAGAACTGACTTGACAATATGCTATGGTGAAAGAGGTGCCATATCCATCTATTCTCCCAGTCCTCTTCGTGCTTCTCGCCCACCATCATCTAGAAATCTTTTGCATCTCTATTGTTCTATCCATAACATAATCCTTGCGATGATCATTGTTACAGGTGCGAAAGTACGAATCACCCAAGAACATTTTGAGCGAGCCCACCAAATTGATTAACCACAATTGACAATGGGGATGGGGCAGATTTTGCTTGGCTTAGTGTGTAAATCCAGGAAAAGTGCCAAAAAAGTCATAAACATTTTGCCTTTGTGCCGATTTAGTCCTAAACCTTTTTTTGGTGCCAGTTCAGTCCTAAACATTTTTACGTTGTGCCAATTCAGTCATTTTCAGCCAATTTTGGCCGGATTTTGCTGACTGGACGGAGACTGGCTAACGTGGCCTAATCGGCGCTAACGTGGACAACTTTTAATAATATTTTTATTTTTTATTTTTATTTTTTATTTTTGTCTTTTTCCTAGAACCGGTCGCCAAGGTCCGGTGACCGACCAAAGGCAACCGCCGCCGAGGGCGAGCCTCGCCAGCCCCCGCTAGCCATTGGCGAGCCTCGCCGACCCTCGCCCCCGAGGTGGTCGGCGAGGTCGGCCTCGCCCTCGTCGGTTGTTGCCTCGGCCGGTCGCCGGACCTCAACGACCGGCTGGAGGAAAAAGACGAAAATAAAATAAAATAAAATATTATTAAAATATTATTAAAATTTGTCCACGTCAACGGCGATTAGGTCATGTCAGCCTGCTAGCATCCAGTCAACAAAATCCAACCAAAAGGACTTAATTGGCACATCGTAAAAAGGTTTAGGACTGAATCGGCACAAAGGCAAAAGGTTTAGGGCTTTTTTTGCACTTTTTCCGTGTAAATCCTATGAATTGATATCAATAATTTGGTAAAACAATTTGCATCATATTGGAGTGTATTCTGGCATTTTTATGTTGCACACTCCAATACAAATGGTACATAACTTTGCCCCGCGAGATGTATAACTTTCATAGTTTCATATATTTTCATTAGTGCTTAAACATTCTAAAGAAACGTTAAGAGTAACGAATTTTGGTGAAATTTTATGTGGAAAATCATGACATCCCTTCGTTGCTAGACCATTGTTTTGTCTAACTTGACAAGGTCTGTTGGACACATTGACCTTGTAATATCATTTGTCTATTAAGTGGAGTTGCTGATGACCACTACATTTCCCATGCTATGAATTCATCTTGTGATTGATTGCATATTTCAGATGTGATTTGAAATTTGTAAACCTATCCCGGAATAAATATAGATTGTACAATGCATAATGGGAAAAATATGTTAAATTGTGCACAGATCTTTGTGAAGCTTGAAGGCATTACTTGTAGATTCATTCAGAGCCCTTTAATGCCTCTACCCAGTTTGTTTCTCTTGATAAACGTAAAGCATAGAGTGGAGATAGCCACTGGGCAAAACAAACCCGGTCAAGGAGTATAATCAAATTGCTGATGGCAAATAGCATGTCCTCCTAAAATTATATATAGCAAGACAACATAGTTGTAGGTTTGTAGTGCAAGTTCTTCCAAACTATCGATCATGATGTTTTAGGTAGAATCACGAAAAACGATTCTATGACATTCTTTTGATGGCCTACAATGCGAACATTTGGTCTCTCACATCTCAAGTCGAAAATCCTCGTCACACTACTGGCCTTGTTTCGCATCCTTCTATTGTTCGTTCTTATCTTGCCCAAGTTTAGGTCAAAGTTGTCCACCAACTAACGACAAAAATCTCCCTTCGATTGACAAAAAGAAAAAATCCCTCTTCAACACTTTGGAGATCCATTAGGCATGGGATTACAATTTCTTGGGAAAAAGTGTCAAAAGAAATTCTAAATCTATTGTATTGATGCTAATTTAGTTTGACATAATATTAATTGAGTCATTTTAGCTAATTTTGGCTAGATATTACTGACATAGACGCCATGCAACTTACATAGCACTCGATACCGACGTTGATAATTTTTAATAATTTTTAAATAAATTTTCGATTTTTTATTTTTATTTTTTTCTCTCATTTCTTCTTACTTTTCTTTGGTGACCGGTCACCGGCCATGACCAGGCAAACTAGCTCGCCTAGCCCTGGTGACACCAAGCCCCAATGGGGCCACCCCGGTCTAGGCGAGGGCTGGCCTTGCTAGATTTGGGGAGGGAAGCCCTCACCAAGGCTCGTCCTTATCAGGCAAGGCCCACTGTCATTGATACCCTATGCGACATGAACATTTAGTAAGTTTGGCATTGCATTTCTCACTTTTAACCATATCAATGGAGGATTTATGTCGCCTTGGGTCTCGTTACCTCAGGCAGCGTCATATTCTTGTATATGGTGTGGGACCCACCTAGATGCTCGTGGGGGTACCCCGGGCCCCGCCCGGGGGGGTGGTTTGTTTTGCCAGGGGCAGGTTTGTTTTTCGTGTAAAGAGGCAGTCTATTACATGAAACAAACTTTCGTTTCTGTTGAAATGAATGTGTGGGATGACAAGTCTTGAGGGTAATTTCTTGTTACTTCAAGTTGCTTAGACCCATGCTTATGTCAAACGCTTTATAATGATCCTGTTAATATAGAAGATGCGGCACATATTGAATATCGAAAGGTGACCCCAAATAAAAATGATTTTTAGTCAGTCCAAAAATAACGGATTGAGAAAAGGAAATTGCAAGAGAAGAAATTCTGTTCGCATCCCATATTATTTAAAATTCATAAGCATTTTTTATTGAAGCAATTCAAACCAACCATAATGGATTCTACATGCACAGAGGGGGACCATCGTATTGCCCGGACCTAAAAGTAGGAAGTCTCCAGATGAGAGAAGATTTTGGACGGTAGTAGAAGTTGGAAGTGTGAGAGTGTGATCGTGGGAGAGTGTGACCAACCGCATCTTTTAGAAAGAACGTCAGGCTTTGCCAATATTATTATATGGGAGTCGTCGACTCTTGCCTGCGGGCATGCACATACTTGCCTTCTAGGCTTCTTTCCTCAGGCTCTATATAAGAGTTGTCTGTGTTCGTCATGGTTCATACTTCATAGAAACATAAGAAAGAAAGAGGGTGTGATTTTATGAACAAACATCGTGTTACCAAAGAGATATGAGTTGTCAAAGTCAGATCCGAGGCTCTTTCATGAAGAGGTAGAGAGGTGTTGAACGCAGCCAAGGATGACTTGCCGGCGTTCCATTTCTTTCGACGCCAAAAATGTAGCCGGCGAGTTGTTCTTGGCTAAGTTTATCTCTCTTCTTCTCATGCAAGGCTCCATGGATCTAGTGCTATAGGAAATTAAGCGAGAAGATCCCAGAAAGGACTGACTCTCTCTCTCTCTCTCTCTCTCATCTCTTATTGTAATTGTGAGTTACAATCGGGAAAATAACAAAGGTTTGATTCACAAAATTGATTTTCCTGTTTTGGTTCGAAAATTTAGGTGCTGTTTGGTTTAAATTTTTTATTATTTTCATTTGCATTTATAAACATTTAAATTATTTAACTTGATTGTAGTTTACTAAATGTATCTTTATTGAAAATAATGGTTGGTCACGATCATTGTTTATATAACATCTTTTTACTAACAGCGTATGTGATGTCTAAAGGCTCCACTTAACTATCGTCAAATGAAAATTGTAATTATTACAATAGCTCTCATGACAATACTTGAGTAGGATCACTACTGATGATCTTGTCTACTAATATGCGGCAAGCAACTGAATTTGCTATTTCATCCCAATAAAAATTGCAAAGGCATTAAAACCTTTTCATCGATTTCGTGAGAAAAAAAATAGAGAGAGATATTGGCCTTGAGCAGAAAAGATCCACAATCTATCCTCTATTAATCTGAAATTGGAGATAAGCGGTATTGATATTCTAATCATGAAAAACAATTTTTTTCTATTAGATTGAACAAGAGCACATTCGATCATGTTGATATTTGTATGAGCCGAAAGATTTTGGTCCATGCACGAGAGTCCAATTGTGAAATGCCATCGGCTGAGTATTGGACCATTGTACATTCTATACAAATGGAAGCGGGTCCAATAATGGAATTGTAAGGGCAGGACCTTAACATTAACCTATTAATTCTCGTAACTTTTCACATGCTCAAATCCTGTCTTATAAATAAATTGTGCTGGAAATTGTCCAATTAGTCCTATTATACGGATGCCAATTCATTCATAAACAATCCAGTTTTACCAATTTAGTTCTACACTGTCAAGTGAAATTCTAATTTTGTCATTCTAGTCAATTTTCCCGGAAATTATTAACCTGGCAATGTGCCACATAGGACAGTCCGAGATGACTACTCTACCACGTTAGCTATATTCGACCATAGATAGACTAAAGGATTAATACTATGAAAAACCCTAGACTAGTACACATGTGACAAATTTACCTCAAACTAATTTTTTGACAACGAAAAACCCAAAACTGATACAATCGTAACAAATTTACCCTTTGTTAGTTTTAATTAAACTGTATTAATATTACGAAAAACCACCACCTGGGACACCTATGACATGGAGGGTAAAATCCCAAATTGGTATACATGTCAATTGTCACATGATCCAACTTAGTAATTTGATAATAAAATTTAACGTAAATTAATGGATGACAAATTTATTACAAATGTACTGATTTGAGGTTTGGGAGTTGTTGCGGTCAAAAAATTAGTTTGAGGTAAATTTATCATAAATGCTGGTTTTGGGTTTTTTATGGTATTAACCCTAAACTAAATGCCAGAGATGAACATCGTCATAGTCTATGTTATGGCTAGAGATATAATCTAGGGCGGGTGAATAGGATATTTTGGTTAAAATCTACTACACTTGTTATTTATTCCTAAACATGCATGATATTTTGCAATAATTCAAAATCCTTAGAGGACAATCACATCAAAGAATGGAGCATACTCAAAAAGTAAGGGCTAGTTTTTTTCAAGCGTGAGCATCCATTACATTTATTTTCCTGAAGAAATCTTTTAAGAAACCGTCATTCCTCTGTCCACCACCCTACTACTGATGGGAAGCTGTTATCTCTATTTGCGAGACCTGCGTGAAATTCTTACCTATATGATCAATACGGCGATTGACCCGGTCCATGTGAATCGAGGTCAAAGTAAGATTTCTCGCTATCGATTGCATAAGTCGGCGTTCGTAGAACTAACCATCTATATGAGAGAAATGGCTATTAGTGTTGTAGGTAGAGGTTAACCATTTGAAGACAAACAACTTTCAATCTTGCTCGGGTAAAACGTCTTGACTTAACATGTTCATGGAACTTATTAATTGTTCCATGGTACTCTTAATAGCCGATCTTCATGCCTACACCCTTACTAAGGACGCGAATGATAACCATTCTAACCAGAAATAGATTTTTGGAAGAGAAATAGATTTTTCTATTTCTATTTTTAGATGAGTTTCTAAGCAAAAATAACCCTTTGATAATGATATAAAATTTCTAGTCTTAAAATAGAAATTCGTTTGGTAATAACACAAAATTTCTTCATGTCAAAAGGCGGCGGTGGCGGTGACGGGCAGCCGGCGGCCATGCACCCCCTAAATTACCGAAAAATGGAAAAAAAACAAATTGATTGACTTCTTTCTTTTAGGGACATTAAGTTTTCAAAGAACAAACGGCAATAGTAGAGTCTCTTGAGCCTAACATGAGATGAAGAGAACAAAATGTCGCCAAGAAAAACTTGCCAGCCATCCAATGTAAATGCCCTTCAAGGCGCTACAAAGCAGCCAAATAATTCTTGGCTACAAGTTTGCTCTCTGCAACCTCTCGTAAGACTTCCCAATCTTTGTTATGACCAAACTTGAATGGCATACATCAATGTATCACCATAATTCGTTTTCATTGGGCATTAGACATGTCCTAATGCTAAAATGAAGTGACTGATATATAATATAATATATGTTGCGGCACCTGCATTATTATGTTGCTTTAGATTCTCCACGTGACTAGCTACTATTCCTCATGGACAACATTTGACATTCCAAACGAATAAGTCCAACTTTCCTAAAGTAGTGCTAGTGTACCATTCTCATTCGAAACAAAAACATAAAGTGCTAGGGCACCACCTTTAAAGAGTAACCACATATGTCCAAAATAAAACCTTTCCCATCCAACTATGCGAGAAGGGCTTAATTCTAAATTGACCTTGACAGGGCTCTTGGGTAAAGCAAGACACCTTTAGGCTCTCTCTTTTTTTATATATCTAAGTGCCCCACTGCAAGGCGAAGAAAAACGATGCTTCTTTTTCTTTGAAAATGCTTGATGTAAAAGGAAAAGCTGCAGTATCATTCCAAGTCTCGCACAAAATCTTTTAAGCATGAGCGAAATCATACAAAGTGATTATTCTCTATACTTTAGAGGAGATGCCTACATTATTTATGATAAATATAAAAATATTATTGCCTTTGTTAAAACGGAGAATAGGAACTTTCCCATTCAATGGAAATATGTCCGAGACATAGCCATGAAAGCTCAACTCGGTGGTTTGTGGCTATGGCATTGAGGATTTGACCACTTAAACTTTGCTGGGCTAAAATTCCCATAAAAAGAAAATGATGAGAAACTTTCCAGCCATTTTAGAAATTTTAAATGTTTGTGAAGGTTGCCTCCTTGGAAAGGCAATCTTTTCCATCTAGAGGTGTATGGAGAGCTAAAAAGTCATTGGAACTTGCTCCTAAGGAATGTGTTGGCCCTACACTTAGTTAGAATAAATATTTCATCCTCTTCATCAAGGATTACCCAAGAATGATGTGGTCTACTTTCTTCGAGAAAGATCAGAGGTCTTCTCTATTTTCAGGAATTCAAGAACCACTTCAAGAATCAAAGTGGCTAGAGAATAAAGGTTATGAGAAGTGACTAAGGCACCCAGTACAACTCATATGAGTTTAAAAAACTCTCTAAAGATGAAGTAGTTCATCATCAACTAAGCATTGGCTATGCCCCAGAGCAAAATGGAGTAACAAAAAGAAAGAATAGAACCATCATGGAGATGACAAGGACCATGCTGAAGGAGAAAGGCCTTCCTAACTCGTTTTGGGCAAAAGCAATTATACGATAGGATACATCTTAAATAGATTTCGAACTAAAGCAATGCAAAATAAAACTCAAATTGAAGCATGAAGTAGTTGAAAGACTTTGGCAAAGCATCTCAAAGTGTTCGATTGTTTATGATATGTCCATGTCCATACTAAAAAAAAAAGTGGGTAAGCTCGGTGAGAAGATGGAAAAAGGTGTCTTCCTCAGTTATAGTGACCAATCAAAATGCTATCGAGTGTACTACCTAAGAACTAAGCATCGCACTAGAGGAGTCAACGTCACAAGAATAAGGTGAAGTATCTAATTCCACAATTCATGCTGTAACACCATCATCACTACCATCCTCTCAAGAGCAACACAGGAAGATTTTACTCTAGAGTCTCCAATAATGAGGGTAAAAAACCTTAAAAGAATTTATGACACATGCAACTTTGTTGCTTTAGAACTAAAAAAGAGGAAGAGATGTCCAAAGAAGAAATTTGAATAAAAGCCATGGAGGAAGAAATCAAGATAATAAAGAAAAAGAAATTTGGGAGCATGTCAATCACCCTAAAGACATAGAAATATTGGAGTCAAGTGGGTCTACAAAGCAAAGCTAAATGCAAATGGATACATCTAGAAGTATAAAGCAAGGCTTGTGGTGAAAGGACATTTGCAATAGCCAAGCATTGACTATATTGAAACTTTCACGTCTGTTGCTTGCCTTGATATTACTTGGACACTCATAGCCCTTGCAATACAAAAAGAATGGAAGATCCATCAACTAGATGTGAAGTCAGCATTCCTAAATAAATTTCTTGAAAAAGAAATATATGTGGAACAACCACAAAACTTTACCGTTGAATGCCAAAAAGAAAATATTCTAAAGCTCAAGAATGCTCTATATGGGTTAAAAGCAAGCACAACGATCTTAGTATAGTAAAATTGACGAGCACTTCACCAAGCAAGGATTTAGGAGGAGAATGAGCGAGTCAACACTCTATATCAAGACCCAATGTAAGTCTGATACTCACATCATCTCTCTATATAAATGATCTCATATTTACAAGGAACAAATAGAAGATGGTTCAAGAATTCAAAGAAGAAATGATGAAGACATTCGAGATGATGAACTTAGGCTTGATGCACTACTTCCTCAGCGTCGAAATCAAATGAAATGAAGGAGTCTTTTATCTCATAGAAGAGATATGCTGAGAATCTCCTGAAGAAATAAAAAATGGACTATTGTTAAGCAGTTGCAACATCACTCGTGACACATGAGAAGCTACTAAAGAAAGATAGAGCAAAAAAAGTCAATGCTTCTCTCTACATAAGTCCGATTGGCAATCTACTATATCTCTCTATTACACAAGTGGACATCATTTATGTGACAAGTCTACTATCACAATTCATGCAAAGTCCAGGTGAAATTCACTAAGGTGCTACCAAGAGAATTATAAGATACTTATGTGCCACTACTTATTATGGCATTTGGTATAGGCTAAGTGTGATGGCTAAGCTCATTGGCTACACCAATAGTGACTAGGTAGGTTTAGCTAACGATAGGAAGAGCATTGCCAGCTATGCATTCACTCTAGGTTTTGGAATATTCTCTTGGGCATCCAAGCATGTCATAATCTATTGTAGAAGAAGAATATATTGCAACTATTACTACCACCGATCAAGCAATATGACGTCCAAGAATTTTAGAAGACATTAGAGAAGCACAAACATATCTTAATCCAATATTTTGTGACAAAAAGTCCGCCATTGCTATCTCAAAAGATCTAGTTTTTCAAGGATGAACTAAGCATATCGATATCATATATTCCTTCGTTCAAGAAGCATAGAGCAATGGAGAGATCAAGCTTAAATATTGCAAGAACGAGGATCGAACTGCGGGCATATTCCCTAAGGTGCTACCCCAATCCAAGTTTGAGACTTTGAGAAGCATGGTCGGAGTTTCACGAAATTGGATCAAGGAGGAGTGTTGAAATGGTGATACAATTTTTATAAGTCTCTAGCATGCTCAAGATGTTTGGAGAATAGATACTTGGATGAGTAGTCTATAGACTCGTAAGAAATATCTAAGATATTTTTAGAAAAGTGGTATGATATGTGTAGTAAAATCTAGAGTAATATCTATGCAACATGCTGAAGATTTTTCCTTGTAATGGTGGTGGAAGAGGGCTATAAATAGCCAATCCCTCTCCACTTGAAGGTCACGCCCAGCTAAAGAAATTAAGTCCTTTGGCCCTGTTTGGTTCAGCATTCCCAAGGGGATTTCAGCCCAAAAAGTCCATTGGGAAAAAATTTTGGTGTTTGGTTCAGCATTTGGAGGTGTCCTTGTCCAAATACTGACATTTGAAATGCTGAAAGCCCAAAGCAGGTGGAGACCTGCTTTAGGCATTCAGTATTTGCGGAATGCCAGTCCTCTTATTAATGAATTTCTTTTTTCTGGACATAAATGACCATGTTTATTATTATGAAATGACTCTTTCTAGTTAAATTTGTATGAGAGGAACTTGGTTTTATTTTTCTTAATGAGGACTCCCTTTTTATATGCGGCGCTTACTAAAAAAAAATTAGCATCCACAATCGGTCACTTCACCATCCACCGAATAAGTTCACCTTCTTTTTTTCTTTTTTTTTTGTCATTTTTATCTTTTGACAATTAATAGCCCAACTTTTTATCAATACTACAATAATTAGAAAAAATTATTCAAAGTTGAAAACAAACCTAAAAGAACCCTAGGCCAAAAGTTGAGCTTTGCATATAATCTATAATCAAATTCTTTTAATTTAATTTTTAAATAAATTTACTAATATATATATATATATATATCGTTTATATTACTCTCAACATGAAAATGTAAAATGTTATATAGTCATTGTTTCTTTTTTGCAATTTTAAATATACTAAAATTAAAAAACTTAATTTGGTCACACTAAATGGCTTTTCAAATATATGTTTACCAAATAGTCTTGTATTTCTCTAAAGCACTTTTCAGTTATAGTTTACCAAACAGTCTAACATTTCGGAAACCCCCTTTACCTCAAAGGTATTTGCATTCTCCCAAGGGCATTTCCCCAAAGCCGAACCAAACAAGCTTTCATAAAATAATACCCTTCTTGCTTTTCTTTGCTACCTTCCTTGCCTTCCACTATCGTCTTTTTTTGGTAAAGGAAATTTTTTTTTTGGTAAAGGTTGCCTTCCACTATCGTCCATCTCCAATATAATAATAAAGTCCTTCTCCTGCTGTTGCTAGATAAGTTCTCGCACCTACACATGCACTGGCTAAATCACTCACTAAACTACTCACTCACTTACAAAACCATCCACGCTTCCGCTTACCAATGGTTTCACTCCCAGAGCATTTCCATAGTTAGGCCTTGTTGACATCTTTCTTATGGTTGGACCGATGGAACACTTACACCAGTTGACATTGACAACTTGCCCGATATTAAGGAAGTTTTGAAGACTGCATTCTCTGCAAGGAAGAAGCAGAAGATCATAATCCTCGGACAGTTGTTCAGATATACTTGAGAAGCATGAAGTAATTCTGCACTAGAACAGAGGAAGACTGTATCATCCCAAGATAAGCTAGATGACAGAACAGTTCAAATATGATAGCTTCTATGATCTTCCCAGTAGCCCTTTATAACTTATTATCTTCTTAAATATTGGATACACTTTTTTTTATTGTCTTGTTAGAGCATACGTCATTACCATTTGTGACATGAAATGACATGCCCTCTTGTGTCCATTATTAAGTGATGTGTTAGCATCATAAAAAATATTCATGCATATGTTTAATTCACGTCATTAGATGAATGACTTTCTTTGCTATATCCTCTGTTCAATCAATAACCCGAAGTAGCGTTCAGTTACACAGGGCCATTAACATTTTGCCAATATCCACATTATTCACATAAGCCAACTGCATAATGGAGAAAAAGTGTTTAATTGTGAAGTTGGATTTATCTTTTACCTTCAGCTTCATCAGAATCTCTCGTGTCACCAAATAAATGAATTTCCAATGCCTGTCACATTATCATCTAAGTAGAAATTGTAAACGATAACCTCAAGATAACTGACAAGTGGTTGCAATCAACATGGCTATTACCGTTTACCGGATAAATGACATGATTGATTCTATCACCAAAAATAGTTTGCAAATCACATATGGTGTTTATTCAATTTCAAACTACCTAAACGAGAACTTATCCCAGTTTGGGTATATAATTAAAGTCCAAGCAGAAGTTAATGGAGTGATTTAGGAACCTACATATCCTTGCCTTTTCAACTCCCATCCTTTAACCACTGGGGGTTCGCCCCAGTGGCCACCCTTCCAACATGGAAGGGGGAGGTGAGGGGTTCAAATCCCCACCTTCTCAGGGGGGATGGGGGTAGGGACGCGTAAGTTTCGAGAGTGGGTTGCGACTCCCACGCCCTGCAAGAGGCAGGGCACAAGTCTGCAAGTGAGTGTAGAGTAGTAGGAATAGAGTAGGACTGACCAAAAAAAAAAAACTCCCATCCTTTGATTTGGGCTACACTTCTGAGGGCATCCTCCCACACTCTTGCTATCTGCTGGCTGACCTCCTTCTCATGCTTTGCTAAAGCGTCAATGTATAGTTGAGACTTAAAGATAATATCACGACGTTCTATGTCATAGAAAATCGGAAAAATCATCTTTTTGAATGGTTTGGATTTCTTACACTTCACCATGTATGCGAGCTCATGAAAACACGACGGACTGGAACAGTAATTTTCAGAGAAGACGGGTAAGTAGATCTTCGAATTTTGTATGGCCCTCCGCAGATTATGTTTTATATCTCTTCCATCGAGGAGCTCTTCCTTGTCGGGGAAAACATGGATGTTCTCTCTCCCATGATGTGGTAAAGGCAACCCGCGAATTCTTGGGGAGTGTCCAGCCCTCTAAAATTCATGAAAACGTCATAGCCATTCGCTGGCGAGACATCACCACTCTTTCCAGGCTCCGATCTCATTCCCATGTCCACTCCCACATAGTATTTCGCCTGAGAGTTCCTCTCTTTCTCTCTCTTAAAGCACCTCATCAACGAAAGGCATGTTCACTTCGTTTGCCTAAAAATAGACTCCGCCGTCTCTTGGACGACATTCTCAGAGCATCTTGCCAGATCACTATTGTAACGGAAATTCTCTTTCGACTAGTTCGTCGGAGCAGGCGGACCACTCGAAATTTTCAAATTATAATGACGACCAGACGTCTAAGCATGTCCCATATGCCCAAGAAATCCAATAAGGTTGGGCCCAATGAACTAGAAAACTTGAAAATCGATAGGCCCAATAGGAAAGTTCTCCTTCCGTTGCTTTTATATCAAACTTGTGAGAAACTTTCGCAACACTTAGGGCACGAATGATAACCATTCTAGTCAAAAATTGATTTCTTGAAGAGAAATAGATTTTTCTATTTCTATTTCTAGACAACTTTATGAGCAAAAAAATATGTTTGATAACGATACAAAGTTTCTGTTTCACAAATAGAAATTCGTTTGATGACAGTATAAAATTTCTATTTCTTAAAACAATTTTTTTTCTTTTGGAGCAAGTGAGAGATCTGCTACAGAGGGCTTCTGGCATTAGCGCAATGGAGCAGGGACCGAGCTTCAAATGTTGGGCAGTCTGGCGTCATAGGGGAACGAGCGGCAGGGGTGCAGGCACGAGATTTGCTACCGAGGGGTGCTCAGACGACAAGCAGGGACAGTGGGTCGTGGCGAGGGGGCGGATTCGCGAGTAGTTGACGCCAGATGTCGATGAGATGAGGAGAGGCAAAGAGCGTCCCGAGCGTCCAGTGGAGGAGACAGCATCAAGGAGATGAGGAGAGGCAGAGGAGGAGCAGGAGGCAGAGACATCGTAGAGGAGATGAGGGAGTCACCGGGTTAGAGAGTTTTGTGGGAGAAATTATTTCTGATTTTTGTTCCAGAAATAGAGAAGTAGAAATTTTCTACTTCTCTATTTCTACTTTTGATTTATATTCCAAATCTATTTCTAGAACAAAAATCTATTTCAGAATTAGAAAAATGAAAAATTTTATCAAACGGATTTATATTCCAGAAACAAGTCTGGAATAGAAAAATTGTTTCTGGAACAAAAACGGGTGGTTGTTATGCACCCCCTTATAATCTCAATTTCTCTAGGCGAGGAAGGAAATGCAATTTTAAGTTCAATGGAAGTTCTGTCCCAAGGTAAAGTGTGTATGAAACTAGAATTTGGAACTGACAATAAATGGATCCGTTCAATGAACAAGGGATGGATACAAGGTTATTCACGAGCTGCCGTGAGTCTTCTCAAAAGGCAGCACCTTAAAGTCACGAGAAAACAAGAAAAGTAGATGATGTAAAGGACATCAAGAATGAAGCAAACGTTTCAATGACACTGTAAGCATATCATCTCGTATTGCAAATTCACGCCCAACAATATTCAGATCTGCTCCCGTAAGTTCAATAAGGTGAATCCAAATCATATCGTAGAAAATTGGTAAAATCTCCTTCTTGAATAATTTGCATATTTTGCATTCCACCATGTGTGCAAGCTCACAAAAGGCACCACGGACAAGAAACATTACCTTTAAAGAAGATGGTTACCTAGGTGTTCGAATAAAAGTCATATCCAGTTATTCAGTCATATATATTGTTGCTAATATCTTAATCAGTTTTTTAACCAAAGCCTGGGGATTTACTCAAAATCAACATGATTATTCTCGAATTCAACTAAGTGACATACTTCAAGTTCAAAAGACTTGAGTAACTCGAAAACCTAACAAACTGATTGGACTTTTACATATGGTAATTACATGTTGGCAATGATGAATGGCATGAACAGCTAAAGAGTATTGTTTAAGACTTTGGGTTTGGGCTCAAGCATAGATTGAACTCAAACGAAAATTCACCAAGTGGTAGAGTTGAGCCAAACTGAGTTTAACGTCAAGCTTACTAGAAGATCAATCTTGACAGGATCGAGCTTGAGTTGAATATTGAGCTTTGCGAAACCGAGTGGACTGAAGTCAAGTCAACTATCCACTCGACTTGGTTTGACTACGCTCACACCCCTGCCAGGAGAAACAGATTTCATACCATGAGTTTGAACAAATATAACCATTCCGATCCCCTATCGGAACTCATGTTATCATTCAAAGAGAAGAATCCTTGCAGCAGTCAAAATTTTAAGAGACTAAAGATAGAGAGGGGGCTGACGTGAATTGACATGTCAATATCTTATTGACTCAACTCTTATGTTTTCCCAAAAAAAAGGAAAAACCCCCTTATGTTTTCCGTTGTATATTGACAAACTTCCCTTCCGAAACATCTCTCTCTCTCTCTCTCTCTCTCTCTCTCTCTCTCTCTCTCTCTCTCTCTCTCTCTCTCATTTCATAATACTGTTGTAGATTTGTTAAGCAATTTAGTTGTGGTTGTGGGTTTCGGCGATACGGGACGCTCTACATGCTGCAGCCGAAGCAGATTAACGCTTGCCCAAGCAATTGTGGATAGTGCTGGCGCGATTGTTCAGAGAACTGACTTGACAATATGCTATGATGAAAGAGGTGCCATATCCAGCTATTCTCCCAGTCCTCTTCGTGCTTCTCGCCCACCATCATCTAGAAATCTTTTGCATCTCTATTGTTCTATCCATAACATAATCCTTGCGATGATCATTGTTACAGGTGCGAAGTACGAATCACCCAAGAACATTTTGAGCGAGCCAACCAAATTGATTAACCACAATTGACAATAGGGATGGGGCAGATTTTGCTTGGCTTAGTGTGTAAATCCTGTGATTTGATATCGATAATTTGGTAAAACAATTTGCATCATAGTGGAGTGTATTCTGGCATTTTTATGTTGCACACTCCAACACAAATGGTACATAACTTTGCCCCGCGAGATGTATAACTTTCATAGTTTCATATATTTTCATTAGTGCTTAAACATTCTAAAGAAACGTAAAGAGTAAACAATTTTGGTGAAATTTTACAGTGGAAAATCATGACATCCCCTCGTTGCTAGACCATTGTCTTGTCTAACTTGACAAGGTCTGTTGGACACATTGAGCTTGTAATATCATTTGTCTATTAAGTGGAGTTGTTGATGACCACTGCGTTTCCCATGCTATGAATTCATCTTGTGATTGATTACATATTTCAGATGTGACTCGAAATTTGAAAACCTATCCCGCAATAAATATAGATTGTACAATGCATAATGGGAAAAATATGTTAAATTGTGCACAGATCTTTGTGAAGCTTGAATTTGGCCCTACTTGTGGATTCATTCAGAGCCCTTTAATGCCTCTACCCGGTTTGTTTCTCTTGATAAACGTCAAGCGTAGAGTGGAGATAGCCACTGGGCAAAACAAACCCGGTCAAGGAATATAATCAAATTGCTGATGGCAAATAGCATGTCCTCCCAAAATTATATATAGCAAGACAACATAGTTGTAGGTTTGCAGTGCAAGTTCTTGCAAACGATCGATCATGATGTTTTAAGTATAATCACGAAAAAGGATTCTATGACATTCTTTTGATGGCCTACAATGCGAACATTTGGCCTCTCACATCTCAAGTCGAAAATCCTCGTCACACTGCAGGCCTTGTTTCGCATCCTTCTATTGTTCGTTCTTATCTTGCCCAAGTTTGGGTCAAAGTTGTCCACCAACTAACGTCAAAAATCTCCCTTCGGTTGACCCAAAAATAAAAACAAAAATAAAATCCCCCTTCAACACTTTGGAGATCCATTAGGCATGGGACTACAATTTCTTGGGAAAAAATGTCAAAAGAAATTCTAAACCTATTGCATTGATGCCAATTTAGTTTGAAATATTTTAATGGTGTTAATTTAATTGTAAATTTTTTGACCTAATATTAATTCAGTCATTTTAGCTAATTTTGGGTAGATATTATTTACATAAATGACATGCAACTTACATAGCACTCGTGTTGACGTGGATAATTTTTAATAATTTTTAAATAAATTTTCGATTTTTCTTTTATTTTTTTCTCTCCTTTCTTCTTACTTTTGTTGGTGATCGGCCACCAGCCCACTTGGCCATGGTGACACCAAGCTCTGATGAGGCCACCCTGGCCTAGGCGAGGGCCAACCTTGCCAAATTTGGAGAGGGAGCCCTCGCCAACGCTCATCCTTGATTAGGCAAGGCCCACTGTCATTGATACCCTATGCGACATGAACGTTTTTAGTAATTTTGGCATTGCATTTCTCACTTTTGACCATATCAATGGACGATTTATGTCGCCTTGGGTCTTGTTTACCTCAGGCAGGGTCATATTCTTGTATATGGTCTGGGACCCACCTAGATGACCCTTTTCTTTTCTTTTTGGGAGGGGGGCGGGGGCGCGGGGGCGGGGGTTGGGGAGGGGGTGTTTGTTTGCCGGGGGCGGGTTTGGTTTTCATGTAAAGAGGCAGTCTATTACATGAAACCAGCTTTCGTTTCTGTTGAAATGAATGTGTGGGATGACAAGTCCTGAGGGTAATTTCTTGTTACCTCAAGTTGCTTACACCCATGCTTATGTCAAACGCTTTATAATGATCTTGTTAATATAGAAGATGTGGCACATATTGAATATCAAAAGGTCACCCCAAATAAAAATGGGATTTAGTCAGTCCAAAAATAACTCGCAACTAATTATCAACTAACATTATTAAGTGATAACCTGTTGATATAATTATATGGAGATTCTTTTCCATTTGTGAAAGTGCCTGGAAACTCCAAGCATTTTGTTCTTGAAAATAGGCTCAGGATCCGTCAACTCTCACCATAGCCAAGACTAATTCACTATGAGTCACGACTGTTTGCAATCTTGAAAACACTGTTTGTAGTTTTGTTAATTATGGTGCCATTTGTATTACAGCATGAGTTTGTGCTAGTTCAGACAAGCGTGTGTCCCCTAACGCTTGCGGGATTTCAGAAGCATTGCACCTCAATCTTCCTTATCTGCAATTAAGAAACCTTCACTTCATGGTAACCTAACTTCTGCTTTCCACCATGCGGAGAGAGAAGGGGAAGCGGCCGGGGGGGAGGGGTTAGTTGGGGTGAGAGTAGCTCCAATCCTCCCCATGATTGAAGGTTGAAGAATACAATCGAAAGAGAAGACAAAGATGGAAGCAAGGGAGACAGGAACAACGCCCCCTATGCCTCAAGCTTTCACTCACCAAAAGTTTGTTTTGCTTTATCTTCTTTGCTTCTCCTCGTCTCTCTTCTCTCTCAGCTTCATCTGTTGTCAACGTGCTCAGAGTGGCTTGAATTCTCTGGCTTTGACTGATTATGAAGCCTGCTGGACATTTCCTGGACTTTCCATTGCTTGTACCAGCTCACTAGGCCTCCATACGAAGGATCTACTAAGTTCGAGCAATTGAAAGTTATGCGACACCTGTCTAGTATTTTCAAACTGAATATATTAGCGAAACTTTCCAATGATCTGCAACGGTTAAAATTCATTCTTTTTTAGAGTCTCTGATTCATCAAAGCCCTTTACCACTGGGAGCTTTTCACATCCTCGAATTACCAAGTACTCCAGCTATTTCAAGTCCCATAAATCATCTAGACTTTTAATCTCAGGACATTCGTTTGTTGACACCTAAATTTTGGTTAAATATTTAAAATTAAAATTGCATAGAAAATTAGGGACTAATTTGGACCTAACAAAAAGGATTTCTGCATCACCTAAATATTAATATTATTTGCATTTACTAAGTTTTTTCCCCCTATTCTATTCTCCCTTATCTTGCCCTATAAATAGAGCATCGGGCGGAGGCCAAAACATACACACACGGAGAGGGCAATGAGCTCAGAGGACTTCCCCAAGAGACATCCGGGGAGGCCCAAGAGTGAGCAAGATTAGAGAGAGGGAGGGAGATGCGAGACCAAGCCTTGCCATCGTGTGCAGCGCTGGCCTGACGCCGCCGTGGTTCAACCACTGACGATGCTCGCTCACGCCGCCACAAGCCGGAGTCGCCGCTGTTCGCGACCCACTGCTTGAGCCAACGACGACCAAACTCATCGCTTCAACTGTCTAAGACAACTCGGCAGCTCACTGATCTCAGCCAGGCCTCATGCCGCCAAGCCCATCGTCGCCCGCCACCGAGCCATTGCGTCGACTGGTTCCACAACGACCGGCGCTGCTCGTTGCAGCTAGGCCGTGATGAGCTTGGCCTTCCCCATCGGTTTCAGTTATTTGGAAAATGTAAAGCTTGTTTTGTTTGGGAAGTGGACCTAGCCTACGTATCAAGCCTAGCTTGGTCAGCAGATTGACGGGTCGGGTTAGTTTTGACCCAGAAATTCGACCTGGGTCGATTTTATAATATAATAATATAATAATAAAAATAGACAAATCCAAAAATATTTTACATTTTCCAAAAAATAGAAAAAGCAAAAAATAGTTTCATTTTCACAAGTACATGGAAAATCCTTTAAAAAAAATAGTTCTTGGAAGCAAACATTGGCTTATTTCCCTTATTCCCTTCTTTTTCCTCAGTAGAAAACTGAAACCTAGAGCTCGTGATTGGTATAAAATATTGTATAAATGTTTTACTTGATGTTTAACAAGATTAGATATCGGAAGGACATTAGAGATTAACTAATGTAATTAAGTCCCTAATTCTAGTTTCTCTTGTTGTAAAGAAGTAAAATATTTCTCCTAATATTTTAAATATTTTACTTAGGTTTCTAATTGACTAACCTCAGATCGATTAGGAGCGACTCCTAAATGAAATTGACTTTACTGGTTAAAAACTCAAACCATAAATCGTAAATTAGTGGATTTGGGAGAGCCTGCTAAGCCAAAACACTTAGCAAGCCATTAGCCTCCATAAGCATTCGCATGTAAAGGCACTGAAATAGGAGGTTGCGACAGTTTGGCGACTACGTTGGGAACTCTTTTTTTTTTTTTTTTTTTGTGGACTTAGGCCTTTTTGTCTTGTTTAAATGATTCCCTAACTTTTTTTTTTTTTGTAGGTTAGTAGCTTAAGGATTACTTTTAATAAAATGTTTTGTGATTTTAAATTGTTGTGAATGCTTTAAGGTTTTAGTGCTACACGTGGCACACAAAACCCAACCCCTCGACCTAGGCCACCGCCAGATATTTTAGGATGGTATTAAAAAATACACAGCTTTGAACATGAGACCGCAATGTAGAGCTTGCCTTTCTTTTCCTTGAACTTCTTTAGGTAAAGCCGACGTTAAGAGGACATGATGCCAACGCAAGACTGTGATGGATAAACACCCTCTTAACTTCATTGAGCCTTCTTAGTTAGAAAGCGAACTACACTTATCATGTGTATGTTTATGTGATTGCCATCAATTTTTTTTTCTAAATAGGCAAGTTTTTTATTCTTGTACTTTGTAATTTACTTACTTTCTCGGATGTCTCGATCAATCCATGATTAGTCTAGGTTAGTTATAGATTTGACACCATGGTCATTCCAATTTGGAAGTAATTGTCATGGAGGCTTCTTTTTTTTTTCTTTAAAAAAAAAAAGGAGGAAAACTTTTGCAAAAAAAATCTAATTTTAGTTCATGCCTTTGTTTCCTAAAGCAAGCTATAATTGTTCCCCCAAGAAATTTCTCGTTGCTTTCAAACAAAAAAACGGAAGAAAATTTTTGAGAATTTGTTTTCAACTCATGCCTCTTATCATCTCAAGTTTTTCTATTTTAAATTTGACATCTTTTCGGTCCATGCTAACATGCCACGTGTCTTTATTTTCTTAGTCTGTCATTAGGAAATCCCCTCCATGTACAAATTTTTCATGAATAAATAAAAAGGATTGGGTTAGGTTGTCGTCATGGACTGACTCCCTATTGATGCCTCGTGTTTACACATGCTTGTTTAGTTATGACTAAGTAGTCACGTAATGTCAACCTTCGCTGATCCAATCTCGCTCAAAAGCGAGAGTAAGAATGGCCGAAAATCAACCTATAGTATATTAGAAAACACACAAGGTGGGGGGGGTTCATTAAATCTTCAGAACGGCCTAAACGAGATCTTATTGAGGTTGGGTATACAATGAATGTCCAAAACAGAAGTTATGGAGTACTTGAGGATACTTATCGCTGGCGCTTTTGCCTCGTCGGTCGGCCGAACTTCTTGTTGTCTCCATCGGCAAACTGATCTCTCTTGAAAGTATAGACTCATTTCAAGTATCCGGGTTTGTCCTGATGTTTCTTTCGAAAGTAAAGACTCTTCTCCCGTATGATTTTGTCCCGATGTTCCTCTTTTTGTCCTATGTTCCGTTCGAAAGTATACTTTCGAGTTTGAGTACTTGTCTTTTTTTCGGTGATTGTCTAGAAAGAAATGAGGCCTCACTTCATGAAAGTTATCTTTCGTTCTTTCTCGAAAGGACAAGCGAGGTCCTCCCTCGTCTAAAATTGACGACATCACCAAGGATCTCGCCAGATCATGTTGCGAAAGCGGCCACAAATGAGTGTCGGCATTTACAGAAACAAAATCAGAATGCGAATACGCGAGGCGCCAATACAGGAGACACTGCACCAACAGGGGCAAATACCTTGAGTCGATGGACAAAAGCTCATATCATATGATGGTGACGATTATAATGGAAACAGACGTCCAAGAAGATTATGCCCCACGGAACAACAAAACTTGGAATAAGCTCAAACTCGAACACATCCTTGACCTTCTTTCTATCCTTGTAGAAGAACTTCATTTCAAATCTAAGAGACCTCCGTAATCATTCTTTACTAACAAAAGCAAACTTTTAATGTCCACTGAATCACTCTATCCAAACGAAGCTACACATGGTAAGTTAAAATGATTTATAGTACATCATTTTTTAATAATTTGTCGACTAGATAAAATATCTAAAGAACTTTTAATGTTCTTTTTGACATAGGTTTTTGAACTTTTACAATCACAATACACTTCTTAGGTTCTATTTGTTTTGTAAAAAATTATTTGTCAAGCTGCATTTCCTTTAATTTCCAATCTTTTGATCACTTAGGAATACAAATCAATCGAAGATCTTTTTACAATCAATGAAAAACATATGTTTAAATTTAAGAAAATGAATTCTTTTAAAGGGATGAGGCTATTTCCACCATCATTTTGGATGGAACTACACCTTTTTATTTGCAGTGAAAAAAAGAAAAGAGCGTCCTGATGCTATCAACACTCAATTAAGTAAAAAATAGTATTGCTTACTATAATCACGTTTCTTCCTCCTCCCCCTCTCTAATTGTTGTCGCTTTTCTTTATGGTTTTATATTCCTTTTCTAGTATTCTCTTCTTCCGGCATTTTTCCTTCCTGTCAAATAAGAGGATGGTCTAGCAGGTTGCTAGGCATATAATTACCTCTCGTCAAAATTTTACATCTCATCCGGGTTGGTCCGGGCCACCCCCTAACCCTAGGACCAACCCGTACAGTGTCAGTCTTCAATTTTTAGGACCGAGGACCGACCCTATTGAGCCTGGGACCAAGGACTAGACCGACCTAATGGGTTCGGTCCAGTTCCCGGGTCAACCCGGGACTGATCGATAATTATTTTCGTCTTATTTTTTATACTCCCTAAAAAAGCAAGCCTACAAATTCAAATTACACATCCATCGACAATGCGGCATTGTGCAACTAAACTTTAAATACCAATACATATTTAGCAAATTTAAGATGACACAATAATAGAAATTTCGTACCTGCTAACCGCTCATCGAGATATGGGACAAGATGGAAAGTTCTTGTAATCATCTATCTTTAATATTCATAACACCATATGCAAAAGCGTTTTCCTGCATTTGATCATGTAGAGTCCATTCAACCAAAAAATGAGTTTCACACCACTTGACTAGCAAATCACCGTAGCAACCGCAGTACTACTCTACTCTTCAAAAACTTCTACCATTTGACACAAATTGAAAAGCAAAGTACAGCTGAAATTCATTAGTAAAATACAATTAAACCATAAAAAGTTCAAAATATTTAATATAAACCATGAATATATAACTTCACATCTTGTTAATTCACTTGAACTTCTAAACACCTGAAAACAAAACAAACGACACATAATTAATACTCAACAAAAGTTTTAAATTGAAATTACTATTAGTACTATTGATAGAACATCTCAATATAATATAATATATCAGACATTCTACTTAGGTTTGGATATATAAAAGAATTATAAATAATATAATATAATATAATATAATATAATATAATATAATATACAAGGTTTGTCCAGGGTTTGACCAACCAAAAACTCTTAGGACCGAGGACCAACCCGCACAGTATTGGTCCTAGAATTTCAGGACCAAGAACCGACCTAGTCCCCTTGGGAACTGAACTAGGACCGGTAGGGTTGGGCCGATCCAAGGTTGGTCCAGGGTCGACTTTAGACCGCTACTCACCCCTAATCTCAATTACAATTTGAAGTTTCAAATTAAAAATATAGTCTTAATACCTTTGAGTCCAATATCGTTCCCATAAGCTTGGGATGGCTATAGAAAGTAGATGATGTTGAGTGTAGATTACAATAATGTGGTCTTAAAAAAAAATGCAATCTCAAGTTCAATGAAAGTACCGTCCCATGGTAAAGTGTGTACAAAACTATAATTTAAAACTTACAATAGACAGATCCGTTCCGAGGGGAAGGTACAAGGTTATTAATGAGCTGCCGTTAGTCCTCTCAAAAGACACATGATTCAGCTCCATCAAAAGTTAGTATTATGTTGCACGTGCAAATCCAAGTGCATATAATTTGATATAGAAGAGAGATCTGAAAAAACTACACACATGTAGTGGAATCTCAAAGACATGAGAAAATGGGAAAACTTTGATCATATACAGGACATTTGGGATGAAACAAACATTTCAATGACATCGTGAGCATAACATCTCGTATTGTAAATTTACGAGTAAGAATCTACTCCCACTAATTTAAACAGGCAAATGCAAATCTACGCCGTTGAAAATCGGCAAAATCTCCTTGAATTTCTTGCACTCCACCTTGTGTGCTAGCTTGAGGCACCACAGATTTGAAGCATGACCTTTGGAGAAGATGAAAAACTAGATCTTTCGGCTTTTCAAGAGAAGCTACATTTTGACAAAAAAATAAAAGTGAAGCCGCATTGTCTTGGCAAATGAGGAAAGCAATGAAGCATTTCTAATACCGGTTACTTGCAAGTAAGGGACTCTCAGGGTCCGTTTGGTAACGTTCATATTTCTCTCAATTTCTATTATTTTGTTTCTCGGAACAAAAAAAAGAATAGAAATCTATTTGATAACATCAATTAATTTTTCTACTTTCCGGATAGAAAATTAGTCAAGAAATAGATTTGGAACAAAAATAAGAAGTAGAAAAAGAAATAACTTCTTGTTTCCAAAAATTATTTTTAAAAATAAGTCATTTTCTTTCTTTTCTTTTTTTTTTTCTTCTTCTTCCTCATTGCCCACCGTCCGTCGCCCCCACCACCGGCCGCCCATTGTCGGCCACCGCCGCCGCGATCTGATCACCATTGCCGGACACCATTGTTCGCTGGTGACTGATGAGCGGCGGCATCTGGCTACCGCCGTTCGTCAGATGCCACCACTTGCCAACCACCAGCTAGAGGAGCAAGAAGAAGAAGTTTGACCTATTAGAGATCCAATCTAAAAGAAAGGCATGTTGGCAAGAAACATTCACAACAAAATTATGAATCGTATCAAAATCATTTCTATTCTTTCTCTATTTTGAGTATATAAAATTTGTATACTTACTAAACGCGTTTTTTATTTAGAAATTGTTTCAGCGAATGAATAAAAATAGAAAAATATTATTTCAAAAAGAAATTATTCATTGAAATAAAAATGTTACCAAATGGAACCTCAACGGCTATAAGTCCTGAAAGTCGTATTTCCCGCGTTATGGAGGGGCGATCCTTGCCATGTAGCTCTTCGAACTCTTTTACCGCGAAAGTGCTCCTTGTTAGCTCCCTCCTCGGACGCCTCAAAAAGTTTTATGGCACTTCCCATCCCGCGCAGCTAGTATTTCTCAAATCGACGAAGTTCCCAACGCATCTCGCCGGGCATGTCGTGAAGTGGAGGCAAATATCGGCATCCCCAAGGAGCAAAAGTCACATTGCAAATACGTGGCGCTAAAAAGGTCGAAAGTGGATAGGCCAAATACAAAAAAGTTTTGTTTTCTTGCACCCACCCCGTGATGGGGCGAGTTGGTTCGGGCGTACGTTGGCCACACCATAGGCCAAGGTTCGATTCCCCAGCTTGTCACATTGCGCGACTTAAGTGGGGTGCCGTGGGAGGTGGGTCCCCGCGCTAGTGCCCCTAAAAAATAAATTTTGTTTTCTTGCATTTATGATTTTGATCATTTTTTTTACCAAAAGAAAATTTAAAAGTTCAGCTCAGTCTGTCTATCTAAACGAAGGCACCATGTGTATCTCTATGATAAGTTAATTTGATTTCTCACACATTTTTTTTTCTAAATTATTGACTTGATAAAATAGTTAAACTTTTTGTCAGTTTTCATTTCAACATCGATATTTGAATCTTTATTGTGATGACGTACTTCTTGTGGTGGCCTGCTTGTTTCACAGAAATTATTCTAATGGAAAACAATTTCCTGCATTTTCAAGTTTAGAAAATGAGCCAATGGTAGATCTTTTTTCAAATAGAAAATATTTGCTTAAATTCAAGCAAATGAATTCTTTCAAAAATCAGAAACCACTATCTAGATTATGACTAAACTGAGGTGCTTGGATTATCCTAATTATTCTCTTGAGATATTTTCGATTATTTGGCGAAAAATAAATTTCTATTTTCTTTCATCTATCAATGCCTGATCTAATATAGAATGGCCATCTTTGCATAGCACATTTCTTGTTCTTTCTGGAATGAAAATTAATTAAGGAATGACTTAAATTTATCTCGGAACAAAATGCTGACGATATGGCAACAAATTCCTCACATCGTTAACTCTGTCCTTCTAATGTAGGAATTGTCGAATATGGGTTGGCCTGATTTTACCCTAGTAAAACAACAAAAGCTGCATAGTCTGACGTTCAGCAACCCACGGATTACAAAGAAACCCTGAGGATGCCCCTCCATCAGGATTTTTTTAGGCTGGATTTGTATCTAGAGAGCCGAAGGAATTAGGATCCTTGATCTTGGCTCCCATGTAGGCCCCTCCAATGGGTCCCACAAGGAGAAACACTATGATTGCTTCCGGCTCATCGGCCCTGATCAAGGCAAGTATTGCCGCACTCTATCCTTTGTGGAGCTGACTTATTCACGGTAAGTAATTATTGATTTAAATTAAGATCATGATGAGTTAACTCCGATAATGAAAACCATCATGCATATTGTTGCTAATATCTTAGGCTCCGATTGTTTCCCAAAAGATCAAATATTTCTAGAAATTTTTTTTAAGAATATGACCAAATTTTATGGTGTTTAGATGAAATCGAAAAATGAACCGAAGGACATTTTTTTGTTGTTTAGTAAGGAAAACTTACTTTATTTATTTTCTAAGTAGACGTGCACTATTCTTGTTTTATAAAGGATACGCATACTATATAATCAATTTATTTTTCAAGTGCTGAGGACCCAACTCAAGCATTAGGTCCTTGGGCCTCAGCCTCAGAGGATTTGGGTCTAGCCATGAGAGTTCCCAAGCTCAAGCACTGAGGTCTTTGTCGTAGGACCTGCAATTTTCGGGACCCAACCAATATTTTATTCTTGTATTCACTGAATTTTTCTTTGTATTTCATAATCATCAATCATAATAATAATCTCCATGGAGGAAAAATATTAACTGAAATAATAATAATTTGTCTTGGAAAGTGACTTCTTTCATGAGAAATTGGATATTAAATGAAGTTACAAAAAGAACTAACAAAATAAAATTAAAAAGACATCATTGACAAGTGCTTTTGAGGATGTCACACCCCTCCAATTTTCACAAACTCGACGGACGAGTCTTATCGAACAGTTTGGTGGGGATCTTGAGAGGACCATATATAGGACCCAAAGCAGGACCGGTGAAGCAACGCAATGGGAAAATACACGAGCTCTATAGTAAAGACACACTAGAAACATCAAGCCAAGTTTCAGACAAAATTGAACACGCCCAAATGAAAAGCAGGTAGGTGGAGAGGCGGAGCCGCGGAGGAGGAGGAAGAGGAACTCTTGGAGACGAGGAGAGATGAAAGGTAAGCAGGTTCAGAAGAGGAAGGTGAAGGAGGCTTTTGAGGAAGTGCCCAAGAGAAGTTGAAAGTTTGAGATAAAGAGGAGAAAATAATTTCCTTTTCCCGAAAAGAGGAAGTCATTTTTCCCTATTTGACTATGCTTTCCCTTATTAATTGAAAGCATTTTCCTTGACTACTTTATTTGTCGTGCACCAAAAATTGAAAAATTTGAAAAACTTTTGTTTGGGAGGTTTATTTTTTCCACAAAATAAATGGAGCCTTAAGCTATTTTTTAATATAAAATTAGGGGCTACTCAAAATCAACTTGATTCTTCTCGAGTTCAACTAATTGACATGCTTCAAGGTTAAAAATATCTGAATTGAGTAACTCGAGAACCTAACAAACTAATTGAACTTTTACATATCGAATTACATAATAGGCATTGTTGAACGCTATGAACAGTTAAAGAGTACTATTTTTAGATTTGATCTTATTTATGTAAGATTTGGGGCTTGAGCTCAAGCATAGATTGATCTCGTATGAAAATTCACCCAGTAGAAGAGTCAAGCCAAACCAAGCTTAACAATAGCATATATATATTCAGTTCGAATCCGTAGTACCATCTTTTCAAAAGTTCATCATACCAAGGGCAGGAGCTAATCAACTCCAGAACTAAAAGTTCAATTGCTGAAGATGATGCTGAGCAAGATATCCATAATTACATAAGGCAGAGTCAGCTAAATAATTTATCCTATGGTCGAGCATAATTCTAGTAACTTTGTCGCGTGCTACCACACATACAATCCGATCAGGAATCTCGGCCACACTCCACTAGGTCCTAAAGCAACCCACTCGTCACGAAGCCCGTACGAGGCATAAATCTTCATCACAACGTGAGAAGTTGCAGGAGCAGATCTCACCTGAAGTAGGCAGGATTGTGTTTGGCCTCTTTCCTAGTGGGCACCGAGCCTCTCCAAAATTCCAAGAAACCGCACAAAGTGCAAATGCAACAAAAGGGATGGGAGTGATGGGACCGAGAAAGTGAAAACGTAAACAAAAGCGCATTAATGCCAAAACGATATGCAAAAAGTCAAACCACTTGGTTGTGTCTCAACTTTCCCACCAAGTGAGAGCGGTGTAGCTGTAAAGATGAAACAAAAACTGCAAGGGAGATGATAGGGACACCACCACTGTAGCTGGATGCGTTCATTTGAAAATAAGGAAAAGAAATTGACCAATCACTGGGAAAAGAAAAGGATGGATTAACAGTATTGACTAGGACATATCAGAAGAGATTCAGAGGGAAATTTCCAATCCTTTCTCTTTCCTCCGCTAAAACAAACCAGACAACATGATTGAAGACAGCCACCCAGAATCTTGACACATCGGAGCTGACAAGAACCAAAATCATGCAATCGTTCTCGGCCGATCACGATTCAGTGGTCTGCATTTTCTAACTATGTGCTGCAAAAATGTGATGAAAAAGCAACACAAAGCAACACAAATTCTAAAGGAAACTTCAAGACCATTCTCTATGCAAGCGTAGGTGCACATGCATCAGTCATGACCCACACTGCACATCCGCACATGCGCACCCACCCACGCACAGAGAGAGAGAGAGTTTTCCCCTGAGCACTGATAACACGATCATGATCCTATATTTCCTGATGAAATACCAGGAATGCATGTCTGCATTTGAGCATTAGACTAATCACATATTGGCATAAAATCTACCCCAGGCCAGTAACCAAAAGGAGAAAGAAAATGGAGCGAGAAGGTTCCTTCTAATTCTCACTCTTCTCTAATGTCCAATTCCCTCCTGTTTAGCTATTTTTGGGCAGGACAAAGACCATCATATTGGATAGGCAAACATAATCTCTTAGCTTATGGCGACGTTTCCAGCTGAGTAATGATAACAGGCAGCAATGAAACCACAGGTGTACGATCTGCAGAGCCCTTGACACAATCTACACGACTGCAAGAGTATTTGCCTTCTACTTAAGATTCATATGCAAAGTAAGCATCTGCATATGGGGGGAGGGACATTATTTCAAGTAAAGCAAACAAACAAGAAATCATCAGTAACTCCTCAAAAGATGCATGATGACAGTCAGTACCATTGTCATGTAACACTGTATGGGATATCACAACCATCATATAACTATGTTAACTGGAACAATACAAAATGCTACAAAACTCGATGGACAAGAATCAAGAGAGATCTCATCAATGTTATTGCAGTAAGCTAGCCACCCTAAGCATGTATTACCTATTTATTTCAAGACCCAACGTCCCATACCTATTATATTACAATGCCCTGGCCGAGCCATCAAAATACCCAAAAACAATCGACCAACTTCAAGTGCTTTCTGCTGGGGTAAGATGCCCCAATTGTTCTGTTAGGTTATTTACGTTCTTTGCATTCCACCAAAACCTGCTGTGATCAGCGGGTTTGCTCTCATTCCTTCTACCATCAGTATCCTTTCTTTCTGACTGAACTTCCTGAACATCAGAGGAACCAGGATTCTCCGTCAAGAATTGCTCCCAGAAGACATCGTTAACCCCTGCTGGCACATTAGGAGCTGTGGCTACAGCTTGTTCTTTAGAGGAAACTGGCTCAGAAGCAATGGTCAAAGCTGGCTCGGAAGTAGTAACCACGGCAGGCTCAAAAACAGTAGCAGCAGTGGGCTCAGAATTCATGTCAATTGTGGGTGATCTAGGCCGGGCGTCAATATTAAACTGAATGCAGGATATAGCAGGGCTATCAGCACAACTAGTAGTCTCATCGAAGTCTAGGGTTGAGTTGCGCTGACCAGAGTTTTCACAATCATGTGCAATGTATTCCCAGATTGTGAGTGATGATTCCAATTGTTCATATAAATCCAATATTGATGGTAAGGATGAAGCTCCATCAATGTTTTCTCTTGTCAAAGTTTGTGGAGTCCCAGCATGATTGTCTTCACCATGTCCCTCATCATGGTAGTAACCAATTCGAGGCAATCTCCTCTTCTTATCATTAAACTCCGACTCAATCAACATATTCAGGGCAAGACCAGGTTTCTGCAGAACATTACCCAAATTAGACACCATATTCTTCTGTCGTTCTTCCATTTTCAAAAGCCGCGCCTTCAAATTCTGCATCTGCACTTCAAAGCCTTTCCTCTCTTCTTCATGCACCTGTAGCTCCAACTGAAGAGATTCCTTGTCGCCTTTAAGCCTTTCTACCTCTTCCTTCAGTCCTTGTCTCTCTGCTTCAGTTAAAGGAGAAGAACTTCCCTGATTTTGGAGATTCTGAAGGGAATGGCTGTGGACTGGTTTCCGCCGATGGATGTTCTTCAGAAGCTGCGGCTGACCTCTTACAAAATCGTCGTTCGCAAATTCCCATCGTTCTGGGTCAATTTTCCTAAAACCCTGTCCAAAAGTGAAATGTACATTTATTGCAAGTTATACGTTTGCGTGATCACTTCCTACAAAGCCAAATCATATCAGAAGACGAGAGCAAGCAGAAGCGCAAGTAGAAAGGTCTCAGCTCACATATGTGTTCAGCTGTCTAATAAAGCTGGAAAAATTGTTGTGCTTGAAGTATCTCGGCAGCAAATCCCGTGCAAACTCTGGTGGATTCCACACAACAAAGCTCTTGCTGCCTTGACTCCACGAAACCACCGGATCAGTGGAGGCAGCATCGACCATCTCGTACGTCTTCACCAGGAAAGGCGGCAGCGAATTCGAGCCGCTCGGCGATTCGTCCATCTCAAAATTCGCCAATACTCTCTCGAAATCAGAACTACCCAACAATCAAAGCTTCCAAACAAAACCCCACCTTCTGCTCTTCCACCCAAACTCTCAATCAATTACACTATCTTCCACAAGAACACAAACCCAACAACGAATCCGCACCTGGGTATCTCTAATTTAACTTTCAATCGGAAAACCCCCAGATAAACGCCACTCCAAGAAACCACATCACCATCAAGCAAAACAAAATGAAATGCTCAAATTCCCAAACAACCAAAACCCAACACCGAATCAGCTCGAAGGAGCCCCAAACATTGCCCCCTTCTTACAGACCGCACGCACCTCCTAAAATACCAGCACCGCCAACAATCGCAAATGAATTGAGCAGACGATGCCACGCGCAAGCGAAACCCCAGATTCAATGCAAGCGAAAACCCTTCTCGAAGCACACGCAATTACGTCAAAGATTGGATCAGGGTCTTCCCAGAAAACTCAGAAACACCCCCTCCCGTCCGAACCTCCTGGAAAGAACACCCCCTTTCGCGAAACCCACAAGAAATTGCAGCCACAGAAACTCCCAACAGTACTCCTGTATTTACGTACACACACACACCCTGTTTACCGATACATCGAAGGAAAACACACGCGAGAAACAGTTCTTTTTCTGTTATCTGTTGAAAAAATCAAACCTTTCGAACATGGGTCGATGAAGTCACGGCGAAATGCCCATAATTCAACCTAAAAAAAAAAGATTTTGACAAGAACCCATTTCTTTAAAAGCGATAAAGAAAACGACGGGGCAAAAAGACTTGCCGCAAAAGCAAAGAGAAAAAACCCATCATCAGCTCCCAAGAAATCGAAATTCGAGAACGGGGCAAAGGGGACCTTTCACATCCGCAGATGTTTCTTTACGCCCAAGAACGGGAGAAACAACGGCGAAGCTGCGGAGAGACGATGGGGAGGAGGAGGAGGAGAAGATGGAGGAGAATCGACTGAGTGCGCGTCCGCTAGTTTTTTTTTTTAATAATTTTTGTCTTCTTTTTGGACGTTTTCCCCCTTTTTTTAAATTTGATAATCTTGGGATTATGTTTTATATATGGAACAAATCGGCGTAGATTTCTTCTACCTTTTCTGGGGTTTCTTTTCAAGGAGAGCAATCAATTTGTAGACAAATTTTGGGTGAGCGTATTTAGGGAGGCTTTGGTGTACACCTCAACGGCATAGTAATTAATAACAAAGGAAATTTTTCAGAGAGTGCCGTACTTTAAATATATTTAGATAAAAAATTGTGTAGCTTTGTGAAATGCTAATTATGCATACTTGAGAAAAGATTGTGTACGGAAATCGCCAAAAAACCGCTCATTTACAAATTTTATTTTACACTTGATTGCTTACGATATTTGTTTTTTCTCGCTCTAGATGTGAATTTAAAATTATCACCTTTATGTATGTTCTCGTGATAATTTTCTTTTTAGTTTGCTAGAAGGCACACTTCAAGAATTTAAATAGAGGTAAGCATTAAATCTCCAAACCGGCATGGACCGATTGGTTCAAGGTCGGGTTTTGGGGAAGCTTGCTCGGTTCCCCACTTCACGAACCTAGATTCAACCTTGGACCAATTTTGATTCTCGCTTTCAAGGCTGGAATTGCATGGTTCTACCTAGGAATCAGTTCAACTTGTCCCATTTTCACATTAAACCAATTTTGAATCTTCTTATAGAAAAAAAAAATTTCCATTAATCAAGAAATAAACAAGGGTAATAAATAATGACATAATCACTTGGCCAATAAATACTTTTGTAGAAATGGTGCAATTTTTATGTTTTATTATAAGAATTTTTTTCCCAAAATATAAAATAGACCGGTTTTCGAGTAAAATTGGCTTAGTTCATTTTCTGATTTTGATATTTTGAAATCGAGCATCACATGATTGGTTTTCGGTTCTAAGCAAGGAATCAACCCACCTTAAAATCAATGACCTTAAGTAAGATAACAAGCATGTGCAGATGGAAGCAAAACCGGATGGAAATTAGTGAAGTTCTTTAAGGATTGCAAGTATGGCATAATTACCACAATAAAGAATTACCAACTTCTTAAGGTCAAAATTGTGGGAGGTCAATTTATTAATTTTTTAACTTATGATACATCATTGAAAAAGCCAACTAGCGAGTGACAATGGAGTCGCCATATATTTATCGAACGTGAATTGATCATCTGCACTCGATCTCAAGCCACACCCCTAAAAGTAATCGACAAAATCTCATCCGATCGAAATCAAGATAAAAACAAAGAGGCATTGACTAATCTGCCTTGCTTCGTCACGTCGGCCAATATAAATTATTGAGGGGGATGATTTTGTTGTGGATATCCTGTTTTGATTGTGATGTTTAGGTGGGATCGAAGCAGACAGAGCCATCCTATTTACATTATTCTGTTCCTCTCCTTGTCAAAGCGATAGAAAAAGAAAAAAGTTAATAAAAAAGAAATCGATTTTCTATGGTTCACGTAATTATAAAATTTCTAAATATTGATTTTGCATTATTCATCACCATCACCATCATGATGATCTATACCATTAGATAAAAATGAACAGCTTTTTCTACTTTTCAAGAAAGATTAATATCACAAAAAAATTTAAATTATGCTTACTGTGACATAAATATCAAGAACTGAGTAGTTTTTCTTTAAAAAAGACCGTCCCTAAAAGGCTTGAACTGGAGGTTCGTCTACTGTGAAAAGACATACCTGTAGAAATCTGACTTGGTTTTCCCTAGTTCTAAGTCTAGAGGTCTATTCAGTGTATCATTAGTATCCCAAACTTTTTTTTTGTGTTATAAAATATCCGAAAGACATATATTAGTGTGGCAGATATATCTTGAATGTAATTGAAACAGAAGATATGTATGGATTTTTTGTGACATCAAAAATTTTAGGGTAAAATTAGAGGTATTTATTTTACAATTGATATAATTTGAGATTTTTTGTGATATTTATCCTTTAAAGAGTCGTAAATTATATTTCTCTATATCGGGTCAATAATTTCTTTTTATTAGTTAATAATTGAATGGACATAGTGATGGTGGAACGCCCACCGAAAAGGTGTTAGCCGTGGTTAACAATAACATCTGTACGATAATAATGACGACTAATTGAATAAAAAAGAGGATGGAGATAGAACATAATGGTGTTCGCCTGACTTGATGATTCTAAGAGTACTTTACCCTATAGGGGAGGGTGACGTATGGGCTTATGTGTCGCGGAGTTTTGGCGCTAGTGCGCTTGATTTTTGACCAAGAAAGACAACAGCAATTTGATTTTTGACCAAGAAAGATGACAGCAATAATAATAATAATAATAATAATAAGTGAACGTATTTTTCAACATGCTCTCTACACGTGGAGTGGAAGAAGCTGCTGCTTTTGTTCATGGCAAGGCTCCGAAAACCTCTAGAGAAATGCTTTTCAGAGGGGAATTATTCTATGTTTAGTCCTCCCATGAGGCCGCCTGAGGCCTGCTGTTCCATGCTTATTCTGTTGCTTGGTAGGTCCTCTTGATGAAGGCGAAGCATGGTGCATAATCAGAGTGCTTTGAACGCTACTGGCAGGTGCAGACCTCTTCCTAAGACCAAGCATGGTGTTTGGCAATGCGTTCTTCCACCTGAGACAACTTCTTCACCTTTTTGGAGATCGGCTTGTTCATTTTTTCTTTTGGTAACCGAGGACTCCACCACGGACCCCCCGAGTCCAAACAGTTCCTAAGGGCCGGGCCCCTATATCTTGGAGGAGACTAGCCCAGCAACCCACCGCTAGGGCCCCCACTTAAATCGCTAGCAATTGCGGGTTTCGAACTCTTGACCTCTACGATGAGAGAGGGGCTTTCAACCAACAGAGCTACCCACGAATGAATTCGACCTATTCATTGGTTGCCTGTAAAATAGATAAAATAGTGGTTTTCTTATTCCACATAAGAAAGTTGGAAGCATATGGATCACTATATATATATATAGATGTTTGTGAGCTAAATCCCATAATACCTACATGTGGGTGCACAAGTACTTGGCATGCTCACGGATGATAATTAGCAATAATTCTCATTTGTTGTTATTATTTTTGTTTCGTGCGGTTTTTTTGCTAATCTTTATTAGTCATGTCATAATATTTAATACAACAATCTTTCCAATTGTTTTATACGAGAGTTCCTGAAAATATATTAGAATTGTTATTTGGTATTTTTAATCGATATTTTGTTGTATTTCAGAAGAATTTGCCAACAATTATTAGCAATGTTGTGAGGGCAAATAATCTCTTAAAAAGACTGTTATTACCCTCTTAAAATCTGATTACAATCTGATGCAATTTTTCCCAAAATTGCCTGAAATGCTCTAGTAATTTTGCCATGGCTGAGGGCATGGGTCAAAGCAGATACCCATTAGGATCAGGATGGCTATCTGAAAGGGTCTGCTGATCATAATTTACCCAGTTGAGACTCGTTATCTAAATGATCGCAGCAAATTAGTGGAAGGGTTCCAACATGTGAAGGCGGTGGATGTTGACACCAAGGTTGTCCCCTTAACATTTGGGGGAGGGAGGGAGGAGAGGGAGAGCGGTTGTCATTGTCAATAGAGAGCAGCAACTGCAAAGAGTAATGGCAACGGCTTCCGATCTCTCTCGGGTCACATCAATGACTACATTTTTGGAGTATAAAAAATCGAACAATCGAAAAGTTCGGTTTCTCAGTCCCGTTCTCATTAGGTTTTGTTTTCGTTAAAAATCGAAATTTTTTTATCTGGTTCAATTAACCGAATTAAATTGATAAAATCTAAAAAAAAAAAATTTATCTTATTTTTTTAAAATTATATATATTTTTATTTATAAATTTCTTTCTTTTTCTTCTTCATTGGCCAGTCATTGACCACGGTGGCAGCCAGTGACCGACCTGTGGTGAGGCCAAGCTCGCTTGGCCCCGATGAGCTTGAGCTTCACCAGATCCGACGACTTGAAAGTGGGGGGGTGGGGGAACAAGCCTGGCCGGAGGAGGTCGCTACGTGTCGACGAGGCTCTAGTGACCTCGCGTCAACATCCGGTGACCTCTGGTGAGGCTTAAGCCTTGCCTAGCTTGGCAAATCTGGCGAGACTTGAGCTCGTCAACACCAGGTGAGCTCGACCTCGCCGTAAGCCAAGGTTGGCGAGGCTCAATCTCGCCTGGAATCTAGAGAACTCGAGCCTCATCGGCCTTTGGTGAGGCTCACCTCTAGTCGGTTGATGACCGCCACCATGGCCAATGATTAGACATGAAGAAGAAAAAGAAATAAAAGGAAAAAATAAAAGAAAAATAATAAAAATAATTTTAAATTTGATTTTTAAAAAATAAAAATTTTATTGAGAGGAATGCATGTAGGGAAAAAAACAAGATAAAAACAAAAACAAAAGTAAAAATCAAATTGAACTAAAATGAGATTTCGATTCAAATCAAATTTCGATTCAGTTCCATTTTTCAAAAAATAAATCGAACTGAACTGAATCATTTAAACTCCTAGCTATAACAGCATATTAAACTGTATTACTGACTGAATGACTCGGGTGCACAAATTGAAAAGTTCAACCATTCATGCCCACCTAAAATTAGTCGAACGAAGCGACCTCCTTCTGAGACATGAACAGTACATAAGGAGAAAGGACTAGCGTACGATTGAACTCAGACGTCACGGGAGTTGTACGATTATCTCTCGTCACGCAATGAATAATAGATCCAAGAGTATATTCACCAAAAAAAAAAAAAAGATCCAAGAGAAATTATGAACAGAAAAGTGGCTTGGCCCATTTAGAAAATATTTTGGACTCCATACAAGATGGAATTTTCATAGGAGGATCTTGCATATGCAAATCATTGATAGGACTCACATCGAAAATAATGTAATAACTAGGAAGAGGACCCGACTGTTGGAGCAAACGATGAAGAAATATTAGCAAAAATAAATATATATTATATGTATATTTACAGAAGTTAATGAATTATTATTCTAGTCTAAAGTCTAGTGTCATCTTTTGCTGTCTAATTTTAGAATTGTCATAGCATTGTGTACCTGTTATGCTAATATTCTTTTATGGGTTGAGAAAATACCATGTGCATAAAGAATTAAACATATTACGGCCATGGTATTTTATTTGGCGAGATACTGGGGGCAAAAAGGCATTATTTAATGTGACAGTGTACATATATTATTAAGGTAAAATATCATTTTGTCTCATTTTTTTCAAGTGTCAACATTGTCCCCATCTCTTTCTCATAATAACCGAAAATTAGGGACGCTATTGTCATCTTAAGTGTTGAACCTGTATTGACCAAAAAAAAAAAAAAAAAAAGTGTTGAACCTGTACTTTTGACAGTCGGTAACCTTCTTTATATACCTACATACAACTGTCTATTGGTAAACCTCTCTATATATTTTGAAGATGACAAGATATTTTATGTAATTAATATGTGTATTTGAGTGTGCAAACAAAATATCCTCTAAATACACAAATTCAAAGAAGTTCATGTTACTAATGAGAGGGACCATATTTCACATACCTGGAATGAAATCGTTTAGCTTTTAATTCAATTTTTGAATATAGTATCAATTGTCCTAAAGGGAAAGATGAGAGATTTATGCAATACACTATAATTGTTTCTTTTTTTAAATTTGGAAGGTATATTATTCATTTATAACTTGTCAATCAGCTTAATTATAGTAAATTAGGATTATTTTTTATCCATAGTTATACACGCGATCATTGGATGTACTCTAATTTATGTATGTGTTTTTTTCTTTCCTTTTATTTATTTATTTATTTATTGGTAAAAGTTTGAAGTTGAAGTCAAAAGTCGCGATCATGTTTACCATGAGTGTGGGCATCCCTTCAGATTTTTATACGAGCTACTCTTACCACATTTGTAAAACCCACGATCATTTCTATCATAATGTCTTTATAATATAAAATTTACTATTCTGAGGAGAGCTCTTACTTAAAACCTTTGCTTTAATGAGCTAGGGATGTCGAGGCATTTTTAACCATGGCTTTTAATTATCTATCTCGGAAAGTGGGATTCATAAGCATTTTATATTTTATTGGGCATTAAAAGACTATGCACCATAAAAAAAAAGTGCCCTGCCTATCATTCCTCTCCATGCTATTCTTTTGCATCGCAATTTACTTATAATAGTGCTTAAATCATATCAATTGTCAAACATCATTAAAGTAATCAAATTAAAGGACATGACATTGCTTTATGTTTTTTTTTTTCCTGTTTTGGTCGCAATATTGCTTTATGTTAGAATGCGGCTTCTGAAAAATGATTAATACCCTAAAAAACCCCAAACTAGTAAACCTATGATAAATTTACCCAAAACTAATTTTTTGATTATAAAAAACCATAAACCGGTACATTTATGACAAATTAACCCCAAATTACCACAAAACCCCCCAAACTAGTATACTTGTGACAAATTTACTAAAAACTAATTTGTTTGACTCCCAAAAATCCAAAACGTACATTTACGACAACTATAACTTTCGTTAAATTGGATTAATACCAAAAAAAATCACAAAAATTGTATAACTATGATAAATGGAGAATAAAATTTCAAACTAGTATACTAATAAACTGTCATGTGTCATCCAACTTAGTAGTTTGATAATAAAACTTATATATAAGGTAAATTTGTTACAAGTGTGCCAGTTTGAGGTAAATTTGTTAAATGTATACCAGTTTTGGGTTTTTGGTAATCAAAAAATTAGTTTGGAGCAAATTTGTCACAACTGTACTAGTTTGGGGTTTTTGAGGGTATTAACCCTAATGAAAATAAATTAATTCGGTAGCCCAAACATTTCCAACCTATGATGACTTTGAGAGGAATATGAAGTCACACACAAATTCAATTTTGAAGAGCTGTTGAGTAAGTTATATTGTACATGCGATCTATTGTTAAGTAAGAATTCTATTGTAAATTTAACTTAAATCAATTGCACAGTTTCCTTTGCTATAGGAAAATTTAATGGACGAAATAATGAACCACGTTGAATGCTCAAGAAAATTGCATGAATCGCATGCTAAAATAGATATAAAAATAATTCTACTTTATTGTTTACCGGACCATACCTTAATGGAAAATTTTAATCGGTATCACAACTTTACGTGCTAAAACATAACATAGTCATCTTGATTTTCATAGACATTGCAATATTGATCGGTATCTAAATCATGGTTAAGATAATTATATCCACAACGGTAAATAACCTTACTATTGTTTTAGCCATCTTACAGAAGACGGCAGCTGGAAAAGATTATCCCACAACTGCTCATACTGAATTTGACATTCACATCCAAGTATAAATACATGCATTTCTCTCTATTATCTCTACACTAACCGATATCACAACTTTACTTGTTTGCTATTGTCTTAGATTACTTTCTCTTTGATTATGGCAGTAAGACAGACAAGAGGGCATCAGAGAAGTGAGATGAAACAAATTGAAAATGAGAATCGGAGATCTATTGCATTTTCAAAGCGTAGATCTAGTATCTACAAAAAAGCAAGCGAAATTGTGACCCTCTATGGGGCGGAGGTGGGATTTGTAGTATTCTCTCCTTCAGGAAAACCCTTTTCTTTTGCTAATCCATCCATCGATATAAGGTATGTTTGTTTAAAATTATTTCTATTCCCCGGAACAGCCCGGAACACAAATTTTTGTTCTTTTGTTCCGAGAAAAAAAAAACAGAAACACGTTTATTTATACTTTTGTTCTCGGGGACAAAAAATCTATTTTTTTTTTTGGTTCACGGGAACAGATTTGAAACAGAAATAAGAAATAAAAAAAACTTGTTTCTTGTTCCCGGGAACACTTTCAAGAAACACTTTTTTTTTCCTTCGCATTTTTTCTTCTTCTTTTTCTCTTTCTCTTTCTTCTTCTTTTCTTCTTCTTCTTCTTCTTCCTTTTACCGATCACTGGCCTTGGCCATGGTTGGCACCAGCAACCTCACCGGAGCATTGCTGGCCCCCGGAGAGGCTCGAGCCAAGAGAGGCTGAGCCACGGCGAGGCTTGTCGGCCCAAGCCTCGCCATGGCCGCGTGGGGCTCGGCCTCGCCTAGGCTAGGCGGGGCCAAGCTTGCCTAGCCACCGACGAGGCTCGGCCTCGCGGGTGGCCTCTGATGAGCTTGCCGAATGTTGCCTAGTCGATCGCCGGCCATTGCTATGGCCGGTGACCGGCCAAAGAGAAAAAGAAAAGGAAAAGGAAAAAAAGGAAAAAATAAAAAAGGAAAAATAAAATAAAAATATTAGAAAATTAAAAGAAACAAAAAAAATTATACAAGTTTACCAAACGTGTTTCTGTTCTTTTTCAATTCTAGGAGCATAAATTTTGTGCGAGTTACCAAACGCATTCTTCTGTTAAAAAATTGATCCCCATAACAGAAATAGTTTTTTTTTTTTTTAGAACAATTTTTGAACAGAAACGTTACTAAACATGCCCATAGTCGCCAATTGATTCCTCAACCAAAACCCTCCGCCCAATGATAGGTCTCGCGCTTTGGTGGAGTCCTATCGTCAAGCCCAGTTTAATGAGCTCAACCAGCCGCATGATGAGCTCATTAATCAAATCGAAGCTGAGAAGGCAGAAGGGAAAGTGTTGAAGCGACTGACCGAAGCAAAAGGTGACGTGGCATGGTGGAAAGCTTGAAGAGCTCAACCGGGAAGAGCTTTACCAAATGAAAGTGAGAATGGAGGACCTTCAACGGAGCTTGTGCAGGTCGATTAATCAACAGACTCAAGGAGAGGCATCCGCATCCTTTCAAGGATAGAAGTTAGAGAAATAGCCCCTTTGGCGACAATTGCATTGTAGGATGGGGACAAGTTTGAGCGATAACGTAAATTTGTTTCATATGTGCTTATTTATGATTCTAATTGGTATCTTTCATAGACAGAAAATTATGGATGGCGTTTCATGTCTTCAACCCATTTCATGCGCTAATGCTTAACTATTAATGAGACGAACAAAGAATGTGGCAAAGTTTAAGCATTATTGAGAGCAGTTCGATAAATTTGTCTTAAAGTAGTTCGAAACAATCATCTCTTCGAACACTTTCGGACACTAATTTAGACTTTTATCAATTAAAAGTCATCTCAGTGTGAAACCCCTTTGATTGAGGTATATTATCGCGTTCCTCATGTGAGTTTGTTTTGGAAAATGACAGAAAAAAGGAAATGAAAGTTCCATTTTGTTTGATTTTACTACTAATGGCTCTACCACAAATGCCCTCGTTTATATTTGTTGCCTTCTTCTAGATCGAGAGCATGGGCCTTCTATGATTTCTCGATGGACCATTTACCGGGGGAAGATTGTACCTACGTACATTTTGCCTTCTTATTTCTATAGAAAGTGCCACAGCGGATAAACAATTAACTCAGACCATGTTTGTAAACAAAACCTCTATTTTGTTCATGTATTATTACTGCCTAAAAGACGCATATACTATTGGTTTGGTTTTATATCATATTTATTTATTTATTTGGACAATTAACTCATCCTTCTTCAAATAGGTAAACTATCAAATTTTACAGTACATGGACAAATGGGTAAATTTACATTGACCCATATATTTTTTTTTTTTGGTAACCCAGGGAACCCGCCGCACGGTCGGCAACCGGGGAGTAAACCCTGGGGAGGCACGCAGGAAACCACCACCCACGCACCCCGGGCAAGTCGCGGCTAGCACTGAAGCAATGACGACGCCGTGGATCGAACTTGGGACCTCTCGTGAAAAGTTCCCTTGCTCAACCACCTACGCCACCACCACGGGTGGTTACATTGACCCATATTTTCATCCTCAATATGAAGACAATATTGTTTATTGTAGAGAAATCAATGTGAAGTTTGTACAAAGCATGGGGACAACAACATTTGTCGTATATATTTTGTAAAATCACCGTCATGATTGACATCTCAAAATGATCATTTATTACTCAATTTTGTCGCTTGTTTCATAAATACCTCAACTACTAACTATAGCAATACATTAAACGTAGTTAAAGAGTAGAAGCAAGATCATGATAGTTGTTACTTTATCCTATCATGTCTTTTCATCATGGCAGATAAAAATTATCACATTAAAACTTAGTAAGCTTGCTTGTGAATATGCCGATCATACCATTTATAGTGTTTAAATTTTGTATTAAAAGATGTTGTATCATAGAAAAGCGCACTGCTAATCTTTCCTCTTTACATTTCTCTTTTGTACGGTATTTACTTTTTTTAGTGCTTAAATCAACTGTCAGATATCGATGGAGAAATCCAATAGGACATAATAATGATTTGTTAGAATATGATTTGTTCTCTGACGAAATTAGGTACCTAGTGTAACTTCACTGAAATATTTTCAACCTATGATGATCCAATTATCTTTGACTTTGAGAGGAATAGAAGTTGCACACATTCATATTCGTATCTAACAATCTATTACTATACTATATCAGGTTAATAGCATGGTCTTAAAGAGTAATTTGTAATATTTTGCCCCGTCTACGAATGGGATTAGCTTTCATGCTCATGCCATCGACGGGCAATTGTTTTATGTGAAAGCATTGTTTTTTTTTTTTTTTTGGTACCCAGGGAACCTCCGCACGCCGCTTCGCGGTGGAGAGTAAACCCTGGGGCGCCGGGGCCTCCCACCGCTAGTCCCAGGCGCAGGTAAGACGCGCGTTATGCGTCCGGCAAGTCTCGAACTCCTCCCCTCGTCCGGTAAAGGGTACTAAGCCTCAACCAACTCGGCCACCGCGGGCGGTGGTAAATGCGAAAGCATTGTTTCTCATTAATTGTTGTAACTTTGTACGGACAAATTAAAAAGGACATGCTATTATGTAACGTAAAGTTGGTGGAGTAGTGGTGACAAGTGCAAACACTTGTAATCAGGAATAATTGTCCAAAAAAATTATAAATCTAGTACATGGTGGCCAATTCAATCATAAAGTTTTCAATTTGACTAATATAATTCTACATTTTTGAAGATTTGGCAATATAGTCATATCAGTCAATTGTGGTGCAAAAATCATTGTTGTTACAATCTAGTTAGTGTCGGCCATCCTATATAGCATGACCGATGCAAACAAGAACGATTTTAGCAAAATATTAATCTTTTGCAAAGTTTTTTTACCTTTTTCTTCTTCTTCAACGATAAGAAGAGTTTTTCTTTCTATTTCTATTTCGAAAATAGAAAATGAAATTGTGTTACCAAACAAATTTCTATTATAAACCTATTTTCGAGAATTAAAAAAGAGAGAGAGAGAAAAATAAAGAAACAAAATGATTATTATGCGTGCCCTTATCGTATGTGTAACTGTATGTACAGGTTTATTTGTCTCGGAGTCTTGGCACTTGTGTGCTTGATCTTTTAATGACTAATGATGAGGAGAAAAATGAAAATGGCAATAATAATAAGTGGAATTATTTCCCAACATGCTTGGGAAAATTATCCGAATTTTTTAAATTTATTACACTTTTACTAATTTAGTCATAAATCTTTTAATCGTGTCAATTGAATACTAAATATTTTCATATTTTGCCAATTGAGTTCATGCGATCAATGTTGGTTGGAAATTGCTCTACATGGCATGACCACTGGTGCAGATAATTCTTAATAATATGTTAATATTTTTTTAATTTACTTATTTTAATCTTCTTTTCTTTTATTTTTTCCTTCCTTCTATCTCTAGACAGTCGCTTGGTCTTGGCAATGGTCAATGACCGACCAGAGGCAAGGACCGATGAAGTTGACCTCAAGCAAGCCTTGATTGCCCCTAGTGAGGCCAACCTCCCCTAGCAATAGAGAGCTTGCTAGGGGCAGGTGAGGCTTGCCCTCGCTAGTGTATGGTGGGGGCGAGCTTCACTAGAGGCCAGTGCGGACTACCTCATTGGCCATCGCCTTTAGCCAGGCGTCAAGGCCCAACAACTAACTAGGGAAGAAGGGAAAACTAATAGAAAGAGAAAGAAAAGGAAAAAAAAAAGGTAAATGAAAATGAATAATAAAAAATTCGAAACAAATTAAAAAATTATTAAAAATTATCCATGTCAATATTGGTTATATCATGTAGGACACCGGACGTTTACATTAGCGATTTCCAACTGAAATTAGTTGGATAGACTCAATTGACAAAATATGAAAAAATTTATAATATAATTAACACAATTAAAATGTTTAATATTGAATTAAGGAAAATGCAATATATTTAGGATTTTTTGGATGATTTTTCCCAACATGCTCTCTGCACGTGGTGTGAAAACAAGATGCTGATTTTGCTTACGGCTTGGAAAACCTCTCGAGAAATGTTTTTCAGAGGGTATTATTCTCTGATGAGTCCAGTTAAGGCCTGCTATTCCAGGTTTATTCTATTGCTTGGTCCGTCCTCTTGACGAAGGCGAAAAATATATTGAAGTCAGAGACTGGTGAAGTGTTGTAAATGGAAACAGGTTGGGACCATCTGAATTGGGATTGTATGTGGAAAACTGACACTGTTCCTGAGACCAAGCATGTCGTTTGGCGATGTCGTCTTCAACCCGAGACGACTCTTCACCTTCTTAAAGATTGCCTTCTTGCTGTAACCATCTGAAATGCTCCAAAATTGCTCCTGTGGCCGTGGGAGTGGGTCAAAGCAAATACTCAGGACTACAATGGCTATTTGAATGGGGCCTGTTGATTGTAATTACTTGTTGAGACCTATTCCGGACGATTGCAGGAAAACAAAGGAAGGGTTCCTACAAACGAAGGTGGATCCAATGTTTAAGGAAGCAAACTATTGTGCCGATGCTCTTGCCGCGAAAGGAAAGAGGACCTGGACGTTCATCTGGTGGCTCTTGATCTTAAATTAATCGATGTTGATCCCACGTTGTCCCCTTCGCATGAGAGAGGGGGAAGTGGTGGCTGTGGTGGCGAAAACGAGTAGCTGGTGGTGGCGTCGAAAACAGAGAAAGAAGCGACTGCGAGGGGCAATGGCAATGGCTCCCCGTCTCCCCTATGTTGCATCAGTGGCTATATCAGCATAATTAAAGTGTGTTACTGACGTAACGATTCAGGTGCACAAATTGAAATGTTCTACCACTGTGCACTTAAAGACTTAGTCGGTCAAATCGTACTCCTTCCAGCACATGAACAGTATTAAGGAGAGAGGACTGGCCATAGATTGAACCAGATGTAACGGGAGTTAAACAGTTGTCTCGTCACTCAATGAAAAATGGATCCAATAGAAGGTATGGAAAAAAAATATAAATAAAAGAATAGCTAGACCCATCTAGAAAGTATTTTCGACTGAATACAAGATCTAACTTTGATAGGACGATCGTGCATATGCAAAATCATTGGTTATACTGACATAGAAAATAATGTACTAATTAGGAAGAGAAGTCGGTCGTTGGAGCGGACAAAGGAGAATTATTAGCAAAAAGAAATACACACACACGCACAAAGAAGTTAATAAATTATTATTCTAGTCTAAAGTCTGGTGTCGTCTTTTGCTTTCTAGTTTTAAATTGTTTTCGAATCGTTTGCGTGTTATGCTAATATTTTCTAATGGGTTGAGAAAATTCCATGCGTGTAATGAATTACATATTCCTTAGCCATGCCACAGTGTACATACCTTTTATATTATTAAGGTAAAAATTCATTTTGTCTCATTTTTCTAAAGCGTCAAAATTCATCTCTTCCTCATAATAATGGAATATTAGGGACAATATTGTCATTATATTGTTGACCTTATACTTTTGATAATTTGTAACTATCTTTCTATACCTCCGTGCAGTTATTTGTTGAGAAAACTCTATATATTTTGAAAATGACCAGACATTTTATGGAAATTAATGTGTATTTGAGTGTACAGACAAAATATTCTCTACATACACAAATTAATAAGCAGATGATGTCAACAACATGGCTTCTGTGCTTTTGGAGAGCTTCCTCAGTCTACAAATGAAGAGCGCTATATTTAACAAAAAGTGTTAAGAGTTGGAAGAACTTTTGGATTTTGGTAAATTTTTCACATGCGTATTAATTTGAGGTTTTTTGTAATATTAATTCTAATTAATAATAAGAGTAATTATAAGTATTTTCCAACATGCTCTATACATGTGGTGTGAGGAGAAGATGCTCTTTTGATGTTGGAATGTGATTTATACTTCTCATCGAAGGGAAAGCATGGGGTCTTTCTCCCCTATGAGCGAATGGGGGTTTGGGGGTCACCTCGAAGAAGGCTTAAGGGGCAATGTCTTCAGTATAGTTTGAGCCTAAATTTTATTGGTAGTTTGGGTTTGGACTCATAAATAACTACTGCTACCTATAAATAATCTCTTTCTCTTATAATTAAACGTTGCAACAGAGGTGGAAAGTGTTAATTACAGTGGTATCCTCTACTGAATGTAACCCTAATTTAAGGGTGAATTAGAATAAACTTTATGTTTCGATTTCTCTTTCGCATTTTTACTCTTTAGTTTGTTGTGTTTGTACACTGAATCCTAATGTTTTTCTTATGGCATAGATCCGAAAACCTCTCAAGGAATGTTTTTCAAAGGGCATTATTACATGTTTATCCTATTTTTCCATGTTAATTCTATTGCTAGGTCGGTCCTCTTGAAGGTGAAGCATGGTTCAAAATGAGTGTGTTTTGAATGCCATAGGCAGGTACAAACTTCTTCTCAAGACCAAGCATGGTGTTTGGCAATGTGGTCTTCAACTTGAGAAGACTTCTTCACCTTATTGCAGATTTGCCTTAGCTACTGTAACCACTAGAAATGCTCCAAAATTCCTCCTATGGCCGTAGGAGTGGGTCAAAGCAAATACCCAGGATCAGGATGGCTATCTGAAAGAGTCTGTCGATCACAATTACCCTGTGAAGACCTATTCTAAATGATTGCAGCTAATTAATAGAAGGTTACCAAGAAGTGAAGGTGATAGATGTTGATCCTAGGTTGTCCACTTCACATTGAGAGAGAGAGAGAGAGAGAGAGAGAGAGAGAGAGAGGAGTATGGTTGTCGTGGGACGAGAGCCCCCGCTGGCGTCGAATTTTGCGGAAGCAAAGATAGCAGCGGCCGTGAGGGCCACTGGCAGTTGCTCCCTATTCCATCACATCAATGGCTATATCAGCATTATTTAAGTGTATTACTTGCAAAGTAATGACCTAATTCCTAAAAAAATCCTTTAACTTAAAATTCAATTCCAATTACATCTTGAATTTTTTTTATCTAAAAAAAAATGTCAAATTGAATTCCAATCTCAAATCTACCCGAATTTTTTTTCATAAAAAAATAGATATATGTACAAAAAGTCTTAAAATTTATCACAAAAGTACAATTTTAAGTTTTAAAACTTGTAAAAGGTCCAATTGAATTCTAAAGCTTGTAATTCAATTGAGTCCTTCCAATAACACTTTCCAACTTCACTAATGAAAAATAATGATGTGACTATTTTAATATTTTCTCTCTTATGTGACGATAACAAAATAAAAAAGTTCAGCCATTCACATGCACTCGAGAATTGGTCACCCAAATGGCACTCATTCAACACTTCAACAGTACATTAGTGAGAAAGGATTGCTTCATGGGAGCTATACAGTTGTCTCTTGTCACTGGATGAACAGTAGATGCAAGAGAAACTATGAACCTGGTAAAAAAAAAGAAAGAATAGCTTTACATATACTTAGAAATGAGGGACAAGAATGCTAGAAGTGTTAAGAATTTTATTGGACGTTCACTCTAGGGTCAAAATTTTTCGTCGGCTTATTTAAATACCAAATCCAAAAAAAAGAAGATCATTTAAGTGCCTCTTACAACAAATTTTGACTAAAAATATTACATGACTTTTTTTAATTAAATGCTAATATCAAGATGGTCTTGTAATATAAAAAAGAAAGAAAGAAAGTCCATGTGCATGATGAGGTAGCCTTGAATCACAAAATGACACCGCACTAAAGCAATTTAATCTCTCTGTCTCTCTCCCTCTCTCTCTCTCTCTCTCCCCTCCAATTTCCTCCCTCTCTCTCTCGCCTCTCCTTCGCCAGGCGCCTCATCAAATTATCACCATCTGCGAGGGCGACGTCTCTGGGAGGGCATACTTCTGCCATTGCCTTGTGTCTCCTCCTATGCGTCTTCTCCTCTCAAACGCTACCATTTCACTTGCAGCTCAGTGGCGTTGATGCTTTCCTGGGGAAAAGGATTGAGATCGAATCTAAAGAGATTATGGATGAAGGTAAAAGAGACTTAGGATGAAGGAGAGCATTATGGCAGCTTTTATGGTTCAATTGGGTGTAAAAGAGACTAGGGATGAAGGTGTGCATTGTTGTTGTTGTAGTTTTAACACAACAAAATAAAGATTTAAGTTGAGGCATCTTGATAGAGAATGATATGTAAAATAAGGGGAGCTGACGTTACGCTTTTGAGTGATGAAGGTGAATGTCATTGTTATAGTCTTAAGACACAACAAAGTAGTGATTCATGTTCAGATGTCTTGATGGAAAATGATACCTGAATTAAGGGAGAGCAAACATAATATTCAGCTTTTAAGTAAATACATCATAATTAGGCCATAACTCATTAGTTTAAACTTTCGAGTGAAGGTAAGTCAAATTGGATATGTTTCGGGGTTTGGACTTTGCCTCTCTCTTGGTGATATCTCCGAGTAGATATATTGGACTTCTGCTGCACCTACGCGCACCCAATAGGGGTAGGTTCTTTTCTCCTCATATATAAGTATAAAAACAGCACATGCATTGTGACTTGCATGTACACATAAATAATAAAAAAAGTTAAATTGATAAAAACTAAAACAACTCGTAAGAATTTTAAAATATTTTCTGAACGTAATATCAATTGTCCCAAAATGATAGATGAGAGATTTATGAAATCGTTGACAATTATTTTGTATTAAACTTGAAAGGCAACTTATTTATTAATTACTTTTATTATATTTCTTTCATCCATAGTAATGTGTGATCATATGGTATTCTCTAACATATACATGTATTTTTGGAACTATTTCTTATACAAATTTGATGTTGAAGTGACCATCGAAAAAAGTTGCTAAATTAATGGCATAGGTAGAACGATCATGTTTAACTCAAGTGAGGGTGGGCACGTCATTAGATTTTTCTACGAGCTACTCTTCCCATATTTTGTGAAAGTTGCAATCATGTTTATCGTAATGTCTTCATAGTAAATTTTGCTAAACCATCTAAGCATAGCTCTCATTGAAAATCTAGTTATTAGAAAGCAAAATGAAAGGAGAAAACCACAAAGATCGAATGAAAGAAGAAAAAGAGAGGCCGACAATTTATTGACGCTTGGCACAATTATGTGAAGTGAAAGCCTTTTAAATGAGTTGTGGATGTCGAATCTTATTTCCAACCATGGCTTTTAATTATCTCGGAAAATGGGATCCATAAGCTTTTATATGTAAGTTTGAAAAGATGATGCATCAAAGAAAAGTGCACTACCGATTTTTCTCTCCATATTTATTTTTTGCATTGCTATATACTTATTATAGTACTTAAATCAATCGTCAAATACCATTCGAGAAATCTAATTAAAAGACATTACATTGATTTATGTTAGAATGCGACTTTCTTACAAAAATAAATTTATTTGATGACTGAAACATCTCCAACATATGATAATCCAATTATCTTTGACTTTGAGAGGTATACGAAGTTGCGCAAATATTCATTTTGGCATTTCTTATAGATTGAACTTAAATCAATTGCAACCTACCTCGTGGTGGCCAAGTTGGTGGAATCGAACGTTGGCCACACGCAAGGCCGGGGTTCGAATCCCCAACTCGTCACGATGTGCGACTTAAGTGGGGTGCCGTGGGTGGTGGGTCCCCGCGCTAGTGCCCCCAGTTTACATCGCCGGCTGCTGGTTGTACGGTGGTTACTCGGTACCAAAAAAAAAAAAACTTAAATCAATTGCATAATCTCCTTTGCTCTGAACCTTATGAAAATTAATGGACGAAATAATGAACAACATTGAATGCCCGAGAAAATTACTTGGAAAGACGGCTAATATAGAAAAAAAATCTACATTCTTGTTTTTGGCAACATACCTTTATGCATACATAATATACTCGTCTCGATTTTCATTGACGTAATAGTAATTAGTACGTAAATCATGATCAAGACACTCATATCCACAACGATAAATAACCTTACTATTATGTTATCCATCTTATAGAAGGTGAAAACCCAAAAGAGATTGTCCCCCAACTACTCATACTAAATTTGACATTCATATTCATGTATAAATACATGCATTTTCTCTCTATTATCTGGTGTTAACCAATATCACAACTTTACTCGTTTGCTCCTTGTTTTAGATAACTTTCTTTGACTATGGCAGGAAGACAGACAAGGGGGAGTCCAAGAACTGAGATGAAACAAATTGCAAATGAGAATAGCAGGCTTATTGCATTTTCAAAACGTAAATCTAGTATCAACAAAAAGGCAAGTGAGCTTGTGACCCTCTCTGTGGGGTGGAGGTGTTATTTGTAGCATTCTCTCCTTCCGGAACTCCCTTTTCTTTTGCTCATCCATCCATTGCTATAGTCGCCAATCGGTTCCTCAACCAAAACCCGCGGCCCAATCATAGATCTCATGCTTTGGTTGAGTCCTTACGTTAGGTCCAACTTAATGAGCTCAACCAACGGCATGATGATCTCTACAATCAAATCAAAGCACAGAAAGCACAAAGCAAAGCGTTGAAGCGACTGACCAAAGGAAAAAAGCGATGGGGCATGGTGGGAAGTTCCCATCGATGAGCTCAACCGAGAAGAACTATCCCAAATGAAGGGGCGAATGGAGGATCTTCGGCGGAGCTCGCAGAGGTCGATCGATCAACAGATTCGAGGAGAGGCATCCGGATCCTTTCAGGGACAGAAGTTAGAGAAATAATTTCTTGGCGACAAATTTGCATTATAGGACTACTTCAAATTTTCCCCCTCCCCCAAGATATAAAAATAAGTAGGGGTGATCGGGTCCAGGGTGGGTAGGGTCTAGACCTGGACCCCGTACCTGACCCTATTAAAACCGGTTCTTCTTTTCTGGACCTTATACTCGATCCTATTTGTATTGGACCATGTACCCGACCCACCATGTTTTTCCGATCCGGTTCCAGGGTCAACCCTGTTTCCACTGAAACCTATTTTGCAATCTCCTGATATCCTATACGATTTCGAATTTTATATTAAGACGCAAGAAAATAACGTAATCCTCATAATTTGTATTGAAACATTAAGCACTTATAATAAATAAATACATGAACTTTTTGACTAAACGAAAAATTAAAGATCCACAATGCTAATTATAATAAATAAAATCATAAGGCAAAGAATTAGCAACAAACACGAATCTAATATTAGTTTTATTCCCACAACTACTACATGAATTTACTATTTATGCAAGCATAACTTATCCTACAAAAGAGAAATTAGGCGAGTCAATCCATGTGATACACAAGAATTTGGCAGCAACGAACACCGTCCATCCATCGAACGGTGTGAGAGGAAGCCGGTGGGGGAGGGAAGCAAGTGAGGAAGAGGAATGACAAAGGAGGAGTGCCATGCGTGTTTGAAAGAGCCAAGAGAAAAAACTTCGTGTGATTACGGGAGTAAGAATAGAAATCGGGGGGACAAAAAAAAAGGGTTTTGGACCTCTACTTACAAAACTGGTCCGTGAACCGATTCCAAAACCGGTCTAGGAATCGGTTTCCGGGTGGATAATCAATCGGAACTTGTTCCCGAACCTGTTTAAACCGGTTTTGAATTTTGGGAATCGGTTCTCGGACCAGTTTCAACAGGAACTAGTTCTCAACCCTATTTTCCGAGTGGGCTGGTCCGGGAACAGGGTATACCCGGTCCAATTGCACACCCCTAAAAATAAGGATGGACTAGTTTGAGAGATCATGTTAATTTTTTTTATATGTACTTATTTATGATGATGATTGGTATCTTTCATAGACAAGAGATTATGGATGATGTTTCATGTCTTAAACCCATTTTCATCGCTATTTTCTTTTTTCATATGCTATTGCTTAACGACATGACAAAATTAACGTATAAGCGAGAGTAACTCAATAAATTTATTGGAACAGTCGTATATAGGAACACTTGAGGACAATAATTTGACTTTTGCTGATTAAAAGTGATCCCAATGTGAAACCCCTTAGATTGTTTGGCACTTACATGAGGTATATTATCGCATCCCTCATGTGAGTTTGTTTTTAAAATGACATAAAAACAAAAAGTTGGAATTTTTTTTTTTTTTTTGGTTTTATAACTAATGTCTTTATTGGAAATACTCTCATTTATAGTTGTTGCCTTCTTCTATATTGAGAGCGTAGGCCTTCTATGAATTCTTGATAGACCATTGTTGATACCTGAACTTTTGTCAATAAGCTAACTACCTATTTTTCATAAGAAAATAAAAAATATATATGAGGCTATTATGGTAAACTAGATCGGGTTTGTCTCACACAACCCAAGATCATTAGGTTCAGCCCTAAGCATAATTCCTCGAGGCTCGCTAGTCGTCTCGGAGGAGCACTGAAGTGGCGAAACCGCGGCCAAGACTCACTTGCTACCTGTGATTCCAATCATTGGAGATAAGCCAAGCTCCCATCATCGATCTAATTGCCAGTTGTAGCTCAGTTTTGGTCATTGACTAGGGAACGCTGATGCTGTCCTACTCTATTTTGATGAAGGGAGAAACTGAGATGTCATCAACATCTCCGTTAGAATCGGAATTGATTTACTCAAGCGCATCTTCTTGATTCTAAATGTCTTTATCATGTTCATATGAGTCCAATCTAGAAACTGAGTACACTTGACGACTCATTTCATTACCGAACAAATGCAGCACGTAATATGTGCCATGATATGTATCTCTGACATGATTTTGAAAAAGCTTTTGATACTGTTCAAATTTGAAGATGTGTTGACATAGATTACACGCTTGTTTTGCTAAATAGTAGACATGATTTCTAGTACATTCTATAGTTGTCCACCATTATCAACAAGTCTCTGTTTTTCTCTGTTCTATGTTCATTGTTTCACGCTGGCAAGAAAAAGCATGTGTACACTTTTGGAATTGTTCAAGCCTATTCCTCCACCGTGCTTCATTTTAGCCATTGGATTGTTTGCGGTCGGTGATTGACGGCTGGTCGGTGACCTAAAGTATACAACTGCGGAGTACATTGTTCATGGACTGAGATTTAGAATATGTTAAGGTGTCATTAAAGTTTTTAAGTTCTGGTGTTAATGTGGAAATTGAGTTCTCAATGTGGAAGAAGGAGGACAATGGGATGAAGGCAATGGGAGTAAAAGAATTGGAAAATAGAAATAAATAAATAATAGAAATAAGGAAAAAGAAAGAAAGAATAGGGGGCTTGAGTTTGGATTTTTTCAGATGGGCTGGGATTTAACTAAGTTTCATTGGTTTTAGGCTTCTTAAGTTTCGTTTGAATGGGCTTTAGATAAGAGCCCAATTGTGTCCTGGGCCCAGACCGCTTCTCCTCAAGCATAAGGTCCAAAATTTGTTGGATACAAAATGATATCATCCCGCAACACGCAGCTCAACATCCACCAAAATCAGTTGGCCAACAATGAGGAAGGTGTTGATCCTATCATTGAGTAAACTGGATACTCAACTTCTCATCCCTTGGATCATGGGTATCATTAATTATTTGCACGCTCCTCCGTAGGCGTATTTAATTCTTTTTAGGATCCGATTCTTAGGATTTTATTGCTTTATATGATTTTGTTTTCCAAACAATATTGCTTGTTTCTTCCCATTCAATAAAATGAAATTCATGAAAATTTCCATGTTTTGAGGGCGTGTTAATATACAGCAAACCAGTTTCGTCACGAAATCCTACCATTAAAAGAAAAAAAAAAAAAAAACAAGTTAAGGAAACAATTCTGAAGACTAGGCTTCTTCATGTTCCCTAACAAAATTATATAAAAACAATTTTCAAAATAGCATGCATAATATCTTATATATTTCAAATAAAACTTGTTGCAGTTTGAAAACATATATGAGTGGATAACACACTCCAATGATCTAACAAATGAATTAAAGCTTAAACCTTATAGATGCACTGGAAAGTAATTTTCTATGCAACTCGAGTCGCAACTTCATCTTTTTTTGCGTAACATTCGTGCATTACACATTATATCAATTCATGTTGGTTTTTGCATACGACATGAGAAAAGTTGAGCCATACTAGCAATAATTCTTGTTTTTCCTAATTTTGTCTTTGTAAGGCTATATAGGAATAGTTTTTCCTTGAAAAAATCCAACTTGATAAAGGGATATAAGAACACACCATTAAAGGAAAACAAAGTTAGCAAATTGTCAAAATGTTTGAACTAAATTAGCACAATTGAAAAATTTATGATCGAATTGGCAAATGGTTAAAATGTTTATAACTAAATTGATCAAATTGAAAGGTTTATAACTAAATCAGTATAAGTGCAACAAGCTTATAACTTTTTTTTTTTTGGTAATTTTCTCCTTCACCTTTACATGGCTAAATCCACTCCTCTTTTACTAGATAAACAAAATAGGCCTTAATGGTTTGGGAAATGAGTGCAAAGAGGTGCCTTTATTTCACAAAAAAGGATGCAATGTCAGTTACAAGTGTTAAAGATGAAAATTAGGAGATTAACTTGCCGGTTAAAAAAAGGATTTAAGATGAATATCTAGTTGATATTGATTCACTAGTTTTGGTGGATATTGTTCCAATAAACAAAATATTCAAGTAAACTCAAAATTTTCAAATTGGAACTTTTAAAATAATGAATATTATTCTTTAGTGAAAGAAAACATCTGGGGGTATTGTTCCCAAATTAAAGAAATTTAATAACTCAAAAAGAAACTTTATATGGAATTCCTTCAATATCTTTGTTTTATAAATTTTAGCTTTGACTTATGCAATCCTACAATTGATTTTGTAATGTTTTAGCTCCCTACATATATCCATCTACGAGATTCGAATTAACAGGATATTTTTTTAGTCAACTAATTAGGACTTTTTAATGTAGTTTATCTATTTTTATGCATGATCAATATCAGTATTCTTTCCTTTTTTTTAGATCACCGGAGAGTACTTATAGCGCAATTTGCTTTGAGTGAAAGGAACAATAGGCCATTTTAAGTATTTTCTTATCTTTAATAATAGATGATATTAATGATTTTTTTGATTAGCGATTATATGCTGTGTTTATCTATATTGGTACTTAAATTGTTTTACATCATGCACATTCGAAAATTTTCATTTACTGGGAATTGTGAGAGTTGTTTCCCTTTCAAATTAGTGCTTCTTGGGACTTTTTAAAATCCTCTGATCTAATCCTAATTTAAGCCAAGAAAATAGGAAGCTATGGGAAGTAAAACAAAAATTGAAACCGGTGGATCCAATCTCACAACTTCCTTCATGAAAAAGTGTGGCTAACATTTGACTGTTCCTACCGTCACAAAAGTCCCCCGGTTAGGCTAGCGGGCTCATAATAGTTTTTTTCATAATAGTTTTCATGTCTGCATTCTCCTTTGACTTAGTTTCCTTTTATGGATTCCCCTCAAATTTAAGATTACTTAAATTTATAAAATAAAAAATAATCTTTTTATAATTATTGCTCTTATAGCAGATTATCTATTCTTCGCCACTACTATCTCAAAAGCTCATTTTCACTGGTTAATTTTTTCATCATCATTGCTCTTATAGCAGATTGTCTAACTAACATAGAAAGTCTTTGTATTTACTATAAAATGAATTTATATTCTTTTCTTGCTTTTGGCGACACATTTTTACACATAAAATGTAAGACGCGAAAGTAGTATATGGAGATACACTAAAAATATTAACATGGAAAAGTTATGCTTAATGAGGCATCTTGATATTTTTCTTAAATACCACATGAATGTAGCTATTATTTTGTTTGGAAAATCTTTAAAGAAGGTTTTTTCCTTTAGTGTCATCCAATCGTCCCATTATATGTATATATACAAATTATATATATAATTATATCTATAATCACTAACAAGAAAGAGTTTGATGATGATATATACAAAAATAATATGAAAGATTATAAACATGTGAGTATGTTAAAATGTTGTTTATGTTAAAACTCTTTTCTGAATTCTACTTGGTAGTTAATCCTTTAATTTGCTCAACCACGTAGGAAAAACTAGGTTAATGGGAAAGTTCTTTTTTTGACAAAGTTAATTTCTTCAAGAGTAAAATCTTAAAATGAAAAGGAAAATAAGTGCCTTGAATATAAAGGGGATACCTACACTAAACAAAAACAAAACATATGATATTCTCAGTAATGGCAACTAGATCTTATATAGAAATAGAAAAGGAAAAAAGAAAAAAAAAAAGGAAAGTACATGCATTTGGAGCCGCCCTTTGGTTTAATACATGAATTTAAGTGCAATTGAATGATTGGAGCTTGTTTTATCTCTTTAGTGAAAATGGGATGAATTTAGTCATATGTGGGATAGAGAGAGCACCTCCCTTTAGTTTAATACATAATAGAGATCTAGATGCTGATATCACTAGATACGGCTTCTTTAGCTTCGTCCAAATTAGTGTTGAACTTTCTTTACCTATTTAGATGTGCAAATGGTTTGTGAAAGATTTTAAATAGACATGTGCTCCAGGAAAAGAATATCCAATTTTTGGATGTGCTTAGCAGTGAAGAGTTATCCAGTGAGAGGAAAGGGATCAAGGCTTTGCAATAGCAAACTCACGAATGTTTTACATTTTCCTTTTTCTTTCTTTGCTTTTTCACACATTACTTTTGAAAAAGAAATCCTGAGATTCCCAAATCACTGCGATATTTTTCACTAGTTGTGTTGAAGGTTAGAGTTTTTTTGTCCATTAAAGATAAAGATTATATCCATGGTCGAATAAGTGCACCATGACACAAACACACAAGCCAAAAGGCCCAAAAACAAAACATGAAGAAATAAGTGTATTGAAAGTTTTAAAATTTATCATAAAATATTATTTAGTCTTAAAACTTTCAAAAAAAAAAAAATGCAAGTAAGCCTTAAAAATTGTTATGAAAGTGTAATCGAATCATAAAACCTTCAAAAAATTCTATCAAATCTTAAAACTTGTCAAATTAATTCAATTAAGTCTGTCCATTTGATTATACTTTTTGAAATTTTAGAACTCGATTATATTTTCTTGACAAATTTTAAGACTTAATTGCACATTTATGACAAATTTTAAGACTTGAATACACTTTTAAAAATTTAATATTCGCTTGAACTTTCGTGATAAGTTTTAAGACTTTTAGTGCACCTATCTCAAACAAGAACGCAAGTTCCCAGAGGCTCAAAACAACACAAACAAGAACTGAAGCCGTGAGGCCATAGGAGTAGAAAGCTTCAACTCCTTCGTTGGCGCAATTGAACATTCTAGAAGCAGGTGATATAGGTTTCAATTCGTCTAAAGTCTTTACTTTTTTTTGGCAAAAGACGAGGACTAATAGGGAGATGACTTTGGGCTTTCGAGATCGAAGGCGTCGAGCACTTTTGCCAAAGGAGAGGGCGGAAGACTACTGCGGCAGGGACCAGTTGGTTGTCAGCTAACCTAATCAGACACCTCCAAACGACATTGGAAAAGGAAAGATGTTTTCTCGAAGGATAATGGGATAGACATCTAAGATAAGAAGCTACTCGAGGATTTTGAGAACAGAGGTCCTTCATTTAGCATAACAATCTTATAAATCTCATCGTATCGGTTCTTACTTGTGATGCATATAAGAAAAGTCATTTTAATTTCTTTCTGACCTTTCTTCTAGTGAAACACCAAAATAATCTTCTAATCAGCCAAACTGTGCACAAAGCTTTATCTAGAACTAGATCCATGTGAATTGGATCCATTATATGTGCTCTATATGTGATTCCCACGTGATTAACTGATATTACTAGGCCTAGACCAGTCTCTTCACATGAAGCCTTACCAGAACTTTTTGATATTTCAGAAACATGTCAATGAATACAACACTTGATACTCATTTTCGGGAGTTTTTGTAGGAATCCCTTTGAAAGTTCTCAATTGTCTGTACCGTTATAATATGAAGATGTTAATTTATCATTCAAGTAATTAGCTCTATAGGATCAAGCACAAGACAAATTCAATTCGGCACAATACCAAATACAAATCACTCCATGTTCGGTTTCCCTCACTCAAATCTTATATTGCCCCTTATTTGATCTATAAAATTAGTGAGGTATTTAGGCTCGACTATATCTAAACTAAATTAGGCTCTCTTGTAAATTAGAAGGAGCGTGGTTTGCCTTGCCGACAATGTGGGGGGAAAAAAAGAGGTGTATCTGCTACATGGGATGAGGGAAATATGCATTTATATTCTCCTTTCTCAATTTAAATACGGGAGTGCTTTCCTTTTTCCGTGGTTGAACAACAGACATTGGGACTTTTTGTCATGTTCACGTCTATATTGATAAATAATCTACATGATATCAGGCTCCAGATTCATCGAAAAGAGGAAAACAAAAGAAAATCAATGAAAAAAATAATCAGCAGCTTTTATCTATCCTTAACCCACCAGATTTAGCTTTCTTTCCCTCCTCAGTCAAAGCTGCTTTAGCTGAACATATCTTAGTCGGTGCTATGGAGGCCTCAAAGGCAGAGCAATCCACCCAGTCCTTCAACAGCTCCTCTTGACCCCAAATCTCCGGTATCCAAACCTGCCCTGCGACCTCGACCCGGTGTCGCTGCAGCATCTCTCTACCTTTCACTTCTTCTCCTTCTTTTTCTTGTTGCTGTTCCTCTTCCTGTGTGTTGTGATCTCCTTCACTGTTGTTCTTGGACTCGTGTTCTTCTGGGGTGGGTAATGATGGACTTATTGGCCCCAGCTTTTTGTCTGAATTATGCCCACCACCATTATCGATCTCAGAAGAAGGGCGTTGTGTTTCTTTTCTTCCTTTACCATTTGATGCATCGGAGTCAGATTGAGCCGAATCTGGTAGGGCACTGATCACTCCACTGGCTTCTTGATCTTCCTTCATGTGGGAATGAGTTTGAGTCTTGTTTGTTGTCTTTTCCCCTGCTCTTAGGGCACCGATCATTCCACTGGCTTCTTGACCTTCCTTCATGTGGGAATGAGTTTGAGTCTTGTTCGTTGTCCTTTCCCCTGCTCTTGGGCTTGCTCCTCGTTCCATCTCTGTTGCTATCCTTTCGGAGAAAGAAGATTGCATGAGAGGCTTATTTGTGTGCGGGAATAAAAGCAGCAAAAATGGGTGGGACGTTGAGTTTCCACGTCAACTCAACAGTCCCACTTTTTGTATGGTTTTTGACAATTGTACGTGTCTCTTTCATCATTTAACTCCCCTTCTTGTGTGGCTTTCTTTCAGCTGCTAATGCCCCCGAGAGAGAGAGAGAGAGATCTTTGGAATATTGTGAGGCGGATATCACATTTTGTTTTAGTCCTTGTGTGAGGTTGATGTTGATTTTGACGAATGTTATTTTGGTGTTTGATTCGAAATGGGTAAGGGGCCCTATGTTCTTTAGATTTTTGTTATTTGTAATAATCTCAGAGGGAAAAAAAAAGGATTGTATTTCTTCAATATTGGTAGATAATAACGACAAGGAGACTCGTACCGCAACATTGAATGAGATATTTTCTTGATGGTGATGGTGATGGTGATGGACACCTTTAACCACCGCCATTCATTTCGTCTTCACTTGCTTGAAACCCCCGGCAGCTTGTATTTATGGGCGTTGAAAGGTGGAATGAACAGCTGCATGTAAGCGTTATTAGCAAATAGGGTTTAGCTTCCAAGCACTCCTTCCATTTGGAAACCAATTACTTGCATGGGGCCGCGTCCGATTAGTCACTTTCTTTGTTAAGATGATGTCAATTGCTTAGCAAAATGAACCATGGTTAGCTGCCGCGACAATTTTGCACCATTTTGATAGACAAATGAGTCTAGAGCACCGTCCCTATTCACACATTCACATGCTCGTTTGTAGTGTATCTGTTAAAAATCAAGCTGTTTTTTTATTTTGAAAAATTGTCCAAAAAGTCTTAAAACTATTATACGGTAGCCAATTTAATCTTAAACCTTTCAATTATGTTAATCTAGTATTACACATTTTGACAATTTACCAATTTCTTCCTAAACTTTTCAATTGTGTAATTTAGTCATATATATTTTAACAAATTACTACAATGGTCCTTCTAGATAATATTTTCAAAAATCACTGATATGATGATCTAGTTAGAGCCAACAATTTTAGAAAATTTCCAAATTTCTTATTAAAATTAATAAGAAATTTTATTCTTTTTTTATTTTATTCTTTTTTTTATTTTAACAATGCTATTGCCTACTGGCCAAGGGTTGGTAAGCTCCACCAACCACTAGACAAGGGTTGGTGACCCTTACCAACCCTAGGGTGAGGGATGCGAAGCCCTTGTCGTCCACGGATGAATGTTGAGGCCCTTGCCGAAATTTGGTAAGGTTGGCGAGGGCACCATGACCCTCGTCCAGGCCCTCATTGTGGCCAAAGAGGGCTCAAGAGCCCTTGCATAATAGTTGTCACGCCCCGATCCTCAGGTACGCACACATCATTTTACTTAGTCGATTTTATAATGCGATATCCCAGGACTAAGTATCGCCGACCATTTCGTTTATTAAGCACATGCGGAAGCAATTATAAATCCCCAGACAATAAAACAATGGGATAGAAAAGTAAGGCCATATTTTTCATATTGAAATTCACAACCGAACCTTTATACATAGCATAACTCAAAGTCTATTCACAAGACTACTCATAACATTCTAGTCACACTCTATATACATCACTCAAGGTTCACAAAAGAGGATGGGATCTCAATCCTCATCCGGGTCGTACTCGGGATTATCTTGATCCTCTTCTGACTCTTCTTCACTAAGCTTACATCCTTTAAGCTCTTCATCTTTTACCGGCTCATCGTCCTCTTCTGGTTCCTTCTTCACAGGCTCATCTACGGGCCTGAAATGTTGTTCCACAACTGGGGTTGTGATGAGACTATGTCTCAGCAAGTTCTACCCCACTAAGACTCGATTATGAAACCAATACGCTAACCGGGCTGCCTATACACGCAAGGGTCAGATGACTTACCTTGACCTCAGATTCCACCTACATATTAGCACAATTCAATAGGTACCCAAGCAATCACATCACGAATCGATATCTTGATCAATCGACCTAATCGATTTCATGTCAATCGGACCATTCACCAGTCATTTACATTAAATCAATCAATTCACAACATCATATCAAAGCAATGATCAATCGACCTAGTCGATTACATACCAACAGGACCACTTCCAGTCATTTCAATTATTCCAACTCAATTCCCAAATATGAATCACGGTCCATAGGACACAACTTATTTATAGGTGGTAATCACAGCCCCACCAAGCAACTTTCTTAGATTTAGTGGCTTTACGGTCCCACCCGACCTTCTTAAGATTCAATGGCTTTATGGTCCCACCCGACCTTTCCAAGATTTAATGGCTTTACGGTCCTACCCGACCCTCTCAAGATCTAGTGACTTTATGATCCCACCCGACCCTTTCAAGATCTATTAGCTTTATGGTCCCACCCGACCCTTTCAAGATCTAGTGGCTTTATGGTCCCACCCGACCCTTTCAAAATCTAGTGGCTTTATGGTCCCACCCGACCCCTTTTACGATGTCATACTCTGTCACCGAGTCACGTGCATTCTCCAAGAAGACATACCAAGTCTCCGAGCCACGTGCATTCTCTAAGGCTGCCTTTTCGCTAAGGTGACATATTCAATTACCGAGCCACGTGTCCTTCCCAGGTGACACTCCAATTCACCGGGTCACGTGCATTCTCCGGGTGATTTACTAACTCACTTTCGATGTTGACAACTGATACTCGACCAATCCTCAATCACATAGCCAAAATTGCATTATTTAAGAACATAACTTAAAAATGCATCATTAAATCAATTTGACACGAATTACAGCTCAAATAAATAAATGGACTACTCCACGACAACCGGCACGAAATTCCGGTCACCATCCATCCCGGTTGAATTTCCGGAAAATAAATAATTAAATAATTAATTAAAAAAATTAAATAAATAAACACAATAATTCCAATTTGGCACAACGTAAAGCTCAATTAAATAAACGGATTGCGCCACGATCATCAGCATAAAATCCCGGTCACTGGCCATCCCAGTTGAATTTCTGAAAAATAAATAATTAAATAATTAATTTCGAAAATTAATATTTAATTCATAAAAATTCCATTTAGGCCCGAATTGCCTAATTAACACCCGATAAGGGTCGGGAAAATCCCAAGAAGCATCCAATAAATACTATAGGCAGTTCTCTAGCTAAGTACACTAACCACCTAACTAATATGCAATGCAATTAACTAATAATCACTAATCCATTCTAATCTAACCACCTAATTGCACTTAATTAAATCTAATCAACCATTAAGCATCATTAGTTTACTAAGCAAGGATTAGTGAGATTACTCACTTGGTTAAAAGCGGAGACCGAATCACCGCGACGGCGACGCGACGGAGCGACGGCGGCCGAAATCCGAATTTTCGGCGACGTCGACGATCACTCGGGCCGGGCCCCAAAGACCTTGCAAGCCCACAGCAAATTGCTAGCTTGGGCTGAACTTGCGGTTGGGCTTGGCTTCGCGGGCTTGGGCTGCTGAATTCTTGGGCCAAACTTCAAGTGAGTTGGGTTGGGCCTTAAACACTGGGCTTGCTGGACTTCAATAGAGCTGCTGAAATGGGCTGATGAAAATAAATGGGCTGCTGACTTACGTTGAAGAAGTTGGGCCGACCTGGAAGTTTGGGCTGCTGCAACTGAAGCCCACGACTTCAAATGGCTGAAGCTCGCTGCAGAAATTACGGAGGTGCTGGACTTCGGCTTCGCTGACGTGTGGATGACGCTGCTGGGAAGAAAAACCGAAGCTGCGAAGCTGAGGGCGGCGTGGACTGAAGACGCACGCGTGGAGATGAAGACACGAACGATGGGAGCAGGCGGCGTTCATTCGGTTTGATGCAGCTGGAATGGATTCACGAGCTGAGTTGGGCCGTGAGATTCGCTGGAGGACGCGTGGATCGGTGCAAGCTGTTGTTGAACGTTGACCGGAGAAGTAGCTTCGTGGACAAGCGGCAGAGGCATGGAGCTGCAGCTTGCTCGGTTCAAATGGACGAAAAGAAAGTGTGAGGCTTCGTGGAGTCAGCTTTGAAGAGGTTTGCTGGGCTGTTCGGTTGATGGTTGACCGAATAAGAAGGAAGCTCAGACGCATGGAAGTTGGACTTCCATGGAAAAACGTGGAGCTGGTCGGTTGAAGGAGAATCGTGGCTGAAGGAAGAGAGTGAGTGGAGAGAATTTGAAGAGAGAGAGAGTTGGGGCGCTTCACGCGTCGAGGAAAATGAAACAAAAGCAAAAGCACAAGCAGGAACCAGCGGCCAGCTTGCAAGAGAGCCTTCAAAGTCCAAAATAAATATCTAAATCATCATTGCTTTGGCCCACAAAGTCTACATGTATATCCTCTATGTCCCCAATACTTTTTAGCATAAAATTTTCCACATAATCCAATTTTTGATGTAAAAAATACAGCCCCCTTCAAAGCTCCGAAATTCATTCAATCTTGGACTTCAATTTCCCAAATCGACGTCCAAAATTCCAAAGAAGAAGCCCGAACAATTTTCTATAAGTCCTCAATATTCAAAAGCTCGGCTTGGAAGTCAAAACTCACTTAAATTTGGCCCGTACGAATTTCCGTTAATTTTCTGAGATGGCCGAATCTATTTTCCATAAAAATCTCAAACTCGACGGAATTTCTCCGAAAGACAAGATGACATCCTATAAATGAATTGTGATATGCTCGAATGTCCGATTTCCGAAACCGAATTCAATTTTGTGGTTAAAATTGGTCGAACACGATTTTAGTCCAATCCGACCTATCGGGTAGCTTTTAGGGATTTTACCGCGGTTATATCCCTTAACGGCTTCACCCAATAGATTGATTAACTCGTGAGTGATCAGCTCAGAGGAAAAAGAACCATAGGTACGCCGGCAAAATGCCCATTTCATATATTTGGGACGGGGTCGAAATTCGGGATGTCACAATGGTTGATGAAGGTTGGCGGTCCTTATCTAGTGCCGAAGCCCCGTTGCCCTATGAAAAAAAAAGAAAGAAAAAAAGATAAGAAGGAATATAAAATGAAAAATAATAAAAGAAATTCGAAAAATTTTATAAAATAATAAATGGTTAATGTTCGAAAAACCCCAAACTAGTACATATTTGACAAATTTACTCTAAACTAATTTTTTTACCATGAAAAATCCTAAATCGGTACACCTATGACAAATTTACCTCAACTGATTATAAAAAATCACAAACTAATATGCTTGTGACAAATTTACCAAAAACTAATTTATTCAACTGCCAAAACCCTAAATTAGTACATTTAATACCACAAAAAATTACAAAAATTGTATAACTATGATAAACGGAGAGTAAAATCTCAAGCGATATAGTAGTCAATCGTCATTTGTCATTTAACTTATTAATTAAACAATAAAATTTAACGGAAACTAACGAGAGAGTAAATTTATCATAAGTATACCAATTTGGGGTAAATTTATCAGAAGTGTATCAGTTTGGAGTTTTTGGTAATCAAAAAATAAGTTTATGGTAAATTTGTTACAGGTGGACTAATTTGGGAATTTTCAGGGCATTAACCCAATAATAAAACTTGTCCACATTAGTGTTAGTTATGCCGCGTAAGATGACTGGCACTGACTCGACCACCATGAAAATTAGCTGGAAGAATTACATTAATAATTCATTAAAAGATTTATAACTAAATTGGCAATGGCTCAATAGGTTTATAATTAAATTGATATAATTGAGAGGTTTATGACGAAATCGACCACCGTACAATATAAGTTTAGGAATTTTTGGACAATTTTCCTAGCTTTTTTTTAACCTACCTCAATGTTTAAGATTGCATGGGCACTTTCAATAGAGGAATTGTTTTCCAATAGATAAGTGTCTCCAACTTTTATTTACATCTTGCTAATATAATTCAGATCTTACTTCCCTGATTCTACTTTACTTCACTTGCCCTTTTCCTGTCCACTATCATCGTTGTCACTAATTCCATATCTCCTAATAACTATAACAAATTAATCTAAGCTACATATTTGCATAATTTATCTAGAAAATTATTGCAATATCTAATTTGTTAAATTACAAAAGGTAACTGATCTAACTTAAAATCTTACTTCCATTATTCTACTTCGTTTCACTTGCCCTTTCTCTATTCATCATCATTGCCCCTCATTATAACAAATAAATTAACTTAGTTCTAACATTAACATAATCTATTTAAAAAATAATATAATATACTATTTTAACTACATATGGTAAAATGGGAAAGAAAAAACATCTCAATACTGTATATCAATGAAGTAATTGAACAAATCGTAGGTTAGAGTTAAGTTTATTTCAATTATATGTTCAATCATATGTAAGTACTCTAAAAATTTAGTTAGGATAAGAATATTTATATTTAAACTTGAATCTACCCACTTTTCAGCAATTATTGTACATGCTAGTATTTAAATAAATTGTACTCATCAAATTACACATAGAATCAATAATATGTCACATGTTAAATCATAATAATGCTCAAAATCATAAAAATGACATTTTCATTTATGCTTATAAGAAAAAGATGCAACCATCCGATATTCAAAATGGTGAATTTAAATGGACATAATGTTTCCCATTTTTTATGGCAGTTTTTTTTCTTTTTTTTGTCGGTCATATTCTAATCCTACTCTAACACTCACTCTCAGACTTTTGCTCTTGCCTCCTTGCAGGGCGTAGGAGTCGAAACCCACTCCTGAAATGAAATCGTCCCCACCCCAATCCCCCCTGAGAATGTGGGGATTTGAACATCCAACCTCCTCCTTCTAAGTTGGAAAGGTGGCCACTGGGGCGAACCCCCAATGATTTTTTATGGCAGTTTAGGTGTCATTATTTTTGCAATGGTTTATTTGTTATGCTTCTCACATTTCTCTTCTTCTTCCAAATATAAGATGAAATCAACCCCATCTATCAGTGTTATTTGCTCCATTATTGCATAAAAAGATACATATCTTCAAATTTTGACATTTATTTTTAGTAGTAAAAATTAATGATCTCTTCAATATTTTGATGAACACATATCTCTGGTCGAATTAATACATTTGGACCAAACATGCATCATTCACATTTAGATGACGGCTTTTCTAAATAGTACATTTTGTTCTGCTTCTTTTATGTTTGCATGAAAAGATACAATTCTTCGAAATAATAGATCTGAACTAACACATTTGTTCGCATGTTTCATATTGATTTAAAATATGTGTCTTGTTCGCATGTTTCATATTGATTTCAAATATGTGTCTGTTCTTTTTAGTATGTTTGTCATGTGATTTATTTTTCTCTTCTTCCTTTAGTTAAACATGTCACCTAACCGTCAGTGGGGGAGCCACATTATTTGGCAATGGGTTAAGAGTCTGATGGTGCTTACACAGGCAGTAAATTACGTCATGTTAGAATAAAATTACTTAAAGTAAATGAGGGTAAAAGTAAAAGAAGAAAATTCATGAAAATCTAGATCTTTCGTTGTAGTAAGCATACACAATATGATAAAATTATGTACACCACCACTATTGACCATAACAAAATCCAATGTACTCAACATTATGTATGGAGAAATTGTCCAATCAATTCCACACATATTATATAGATATATATATATATATATATCAGTTCAGTCTTAAATTTTCTAAATTTTCCAATTTAGAAATAAATCTTTGTGCAAAATTCTAATATAATCCTTCTGGAAATTTTTTATAAGAAATCAATGACATAGCAATGTGCCACTTAAGAGTGTCAATGATGATTGGACTATTATGTTAGTGAATTGCGGCAAATTTTTTTTTTTTTGGTCAGTAATCAGAAAGACTATATTGAAATTTTCTGTAAGGGTTTAGGACTTCTAGTAAAATAAAAAAGTTTAGAATTGAATTCACATCCGTGTAATAAGTTTATAATTAATTAGGTAATTTTTCTATTACATAAATACAACAAATTTCTCATACATGTAATTTTATTTATTAGTTAAGACATGCCATTAAGTCTCGTTTTGCGCTATTGAGAAATCTCCTCTATTCACAGGCAATTCGCACGTGCATTCTATGCCTCCGAATTTACTAACACGGGGGACTCGCAAGTTTTCAATTACAAGCATAATTTATTAAAAATAAATGAAAAAATGAGGTGATATAGTAGAGAGGTAGTGCAAGTTGATTTTGATTTTTTTTTTTTTTGCTTGCCTATTCCCTACTCTTATTTCTCTTTAATGCATAATCTTATAAAACCATGCATATGCTATAATACACTACTTTTAATGTATCTAGTTAAAAAAAAAAAATTCATGTTTTCATCACTTTGATTTAAATCTTATTTTTTAAGTTGATTTTTACCTTTCAGTACTAATATATATGTTATAATATAAAGAGACATGGTTCTTCATAAATCCAACCAATTTGTATCATATATAATTGAACTATCATACTATGTTATTAGTCACTTCAAATGTAATTTTTTTGACATTAACACTAAGAGTAAAGACGATGCTCATACGTAAGGGCAAACGGGACAATTATTGCAATGATCTAAAATTATTTTAAATAGAAGAATGAACCTTTGGCTATCCAAGAATCGATACATAAACACTATTTGCATAACACAGGTTTCTTTATATTATTTATTACTTTTAATATGTTATCTACATTATACTTTAGAAGCATAGTTACTAGAATAAAGGCAAAGATATAAAAAAACTGTCACGAGTGAGTGAATAAGAGAATATGTGAATGTATTTAATCCTTTCATTTACAATATACATTTTCAAATTTGGAACATTTGAAAAATGATTTCATTCACTATACTTCTCGAGTTAAATTATAAAGTATATGATGTTATCATTAGTTTTAGTAGATGAAAGTCTAAATACATATTAATGAGTGTTCTTAACAGATACTTTGCTAGTTCACATAAGTATGCCAAACATTTATGTCAATTTGTTTCGCCGAAAATGGATGATTTGGAAAATATTTTCTCAAAAAAAATCACTTGTATCTCTTAAAATAATTAATCGATTTTTTCAAATTGACAAAATTCACGTTTAAATATTTTCATGGATATGAAAATATTTTTTGTTTATTTATTTTTGTAAGTAATAAAAGCTATTATTTTTAGGAAAATGTTTTCCAAATTATTTATATTTTGTGAAACAAATGAATCGTTGAGTTTTAAAGTAGGAATTAAAAGAAAATAAAAACCACATAAAACTTTGGACACTTCAAAACGATCCTAATCTATTGAGAGTATACCTTTAAAAGTCGGTTTGCGCTCAAGCATTTGCTCGCGAATTCCTGCAAAATTGGACAATTGGCGACATAAACCCGAGAAGAGAAGTATATTGGTAAGAAGAGAAAAAAGATGACATCAACCAACGGAGAACATTATTAGAAAAGGGGAAACTAAACCTAGTATGACAGTTAAACTAGTCATAAACAATTTAATCATGCTTATTTAGTCTTAAACTTTTTGATGATTTGTTAATGTTGACTCAAGGTTGACCTATGATCAAGGGTTGATAAAAAAATCAACTCAAAAGTCAATTGTTTGAGTTTTTGAGTTTTTGGTGGAAATGAATAAGAATTACCTACGAATAATTGGCCAAAAGAAATAAATGAAAAACAACACTTTCTATTTGAGAAATTGGCCTTATAAGGACCAGAAATCCTAATATTGATTTTCTTACCTTTAACGACGTCTCGACTATAAATTAGGTGTCAACAACACCTTTATTGAGCAACCAAAGATGAGTGCCATAGGGTGTTGCAGTTTGATTTGCTGCAATGCAAGTTGAGTTTCCACATTGCTTTTATCAAAGTTGTATGAGAAAAGATATGTCAATTTTCTAATTATGTGTTTCATTGGTGCTTGTCAAATTTGATTGTTTTGTGGAATGTCTAGTTGCACAGCACGTGGTTATAGAATTTGGAAGAAAGTTGCATCTGTTGATTGCGAGTGATGAAATATATTTATGAAGATTAGAGATTTCCCTATGAGATAATATCGTTAGAGATATTAGGGATATTATTTAATATTTCATTATTTTCTGAGATAGATAATTTCTTTTTTTTTACATATATCCTTCAGTATAAATATCTTCCTCTAATAAAGTGTAAAGTTGGTCTCGAGCAGGACTTTAAAAGGCTCCCCCAAGCCCGTGCGAGGTTAACCACCGGGTATGGAGTTCTATCCTAGGGGACTCCCAAAAAACCCCAAGGAACGAGGCGGGCCGCTGCCAATGAAGGGACCCTCCCTGGGGTAGGGGGGGTCAGCCGAGGCGGGACCCGTCCCAAGTTGGTCCCAAGCAAGACCTTAAACTGTTTCGTTTATCGGAGTCAACCCCAAACGTAAAATGGGATAATGACAAACCGCTGAAGTCAACTAAGTAAAGATATAATCTTTATAAATTCTATCTCCCTCTCCCTGAAGATGCCTAGAATATTTACAGAAATAGCATCACAATACAGAGTGGAAAGAATTGGAGCACAACTCCAAAATAAATTGCTCCACATTCAAGAGACGAATCTAAATAACATCGAAATGAAGACTTCACGGTATAAAGCTAATAGGAACAGTTGAAACCAGAGTAAAAATGTCAAATTCGCATAGTTGAAGCCAGACTAAAGATGCCAAAATCGCCCATAGTTAGTCACCATGCAATGTTAGTATCATGAACATGAAAAGAAAGCATATGTTCGAGCATAATCAACCCCATTTGCATTACTTTCCAGAGGATATAAAGGTAGTACACATAAGCAACACCTTATTTCTTAATACATATCAGCCAGGGGCATAAATGACGGAGTATAAACATGAAGAGAATTCCTACTTGGACAGCCGTTTACGGTCGATTATCTCGCCCGCCTCTTGGTCAAACATATGTCTCGTGTTCACTTATGCAATAAGATGGGAAGCTCGGAATTTTGGCCATGGCTTCACAATTCTGGTGAAGGCAGAGCACTAGAATTCCTACAAAGACAATTCAGTAAGAAGCTCCATTGCAGCTCCATCTGCCCTGCAAGCATGGCTAGCTAGAACCTCCCAAAACTCCAGCTCAACTCTGATCTTTCTCTTCTCCATCCCCTCAACTACAAAGCATGCATCATCTAAATTTCCATTCCTCAACAACCCTTCAACCAAACGGCAATAAGTATCGGCCATAGGACAATGCTTACTTGTCAACATTGCATTAAGAACCTTCAAGCCTCCTTGAAAATCCTCAACCTTACAAAAGCCATCAAGCATCATGCGATACGTAGCTGCATTGGGCTCACGGCCTTCAATTTGCATCTCAACCAAAAGTTTATATGCCTCAGCAGGTCTGCCTTCCTTGCACAAGTAATTGACCAATATATTGTAGGACACAACATCTGGCTTACACTTCCTTCTCTTCATCTCTTTGAGCAATTCCTTTGCCTTGTCAGTCTCACCTCTCTTTCCTAGATCACTCATCAAAACACCAAAGTTTACGGGCGCCGGTTTACATCCTCTGTACTCCATATCAAACATAAGTTTCTTAGCTTCCTCATACTTACCTAACAAACACAAACCTTCCATCAGCAAAGCATATGTTGAGGCATTAGGATATTTCCCTTTGTGAGTCATGTCTTCAAGAAGGCCCATCGCTCTTTCAACGTCACCCTTTCTACACAAGAACCCTACCAGACTGTTATACGTTACAACCGTGGGCTGAACCTCTTTCTCTAGCATTTCATCGAACACCTTGCACGCAGTCTCCCATTCGCCTTTTTCAAGCCATCCCTTTATAACTACATTGAAAGAAACCGAATTTGGCCGGAAACCCGTTTTGTATGAGCGATGGAGTAACTCAACCGCGTCCAATAACTTGTCGTTCTCGACAAGAACGTTAAGAATCGTATTGAAGGACTGTAACGTGCGGGTACAGTTGAAGTCAGTCATTCTTTGGAATAGCCGAACAGCCTTGTCCACCAAATGGACTTTCCCGTAGTGCCGAATCAAAGCTATAAAGAGGCTCTCCCTGCAGCGAACATCAGTCTCCTCGACGCGACTCAGAATCTCCTCAACAGCTTCGAAACTACGAGACCGAGCGAGCTTGTAAATGAGAGCAGAATACGAAGGGTAGTCGTGCCTGAAGCCCATCCGGCGATACTCATAGAAAAGAGACAGGGCCTCATCTGGGTCCTCGACTTCCTTCACTTTGGTAACGAAAGGATCGGGTATCCGGCGATGTTGGGAGTGTCTCGAAGGCTGCTTGGAGTTCTTGGGGGTCGGGGCCTTGGATTTGGCCCGACCCAGATGACTATAGTGCCGGGCGGGTAGGCAGAAACAGAGAGTGTTGTTCAGAAGAAGATCTTTCGCTCTGACCCGGCGGATCGATCCCGTTCTCGGATGAATCATCAAGCAGATGAAGAGCAGCGCGTCGTCCTCGAATGAGAATGGTCGTGCGAGGAACAACCCGCAGTAGGAAGCACTACAAGAGCACGCCTACTGCATTCAGGAAATACAGAAGTGAACGAGAAGCAGCGCTTCGATCCCGTTCGACAAAAGCCGGGAGAGCAATAACAGAGATCCAAAGCAGCCAAAAACCTGAGATTAATTTGCGAGCGTTGATCTGCAGTTCGTGCGGGTCATTAGTCCTGAAATTTTGCCATACATAGACGACGGTGTTAATTTTAATGTAGCCGATTTCCCCTCTTTTGCAATCAGTTTTTTTGCTACACCACCCGCTGCTCTAGCTAATTGTCCACCATTTCTAAGGGTAATTTCTATGTTATACATCGCCGTGTCTCACCTCTTTCTGTTGATTACAGTTAATCTAGCAAAATAATTGAAAATTCATGCAAAAAGTTATTTCCAAAGTCTGCTTTGTCCATGGTTCTAGCAAAATGAAAATGCAAATCCAATCATTTATTAGGTACTGAAGAGAAGATCAAGGAACAATGAAACTTGGAACATGGTTCAACAGTTCGGGTATGCTTGTTTTTCAAAAAATAAATGATTTTGACAACATTTTTTCTGAAAAATGATCATTCAAGGTGTTTTTAAAAAGGAAAAAGCCACGAAAAACCTCAACTTTACCCAAAGTGACACATTTACCCCAAACTTTTTTTTGTAACGTGAAAAACCCCAAACTTTTCAAACTGTGACACATTTACCCCATCAAGGGCATTTTTGTCTTTTTATTCTATTTTGTCTTTTTTCTTCTTCTTCCCTCCGCCGGCCATGGCGGAGGGAAGCCGGCGTCCGGCGAGGGTTGCCCTCGCCGGTGTCGGCGACGGCGGCCCTCGCCGGCGTTGGGCGGCCCTCGCCAAACGCAGCGAGGGTCGCCCGACGCCGGCGAGGGCGGGACACCCTCGCTTGACCTCGCCGGCGTCGGGCGAGGACGGCCCTCACCGACGCGGGCGAGGGCCGCTCGGCCGGCGAGGGCAAGGACACCCTCGCGACCTCGCCGGCGTCGGGCGAGGACCGCCCTAGCCCGACGCCGGCGAGGGGGACCCTCGCCCGATGCCAGCGAGGGCGACCCTCGCCCGACACCGGCGAGGGCGACCCTCGCCGGACGCCAGCTGGCCGACGGAAGGAAGAGAGAAGAAAAAATAAAAAAAAATTTAAAAAAATGAAAAGACTAAAATGCCCTATAATTTTGGGGTAAATGTGGCACATAACAAAAGTTCAGGGTTTTGATATCACAAAAAAAGTTTGGGGTAAATGTGTCACGATTGACAAAGTTCGGGGTTTTTCACGTCACAAAAAAAAGTTTGAGGTAAATATGTCATTTAGGCAAAGTTCGGGGTTTTCGCTTTTTCCCTTTTAAAAAGCTGAATGAATGAAAAATATTTTCATTATCTACAAAAAAATTAAATCGAAATTATTGCGATAAAAAATTATTAACTAATTATTTCAAGTAATACAAGCGATTATTTTTAAAAAATATTTATTTTTCACAAGATAAACGTAACTTTATTTTGCGGTAGATGTAGAATTGAAAAGGTCAAAGGAAATAAGAAGAGAAATTCAGAGCAATGAAAGTAGAGAGAGAATACACGAGGACACAAAAATCCGATCCAAAATCAAACACCTCAAAGCCTCAAGCAACGGCTTGTCATAGCTTTCAAGAACCTACTTCAGCAAATTTTGACGGCAGAAGTTGGCGCAATCAAAACTCTACAGAATAGCCGCAAAATACTTCTGTTTGGGCTTGAAGGACGAAGGGATAGGGAGAAGGCACAAGGCAAAATTTGTGAAATGCATGGCGTACCCGATGAGGCTCCAAGAGCCAATCGATCAAAATCAAACCAATTTACTGGAACACGTGAGTATTGGTCCAATTCTTGATTCTAATAGTAGAATTGTCCATCTAGACTATACCGTACACATATATTTTTAATTTTTATATATAAATTTTTAGATCAAAACTCTATTTTTTTCTTTGTCTCTCTCCATCTCTCGTCTCACTCATCTCATCTTCCTCTCACTCTCGCTTTCGATAGCCTCCAGCCTTATTGATCCCTCTTTCACTCTCGATCTTGATCGCCTCCGGCATTGTTGCTCCCACTGTCGCTTGCCTCATCACTCCCTTTGTCGCTCTCGCTCTTGGTCGCCTCCAGTCTCCTCGCTCGCTTTCAAGTTTCGCCCCTCTTCCCAAGGGGGGACATTTTGATTGGTTCCCAAATAGGTACATGAAATCATAAGACTGTTCTTAATTCCAATTTTTCAAAAATGGTCAAATCACCCTTAGTTAAGGACAGTAATTAAGCACCCACTTTAGCACCACAACCGAACAAAAATAGCCAATTAAATCATGATATTAGGGACAAGAAGATCATAGTTCACAAATTAAATATTTTAAAAAGATATTATTGCAATGTAATGTTAGATGGCAAATTCGTAAAAAAGAAAAAAAACAGGGCTTACCAAATTTTTTACTTCGAAAAGTCAACTGCTTCTCTTTCCGAAAACTGAAAGTTTTCCCTCGACCCAGCTCGCAGTCTCTCTCTCCCTCTCTCCATGGCTTCAGCTTGCGCTTCTCATCTCTCGCCGGGAATGGCGTCCCTGCGCTTGCCCCTCCTTCCTCGCGCTCTCTTCAGCAGACCCATCTCGCTCCTCCCGTTTCGCGGCTCGACGAGATGCGGGTCTCGTCCCTCCGCATCGATCTCCACAAGCAGCTTCACGTGGGACGACGTCCTTCGGGTCGCTCAACCCCGGTTCTCCAACGACGACGACGACGACTCCTCCGACCTGGCCGGATTCTTCGAGAAGATCAGGCTCTGCAACCGTGCCTCGGTTGGTTCTCCAGGGTTCTGTTTCTCCTCCGTTCTTGGGCGGAGCTACCCGTGGTTCAAGAGGAATTGAAGCTCCGTTCTTGATTGTTCTTGTTTAAACTCTGGCAGGAGATGCGGTCTGATTTCTTGCCGTTCGTCGTCGAAGATCAGATTGTTGGTTATGTCCATCAAGGGTACGATTTTCTCACCTCACTGCGTAATGTGTTAATCCTGAAACATCCAAAAGAGTCTTGTCTGTTATGGGCAGTAGTCGACGTATGCAGGACGACTCGAAAAAGGATTAATTTGCTGCCCCAATTCAACGGATAGTTGGTTTGATTTTCTATTCTTGAAATGTATATGCAGTTTTGCTGATCAATTGAGGCAATTCGACGACGTGTTTACTTTCGATCGAGAGAGTTTAAACGGTAGCCGTTTTGGTGGATGTGTTGGTTTACATCCATTGCTGGGAACACCAGAGGATAGGACTGAAGCAGTGGCGCTTGTAGTGAAATGCTTAGGCCAAGAACTGATTCCAGGTATTAGAAATGAGGTATTGCCTGTGGTCACTATCAAATGCATAGTGTGCTACCTTCTTATGATCCTGAACAGGTGTGAATGGGGTCGAATATGACCGAAGACACCTTTTTCTGAGGAAGCACTTTGCGTTGCTTATGTATTATGATAGTCCTTGCGCAACTGATGATTTTCCGTGTGATTTTGGTTTGCTTTTCCTTACTGTGCTTCCATTTGTTTGGACCAGCTCTATCCGGTGAAATCTTCATTTGGAGGTTCGATAATATTCTCTCTTGAACGTGCAGCGGCTCCTTATTTTGGAATCAAGGTCCGTTTTTCTCCTTTCCATAGCAGTATGCCCTTGTGCCATGTTTTTTTTTTTTTTAAATGAAATTAGTATTCTTTACCGAGAGCTCAGAACCAACAGCAGCAGCTTTATTCTATTATGTTGTGTATGGAAATCCTTACCTGTATGAATGAAATTCTTGGTTGATTGCGGATGTGGAGTCTGAAGGTGTTGATCAAGATCCCTTTTCAAGACAATATATAGATCAATTGAATTCCCTGTTGTTTCATAATGCTTTTAAACCCAGAAGATTGGTAAACCATCAAGTTAATGTAATTCTTCTTACTTTTCCCTTGCGTAATTGTCTCGCTTTTTGCATAACCTTTTGAGGTGCATGATGGAGAACAGAATGGCCTCTTAAAGCGTTTGTAAGAGCCAAGTGGAAAGTCTTTAATATCCTGTTTACATTCAAGAAGATGATTCCATATATGGCTGCAAATTTTGGAGTTTAAACCATTGGTAATCCAACAGAAGCTCTAACCGAGATACTGTGAAGTCTTCCAATATTTACGGCGATTCAATTCCGTCTTAACCAACCAAACTTATGGACACAATAGTTCAGCAATAATGTATTTCTACGCTGGCCTTATATAACATTAAAAAGTAAGACAAAAAGATTTTGCCATGGTGAGCATTCAACTGGGAATATTAGATGCGGAAAAAAAGAGTGTTGGCTTGTGCAATAGACCCCTATGTGATTTTATGTCATTTAAAATAACTCACTGTTTTAGTCACCCAAAATTATTCTGTAGTAGGCATATGGAGTTCACATGAATGGCTATGTCGAAAAGGACGGTCAGGAATATCTCTGGATTGGGAAGAGAAGTCAAGTCAAACCAACATACCCGGGAATGCTTGATCATCTAGTTGCCGGAGGACTGGTTCGTATTGATAAATCTTTTCCCTGTTCATATGTTTTCCCTCATCCAAGCTGCATGAATATATTAGTATTTCCACATCATCACATGTAAGTAGAAAAAATTTCACCAGTACTTCCCTTTCCAGATCATGTTTCTGTAACCATTTCATGTATAGCCTTTTTGTTCTTTTTCTTTCTGTGTGGTTGTGGGGTTGTGTTATGATTTTCCTTTCTGTGTCTGATGACGACCCTCCTCAGACCCACGCTAGGGGAGCCTTGTCTACTGGAATATCCTCTTTTATGGGTATAGTGCTCAGACCACACCAGAAAGTTGAAATTGAAATTCCAGACGTTTATATCCCAAAGGCCTGGGAATTTCATGATGGTTTACTGTCATATTGGATTGGATTACCTCCCTTTCTTCTAGGAAGCTGCACTCCCTTTGGTTGTGTAATAGTCTAGCCTGCTAATATGCTTCTGATTTTCAGTGAACTTAGATAATTCATGACTCTGAAAAATAGAGATAACTCTGTCTCAGTCATGCTGCTTCTCTTTTTGAGTTGCTGTAAGTTCTGGTATGGCTAGTTTCTGCTTACACTGTATTGTGAGAAATAAAAGTGGCTTTCATGCCTAGAAGGGAACAAATGGAGACAACTCCGGATGTATTTTGATTGAAGTACTCTTTTACTGATACATTCATGGAGGAAAATTATTGGCTAAAAACGAGACCTGAATTGTGAGATTCCATTAGTCGTGAATGGCATGATCCTTTGACTCAATATTGACTCGCATGACGCAGGTACAAGATCAACAGTGTTAGAATGCTCATGTAGCCTGAAGGGAAAATAATTGCTTTAAAGTAGGCGATGTTACTAGGTTGTTTGAAGTAGCTATTGGTGTTCTTCTGAGTTTCACCCTCAAATATGTGCATGGGAGATATGGCTTAGTGATTTGAATCCTTAATCCGACTTGATTGTCTTGTTAAGATACAATTAGGTGCAGAATATTGGCTTATGATGGAGTTAAGGCTTAGTTATAAAGTATTATGGCTTATTAAATTTCTTTAGTGCAATGCACAGATGTTACTAATCTATAAAGGATATGATGGCAATTGTTACAGAAGGTGGTTTGGATTATAACAAGCCCTTTTGTGCAAGAATTTTCTTAGGAAGTACTCTCAATAGTTTGGAATATCATTTTATAATAGAAAAATACGTGGAAAGATATATTATTCTGGTAGCATCTCAATGTCTGAAGTCTGAACAATGTGGATTTTACGGATGGAAGTATTAACTTAATAAGTCAATTTGCATCATGTCAAGAGAAATTTTAGTTAGGCTTATATAAATTTGGGTGAGATCGAGTCCTTATGAGTGAAACTGAGTCCTGCCAAGAGTTAAAACCTTAGGTGGAAATCTTTGACTCTTCAATATTCTGATGTTCTTCACCGACCAAAAAAAAAAAAAAAAAAAAAAAAAAAATATTCTGATGTTCTTCTCAGTGTTATCCCTGTAAAAAGTGTTGGTAGAAAAACTAAAGTTTGTTCTGTTGCTCACGATCCCTTTTGCTGGTGCTGAAGCCATAAGCGAGAGATCAATTTGGAATTCTTTAATACTTCAATACCGTGGCGTTCATCTCAGTATTAGCCCGTAGGAGTGTTGGTGGCAAATGAACTGCTGCTTTTATCTGTTTCTTGTTGTCTTATCTGATACCGTTGATTGACTATGGATAAAGTGATCCAAAGCACAGACCACTTTATAGGTGGCTTGGCTTTTTTCTTGTTGTGTCCTTATTCATCTTTTTATTAAACTGACTGGATGCAATTCCCTTAACTGTAATCATCAACTAGATTGACTGACTGAATGCATGTGTGCTCATGATTGTATGGGTTTATTCGAATTTTGTGTTGACTGCAGCCTCATGATATTGCTTGTGGGGAGAATATTATAAAGGAATGTGAAGAAGAGGCAGGCATCCCAAGAATCATTTCCCGTGAGTAAGTAATTAGGCTCATAGTATTGCTGTTAATGTCGCACAATATCTTTTTTTTTTATTAACTTAAAATTTTCAAAAAGTTTTTAATGGGAATGGAGGTTATTGATAAGGCTCACAGCATTGCTCTTATTGTTGGCAATAATTCCTTTTGTTAGCTTAAACTTGTGGATGAGAATGAAACTAGCTTCTTGTGCATTGAAAATCTCTCTCCGCCACCCCCCCCCCCCCTTCTATGTATTTGGGGTCGGTTGGTGAGTGTAACATATTTGTGGACTTTACATCCATGCGCATACTTTCATATGTACCATATGCAGAGGTGTATATATTGGCTTTAATAACTTTCTGAGACATCATTGTAGAGCAATGCCAGTTGGTGCTGTTTCCTACATGGACATAGATGGATATAGCTACAAGAGAGATGTCTTGTTCTGTTATGATCTTAAACTTCCTGAAAGTTTTACACCAAATAATCAAGGTAAGATCTGTAAGTCTTGGGTTCCCTCAAGAGTTCGTAAATTTCCTTTCCATCTCCTAGCCACCAGACAGACATGAATGATGACAGCGACTCATGTTTCTGATGCTGTGGTTTTCCCCACTATCCTATAATAGATGGAGAAGTAGAGAGCTTCAAGTTAATTCCTGTGGCCCAAGTTGCAAATGTCATTAGGAGGACCAAGTTTTTCAAGCCTAATTGTGCACTAGTCATCACTGATTTTCTGTTTCGTCATGGGTAAGGGCTTCTCTTTTTATTCTCTTCATTACTTAATTCCAATCATCTGGTTCTTTGGAATTCTGGTCCTTTGCTCAGTGGTTGTGCTTTTCCCAACGCTGAAGTCATCTGTATTTAAGGGGTGACAATACATTCCTTCTGGACAAAGACAAGCACACTGGTCTGTTCTTCCATGTTAGAACATTGAGAAAGCATGAATTGATAGGGGAAGATTACTGACAGGCCCTTTTTTTGGTCACTGTCTAGGTTATAGTCGATGCATTTAGTTTTCCTTTTGAGGATCTTTATGCATAGAAACGTGCTGAATCAATATAAGCTCCAATGTCTAACTCCCAGAAGAAACATACTCGCCTTTCTTTGCCTTCTGTGAAGCTAAAGAATGAAATAGTGGTGGCGAAATGTTTACCGAAAAATGAGTAGGGCAATATTCTGATCATATCTTTAGATCAATATGCTCAATAGCTATTTGAGTGATTTGGCTCATGGTACTGTCAGAACAACATTTTCTGAGTCATTCTCACCAGAAGCTACATGATTAAGTTTGTGTTTCTTATGTGGTGGATCTGCGAGCTCCGTTGACAAAACTCACCTCTTAATGTCATTCGTTGTAAGGAACTTTGTCCTGGAACCTCAATTTTTTTGCCAGTTCAATTAAGTGTAGTCATATTGCGTCGTGAGGTTCTCTATCAGGAAGAGAGGGGACTATAATCTTGAACTAGTCTCTAAAAAGCGGATCGTGTTTATGTTCATAGCAAGTCTGAGAGTGGGCGAGCTGATACTTTTCATGTTTGTTGCAGGTACATCAAACCTGAGTATGTTGGATACTTGGATTTATTGGGAAGTCTGAAGGGTGGAGATTGCTCCTGAGTTTTGGATTATCACGTCATTTTTTTTTTATCTGGAAAAATTACCAATTCAATCCTCAACTTATATCGTATGTATTCTTATGAAGTTCTATAGTTTCCATTTGTTTTAGTGTAAACCTAAACCTTTATGTAAAATCCAAATAGTCATTCTAGCTAATTTTTGCCAAAATTTCTGATTTTGGGGGTCCAAGCATCATTAACAGTCCTATATGGCACGGCCTTCGATTTCACATGGACAAATTGAATAGAAATAACGTCATCACAATTATGCTGCTATGCCTGCTAATTAGTAAAAAAAATGATGTTCGTAATTTTGTGGATTTTATTTTAAAGTTTATGATGTCTTGTGTAGATCATCCTAAGAACATCAACTTCTCGAGTCCAAGCCAATAAATTATATGTCAGAAGCTACTCAGTTCGTGAAGATCATGTTTTGTTATTCTGTTTGATTCCTTGTCATCTTTCTGTTGAGTTTTTGATGACAAGTGTATCAATTAAGTTGTATTCGAGTTGACTCTTTTTCCAATCACTTTGAATGTTAGGTTATTGGAGAGTGATGCATCAAAATTGATACTTGTTAGGCTATGACCTAGGCCTAGAAAGAATGAAATATAATTTACAAAATCATTGGTGAAGTTAGTCTTCTATCAACCAGAAATTTCATTTTGTGAATCATAATTTTTATTAATCACATTACACTTCCACAAGGTTGAACACGGTTTTGCGCTAATAGGCTGTACACATGCTTGGTTTATTTGTAAGTGCTCCAAAAATTCTTGCCAATAATTTTTATAGAAACGATTCCACTTCACACTAGTATAGATGATTCCATCAAATGTATTCTACAGTTTAATACACCACTAGTGTTGGCTATGGAATTCATTAAGAGCTTAACTCAATTTTTTTTTCCTTGCAGTTTTGCACTATTCTTATCTTAGAAAGGACAACAATTTTTATAGTGCATCACTAGATCAATAAATAACTTGTTATTACCCATATGAACCTAATTCATGGGTTTGCCAATCACATAGGTTGGATTACTATTGCCATTGATTTTCTTCAACTGACTTGTCCCATTCCCCTTTGATGTATAATTGATGGATATATTCCATTTTTAAGCAATTGTTTTATCACATATCAATTGGATATGTCTCTTTTTATCATTGAAAGTTCATTCTTTGCAATGGCCATTACCTCTTGGCAATTACAATGTCTAGACATAGAAGGCACCATTTCATTTCCAAATGAACATTTGCTATGAAGTCTCTCAACTATTCAACCTCATTTTTAAATGAGAGTTTGAGAAGAATTTTCTCTTTCCAAGAACTTGATCAAGATAAATATTTTCTTCTCCTTCCCCTAGTAGACTATAGGAGGATAAGTACTCTATTTTTAGATATATGTTTGGTAGCACTAGAGTCTACCACCCATTCTTTCTCATTGGCCACAATATTGGCCTAGAAAATTACCATAACAATTATAGCATTAGATCATTTGCTTCAATCACATCGACTTTCAGTTTAGCAAGATTGTCATTTCCCCCACAATTTTTGTTTAATTTTCAAGTTATAGCACCTCCACAAAGGTGAACGTATATTCATTAGAGATTTTGTCTAATTTGAATTTGAAATCCAACCATTGTATCCTTTTAATACATCGGAAAATCCACTAAATGAAACGCCTTAATTGTATCATACCAAAGCATCCTAGAGAGTGGGGAACGTATAGCCTTTAACCATGCCTCCGTTTCACATTGTCAGACTACAAATTAATCTTGATGAATGAGGCATCCCTAACAATGAGAATATCGATATGAAAAGTAGAATGGCCCATGGCTAGAGCCCGTATCATATACATACAGGTAATAAATAAGAGAATACTAAAGATTCGAGCCATATAATTTCTCAATTCTGACACAAGGTACTTATTCGATCGAATAGAATTATTTTGCTGTATCCAGACTAATACCAATTTAACCCATTTCATGAAAAAAATATGACCAATTAACCAACCAACAAAATTACTTGTTACAAATAACATCTTGTTGTTGCATCAAAACATATAAATGTTGACTAATCCGGCTAACATTCACTATGTCAAGCATGAGATATAACATGTATAGACATCCGATCAAACATATAGATATGCAGAGCGTCAGACATCTTAAGTGCTAAAACTTAGCGTGGATTATCACTTAAGTGTCAAATTTTTCAAAAAGTGCACTTAAGTGTCAAAATCAAAGAAGAAATAAACACTTAGATGCCAACGGTAAGAAATTCCAGCTAAAATGCTAATGCAGCATTTTTCGGCGACTTTTATTTATTTATTGAGGTGGCAATTATTTTTAAAAAAATTATCCACATGATGTCGACATGGCTAACTTGTCACAAAATAATATACCCAAAAATTTGATTTTTAACATAAATATTAATTAAATTAAATTAAAAAGCTAAATTACAAAGAAAAAGAAAAATTGTAAGGGGGATAGCATTCAATGATGGCCGTAGGGCCTCATCACTTTCACCACCCCACCATTGCTGAAAAGGGCAGGCCAAGTTGGCTATAGCGGGGCTCTACCCAGTAGTGGCATTTGGCTGTGACATCCCGATCCCTACCGATTTGATTATTAGGCTGGGTGTGATAGTTAGATTTATTCAATTAGATTAGGTGTTAATTTTGAAACAACAGCGCTTGGCCTCTATAATTCACCAAAGAATTTTTGAATTTACCTAACGTGCGACGAGCTTGATTTCGAATTTAGAAATTCGACGACTCTGGGACATGACTTGTATGCGAACTCTCTTCAATTCCCGAGACCTTATCTCTTTTCCCCGCCACATCGCCGACCATCATCACCGTCGCACTCCTCCTCCTCCTCTCTTGGCGGTGGCAGGACGCCAAATGGTGGTGGCCATAGAGGCCACCCGGCGTCTCTCTCCCCATTTCCTCCAAACTCTCATCATTCCCCCTCCCCCATCTTCCCCAGGAATTCATCATTTCCCAAGGCCTCATCATTGTTCTCTCCCCTCTCCTCCCCACCTCAACTCGACGGCCCCCCTCTCTTCTTCTCATTCCCCTTCATTTCTCTCTCTCCTCCTCCTCCCCGTCCACTCCGCCCACTCCTCCCTCTCCATTTCTTCTTTCTTTTCCCCTTCTTCTTTGGGTTCTCTCGACCCTACGCCCTCGTCCTCCTTGGTGCCTCCTCCCACGAGTTCCATCGCCACCATCCCTCACTCTGGCAGCATTTCCTTCGTTGGCGAGCCCGTGACACGCGACGAGGAGCTCCGAGAAACTAGCCGCGACCCCGTTTTTCTTCCGCTCGAGCCGCGTCGCTTGTTTTCCATCGACTGAGGCAAGTAGAGATTCCATCACCCCTTACTACCCGAAAAGCTTCTTGCATGTTGGATCGGCATTCTTGATTTACTTAGTCGTGTCGATATTGTTTGTGTTGTGTTGTTGATGAAGGCAAGGTGGAGAGGGGCCGCGAGTTGGCCGTGTAGGTCGTCGAGGTTGCGGCAGAGAAGGGCTGCGAATTCGGCTTATTTTGTGGGTCCCTAGGCGGGTTGGAGAGGCTGTGAGCGTAAATTCATGAGTTCGGCAGTTATGGCATACTTTCTTGAGTATAGATGAGGACGGGTTAGATGCGGGATGCCGCAAGCGAGAGGGATAGCACAAAAGAAAGAGAGAGAGCGAGAGAGAGAGAGAGAGAGAGAGAGAGCCCGCAAGCGAGAAGGAAGATGTGGTCGCAGGTCCTTGCATGGGTCGGCAAAGGACACAACAAGGTGAAGCCGCGAGTTCGACTCCTTGAGTTAAGTCTCATGGGTGTTTGGAAGGTCACGAGTTTGAGAAATGAGTCCGTGAGTTTGATCATTCTTGATTTATATTGCTGGTGAGAGAAATAGAGGTTGTAAGTCCTTGTGTGGGTCGATGAGATCGCAGTGGAGGTGAGGCCACAAGCTTGGAGTTTTGGATTAGGTTTCATGGGTAGTTCGGGAATAGGCTGTGAGTTGGTGTGCTGGTTCGGATTTCATAGGCGAATTAGCGATGAGGCCGTGAGCTTGCCATTGTGATGTGGGATTCATGAACAGCTCAGTGAGGCCGTGATTGATGGACATTGTGAGTTCAATTGGTAGGCCGTAGACGAGAGACCATGGGCAGGGCTAAAGAGGTGGTGAGCCCAAAATTGAGAATCTCATGAAACTGGTGAAGCTGCGAAAGTTGCATGTCACATTAGTAAGGCCGGGAGGCATTTCATGAATTATGAAGGCAGTGAGGTGTCTTGTGTATTTTGTTGGTTTGTACTTTGTACTTGTCTTCTTAGTGTACTCGTGTAATGCTTAGCTTAAGTCATAGTTCCATGAAGTCGTACGTTTGAGTTAGTCGTAGGGATAGATGTTTGGTTTTCTGGCCTTTGTGGAAGTGTCTTGTGTCTAGCTGAATTATTGGGGGGTTAAGTGTTGTGGGTATTATTGAATAAGTTATAGGGGTTGTTGACATTTGATTTTTAACAGACGCGTCATTAAAGGTGAAAAAATCGAGATTAGGGTCTCTGATCGCGACGATGCCCATTTCTCGACCAAAATGTGTTGTTTTCAATTTCTTTCTTTAACTCTCTTATTTTTAAACGACTCCCTATTCATTTCTACTGAAAACTCAAACAACCAAACGGTTGAATTTTGAGTTTACTTTTTGGTCAAGGTCAACTCTTTGACCAAAAGTCAACTCTGAGTCAAAAGTTAGTTTTTTGCACAAATATGCATGTAATTTTTAGATATATGCGTAGATATGATGCATGAACTTGTGGGATATATTTGGGTCACATTTAGAACTTGTTTGAGAGGGCTTTTGAGCATTGGTTGTCAAGCGAAAACACAAATGGTGGCCAATAACTATAAGCCATAAAAAATGAATTGGGATAAGCGTTCTAGAGGGATTGTCGCATGAATCACAAAGACCGACCTCGAGGCCAAATTTGATCGATTGTGCATACTGCCTTAGTTCCTTGATTGTCCCTATTTATTTTATGATTGTGATTGTTTTTGTATATTCGTAATGATGATTGCTTCTTTCACCTTGTATGTACCTAGTTTTAGCATTAGATTAGACTTAAAATAGGTCCATGGAGGTGGAACCCCCCAAGACATGAAGATGATGGATGGTCGATGTCTAATCCGACTTTGTCTTTGTACCATCTATTCCTCGATATATGTTTTAGGTTGTCTCATATTTATTATATTTTGATTCAATTTTCATTTAGAATTGCATGTTAGATTTACTACTTTTTTTTAAATTGCTTTTGGGTGTTCGTTTACCGCATTGTCTTTAAATTTCAATTGATTGTTTTCTTTATTCTCTCTTCTAATAGAAATGGAATGGTATGAAATTGACCATCCACGGATGATTACCTAGCTAATTTTATTGGCATCAAAAAGTAGTGAGAGAGAGAGAGAGAGAGAGAGAGAGAGAGAGAGAGAGAGAGAGAGAGAGAGAGAGAGAGAGAGATATGCATGGACACCTTAAGAAACACGACAAATGGTTAGATATGCATTAATAAAAATATTAGCGTAACCTAAGTCCCTGAATCCTATAATATGTAGTTATGTAGATATCGAGGGATCGCTCTCGACCCTCAATTGAATTTTCTAACCCACCTTCGAAAACGAGGCTAGTGGTGACTCTTAACTCTTGTTTAGATTGTTGTAAACAACTCATAGATAATAAATGAATTTGTCGCGAGGGATATAGGTCTTGATGAGATTCACTGTAATTTAGCATATCAGATATGGAAATTTCCTAAAGGATGAAGTGATACCATTCTTATAGTTGAAAGTATTATTGGGAGGGCTATTATGATAATGATACCCCTAAATTCGATATTGACATTCGATCTCCTATTTCAAGTCGTATCGTTCATGTGGATACGAATCACAACAACTTCCATTGTCACGCGACGTACAAGCTTGGGAGAGCTCACGACCGTGATCAAGCAAACTCACAAGGTTGATCTCGAAAGATGAAGTGATGACGTTTTTTGGGACACGTACTGTGAGGGACTTTCTATGGTCAAGTGCCCCTAAACTTGACCTTTTTGCCATATACCTTGAGGTCGGGTTGCGACAAGGATCATTAAAGCAGTTTTGTTAGAAGTCAAATGGGCTTTGGAATTGATTTTCAAGCTGTCTTGTGGAGTTCTAATTGAGAGTCAAGTGACTCGGATAGGTGATGCTGAGTGAGGTTGACCCACATGTCCTGTAATGGATCGTGGGTTGGTGTTTATAAACAAGCTTGGAAAAGATAGGCAACGCAAGGAAGGACTGGTCTTTTGTTATTTATCTGTTTGGCTAATGAGAAGATTGCATGTGTATGTGGTTGCTTGATAAAGAGACGACTAAATATCGTAGGTACATGTATTGACGATGCCCCAAGGAGCTTGTCAAGAATGGCGAGATGCCCAGGGATTGTGTGAACTGGATGCTTAGGACCAGTGTCTTGGATGCTTGGGAGTGTGATCGAGATGTTGTGGTCAGTGGACTACTAAACCAGCATGGGCCAATGAGAGTACTGGCATACACTGCGGTAGAATATAGTGTCCATTGGACCTTGCTAGATGAGAAGTTTTTCCTCCTTGCATGACTGGTGAGCGCACCGGGCATGTGCTTTGAAGTGGGCACCTAAATTACAAGTGAAAAGATAAATTTTGCGTCTCATATGCTTTGTATGACTACCTGTGGTCACTGGTTCCTGGTTTTCACATTTTAGAGTCTAGGTTGGTAGGTCTAGGTCGTTGCTAAGTGCATGTCTTGAATGATCTTATTCGACTTGCTTGATGGTATTTTCATGTAGTATAGTGTCAGATATTTCCTTATTGGGCCATTGCTCATTCTTATGGTTGCTACTCTTTTACAAATCGATAGACGTGACTACTCCTTCACCTATGACCCCCATTACCCTCTTCCATGCCTTGGACAAGTTCGAGGGACACTTTATCGACTACACCGATCCCACCTTCCCATTGGTTAAGCTGGTTCGATATGACGCCACTCTTTGGGTGGATATCGGCTAGCCGGGGCAGAAGGCACCCATCTGCCTTGTCTCGATCTTCCTAGATGTAGGTGGGTGGGGACCATCAATTACCTAGAGAACGGTGCACTGTAGAGTAGGCTGACTAGGGAGGTCGGGCTTAGGAGTATCATTTTTTGAGAGCACGACTAGCCACTTTTTGAGATTTGGTCGTGTAGTGGGGTGATAGCTTTTGGCTGGAGTAGATGGTGGGACCATGTAAATAGATTGGGTAGGGAATAGCCCCTTTTAATAGCTCGATGTATATGCCCACACTATATATCACCTTTTTTTTTTTTTTTTTTTAATAAAGAAGACAAAAATGAAGAAGTTTAATATGTTTGTTGTCTTCTCATTTTAGCTTCTGCATGTGCAATAAGTGATTTGTGATTAAGGGAGGATAGACACGCACAATTTAAAATTATAAACCTGTGTGGTTGCATTGTTTTGTGGAAACAAGTAACGAAAGTTACTCATATAGCGTCAAGAATAGGTGTTACTTATTAGATAGTTACTAGAAATTGATCACTATATTGATTTGTGATAAATGTGTTGAATTGCTAGAACTCGAGATGAGAAGGATGTGTCGATCTTCTTCAGGAAGATCAACTTCTGAGCAAGTGGTGAGCATCGTACCCAAAGTCTGGTTGAACAATTTCTAAAATTGAAACCAGTAAAATTTTCTAGAATGAGTGATCTGGAAAAAGGCGAAACAATGGATTGAGGGTCTAGAGAGGATCTTTAAATTGTTAAAGTATAACAACGCTAAGAAGTTGACATTGGTAGAGTACCAACTGGAGGGAAATGCCAATCATTGGTGGCGAGCATCGAGGGACGCGCTGTTCCTAGCCGATGCAATGGTGGTCTAGGCAACTTTTGCTAGGGCATTTCTTGGAAAGTAGTATTCTGACTGCACAACAACAAGAAGATGTCAAATTTATGCAGTTAAGTGAGAATAATCTGACTCTAGATAAATATGAAGGAAAATTTTCGAAACTTTCCAAGTATGCTCCTACACCAATTAGTGCCTCTTCATATAAGGGACTACAATGAGTTGTATGAGAGCTTGACTAGTGGAAGAGGAGCTAACTCGAGAGAAAATGGAGGTAGGACGTCAAGTAAGGCCAGGTCATCAAGGTGGACAAGGGAATTTCCATTGTGACAAAAGGAATTCAATATGGAAAATCGTCACACAGCTCCAACAAGAGGCGAAACCCTAGAAATTCTAGAGGAACGGGAAATAATCGAGTAATGGAATGAGGATAGTACTCGAGTAGTGTATGTCATAAGTGTGGTAAACCACATGGTAGTAGACCATGTTTGGAATCAGTGAAATGTTTTGGGTGTGGTCAACAAGGTTCTGTAGTTAGGTACTGCCCACAGGAAAGGAAGCAAGCTCATGAAATGACGCAGTCGATGGGCGGACTGTCATAGCTAGGCATTTTGCCAAGACCATTGGCTCAAGGGAAGGCGTATACATTCACACAAGAAGAAGCTAAGGCTTCTAAGACTGTCATTACAAGTACGCTCTCCCTTTGTGGCCAAAAGGTTTATGCTTTGTTTGATACGGGTAGTACTCATTTATTTGTATCAGGTAGATTTGTGCGGTTAAGTAAATAGAACCCGAACCCCTAGAAATACCCCCTTAATGCATCTACGTCATTAAAGGATGTGGTTGTGTCTACTTGGGATGTAAAGGTTGTTAGATTATCATAGGAGGACAAACACAGCTAATAAACTTGGTAGTTTTAGCCATGTATGACTTCGATCTCATTATAGGGATGGATGGGTGTCGTATATTGCGAGCCAATGTAGATTATTATGGGCAGAAAATCTAGTTCAGTCCTTTAGATCAACCTAGTTTTGAATTCATTGGAAATAGGACAAATCTATCTGTAGTATTCATTTTGACAGTAGAAGCATAAAAACTCCTTGATGAAGGATGTTAAGGAATCTTAGCAGTGGTAAACGATTAGTCTAGGAAGGAGGTAAAATTTAAAGAGATCTCCATAGGTCGAGAATCCTCTGATGCATTTCTTGAGAATTACCATGATTACCACATGATTACCACAAAAGAGAGAAATTGAGTTTGAGATTGAATTGGCTTCGAGTATCGAACCTATATCAAAAGCTCCTTATAAGATGGCTTTAATAGAGTTAAAGGAATTAAAAGTACAACTACAGGAGTTGTTGGATAAGGGATTCATTAGGCTAAATGTGTCACCATGGAGTGCGCCAGTGCTATTTGTCAGGAAAAAAAAGATAGAACATTGCGCCCTTTACATCAATTATAGATAGTTAAATCAAGTGACCATCAAGAATAGGTACCTATTACCTAGAATAGATGCTCTATTCAACCAACTACAAGTAATGTCAGTATTTTCTAAGATCGACCTAAGGTCAAGGTACCATAAGTTAAAAATGAAGAAAGAAGATATCTCTAAGATGGCCTTCACGACTCAATATGGTCACTATGAGTTCTTAGTAATGTCATTTGGTTTGACCAATGCACCCGCAACATTTATGGATTTAATGAATAGGGTGTTCAAATTATTTTTGGAGTAGTTTGTGGTAGTCTTCATCGATAATATCCTAGTATACTCCAAAGGACCATAGGAGCACGAGCAACATGTTGACACATAATTTTTAGCCGACACATTAATAAAGGTGAAAAGAATTGAATTTAGGGTTTTTGATTGTGACAGGGCTTGTTTTTCGAAAACAAAAGTGTCAATTTTCGTTTCTTATCTTGTTAGAATGTTATTTTTAGATAATTTCCTAGTTGTTTCCAATAAAAACTGGAAAAGTCAAATCGTTAACTTTTGGATTCACTTTTGATCAAAAAGTTGACCAAAAGTCAAACTCTGGGTTTAAAAATTGACCTTTCGCACAAAAAGATTTGCTTTAGTCTCAATTTGACTTTCACATAATTTTTATTTTCAAAAATTGATGAAGAACTTTATTTTTGAATTTTTCAGTTTTAAGTTCAAAATCGACAAAAAATAAAATTACTTTCATTTTAGTCATAAAAAGGCTTAGTTCCTTTTATGAAATTTGGTCTAGAGGTAATTATTCATTCACTTGTTCAACCGATTTCGAGATTAGGCATGTCGGGCATAAATTGCTGTTTTTACCTTTGATTAAGGGTTTAAATCAATTCTTTATGATTTGTATATTGACACTTCCTTTCAACTCCTTTGCTTAGTGACATTCCAAATCCGAGTTCAATTTTGAGAGATTCACTTGGGTAGATTCTAATATGGTCGATTTGGCTTGATTTGGCTTTTTCAAAGATTAGAGAACCCAATTAATGTGCTTCAATTGATGTAATTCGACTTGACCCATTCTAGACTAAGTGTAATTGAAGTAATTGAGTTTCAATTTGGTCAATTGAAGTTTAATTGAATTGGATTTAGCTTGCGGCCTCGCTTTAATAGGAATTCAATGAATTCGAACATTTTGTGCACAATTAGTTGACTTGAGATTGTCCAATTGCATCCCATTTGGTCTGATTCACATAGATATATTTGTTTTCGTCCAAATCGGGCTAAATCAGAAAAATCAAAACAAAATTCAGATAAGAGTTCAATCCGATCAACTCGATGTTAACTAGCATTAATCGGATTTGACCGATGTTGACTGGTGAATTTTTCTGGCCATCTTTTGGCTGGAAACCTCCCTCAGCTAGCCTACCTCAGGGCCATTGCACCTATCCCCTTAATTTTCAAATTTACAATTTTGCCCCGATTTACGAAAATTACAAAAATGCCCCCTCATTTAATCTTTAATCATGCAATTAATCGTAGCCGTTCATCCTTGATCCATCGTGACCATTCAATTTAAACGTGTGATGGATTTTGGGTGTCATCTTAGGATTGTTTGAGTTTTAAGAGGAAGATGGCATCCTAGCCCTTGGATCGATCCAAAGGGCTAGGATGGCCTCTCATGCAATTATGTTTTTAATACATAATTCAAAGTCATTCAAAGTTAATGGTGGAATTTTATCTATAAATCCTTTTAAAATTTCTCAATAGGAAAGTCATTAAGTACTCCAACTTCCAGACAAGCTTCTCATGGTATCAATTGTTATGGACAAGCTTTCCTAAAGTTCTCCAGAGAAGCTCCGTCTCGTCTTCGAGGGAAAGAAATCATACAATTCCCTATTCAATTTGATTAAAAAAATACTCACAAAAATGTACGAGGAATTCAATGATTTCATGCTTTTTGTGCAGCTTCCTCCGGTCATTATATTACCTTTTTTTTTTTAACTCTTCTCATTATAAGTCTAGTCATGAATGTATGTGGTGGAAATTAGATCTAACTCCCACGTATAAATGAAATTAATTATATGGTTGGATTTTGTTCTATATATGAAAGGAACGTGAGCATACTCTGTGTACCCCATCATTTTGTCTTTTTGCCATATTTGGAGGGCAATCGATTTTGGGCTTCTCGTAGGAGCCAATAATTGCCCTACAATAATTATTTTCGAAAATAATCCGCCAATGATAGGAATTACAGTAACAATTATGAACATGTTCGTTTGTGCTTCTCCGACCACTATAATAGCCATATTAAGTCCATGGCACAAGTGTAATTTAGCAAGAAATCGGTGTGAAATTTATCGATGGATCAGCTATACAGGAAGTAGCTTGCTGATCCCATATATAGCTCAACAAAATTGTACAAATAATAATTGCTTTAAAAGACATTAGGTACTGACACTCTAGGATGAGTGTATATATATATAAGGAAAAGAATCCGAAGGATATCGACTTTCACTTGTAATTATTCAAATAAAAAAATATCATAAGCTCCTTTTTTTTTTTCTATACGATGCCTGTGTCTTTAACGACTTCTATTTTAAAAGAAAGAAATGCACAAGAGAACCCAATAAATAAATAAATAAATAAATAAATAAATAACATGTTCACCCATCATATCATAAGCTTTTTTTTATACGAGGATTGTGTCATTGATATAATTATTCTTCACTTGTGCCGTGAAAATGCTTTATGTACAATTCATGATGATAATTCTTTTCTGAAATTTACGATACCATTAATGCAATAAAACCATCTCAACATACTGCGAGGCACACCTCACATAATGCACATTTGGTATGTAATTTGGTTCCCTGATTGGTGAGAGTGCTCACACGAAATTAGCCTCGTATTACTGAGCTAAGAACGTCACAAATGGAAATAGAATAGATGGCAAGGCAATAAATTCTTAATCCCTGGCCATTAGTAATTTAAGAGTCCCAAAGGTCAGATTTTTAACCTTTCTTTCACAACCATTTTCCTCATCCAAGAGAAATACGATCGTCCCAATTTCTCCGACGAGGAACAGAAGTGCTGCTGGTGACAACTCAGGTCAATTTCTGACCAAGGTAGATATTCGCTCTATGGACTGTATCACTTTTATCGGATTTTTTTTTTTATAACTTCCTTTGAAAACGTGTGAAATAGTTGAAGTGTGGCTGAAATGTACATGATAGATCCTGTGAAAGATTCGAAATTTGTCACGATCATCTTGAGCTTGGTCTTTATATGTCATTAAGATATGTCTCTCTCTGTAGATCACTCATTGTATGTTCGTTTGATTGGAGGTTTTAACCTATGTCCATGGGTGCACGGTTTTTTGTGTAGTCTAACTGTTGTCCTTTTTCATGGAATAAATTACTGAGTTCCGTTTGAAGTTCCATAATGGACAATAAAATTTTGATCTTTGGTGGTTGGCACAGTGTTCTTCGAGTTCGAGGTGATAAAACGGTGACATCACTTTTGCACACAAGTCTTCGGGGCAAGAAATATGTCAGAGGTCTTTCAACTCCCACTAAAGCTTTTCTCTTCCGATTTTACTGTTGAATTCTGTTAGCTTGCTTCTATGAATTTTTCGCGCTAATAGTTTTCCTTGTGGATCAAGTTTCATGCTTTTTATCTAGGTTTTTCGCTTTCCACTCAACTATTTTATTTTGGCTATGTTTACTCAATCAGGACTTTGATGTAGTGGCTTAACGATATGTAGTTAGTCCAAGTATGTGATATACATTTGCTGAAATGGAATATTTTAGTTGTTCTGTGACACTTAAGCACACCGTGACGTTGTCATGTAGCGTGACACAGGCGCATCGTCTCTAGCAATTCTATCGGTAGATTGTAATTAATGACCTCGATTTATCGGGCATCTACCAGAAGTTCAACTTGGTGGGATCATCTCATTGCCTGACTAGACGGGTGGAAAGTGACAATTTGAACCAAGTCAAATGTGAAAAGAACATCATCCACGCTCCCGGACAATCACTTTCCCATATTTTTGGATAGGAAGAAATGGCCACAACTTTTTCCATCTCAAAACTAAATCTTAGATTCCTCTTTAAGGCCTGTGAGAGTTTCTTCAATTTCTTTATCTACATTTATATGTCCAGGAATGTAAGATCATGGCTTGAGCACATTAATAACAAGTACATCTGATCTTTCTTAGGCTTATTTCGTATCTTAAAGTACACAAAATGCCAATTTCTACCTGTCTCTGATAGTTCACAATCTAGCTGACTTGAACAAACCCTATATGGAAGTGCGATGATGAGAGCCAAGCTTGCTAGAAACCTGGCTTTTGGAAACTTCTCTTTCCATTCCTATCACAATGAGAATTGGTTGCATTGTCCAATCGGATATTTTGTCAAGGTTCAAATTTGTTATACTACATCTCTCTAAATTCATTTTGAAATTGATGGTTGCGGAGCATGTACCCCATAAATATCTCCTTGAAATTGCGCTTATGTCTTACTTTAGTGTTGATTCTTCTGTGTTCTGTTGGATTTCTCTTATGCTATTCTTTAAGGTAAGTCATGCCGAACTAGTGACAGGTATGCATCTGATATTGCATTTAAGTAATTACATTTAGGTACTTGTGTTTTTTGTCTTGAATATTAGCTAGGTAAGATATTTAAAGAGGATTTGATTAGTGGTTTCATCAGGATGCTTATTGTGTTTTGGAGAGGTAAGAAGGTTTCTCCATCTTTTTTATGTCAAATTTTGCTGTGCTAGCAAATAAGCTAGATAAGATACTTAATGATGGCTTTATTAACGGTTTCATTAGGATGATTAACGTATTTTGGAGAGGTAAGAAGGTTTCTCCCCCTTTTTCATGTCAATTTTTGCCATGATCTGCAGATTTGTTGCACTTTGCCAATTTTAAGTTTCTTGAAAGTGTACTCACTTACATTGTTGGCTTCATTGACGACCTAGAACCTTTGTTAACAAGACAACCTTGACAGTTCAACTGAATTGTGCATCGTGTTCTAGAGAGCTTTAAGAATGAGAAGTTCTTTTGATATCTAACAAACAATAGCCATATCCATACTCACATGGAAGCTCGTTGATGTTGAGTTAACTAAAAAACTGGCAAGTGTTCTTAATTTCACATTTTCTCCTGAATTGTCCTGGCAACTATTTAAAAAAGAAAACGAGGGTTTTTCAAGAAACTTTTCATTACGGATTTCTTGAAGAGAAAATGATCTTTCTGTTTTGGAATAGAGTGCTCAAAAGAAAAAAAAAACTTTCTTAGAGAAAACAAAGATCTCACTTAAACAATATCTTTTAGTTATGTCCTTGATCACCACTATGCATGTGTGTGTAAAGCTTGTAAATTGGCATGTCATTAGGTTGTAGCTAGTGGATTTTGTGCTGTCGTGGTCTACATGAATATTAATCATCATGAACTGTACAAATCTTAGTTTACGAAGGCAGTCTACTTTGATTATACTACCATAAACATTATTTTGTTCCATCATAATGCTATAGTTGCCCTTACCCTATCAAGACGGCTTTATATTAGTGTGACGATTTACATTGTATGCATGACTTAGTGTTTTTCATTCTGCTAGAAAATGTATACATTTGTGCCTTGCACTATTCACTTCTTTTACTTTTTAGATACATCAATTCCAAATGTGTCACTTAGTCTTCCATCACCACTAAATAAATTATTCATTTATTTTCTAGACCTTCGAGCGTGCACGCTTTCCAATGGCAAAGGACAATGGATGCTCCAAATATTTTGGACAGAGCTATTATACTACCAGAAAATATGATCCGAAGCGTGCCTATCCCTGGTTAACGAATGTAACTCGTCTAGGAATATCAAGCAACAAGAAACAAGCAATTGAAGCAGCTATCAACAGGCCGGATGCTTTGCTGAGGAGTGTTTCTCCATTGGGCGAAGCCTCCAATTATCCATCAATTCTAGGGGAAGTTCAAGGCAGACAGGTATCGGGGCCCTTGCCATACAAGGCTAATGTGTCAGTTGATACCAATACTATTCAAGTGGGGACAGTTGAGCCAAATGTTCATCCTACTCTAGAGAGTGCTTCAAATCTTGGAGGTAATGTCAAAAAACAGAAATCTTGCATAACAAAGGAGTTGGCCATGACTAGTGAGCCTGGCCCTAACAAATCTCCCTTGTCCAACAAGAGTCTATTATTGAGTGGAGTAATTGATGGGGCTCCGGTGATGTACGCTTTGAAGAGACGTAAGGTAAGTTCTTTCTCGTATCGTCACTTGCCCAGTCTCGTTAATGCTTCACTCTTAATTTTTCTATTTCTTTGTTCCACATTTGACGCATATAGTTCCACAGATATTTCTTCGTGGCGTTATAAAAGGGTCGAAGATTCTGTGTAGCTGCAATGAATGCAACAACTTAAAAGTACGCAACTAATTGTACTTTGATTTATTTCTCTAATTTTCTAGTCTTGGGTTGAAGGGGATAGTAAGAGTTGGGAAATTGTACAGTAACTTGTCTTCCTATGTTGAACCTTGCAGTACATTGGTCCTTCCAAGTTTGAGCGACATGCTGGAGGGAAGACCAAGAAACCTCATGCTTTCATGTATCTTGAGAATGGCAAGACCATCAGCCAAGTTTGTCAGGAGTTGAGAGACACTCCCGATGATATGCTTTTTCGTCGACTGCCAGAAATTGCAGGTTCCGCTTTTAGATGGCTAAGCTTCAACAATAGTAAAAGGTCATTCTAATCATGACTCCTCTCCAGCGGCACCACCTCCGGTTAAGATGTCGCACTTTAAGTCTTTGCACTAAGTTGCATATCATTGCAAAATAGATTGGTTCGGATGCTTTTTAGCAAGTCATTTCATTTTACAACTGTCCGCGATATTGGCCAACTTTGCTTCATTTTGTTGAAATAAAAAACTGCTGGTACAAACTCTGTTCTCCTCCCCCAATTCTATTTGCATGTCAATCATCAGTGGGAGAAAGCAAAAGGAATTTTATTCTGACAAAAGTACCACTTCGATGTGAAGCTTTGTTTGCTGACAGTGTTATATTATTATGTGTGGTTGTTTGTATTGGATGTGTTAGATTCAATTCGATGCCCAAAATAGAATAAGGTATTGCTTGACTAATCCCGCCTACTTCAAAAAGGACGAAGGTGTTCGTCTATGGAAGCTTATCGTAAATAATTTGTTTTGGACATAGTTTCCTAAAGTTCTCTAGAGAAGCTCTATCTCATCTGCTAGGGAAAGAAATCGTAGCACTCCAAATTCAATCAAACCCAAAAACTACTCACATGAATGCACAAGAATTAAATGATTCATGCTTTTAGTGCAACTTCCTCCGGTCATTGTTATCATTTTTACCACTTCTCACAATAAACACTAATTATGAATGTATCTCGATACAAATTAAATATAATTCACACAAACATACGGCATTAATTATAGGGTAAGATTCTGTTCTATATTGGCGAGTAAGCATTCTATGCATGTGATGTCTTAGTTTGCCACCCTTCTAATGTTAGATATTAATCATTCACTTTTTAGCACATGCAGAAGACAAATTCAAGTATTAAGAAAATGTCAATCATAAAGGACGAACACCAGAGGGAAACAAGCAACAGCTTTCATTTCTTGAATTATGTATAAATAGGGTTGATAACAAGGCTACATTGGGAGGGGGGTTAAAAGGGTTATACTACTCCTATAGGCTAACCACTCAACCTTCATGCACGCTTTCAAGTTAGCTTGGGCATCATAGCATGCAACAAGGGTGGCAGAATTCACGTCCATGACTAAATATCTGAAAAATGTAAACAATCACAAGAGTGAGCCAAAGCCTAGCAATGAATTATAAAAACACTATACCATACGATTCGCCCCATTTACGAATGAAGAAAAACATCTAAGATATGCAACTCACTTTCCTTTGGACTCGGTCTATTCCCACTATTCTAAAGACCGATGAACTAGAACAACAAAACCCTAGTGTGATCTAGACCCTCAATATGATCTATCAATCTCGAAGAACAATGCAACAATGCACATGTGCACCTTTCACATGTTTTTTAGTTTTCACTTATTGTTTTCACTCCAAGACACATGGTCAGTGTGCTCACCAAATCACACAAGGAGGAATAATCTCATCTAGCGGAATTTCAGTGCGCACTCTAGTCTGCCATGGTGTATGCTAGTACACTCTTTGGCTCACACAGGCTTCATGGTCCACTGATCATGGCATCCATACTTTTGGGCATCTAGGGTTCGTTGTCCCTAGGCATTCAGGGTTCACCATCTCTAGGCATTCCGAACTTCTCTCTGACTCCACAGGGCATCGTCAGTTCATTGTCTGATAGTATCCATTAAACAATATCTTAGGCATGCTCAGTTATCTTGGTTTAAGCATGTGAATAACAACTAAATCACACTTATGTAAGGATATATACCATCATGTGTCCAAGTACTCATCCTCTGGTTGACGCCGATAGAACCAATCATGTAGTCAATATCCAAAACTGACTGTTTAGACTCAATTAAGGAAGGAGAGCCTAGTGTTCCTAGTCCTAGTCGAGACAACCAACTTCACCGCAACTTGATTTATCCAAAATACGACACTTCCAAAATCAATCATAACTATAACCAGCAAGCAAGTCTGAGACCTCAATCATCAAATGCCTCATCGGGACCCAAACTTCACTAACCCTAACAAATTCGATCCATACTTAACCTTAGCGAGTGCGAGCCTTACCGTGACTCCAATTAACCCCAAACCACATTAAGTCCTCAACTAAATTCGAGTCACCCGAATGAACACTAAGTTGCCACCACCAATTTTCGACATAAAGGCGCATCCAAGACAGAGCATGCGGGAAATCCAGTTTCTGCCCATCATGATTTTAGCTTAATTTCCACAAGCATAAGATTAACACCAAATACACAAATGGGTAGCCAAATTAATGTAGCTTCTATCATTAGTAGACCCAATTTAAGATTCCATCATTTTTCTATAGAATTTAACTAAATTCGTACCAAAGAATAGAACCAACCGGAATTGCACAGTTGTGGAATTCAAAGCCAAAACCATAGTAAATAAATATGAAAAATTCTAAAATTTTTGTATGTCATAGAAAAAACCTTAAAAAACATTTTTCATTTAGTGGACTAAGTCTAAAACAGTTTGTATAAAGAGCAACAAGTGGCACGGTGTCACGCATAATTTAGTGTTATGGAACAAAGCAACCACTCCACAAATTATACTCACATCACAGCCCTAAACATGTCAAAACATCTCGAATTTTGGATATATTATAAATCAGAACATCCTCTATAACTTTTATAAAGGAAGCAAGGCCAAAATCTAAAATGTTATACAAATTTAAAAAGACAATCGGTTCACTGTTCCTATTACACTGGACAGATCAAGCACGAAAAAAGAGTAGGCCCATCCATATCACTAAGAAAATTCCAAAATTAACCACACGAAACTCCATAAAATTAACAAACCAGCAAACCAGCAACTCTAGTTTATGGAAATCTAAATTAGGGCCCTAAATGGTTTGTAAATCCCAACCACACGAGTTGACAGACCAAGAATACCTCCAAGATCAACCATTTTAGACCACATGCAACTTATATCTTCAACCATAGATCATATAAAATTTCTAGAAGTCAAATAGAAAACTTCTAGAAGTCAAGTACAAGCACTAAAACCCACATGCAACGCCATCTGGGCCACAAAACAGCATGCATATTAGCCAAAATCCCGACCATTTCATTGCAACAATAATCTTCCAACTCATGGGACACGATTCCAATCATCAACAACATGCAACTAACATTTTATAATTCACTGATCTGCATGACGAACAAACCGATACAACATAGAGAGTTGGAATTTCACTTGTCTCGACAACGATGGACATACACAATGCGGTTTGGAAAAGAGAGAAACAATCATGACTTGGCCTTCCTCAAAGCTCAGTGTCACTCCTCGCTGCGTGAACCCCCATAGAACAACATAATAGAGCCACGGTGGAAGAGGTTGAGAGGCGAAGGAGCTTTGGGGTGGGAAAAGAGAGAGAGAGAGAGAGAGAGAGAGAGAGAGAGAGAGGTCACTCCTCACGTTGTGAACCGCCACGAAACAACAGAACAAAGCCGCAGCGAAAGAGGATGAGAGGTGAAGGAGCTTCGGGATGGGAAAGAGAGAGGTCGAGTACGAGGGAGGGGGAAAGAGACGAGCAAGAGGGAAATGTGTGTATGAGAGAGAGAGAGAGAGAGAGAGAGAGAGAGAGAGAGAGAGAGTTTCGGGATAGAGGGACATTGAGAGAAATAAGAGGAGAGTGAGATATAAAGAAGAAGAGGAAGAATAAGAATAAGAAGGGGGGTCATGCGGAGAGGATGAGGGAGAGAAGGCAAAGAAGAAGAGAGAGAAATGATGGCCAATGACGGCCTTGGGGAGAAGAGACAAGATGGTCTTTGGGGAATGAGGCATGCAAAAGCATGCACGGGAAGAAATTTGGGCTATCATGGGGAGAAGGAAGAGAGGTAAGAAGAAATGATGGCAATCATTTGCCTTGGAAGGGGAAGGCTATGATGGCCTCTTATGGAAGAGAAATGCATGCATGGGCATACATTGGTGAGGAAGAGAGGGGTTGCCACTTGGCGGTGATAAGTAGGGAGGAGAAGAGAGGAGAGATATGGAGACAGAGAAAGAATGAGAGGCGGTTGTGCCCTCGGAAATTCGGCACTGACCATGTCCACTAATCACATACCACAAACACATGCAATCGAGGATTGCGTCTATGACTCAAACAAAGAAATTAAAATTTCTTAGCTAATACAAGCCAAGTGCCATTATTCCTAAAATTCCATAATTATCTAGAATCTAATAGGTGTCCATTGGTGCCACGTAAATATCTATACTTAAATTCACTACTATTTAGGTGGACGAAAACTGGGTCATCACAATGCATGCCATCTCATTTGGTTTTTTTTGCCACATTTGAAGGGCAATCAAGTTTGGGCACATAAGGAAATGTAATAATCGCCCATCAATTTTTATTTTTCAAAGTACTTGCCAATAATATGAATTGTAGAAACCATCATGAACATGTCTATTTGTACTTCTTCACCCACTAGATGGCTATGACGGATCTATTATATAGAAAGTAGCTAACTGATCTCACATACTACTTGAAAAAGTTCAATAAATATTTTTTTTAAAATGAATTTATTATCGTAACTCGTTCGAGAGATTTTGCATATTGTTGTGGAAAAATGCCAATCAAAGATGCACTAATTTAAGAACAAGTAGTAAAGGATGAAAGAAAAACAAAATCACACAAGACGTAAGATTTACGTGAAAAACCCAAAATAGGAAAAAACCATGGGAAGAGAGAGTTTTCATTATCATTAACAAAAGCGCTAGAGTACAATTCAAAATGCTCTAAAACCACTTGATGAGCCACAAGATCTGAATATCCAACAAGAAGATAGGAAATGACAAAACATGAAATAATATAAAAGGCTAGGGTTGGAGATGTGTTATTAAACATATTCCTTTTACAGTCTCATTTCAACAGCTCTTAATTTAAAAGTCAAAACTCAACAAATTTCCACCTTGACTTCAAATTTTCAAAAGAACATTATGTCAAACACCATAAGACCTCTCTCTCTCACCACCAAAAGTAACCACATGAGGCCACCCTCAATACAGCAAAATCGATGATGCACATCCTTAAGCTTACGCGAGTGTACTCAGTGTAGGAAATAAGGGATGAAATGCCACCAACTCCACCTAAACAACTCAAATGGCGAAAATGCCAATCAAGTCCAAGCAATGCTTCAACTTGATCAAAGAATCTGGTTTGGTCAACATATCTACTAGATTATTTGTCAACATATCTACTAGATTATTTGTCATAAGTACTTTTTTCATCATAACCGTACTCTAGGAAACCTCATCACATACAAAGTGATACCGTATGTCAATATATTTTGTCCTCTCATGATACATCGTGTTCTTGGTCAATTGGATCGCACTTTGGTTATCACAAAAGATAACGGAAGCTCCCTCCTACTTCACATCAAGTTCTATAATCAAACATTTCAACCAAAGAGGTTCCTTTACTGCTTCCACTGCTACCATGTATTCTGTTTGGGTGGTAGAAAAAACAACTGTGCGCTACAAAGTTGCTTTCCAACTAATTGTGGAACCACCAAGTGTAAAAACATAACTTGTCAAAGATCTCCTTTTGTTGAGATTACCTGCATAGTTAATCAACAAAGTCAACAGTTGAATGTCCTATCTCACAACCTTTATTAAAGACCAAACCCACATCTGTGGTACTTTGGATTTATTGAAGAATCCATTTCATGGTTTGCTAGTCAGCTTTACCAGGATGTTCCATGTACCTACTTAGGGTGCGTTTGGGAGAAGCTTTTGGGAAAAGCCTTTAAAGAAATGCAAAGACCTTTGGTCTAAAGGCTTTTGGTGAAATGCAAAAACTGTTTGGTAAACTATAATTAAAAAGCGCCTTGAGAAGCAACTTTGGGGAAATGCTGTTTGGTAAACACATATTTGGAAGTCCTTTAGCGCGATTAATTTAATTTTTTATTTTTTAAAATTGAAAACAAAAATAATGATTTTCAAAAAAATATTTTTGCACTGAGATGTATATATAAAAGAGATATATTAACAAATTCAATGAATTTTTTTTTTTTTTTGCATTGAGATGTATATATAAATATATATATATATATATGTACAAATTCAATGACTTTTTTTTTTTTTAATTTTTGCACTGAGATGTATATATAAAAGAGATATATTAACAAAAAGAAAGAATAATTTCATTATAATAAACATGATTACATATGCATCAAAGAAAGAAATAAGTTTTCATTGAAAATTACAAATATCCTCCTCAAGTATTTACTAAACTCAATTCTATTTAATCACGTAAACGTGCCGTGTCAGAAAATAAATTGTCATTTGAAATACCGGCCCCCTCATTTGTATTATGAAGGTCAACTAAATATCCATAATTGGGATCCAAATCTGCTCTTGTAAAATGTCTATCATTGGCGGCGTTTCGTCGTATGTAATTATGCAAAATCATTGTTGTTATAACAATTTTTACTTGTTTTTCAAAGGGGAAATTTGGCATATGTTTTAGGATCTTCCACTTCTTCTTCAACACACCAAAAGCTCGCTCAATTTCCGATCGCAGCAAGGAATGAGCACGATTGAATACCTCTCGATAGCCTGTAAAGATGGGACCTTGTTGAAATTCAGGCAAATGATATCTAAACTTCTTTGTATGGTCCCAAATAACCCGTCGAATTTGGATATCCAGCATCTACTAAATAATATTTATCTGCATAAATATAAATAAATTTGATCAACATATACCATATTTATACATATTAATGTACAAAAACCATTAATTAACAAACCTGGAGGATGATGAGGAAATTGCATATCATGTCTCCCTAAAGCTTCATAGAAAATACGAGTATCATGGGCTTGGCTCTCCCAACCAGCCCAAACATAAGTTAATTCCATATTAAAATTACACACCGCTAAGACATTTTGAGTCGGTGTACCTTTTCGACCAATAAAACGAATATGATCTTTTATAGGTATCACCGCTAGGATATGAGTGCCATCAATAGCTTCAATACAATCCTAAAACAAAAATGCAAATATTATTATATAATCAAAATTTGCATTTAGTTCTTTCTTTCTATTGAATAATCTGAACATGCCTTAAAATATGGATAAAATCTTCGATTATTTTTTATCTTCTCCGGAACATCCCTAAATTGCCGATTAGCTGGTTGGATCAAATTTTTTTCCATTTCACATACTTTGTCTACTACTAAGCTAAAGTACCTGATTATAGTTTTCCTAGAGCGTTGAAAACGCTCTTGTGTTAACCTGTTACCTATATCATGTTCTAAAATATGAAGAAATATTCCAAGTATTTCTCTAACATCAATATTCCTAGTTTCTTCAAGACCATAGCGTGTTACTAAATCATGTATTAAATTATTAAATACAATCTTATTCATCCTAAACATTTGATAACACCTTATTGGATTAGCATCTTCGCTCATCAACTCTTCTAACCATGCATATTCTGTATATGATGATGTCCTATAAGGTTTTTTCTGACTGTATATTGCTTGATAAGCGATTGTGGCTTAAGTAATTTCCACAAGTTGATTGAATTCCTCATCCTCTTTCTCATGGATTTCTCTTTTAGGAGAATTGTCCATATCTGTTTAAAGTAACAAAACAATAAGAAAAGTGATGATAACGTCACTTCTACGCTTTAAGAAATAAACCAGACTTTCCTAGAAAAATCATTAATAAATGTTAGAAAATAAACTACACCACCTTTAGATGTTGCCTGTGCTAGTCCCCACAAGTCAAAGTGAATATAGTCAATTGTGCCCTTCGTCGAGTGTGCCCCAGTACTAAAACTAACTCTGCGCTGCTTTCCAAAAACACGATATTTGCAAAAGCCAAGTGAGACCATAAGATCTCCTCAAAGTAAACCGTGTTTACTCAAGATAGTCATTCCTCTTTCGCTCATGTGGCCCAAACGCATATGCCATAGCATTTGTTTTTTTTTAGAATCTAAAGACAATGATACATTTAAATAACCCACAATGGTACTTCCCTATAGAATGTAAAGATTTTTCTTTATGTGACCTTTCATCATAATCAATGAGCCTTTTGAAACTTTCAAAATTCCACCTCTATCTACGTACATACATCCAATGGAATCTAAAGTGTTTAATGGAATCGGGTTTTTCTTCAAATCTGGGATGTGTCTAACGTTTGTCAAAGTTCTTACTATATTGTCATGGCATTTAATCCGCACCGTACTAATACCTACAATCTTGTAAACTACATTGTTACCCGTTAAAACTGACCCACCATGATTTTCTTATTTGCATGGGACCAATTTCTATGTAGACACATGTGGTATGAACATATTGAATCTAAAATCCATTCATCATTGACATGACAATCTAAAGACAAAATAGTTAGAATATCGTTTGCATTAGTATACTCGTTATTTTTCTTCAAACTAGCCGAATTGAAATACTTCATCAACTTCTTTCCATTAGCTTTGAGCATTGGACACTCACTTTTATAATGTCCAAAGTTGTGACGATAATAACACTCCACTTTACTTTTATCTCTGCATGATCTAGATTTCGAATGCCATTTACTATTATTGCGTCTATCACAATGATTTGACTTTCCCTTGACAACTAAGTCATTAGCTTTATCACCACTCTACTCGCATTCAATTTTGTACACATCTCCGTGGAATTCAATGAGGTTTTCACATCCTCAAGAGTTATGGATTCCCTTCCATACAACATAGAATTCACAAAATTCTCATACGAGCTTGGTAGTGAACATAACACAATTAGGGTTTGATCTTCATCATTTAACTTCAAATCTAGATTTTTCATATCCATAACGATTTTATTAAATTCATCTAGATGTTCTTGGATAGGAGTACCTTCTTTCATCTTTAGCGTATAAAGATGCTGCTTAAAAATAAACTTGTCATAAGAGATTTCTTCATGTAGAGGCTCTCAAGCTTATTCCACAATCTCGAAGCTGCTTTTAGCTGTGACTTCACCAAGCAATTTATCAGATAACGATAGTTGGATGGTGCTATGTGCCTTTTCTTCCATCTCCTTGATCTCAGCAATAGTCATATCATCGGGATAATTTCCGTCCAAGGCTCTAACGAACCTTCCCAACGTAGCAACGCCTTCATCTTGATCCTCTATAGCCAAAAATTTTTTTGGTCATCGAAGGGTGCCACTTTGAATTTGATAGTGCCATCTTGAATAAAAAGACCAATATTCCTACACTCTGATACCAATTTGTTGCAGAAAAATGCCAATCGAAGATGTACCGATCTAAGAACAAGTAGCAAAGAATGAAAGAAAATCGAAACTACATGAGACGCAAGATCTACTTAGAAAACCCAAAGCGGGAAAAACCATGGAGAGAGAGAGAGAGAGAGAATTCACTATCTTCAACAAAAGCACTAGAGTACAATCCAAAACGCTCTAAAATGACTTGATAAACCACAAGATCTAAATGTCCAACAAGAAGATAGAAAATAACAAAACAGGAAATAATATAAAGGTTAGGGTTGGAGATGTGCTATTAAACACATTCTACTCGTATCTTTTAATTTGAAAGTGAAAACTTAATAGATATTTAAAAGAAGAGGAATCCGAAGGATATTAACCCCACCTATCAAGTAATTGAATCACGAGACAGGTTTATCAATATAAATAATCTGTAATGAGTTATATTTGAAAACAATGATATGCACATGAAAACAAAATAAAAAGAAACGTGTTGACCCATCAAATTAGAGGCTCTGTCTTTTACGATGCTAAATGTCTTTGATAAAATTATTCTTCACGTGTGTTATGAAGATGTTGTCAAATTATAACCGTGATGGTTACAAAACATATGCTACCAGTAATCCAATAAAACCAGCCCAACATAGCGCAAGACAAGTGGAAATTGCGTAGATGGTAATGCAATAACTTTCCTTCACATACATTCTCCTCATCCAGGAGAAATAAAATCATCATAATCTCTTCGACAAGGAATAAATAATCTCGCCCACGACAACTCTGGTCAATTTCTAACCGTGGTACTTATTCACTCTCTTGACTATATCCCTTTTATTGCAATAGATTTTTATTTTTTTCCATATTCCTTTGAAAACTATGAATGAAGTAGGGCTTAAATGTGCATGACCAAACCTTTAAAAGCTTTGAAATTCATTATGATCTTCTTGACCTTGTTTCTTGTACGTCACCACAACATGTCTCTCTGTGCATCACTCATTGAATGTTCACAATGAATAGGGTTTTAAATCTGTGTACATGGGCGCACAGCTTTTTGTGTGGTAGGCTAGTTGTTGTTCCTTTTCATGGGGCAAAAGAACCCATCAAGTGCCAAAACTTATGAAAGGGACACTTAAGTGTCACTTTTTATGAAGACACTTGAGTGTCACATCCGGCGAACTTTGCCGGAAATCCTACGTGGCATTTTTTTTATTAATTTTTTCGCTTACGTGGCTCGCCGGAAGGCTGACTCAACAAACCACACACAAAATGACTTACGTGGCTCGCCGGAAGGCTAACTCAACAAACCACACACAAAAATGACGTCATTTTGGTATAATTCGAATTTTAATATAATAATTAAATAAATTAAACTTTTTAATATAATAATTAATTAAATTAAACTTTTTAAAATTAATTAATTAATTTAATTAATCAATTAATTAATTAAAAAAGGGTGGGGGGGTAGGAAGAGTGAGGCAGCTGGCGGTTGAGGGCTTAGCCCTTGCCACCACTGTCGCCTCCCCTCCGTTGCCGGGAAGGTTGGGGAGTGTCGACTGGGGCCGCCGAGCCTTGGTCAGTAGTGAGGGCTTGCGTGCCCTCACCCAGATTTGGGGCGAGGGTCGTGGATCCGGCGAGGGTCGCCGGCCCTCGCCGGGCCGACCCAAGGGCTAGCGCCCGCTGGGGGGTCGCTTGGTGGGTCGTATTGTTAGCCCCCAACAATTTGGAAGGGGAGTTTCATTCTTGTCATTGAATTTTACATTCGACTCAATGGGAATAGAAGCAATCTTGTTATCAATGAGCCTAGTTCAAGAAATCAGATTAGTGGCATATTTTGCTTACGAGAGATGATAACCAGAAGCACCAAACACAATCTCCAAACCTAGAAAATAGCTCAATTGTCCAAGATTTTTCATTTTGAACTATTTACTAAGATACTGGTAGAGTTTGGTAATACAAGTTTGATTATCGCTAGTAATAACCATATCATCTACATGTAAGAGCATCATAATGTATCATCAATGCGTGCACCGAGCAAACAAAGTGTGGTCATAAGGATTGGATTTAAAACCAAGAGATTCCATGATTGAACTAAACTTGAAGTACCATGCACCAAGAGCTTGCTTCAATCCATACAATGCCTGGCGTAACCGACGTACTTTATTAGATGAATAAGTGTAGCTAGGAGGAGATGTCATAAAAACTTCCTTTGTGAGATCACCATTAAGGACACTCGGACTCTTGGAGTGCTAAAGGTTTGCACAAATGGACACTTAAGTGCCAAAATCGGAGGAAAATGGATCACTTAGGGCACGTTTGGTAACATTTCTGTTTAAAAATTGTTTCAGGGAACAGAAATAGAAAAAAGTGTTTATGTTTTGGGGAACAATTTTTGAATAAAAAAATGCGTTTAGTAAACTTGTTCCGGGAATAAAAAATGAATAGAAACACATTTCATAAATTTGTGTTCTTTTTTTGTTTCTTTTAATTTTTTTAATATTTTTCTTTTATTTCTTTCGTTTTTTTTTTCTTCTTTTGGCCAGTTGCCGGCCTCGGCCATGGGCTGGCGAACGGTCGACGAGGGCCGGCGGCCTTGCCCAGCCACGGCGAGGCTCGTTGGCCCCCGGTGAGGCCGAGCCTTGCCCGGATCCGGCGAGCCCGAGCTCGCCTAGCCACCGGTGAGGCTTGGCCTCGCGGGCCACCGCCAGCCGGGCAAGCCTCGCCGGGTGGCTGGGCGAGCTTGGGCTCGCCGGATTTGAGCGAGCCCAAGCTCGCCTAGCCGAGGCGAGGGCGAGGCTACCGAGCCTCGCCGGGGGCCACCGACGCTTTGGCGAGGTTGCCGGCCCTCCACGGCCGGTCGCCAACCATGGCCGAGGCCGGCGACCGGCCAAAGAAAAAAGAAAAAAGAAAAGAAGAAAAAAAAAGACAAGAAAAAGAGAGGAGAGAGAAAATTTGTTCTTTAAAATTGTTCTAGAAAACAAGAAACACGTTTTTCTTGTTTTGTTCCAAACGTGTTCCTCGAAACAAAAAAATAGATTTGGAACAAAAACGCAAACAAACGCGTTTCTGTTCATAAACAGAAACAAAGAACATTCACAAACGGGTCCTTAAGTGCCACCGACGAGAAAATCCGGCCAAAACGCCGACATGACAATTTTCAGGTGAGCTGCGTGCAAAACGATGTCGTTTTGCATGTTGATGTGGCTAAATAGTGTCAAAACGATGTCGTTTTAGTAAAATTTAAATTTTAATATAATTAATTAAATTAAATTAAAATTTTAAAAATTAATTATTTAATTAGTTAATTTAAACATTAAAAAAAAAAAAAAAGGAGAGGGGAAGGAGGAGGAGGGAGGCAGCCGACGGCCGAGGGCTGAGCTCTTGCCGCCGCCACCGAGGAGGTGGGGAGGGTCGGCGGTGGCCGCCGAGCCCTCCCTTCCCTCACCTTCGGCGACGGCGGGGAGGTGGCGGCGGCAAGGGCTCAGCCCTTAGCCACCGGCTGCCTTTCTCCTCCTCCTCCTCCTTCGTTTTTTTAAATAAATATAAATATAAATTATTATTTTGTTTTAAATTTAATTTAATTGATTTTATATTATTTTAAAGGGTTAATACCCTGAAAAACCCCAAACCGGTACACTTATAACAAATTTACCCCAAACTATTTTTTTGACGACAAAAAACCCCAAACTGGTATACCTTTGACAAATTTACCATAAACTGGTATACTTGTGATAAATTTATCTTTTGTTAGTTTTAGTTAAATTTTCTTGTTAAATTATAAAGTTAAATGCCACGTGACAATTGGTATACCAATTTGGGATTTTACACTCTATTTGTCATAATTTACAATTTTTGTGATTTTTTTGTGATATTAATCTAATTTAGCGGATGGTATATTAGTCACAAATTTACTAGTTTTGGGTTTTTTGTGGTTGAATAAATTAGTTTGGGGTAAATTTGTCATAAATGTACCAGTTTATGGCTTTTATAATTAGTCGGGGTAAATTTGTCACAGGTGTACCAGTTTGAGGTTTTTCATGGTTAAAAAAATAGTTTGAGATAAATTTATCATAAGTGTACCAGTTTTGGATTTTTCAAAGTATTAACCCTATTTTAAAATTCAAATTATGCCAAAACGACGTCATTTTGGCCGATTTAAGGGCTCTATTTTGGCCAACTATAGAAACGACATTGTTTTGGGTGAATTAAAGATGAGTTTCCGGCAAGCCACGTAGGCGAGCAATATTAATATTTAATTGCCACGTATGATTTCCCGCCGGTTTCGCTGGAGGTGGCACTCAGGTGTCCCACTTTTCTACGAAAGTGGCACTTAAGTGCCACTTTCGTAACTTTTGACACTTATGTGTCCTTTTGTGCCAACTTTTGGCACTTAAACATCCATTTGTGCCAACTTTTGGCACTTGAAGTAATCTTTTGCCCACCATTAAGAAATGCTTTTTTAACATTCATTTGAAATAGAGGCTAGTGCTTAACAATAAGGAGAAGAAGAAGAAGAAGAAGAAGAAGAAGAAGACTACAAATAGAAGTAAGACGAGCAACAGGGGCAAAGGTCCCATCATAATCAATGCCATACTCTTGAGTAAAGCCTATTACTACTAGCCAAGCTTTGTAGCAATCCACTGTACCATCTCCCTTGGTTTTAATCTTATATACCCCTTTATTACTGACAACAAACTTACTAGGAGGCAAATCAAACAAATCCCATGAGTGAGATTTTTCCAAGGCTTGCAACTCATCTGCCATTACTTGCTACCAAAGAGGATTAGTGCTAGCTTCTTTATAGGTGCAAGGTTTGTGAAGAGAAGCAATGGTGAAGTAACAATGATAATTATGAAGATGAGCTAGAGGTTGACTTACTGTGGTGGAATGATGGACATAAGTATATGGAATGACTGAAGGTATAGGATCCTCAGTTAGGGCAAAAATGTCAGAAGTTGTTGAAGTGGGATCGCTAGATGAAACTGCATGAAAATGAGAAGAAGACAGTTGTGAAGAGGAAGATTCACTGGTGAATGGTAGTACAGGATTTTCCGAGAAGAAGTCCACTGAAGGATTGGTAAAGAAAGGGGCATGAGTAGAAGATTCAAAGGAGTGAAGGGATCATAATTTCTTATGTTCCCAAAATGAAATATCACGAGACCTATGAGGACAATTAGATCTATGTCCCTTATCTTCAATGTCATAACCAAGGAAGCAACATAAACGAGTAGAGGGTTCTAACTTCGTACATTCATATGGAAGAAGGTGCATAAAACAAGCCCTACCAAAAATTCTAAGACGATTGTAAAAGGGAACCTTGCCATATAAGCGCTCACAAGGAGAAATGTTGTCTATGACAAGGGACGTGATATAATTGATAGTATAAATAGTAGTAAGACAAACTTGCCCCAAAACTATTATGGACAAACGTCAGAGATTAAAAGAATTCATGCAACATCTAAGATATGCCTATGCATATGATCCGCATGACCATTTTGTTGGTAAGTGCCTGGACATAAACAATGAATAATAATACCTTGTTGGGAGAGAAGCCTACGAAATTCTATGTCTTGGTATTCTGTGGCATTACCAATACAAAAAACCTTGATGTCTTTAGAAAATTGTGCTTTTTTTTTTTTTTTTTATTGTGGCTACGAAATCACGGTAAATATGAGTAAACTCAAATCGATTTTTCATAAGATAATGCATGTATAATGAAAATAAATGTGGCAGACCTATCCTTTGAGGGAGGAAAAGCCCTCTATGAGTAGATATAGGGGTATTTGTTCGTAAAAAAGATCAAACAGGAGTCCTAAAAAAATATGGCTTCAAAAGAAACGTCTAATCATTGGGCCACACTTAATCCATTACTTACGAACACGGTTCTTCCACCCATACCTCGCATGACAGGGGTTCATGTTAAGGTTTTTAGGCAACCTAAAATTGTTATATAGGAGTTGTTACTAGCCTCTTTGTTGGGGGCCAGTTATATGCCCAATCATGGATCAAGAGACCTTCCTTGATTTCCACCAATTCGGAGATTTGTGGATTCAGGGACTTGGGCGCCCTTTCGAGTGTTGAGGAGCAATAGAGTTTAGAGGTGATGACAAGAGCGAATTGACAGTCCCAAATGGTTTGGGTTCTCCCAAATTCTTATTTCACGTGACATTATGATTTTTAATTTTTTTAGTACAATTCAACCTATGTGAAGGAGCAACCGCTAGTCTATTAAGGCCAGCTAGGAGCCAAGTGAGATACAAGAAAATATCTCACTTCCTATATAACCAGAGATTCTAAAATAAGGGATTTGATTACTTAACTTGGTTGATTTGTTACGTTTGAGATTCATGCGATCTTTTAACCATTTTGTTACCTTATGCCACTAAACAATGCCATGCATTAGTGCTGTGCAACCAAAGGTAAGTAAATAGTCACAATTGATACGATGAAAGCAAAGTATAAAGAAGTAAACCCAATGAACTATCAAGCAATGAATACATATGACCTTGTTATTAAGTCTCGGCACAACAACTCCCATGAGCAGAGTTCAAATTGAATTCAATTTTTCATCTAAAAGATTAATCTACAAAAACTTAACTAAATGAAACTAAGCTAAATCTACCGCAAAAGCTGAACAATCTAATTAGGGTCTTTGTTAGACCCCCCCCCCCCACCAAAAAAATCAAGGTATTTGTTTCTAACTATTTTCCAATTTTTTTATTTTTTCATTAATTTTTAAAATTTTTTATTATATTTTCTTTTTTTCGTCATGCACCCGGTTTAAGTCATTTTTTTACTGTTCATGGGTCTAGGCCTGGGACACAATTGGGCTTTTATCTCAAGCCCTTTCAAAACCAACGAAACTTACTTAAACCCAAACCCATGTATGGCTAAATCAAGCCCAGACTTCTTAAAAAACACCAACTCCCGGCTCATTCTTGTATTTACTAAACAACTTTGCTAGCATAATAGTTCTTTAATTACTATGAGAATAACAGTTTGTCGTGGATCATAAATTTATAAAAGAGTGAATTCTATAATAATTTAAACTTATTTGTTATTTCGATTTTTGAGGTGCCGAATTGACCGTTATTTTCACAATAGATTAAAAACTGACATCTAATCATTTCTCTTTACAAAATCCAAACTCAAGCCCCCCTTCCCCTTTTTGTAATTCTATAATTTATTTTTTCATTTTCTAATTCTTTAACTTGCATTGTCTTCATCCCATCGTCTTCATTGTTCCATAGTGACAACTCAACTTCACCATCAACACCGGAATTTAAAAACTTCAATGACACCTTAACATATTCCACGCCTCAGTCCACGGAAATCGTATTCGGCGGTCGAAGACCACAAACCATTCAATGGATAAAATGATGCACGGTGGAGAAATAGGCTTGAACGATTCCGAATGTCTACACATTCAACAGCCACTTCCTCGGTTTTCTCACGATGTGAAACAAGGAGCACAGAAGAGAGAAAAACAGAGACTCAGCGATAATGGTGGACAACTACAGTTGTACTAGAAATAATGTCTAATATTTAACTAGACAATCATGTAAACTATGTGAAAACATATTCAGATTTGACCAATATCAAAAGCTATTCACAACCCCATCTGAGACACATATCATCGAACATATTGCATGCATTTTTCGGGTAATGAATTGAGTCATCAAATGTGCTCGGCTTCTAGATTAGACTCATTTGAACATGTTGAGTAAAACCAATTCCGATTGTAACGGAGATGTGATCATATATTTCCTCCGTCAAAATAGCGCATGATAGAGGCTATAGCGTTCCCTAGTCAATGATTAGAAACGGAGCCACAACCGACTAGAGCGATGATGAGAGTTAGGCTTATCTCCAGTGATTGGAACCGTGGGCTAACAAGAGAATCTTGAATGCGATTTCGCCACTTCGATACTCCTCCAAGACGAGGAGCAAGCCTCAAGGAGTTATGCTTAATAGGAGGGCTGAACCTAATTGGTCTTGGGTTGTGTGAGATGAGCCCCATGGGTTTGAGTTACATCCAAAGCCCATATATATTTTATTTTCTTTTGAAAAATATGTAGTCATTTCAAAATTCTAAAATAAATTCACATTAGAGCCACGATAATATACCTCATGTAAGTGCGAACAATCTAAGGGGTTTTACGTTAATATCACTTTTAGTTGACAAGTCAAATTAGTGTCCTCAATTGTTCTGAGATACGATTGTTCCAATATATTTATCGGATTGCTCTCGCTTAATAGTTAAGCAATGGCATATGAAAAAGGATTTAAGACATGAAACACCATCCATAATCTCTTGTCTATGAAAGATACCAATCAACATCATAAAAAAAAATAAAAATTAACATCATCTTTTTTTTTTTTTTTTTATATCTTGGGGGAGGGGGAGAAGTTTTTTTTTTTTTTTTTTTTTTTTTGATGCTAAAGGAATCGCTTTGGCCGACAGCCGCTACGTAAACCCCCAGGTGTCGCTAGCGGGGAGGGGGAGAAGTTGAAGTAGTGCTAAATGAAAATTTGTTGCCAAGGGATTATTTCTCCAACTCCTGCCCTTGAGAGGATCCGGATGCCTGTCCTTGAGTCTTTTGATTGATCGACCTCTTCAAGCTCCGCCGAAGCTCCTCCATTCGCCCCTTCATTTGGTAGAGTTCTTCCCGATTGAGCTCTTCGATGGGAGCTTCCCACCATGCCCCATCGCTTTTTCCTTTGGTCAGTCGCTTCAACGCTTTGCCTTGTGCCTTCTCAGCTTTGATTTGATTATAGAGCTCATCATGCTGTTGGTTGAGCTCCTTACATTTGGCCTGCCGATAGGACTCGACCAAAGCTTGAGAACTATTGTTGGGCGAAGGGTTTCGGTTTCGGAACCGATTGGCGACTGCATCAATGGAGGGATGGGCAAAAGAAAAGGGATTTCCAGAAGGAGAGAATGCTACAAAACCCACCTCCGCCCCGCAAAGGGTCACAAGCTCGCTTGCCTTTTTGTTGATGCTGGATTTACGTTTTGAAAATGTAATAAGCCTGCTACTCTCATTTTCAATTTGTTTCATCCCAGGTCTTGGATTCTCTCCTGCTTGTCTTCCTGCCATAGTCAAAGAAATTAATCAAAGACAAGTAGCAAACGAGTAAGCTGTGATATTGGCTAACACAAAGAAAATAGAATAAAGCTGTGATTTTGGTTAGCGCAGAGATAACAAAGAAAATGCACGTATTTATACATGGATATGAATGTCAAATTCAGCATAAGCAGTTGAGAGACAACCTCTTTTGGGCTGTCACCTTCTATAAGATGGATTAAATAATAGTAAGGTTATTTATCATTGTGGATATGAATATCGTGATCATGATTTACATACTAATCACTATTACAACGTCTATGAAAGTCGAGATAAGTATGTTATCTACGCATTATGGTATGTCGCTGAAAACAAGAAAGTAGATTTTCTTTTCTATTTTAGCCTACTTTCCAAAAAAAATTTCGAGCATTCAACGTCATCCATGATTTCATCCATCAATTTTAATGAAGTTTGAAAAAATGAGATTATGCAATCTATTTAGGTCCAATCTATAAGAAATTCCAAATGAATATTTATGTAACTTCATATCCCGCTCAATGTCAAAGATAATTGGATCATAATAGGTTGGACATGTTTCAGTTACCAAATAAAATTATTTTCGTGAGGAAAATTGGTAGTTTATTTGATCGTTGCAGAATTACATACAAATGCTCACGGATCTCATTTTCCGAGATAGTTAATAGCCATGGTTGATAATGATTCGGCATCCATTCCTCATCGAAAAAGTTACCCCTTCATATAATCGTACCAAGTGTCAATATTGGGCTCTCTCTTTCTTATTTCATTCATTCTTTTTTGTTTTATCTTTTCATTTTTCTTTCTAATAAAATTAGATTTTCTATGAAACCGCTGCTTAGATTGTATAGAAAATTATCGTAAAGACATTACAATGAACATGATCGTGATTTTCATAAAATATGGGAAGAGTAGATTATGGAAAACTCTGAAGACATGCCCACACTCACATAAGTTAAACATAATCGTTCTACTCTTTAATCAAGCAACTCTCATCAATGGTCACTTCAACCTTAAAATTATATGAGAAATAGTTCCAAATATATATATGTATATACTAGAAAACACCATATGATCACACATAACTATGGATCAAAGAAATAAAATATAAATAATTAATAAATAATCTACCTTTCAAGTTTAAATACAAATAATCGTCAACTGTCTCATAAATCTCTCATCTTGCATTTTAGAACATATCACATCCAAAAAATATATTAAAATCTTTACAAATCATATTTATCTCTTTACAAATTTAATTATTTTTATTTCTTATAAGTACATGCAAGTTGCATCGCATGTGCTATTATTTTTACTTATAATTGAGGAGAAGAGGACTTACACTTATTGGGGCGTGTAGCAGAAACCCAACATTTTCATCCAAAGAAATTGCTAATAGAAAACCCAAGTCTGACCTTATTAACATATTCAACTGAACTCGTCTTCACTCAAAAGGTTAAGTCAATAAGTTATGGGTAAATAATGATATATCAACTACTCCATACACTCATTTTCTAGTATGGGGTTTTTCCTAACACAACTCATACTCGTCATATGTGAACTTAGCATTAGGTTTGCTCTCCCTTAATTCAAATATCATTATGTATCAAGATATCTCAACTTGAATATTTACTTTGTTACTTGTGAGGACCGCAACAACAACGAAGCGCACCTTCATATTGACACCTGAATTTTTTGTTGACAAATCAATATTAACAAGAGCAAAAGAAAAAGTGAAGCCAACAGTGCAACGGATCAAGCCCAAGGGCCCATCCGAATCTTTTAGAATTTCGCCCATTGGTTTTGGTCATAGCCCATTTGATCTCCAATAGTTCATGGAACTTTTGACCCATAGAACTTAAAAGAGATGAAGAGCCACAAAAAAAATGTATGGTAAAAAAAAAAACCCTAAAGATATAGCTTAATTTTCTTTAGTTAGCATAACCTTTAGTTTAAGGATTTTAATGAGTACATTTGATATGAATTCCATTTTAGTAAAATGGTCCTTTAGAAAGGAAATTGGACTTGATTTGATTATAGCTCATGCGGATCATGTCCTAGGGATTATAACTTGACTATGTATGATGATTATCGGGTTTTCTTTCTCGTACTTTAAGCCTTTTTCAATACTTTGGTATTTAATTCTTGCAATTCCAATGTATTGTTTGTTCATTTCCTTTTCTAGAATGGTTAGGTCTAGTTTAGGATTATAATGAACCTTCAAGAAAATTTGCATGGACATTTAGCAACATTGAAGACCTTTTAGGATCATAATTGGTGAAAGTTGTGTGATCACTTAGATGAACAATCACTCTCAAGTTAGGTACCAAAAAGGCGTTAATAGAAATGTTAGCGTAAATAAGTCCCAGACTTAGAAACGCCATTGGCATAGGAATCAAGACAAACACCCTACATCTTGATTGGTTTCTAGCTGACCTCAAACGGTTAATGGTGACTACTATAGTTCGTTAGGCTAAATCATAACTTCAAATGAAATCCAATGCCATGCAAGATATGATACTGGGGGAGACTGTGCTTATAATTGATGGACTGATTTGGATCACCATTTGATGATGTGTTTGAGTCATCTTTTGGGACCCAAATAAAAATAGCTAGATTGTGAACTCGTTAAAATTGAAGCAGTAATATAATGCAAATTTGAACTTGTTATAATGAGCACATATAAAATAAATTAGAACTATCACTCAAAATAATCCTTCCTTATTTTCATATCACGGGATGAAAATTGGAGCAAAACTATAATGCAAATTTGTCGCCAAGGGATTATTTCTCTGACTTCTGTCCTTGAAAGCATGTGGATGCCTCTCCTTGCGTTTGTTGATTGATCGACCTCCACAAGTTTTGTCGAAGGTCCTCCATTCGCACCTTCATTTGGTAGAGCTTTTCCCGGTTGAGCTCTTCGGTGGGAGCTTCCCACAATGCCACATCGCCTTTTCCTTTGGTCAGTCGCTTCAACACTTTGCCTCGTGCCTTCTCAGCTTCGATTTGATTAATGAGCTCATCATGTTGTTGGTTGAACTCATTACACCCAGCTTGACGATAGGACTCAAAAGTATAAGACCTATCATTAGGCTGAGGGTTTTGGTAGAGGAATCGATTGGTGATTGTATCGATAGATGGATGAACATAAGAAAAGGTTTTTCCGCCATGAAAGAGTACTACAAATCCCACCTCCACTCCACAGCGGGTCACAAGCTTGCTTGCTTATTTGTAAACATTATGTTTACACTTTGAAAATGCTGTAAGTCTCCGGTTCTCATTCTCAATTTGTTTCATCTCACTTCTTGGATGGTTTCTTCTTTGTCTTCCCGCCATAATCAAAGAGAAAGTGCTCTGAGACAATAGCAAACAAGTAAAGCTGTGATATCGGTCAATGCAGAGATAATAAAGAGAAATACACGTATTTATACTTGGATATAAATGTTAATTTTAGTATGAGCAGTTGTTGGATAATCTCTTCCAACTGCCACCTTCTTTAAGATGGATAAAACAAAAGTGGGTTATTTATGATTGTGGATATACGTATCTGAATCATGATTTATATTGCAATGTCCACAAATCAAGATGACTATGTTATGTACCCATTAAGGTGTGGGGTGAAAAACAAGAAAGTGGAATTTTTTTTTTTTTAATATCTATTTCAGCATGCTTTTCTTGCAAGTTTCTTGAGCATTCAATGTCGTTCATTTTTCCGTCCAATAAATTTTTCATTAATTTTAATATGTGCGTGACTTCATATTCCTCTCAAAGTCAAAGATAGTTGGGCCATCATAGGTTGGAGATGTTTTGCCAACGATCCACTAAGACTAACGAATCTACAACTACATGCCCGAGCGGCAATCAAACGAAGGCGTTTGGAGGCGTATATGATACCTCGGCACCGAGAGGGGGAGGTGTAAGTAAAATTACCAACTTGACCCTTAGCCCAAGTGTTATATTGGACGAAATGCTTCGGGGAGTTGAAAATAAGCGCAGATCCGGAGATTCTTGAATAGGTCAACCTTTCGAACTGCTGTTGAATCCACCACTGAACCGGTTGTTGTTGCTTAGTTGGTTTCCGATGAATCGCATAATGTTTCCGAATCGGCTGTGCTCCTTCCACGTTTTTCTGATGACTTGTGTTTAGCAAATATTTGAATTTAAAGCTCTCAAGCCGCTTGTGTCCAATTTATAAATCTTTTGTTGGATATGTTCTATCCTCAATGGGTTCCAACCCCATGCATATGAGGAAGTACATGTACAAAATATATGTTAACTAGTTATTTTCCTTGAATCAGTGGGATTTGCTCCAGTTGCTACCCTTCCAACATGAAAGGGGGAGGTGGAGGGTTCAAATCTCCACGCGTGGGTTTTGACTCCCACGCCCTACAATGAGATAGGACAAAAGTTTGAAAGCGAGAGTGAAAGCGAGAGTTAGAGTAGATTCCACAAATTTTTACTTTTCTTCATGCCTTTGAAGTCGCTTTGCTGAGCTTATCTACTCATAATTGCTCACTGGGTGCTTAAAATTCTGGTAAGTCCCAAACACCTCGCAATTCCTAGCTTGTTGCTATCAATTTCAAAAAATGTTGAGATGGAGCGTCTTATGAAGTTTCATAAGCTCGAATGAATTCCGTGTATGAGTTTCACTTTAAAAAATATGTTCATATGAACCGCAGTATGTAAGAGTAATGTATCAGTATTAATTCCACATTCTAAAGTACAGACAAAATGATAACCAAAATAGCACGGAAAAATCTCTCAAAAAACAAGAAAGGTTTCCTTCCGGCAACTCCTATGGTCTACTAGTGACGACCAAAGTAGATTAAATTTGCCCAAGTTGAATAGCAAAAGGCATTTCATTTACTAATGACGAATCATATACAAATCCAATCGTTGCTGTACAAAAATTAATGTCCATACAAACGACAGAGACCAAAAACTGGGATTGCGGTGCAGATGACAGTAGGTCCCGTTTCTTGCTTCAGATCACATCCCAGCTGCATCAGGGCATAGATGACATTGTCTTCCTCGCAAAATTCGAACTCCAGTGTCAATAGATTGATCGATTCTCTCTTCTACTTAGCGTGACTCCATTGAATGAGGAAGCTGCTGTTGGCTCTTCGGAAAATCCAACCAGTTCCAAACGGTCAGCATCCCTGCGGCGTCTCCCATGAAAAAAAGGCCCCCGGGAGCTGCTTGAAGAGTCCTAATTTCTCGTCTTGAGAATATCTTGCCCCTTTCAGTGAACCTGGAGTACGATGCATGAAGTCAGCCAAGCAGAAGAAGAGAACAGTCTTCACCGAGAGACAAGGATGTCAAACAAATTAGAGAAATTATTTTGGACTTACGATGGGAGCTCATACAAGCGAACAGTGTTGTCGATGCATGCACAAAGGAGGACTGGCTTGCCCCCGCCATCACTCATCCCTGAAAGTGCAAGAATACCCTGTGCCGGACAAAATGATATTTGCAACATCAAGATATGATATTACATCACTTCCATCAGACAAGAAGCACGGTGACAAACTGACAAAGCATCCACAGGTGAAAGATGAAATTCATGTCTTCTCCACATAGAGCAAAAGCACATGGAAGATGCTTGACATTATGCCTATATTACAAAGATTCATTCTCCATTATTCATATAGTTATTTTTAGCCGAGGAGATACAACAGGAGCAATAAGATGCATTTTGCAATCTAAGATAGTAGAACAAGTCCATGCACTTTGCACGTACGAAGTCAATAAAAGGAAACACAAAATTCACCTTCATTGTCTACATGTTTTCCTATAGTAACATCATCAACCACAACATACCATAATCCACACAAGTGTCAAAATAAAAGAAAAAAAAAAATTAGCGAGCAACATACATGGTCCTCCTGATGTGTATACACAACTTCCAAGCTGCCTCCTTCAGTGGCACCCCAGACCTTAACTGTCTGATCCAATGAACATGATATCAAGTACTGGTCCCAGCAAAGAAGTGACATCACCGAATCAGTGTGTCCAACAAGTTCCTGAACACACTCCAGAGTGTGCAAGTCCCACACCTGCGGGGGAGAAAATACAGAAGATGTGAAGGGTCAGGACAATACTACATACAATAGAGCCGGGCAGAAAAATAAGGAGAGGTTGTAGCAAACCAATAAAAGTGATGCAAAGGAAAACATAAACTGTGAAGGACAAGCCTTCACAGGACACACAACTAACTAATCGGGGGGAGAGACATCTATAATAAACCAGCTTACCCTTATGGTCTGGTCAATGGAACCTGAATACAGCCGGTCACGTCCAACAGTTAATGATACCACGCCCCGAGTGTGATCCCTGAGAGGCGCAGCCATCTGAAAAGGATCAGCCTCATTACCTCCTTTCCACACCAAGATAGTGCCATCCTAGAAGCAAAATTTGTTCAGTGTAATCATCAAAAGACCAATATAATTTCGCACAAGTGTCAACAGAATGAGGCAGTCAGTGATCACAGGAATGTTGACCTAGGTGGGCCACACTTGAAGAAGAAGAAGAGAAGAATTTCAGGTCTAAACCAAAAATCCACCCTCACAATCAGCATCAATTGTTTTATCACAGAAGGAGATTCTAAAAAAACAGACTAGACAAAATTCCAGCAGATAAGTCACCGAAATTGACATTAAATTCCTTCTAATAATAAATTACCGCGGCTCCGGCAAAAAGCATGTTATTATCAAAAGACCTAGGTGGGCCACACTTGAAGAAGAAGAAGAGAGGAATTTCAGGTCTAAACCAAAAATCCACCCTCACACTCAGCATCAACTGTTATATCACAGAACGAGATTCTAAAGAAACAGACTAGACAAAATTCCAGCAGATAAGTCACCTAAATTGACATTAAATTCTCTCTAATAAAAAATTACCTCAGCTCCGGCAAAAAGCATGTTATTACCAACTTCCATAGTGTGGACCTGTCCAACTAGTCCACTGATATCGTAACTAGCACCATTCTGGATATTCCATGCCTACAAGAGATACAAGAGAAAGCAGTGAATTAAAGCTGAGCAGCTCAGTTATTCAAGAATTGCCAAAGAAAATAATAACAAAGGCCAAAGGAGACCCAGTCAACTGCTCACCTTAACTGTATTAGGCATGCCGACAAACACCCAAGGACCTTCACAAGTGAAACACCCAACTTCTCCCCTGAGGTTGATCACTTGAACACATTGACCAGTGTGACAGTCCCAGATTCGTACTGTTCCATCTTTGCTTCCAGAGTAGAGCTTGGTAGATCCAGAAGGAAGTGCTATTCCAGAAACACCCTGTCATAAAAAGCATCAGGTGAGTACAAACCTACGTTTATGCCAGACAGGCAAAAAAAATTCAACATCTTGATTAGCACAGGACGGAAACAAATTGGAGTTTAACAAAACATTTGATGTAACCAAGTTTTCTCTATCCACAGTCTTGGATATAAGAGAGAACAAAAAAGGCAAAAGCTGTAAATAGTACCTTTTTATGCCCCTCAAGCTTAGCCAGCATGGCAAAATCAACACCTTGAAACCATGAATGCAAGAAAGGACATGCATCGCCTTTCACACAATTGCCCGATATCCAGTAGTGGCAAACTTTTTCTTGGGGCGTTTGAGGGTTTTTTTCTATTGATGAATCGCCTCTCTTTCTAGAAGAAGAATTCACCGAATTCACCGCACTAGATTCGGGGCCCGTCCCAGGGAAATCCTCAGGCATCGACAGCTTTGCAGCTCGATGGTAAACATTGCGTGGAAGAGATGCCTCGTGCAAAAACCTGCAGGGATTCCGCTTGCACCTCCCTTCTAACCAGAAAGTGCAAACTCCAGGGCTTGTTGGTGCTGTTCGAAGCCGATTATAGTGAGCAGCTGATTTCTGTGTCCAACCCACAGTACTCCTTGCTGTCTTAATATCCATGCTATTATACAGAAACACAGACAATCAATCCCCGAACCAAATAACCTATCCAAAGTCAACTCAAAGCACCAGAACTCGTTCTTGCAAGAATATCCATCGCAGAAAAACCAAGGTCCGCTGTAGCCAGCAATCCCAGGCATGTCGCATCCTCTATCACCAATTATACGGACAGAATAAGGAACAATCGACCTATAAGAGAATGCATAACCATCTCGATCCATGATTTCCATCTCTTTCAGTTCCAACCAGATCAAAATCACCCAGAAGCAGAATAAACTGAAAAACCTAGAACACGAATGACTCAATGGTACAACAACGTCACATTGTCCAAGCCCTTCACATGAAAACTTCCAGTCATGATTGCGAATTTCCAAACTCGCCATCCCAGTAACAGCCCCTCAAAATCAAGATAACAAACCCCCGATCCTTTCAGGTGGAAGAAAACCCGATTCCTTCGGGATCAAGAAACCCAACAATCCCCGCGAGCGAGTACCGAACGGAAGCCCGACGGTCCTCGTCGTCACCGGCGGAAACCCACCTTCCAGAAAACCCTCCGACGGCAAGCGGGAGATCGCCATCGTCGAAAGAAGATGATGAAACCCACCTAAGCGGAAACCTTCCTCCCTACTTCGCTAGAAACCGCAGGGCGAGAGGCGTCAAGAAGCAAGCAAGCAAGCAAACCTGAGGAGACGCAAAGCGACGAACCCACGATCGCCCTCGAGTCGAAGAACGGAGATCGGCGATCCGATGATCGGAAAGGCTTTGCACGGCGAGAGAGCGACGGAGAGAGAGGCGGAAAGACGGCGGAGACGAGCGTTCTTGGATGGAAATAGCCGTTGGCCTTGGGCCTTCTTTTATAGGTAAGGCACAGGCGTGGAGGTTACCGAGGTAACTTGCTAGCCAAGTCGCCTTACAGATTTCCTTGATTTTGTACTGGAAAAAAGAGGAAGATTTTAAAGAAAAAGGAAAAAGAAGAAGAAGATATAAAGTACATAATGCTCCAAGGCTTGGTCTGTTTAGGACAAACCGACGAATATTAGAAATGTTCAAATTCCAATTTTGAGGCGTTGGAGGCTTATTAGATAGTGTTTATATGACGAGAAATTCCAAACTCGTATATCCGTAATAAATTCATCGAAAATTAATTTTTTTACACAAAAATTTCAAATCAATGCACTTGTGACAAATTTACGACAAATTAATTTTTTTTATCACAAAAAACCTCAAATTGATATATTTGTGGTAAATTTAGTCTCATTTTATTTTCTGTTAAATTAGATTAATAACACAAAAAATTACAAACTAGTATATCTATTATAGATGGCTAGTAAAACTACATACTGGTATATCCGTTAACTACCACATCATCCAACTCAGCAATTTGCTCATAAAATTTAAAGAGAATTAACAAAGATTACATGAATCCCAAATGTATCAATTTGTGATTTTTGATAGTCAAAAAGTTAGTTTAGAATAAATTTGTCATAGTTATATTAGTTTGAGATTTTCTGTAGTATTAACCCTACTAAATATGTTTTAGTAAAAATTTTAGAGGGCAAGGAAAATATTAGTGTAGAAAAACCAGGTGGCAAAAAGAGAGGGTGAGGGAAGTTATTTTTGTTGTCGTTATTCAAGAAGTGTAGAATTTACTTTTACTTGTAAATTTCTTGAAAATATTGTCACGAAGGAAATATAAATGAAAAAAAAAAGAGGTGGAAAATGAGCAGGCGAGGGAAATTATTTTCGTTATTTTTTTTTTTTAAAGGTGAATTACTTCAATCCGTATATTTCTTGTGAATATGATGTTAATATAGAACAATGTTTTTATTATGCTTGTAATAGTATTACGTGACTTTGGACAAACTCTCAATAGAAGCCCCTAATTAATAATAATAAAAAAAAACAAAGCTTATGCTTAAAAATTCAGAAAGAACAAAAAGTATCGATTCCATTAAGAAGGGAAATATTCAAATATAAACAACCTCTCGGTAAGAGATCAAAATAAGAACGAAAAACTTTGATCTCATTAAGATGGGAAATATTCAAATACAAACAATCTCTCAATAAGAGGTCAAAATTAGTACAATCACGTATGAGTTAATTATTCTCGACATTTTTGTGCATAATTAAGACTTGAATCTGGATTTTCTAGAAAATGGTCAAAAACCAAAAGTAGCCAGTGAATTTGGCAGAGATAAGCAAATCGAAGTATTAACAAAATTTCAAATAATAAAGGACGAGATTATTTCCACTCCTTACATAATTAAATTTGTAATTAAAAGTGATGGCTTTTTTTCCTTTTAGTTTTTATTGAGGGTCTACTCTTCATAGTTTAGCTTTTCACACGTTTTGTTTATTAGTTTATTAAGAATTATCGTAATGCATTTTTTGTATTCCCGTAACATTTTACATGCTTCATGTAAAACTATCTCATCAATAATAATAATAATAAAAAAGACAAAATTCTCTGATATGGTATGGTAAAAAAACTTTGCATTGCTTCTCCTGTGATTTGGTGGCTTTGTTGTGTCCTAGAATCGAAAGCAACTTAGCAGAGCCAAACGTCACCTTGCATGGAGAGAGATAGTCGATGTCGGTGTCGGCAATGATGATGTTAGTGACAACACATCCATGTCACCGGCAAAGAGCGTTAAAAGAACAGCTCCTTTATCACTCTTGCTCTTCTATTTTGGGTTTTAAGAAAAAGATACGACAAGTATCATAATTTCCATACAATGCTTACTTGAATACCATACATATTAAAAGTTTTAGCACTTAAATAATCAGTTGAAAATTATAATATTCAAGTGAATCATTTTTTTAGTAATGGCAGATGATTATGGTACGCAAGTGACCATTATATGAAAGTTATGGTATTTGTGGTGTTCTTTCTCTTTTTATTTTTATTTTTATTTTTTTTTCATTTTTCATTATTCGGTGACTTTGCCATCCTATTGTTATTGAGCTGAAATTTAGATTTTTAAAACACTTTCTCAATTTTTTATCTTTCAATACTAGAAGTCATCATGCTAGAAGTCACATATGCATAATTAAGTGTGTTAATGACCAAAAAGAACTTCACCAAAGTCAAGAAAAAAGAAATATTCGAGAGCCTCATTGCCAAAATTGCATAAGTTAATATTGATTCCATTTGATTAATCGCATTGCAACAACTTGAAAAGTGAAGATCACGCTCCAGGTCTTCCTGAGCTTGGCTTCCGCGTCACCGCGTCACCGCTTCATCTGCTTCTTTGTCATCACAAGCATAGATTCTTCAGCTGCAGTTAATCACATTTTATTGGAACAACTCATGAACAATTCCATATACAGTCTAGAATCGAATGAAATTCATCAACTTCGTAAGTCGTTTCCGAACAAAGGTGCATTTTGTAGGAGCATGACAATTATAAAAGCCTTCATTTTTAGCGCAATACACTGGAAAGAACTAACCAGTAATCAAAGAATAATTTGTCATCATCATGGTAAGTTTGTGAGAATACTGTACATGTTTGATGGAATGTAAATATTTGCTGTGTTTTAGGGAAGATGAAGCGTTCACCACCTAGGCACCAATGGCAAAGGAAGGCTCACCACCAAAGAATTCGATAAAAGCCTGCAGGGTTCACTCAGCTGGCAGGAATTACCATATATTGTCAACTTAAGATCTACATGCATATAATTGAGAATGCACCTCATGAACCAGGGAACATTAAAATAGAAAATCATCTAAATTAGTAAACCTACTCAAACTTAGAAACATCCCTCTGGCCTTAACCCGGCCTAATCAACGTTTATGCTTCAACTTCTTCTAAAAACTCCATCCTGCACATTTTCTCCTCACTAGACCCATTGGATCATGTTATGGCTAATGTCACGCCTCGAACCTCGAGTGTGCGCACATCCCTCGATGGTCAATCAAGTTGCAACGTTCTTAGGACGCGTTACCGACCCTTTCATTTTATTGCACATGCGGAAACGAATTAACAATCTTTGAACAACAAACAAACATGAGATAGAAAAGCAGAACAAACAAATTTCACAAACACGCTTTTATAAATAAACCAGGTTTATATACAAAGCTAGTCTATAAACAAGGGCCTAACTCAAAAAAATGCTACCAAATTGACCCTACCTCAGACCCTACCTACTTGGGATTCGGGTTTGCTACGACACCGTTAGGGATGTCGATATTTAATGGGTTAGCTACTGCGGCTACGAGCTCTTCGCCCTCGGGCAACTTGTGTGCCTCGATATCAACTATAATATTGGTGTCCATTACTGGGTCGAGTACCTCCACATACTCGTCATTGACGGCAGGTCCGTTGAAGCCATCCAAGGGGCCCTCCCGAACACCGTTGGGCCCGTGATGAAACCACGCCTTGCATCGGTGAGGTACCAACTGAAGTTGGCCATCATCGACCTAAATAGTAGTCACGACGAGCTCCCGGGTCCAGTTAGGGTTCCCGTGGATATGGAGTATGGTACGCTAGGTCTTTGCCTCCCGTGGCCACCCAAAACGAACGTGGCGCACCTCCATTTACAGACCTGAAAAGTAGCCCACAACGGGGTGAGACAATGTCTCAGCGAGTCTACACCTTAAACCTCGATTAGAAAGGTAATACACCTAGAGGCAGCCTATACACACATCATAGAGGATTTACCTCGCCTCAGCACCTCCTTGCATGTCAATACAGCTCATATAACACATGCATACAGTAAATGTATTCGGTAATTCAAACACTTCACTTTCCACATATCAATTAATCACAGGAGTCCCGATTATAGGGCCAAATCATTATGACACATCCCATTATGTGCCACATAATTTTGTCCCATAATCCGGCGCAGTTAAATCACTCATTTAGGCGTTCCAATTAGTTACAATCCAATGGCCACGGCCGACTCAACAGTCAGCGGTCATCCGGCATAGTCGGGCGTCGTCTCGCACCATCGAGTACGGCAATATCTACATCTAGACAGCATTCCTGAAGAAGCATCGGCCTAGCCCCCACTGCATTCCCGAAGGAGCATCGTCCGACATAAAAGCTCATAACGAGTTCCAATAGCAATTCCATATATATCCAATCTCGGCCAAGGACATCGTACTTTGCACTCAAATCTCTCAATTTAAATAATGTGCTTGGCCTATTTTCTTCATATTAAAAACACCTAGTAAAATAGGTGTGCATGGACATACGGTCAAATCGAACCATAAAGCGTGATATCCCATTATTTTAAAATTTCATGATTTTATATAGTACTAAAAATATTTTCGGCGTAAAAAATGGACACCCGGTATTTTTCTAATTAAATATCCAAATTTTCATATTTTTGAAATAATAATACAAAATCAACACTCAGCATCAAATTGCACAATTTAGCACTCAATTGCACAAACTAACTGCACCACGACGATCAGCACAACATTCTAACGACCGACTATCTCGGCATAATTTTTGAAAATAAATAAATAATTAAAATAAATTACAAAATAATTAAATAAATGTAAAATAATTAAATAAACCATTAATTAAGCTATATACACTAATCTAACCACCTAATTGGACTAATTAAATTAATCTACTTAGGCTAAATGTACATAACCTACTAAACTAACTAATAAATCAACTAACCACCTAATTGGCCTAACTAATTAATCTAATTTAACTAAACAAGCTAAATAATTACACTAATCTTACTTAGACTAATCTAAATCTTTCCTAAGCATAATCAACCTCCTAATTAAGGTTTAGAAGGTAAATTCACTGGATTAGCAAACTAGTGAGTTCATGGCGACGGCGATGGCGATGCGAAGGCGAGTGAGACTCGGGCCTACGGCAACGCCCAAGGAGGCTTGGAAGGGCCCGAAAAAGGTCCATGAAGCTCATAGCCCAAGCTGTGAGTTTGGTTCTATTTTGGGCTGAAGAAGCTGGTTGAGTGGCTCAGCTGGCATGGGAACGGGCACGGCGGGATGACGGCATGAGCAGGGGTAGACGGCGGTGGCTCGGGCGGCTAGAATTGCAGAGGTGAGTTGGCGAGGGGCGACCAGGGGCTTCAGGATGCGGTGGACGCATGGGATGGCACGCAAGGCTGACAAATTGGCCTGGCTTGCGGACAAATGCGCGGGACGGCAGGCTCAGGCGCGGGGGAGCTCAGACGTACGGCTTGGACGGTGGCAAAGGGCGGTCGACGGCTTGGAGGCTTCGATTCAGAGGCTTGGCTAGTTGTTGCTCTAGAAATGGAAGCTTGAGGAAGATGAAGTGAAGAGGAAGGAGCTGCTACTGGATGAAGGGGGACAAGAGCCCTTAAAGTCAAGAATAAATATCTAACTCATCATTCCTTGGCCCCCAAAGTCCACAACTATGACCGGCTGCCATTTCCCCTCCAAATCTTCTCCAACAAGCCAAGGAGGGAGTCCAAATGTTGCAGCCCCCATGGCCTACGAATTTCATCAATTTCAACTTCAATTCAGTTCAATTTTACACCAATTGACCTCAATTCAATGGCCAAATTGATGAGGAGGAAGGCCACACCAAATTCCACAATTTTCCTCACCAAATGATCCAACTTGAAGGCCAAAAGTGCACTCAAAAATTGCCCTTCGAATTTCCCGGTTTAAAATCGCCCAATTTTGATTTCTTGCTGAAAATCCAGGCTCATCGAAAACTCTTCAAAGGATGAGTCGACGTCCTATAAATAAATTGTGACATGCCAGCACTTTTGATTCCTAAAACCAGGTTCAATTTCATGGTTAATTTCAACCGGACGCGATTTTAGCGTGACCTAACCTATTAAGTAGCTTTTAGGAATTTTTAGTGCATTTGACCTATGGTCGATTATTTTCGATCCACATTGTGGCGACTCTCGGTTATTGTAAAAATCTCAAGATTTCAATTACGGGCATAGGGTACAGAATCGACAGAAAAAATGGTTTAGTGTTGTTTAACGAGAATTTTGCAATCATGTAGAATCACCCATAATTTAATTACATGTCTCTTTCGAATCGACCTATCTCCGTTCTCTAATTGATTTTAACGATGCTGTATTGACCATTGCAGATTAGCACAGTCGAGCAGTCGATCTCTGGTTGAATTCTCAAGTCAGTAGAGTTTATATTCCTTAACGGATTCACTAGATAGATTAATTATCTCGTGAGTGGCCAATTCAAAGAAAAAGACTATAGGCACGTCGATGAAAAGCCCAATTCATATTATCGGAATAGGGTCGAAAATCATGATGTCATAGCTGAAGTCTCCCATTACTTCATAAATATTAAATGGGTTTGGGTCATTGATGCGGTTTGAGGTGGATGTGTGAGTTGATTATCTTCCTTGAAATTTGATACTCTGGCATCACTAAACAATTTATGTTTGTAGATAATTGTTGATTGATAATTGTCAATCTTACAAGAAAATTATCAAGCATGCTTAAGAAGTATAATTTTTAGCGCAATACACTGGAAAGAACTAACTAGTAATCAAAGAATAATTTGTCATCATCATGGTAAGTTTGTGAGAATACTGTACATGTTTGATGAAATGTAAGTATTTGCTATGTTTGAGGGAAGATGAAGCGTTTACCACCTAGGCACCAATGGCAAAGGAAGGCTCACCACCAAAGAATTCAATAAAAGCCCACGGGGTTCACTTAGCTAGTAGGAATTACCATACATTGTCAACTTAAGATCTACATGCATATAATTGAGAATGCAACTCATGAACTAGGGAACATTAAAATAGAAAATCATCTAAATTCGTAAACCTACTCAAACTTAGAAACATCCCTCTAGCCTTAACCCGGCCTAATCAACATATATGCTTCAACTTCTTCTAAAAACTCCATCCTGCACATTTTCTCCTTACTAGACCCATTTGGTCTTGTTATGGCTGAAGTCTCCCATTACTTCATAAATATTAAATGGGTTTGGGTCATTGATGAGGTTTGAGGTGGATTTGTGAGTTGATTATCTTCCTTGAAATTTGATACTCTAGCATCACTAAACAATTTATGTTTGTAGATAATTGTCAATCTTACAAGAAAATAATCAAGCACACTTAAGAAGTATCATCGAAAAACATGTTAGGATACTTTTGAAGAAAATAGTCATGTGACATTTCCCTCAAGGAAATTATCCAAAAAGTCATAAACTTATTGTATAACATTTAATTTAGTCATAAATCTTTTAATTGTACCAATTTAATCCCAAACATTTTGACAACTTGCTAATTTAATCATAAATATTTCAATTGTGCCAATTTAATCTTAAACATTTAGATGATTTGCCAATTTAGTCCTAAACCGTTTAATGCTTTGACAATTTAGTTTTTTAAGCTAATTTTGCTAAAAAATTGATGATGTAGCAATTTAGTTAGCATCAATTTTCTTACGTAGTATGGCCGATGTTAACGTAGACTTGAAATTTTTGCAATGTTATGATTTTTTTGCTTTTTTCTTTTCCTTTATTTATTCTTTTTCCTTTCGCCGGCCTCAAGTGAGGGTGGCCCACACTAGTGTAATTAAGGGCCTTGCCAAGGGCCAGTGAGAGTGACCATCTCCAACCTTAGCAAGGTTGACACTCAATCTGGCAAGGTGGCCCTTGCCTAAGGCCGATGAAGGGGGGAAAAAGGAAGAGAAAAAGAAAAGGAAAATAAAGGAAAAAAATAAAAAATTACAAACAGTTGTCCACATCAGCATTGACTGTCCTAGAAGTCGGTGTTAACTAGACCATCAAGTTAGTGATTTCTTGAAAAAATTAGCTATAAGGTTTAAATAGGCAAACTTTTAAAAAGTTTTAGACTAAATTTGCAAATCATTAAAATGTTTAGTATTCAATTGACACAATTGAAAGATTTAAGGCAAAATTGATAAGTTGTCAAAAGATTTAGGACTAACTTGACATAATTAAAAGATTTAAGACCGAATTGACTACGTATAATAAGTCTTCCTTCTTTGCAAATTTATATTGATTTTTACTTTTCCGTAACTTAAATGGAAGGCTGCGATTGCCTCTAGTCTTCCTTGTCCTATACTTTCTTGCCTAGAATCAACGAAAGACCACTCACAACTTTCGTTGATTCACATATCAATCCATATATACCTGAAAGCTACCTTGTTGTCAATTCAAATGGTAGTCTTAGGTAGTTGCAATATGAATCGGGCTGCCTAATTCAACCTCCCCAACACAGTCTAGACGTTTTTCGTGGTGGATGGGGGGTGCAAATCGTAGATCGCTTGAGCTTTTGATGGATGGCTCTCAGTACCCCTACTGATGATGATAAATCCGATCAAATTTTCTAGAGGTCGTCCTTAATATGCAATTTGTGGGGCTCAGGAGAGATTTAAACTCTCACAAAAGATCAAATAGCTTCCTTAAGTGATCTTTCCCAAACATAGTATTCACAATCATATCATCGACATAGACCTTAATTTTTTTTAAAGAATATTATGGCAAAGCATGACCATGGCCAGCTAATTAGGCTCCGTTTGTTTGTGTTTCTTTTTTTTGTTTTTGAACACTTTTTCTGTTTTTTTGTTCTTTTGTTCCCAGGAACAAAAAAGAAACAGAAATAAGAAACAACAAATTTGTGTTTCTTATTTCTGAAACACATTTGAGGAACACTTTTCTATTTTCTTCTTCTTTTTCTTCTTATTTTCTTCTTCTTTTTTCTTTCGCCGGTCGCCGGCCTCGGCCATGGCCGGCGACCGGCCGACGAGGGCCGGTGGCCTCGCCCAGCCACGGCGAGGCTCGCCGTCCCCCGGCAAGGCCGAGCTCGCCCAGCCAAGGCGAGGCCGACCTCGCGCCGGGCTGGGCGAGCTTGATCTCGCCCAGATCCGGCGAGGCCGAGCTCGCCCAGCGGCCGGCGAGTCGACGTCGCCGGCGGTGGCCGGCGAGGCCGAGCTCGCCGGGGCCGGCGAGCCTCGCCGTGGCTGGGTGAGGCCGCCGGCCCTAGTCGGCCGGTCGCCGGCCATGGCGAGGCCGGCGACCGGCCAAAAGAAGAAAAAGAAAAAGGAAAAAGAAAAAGAGAAAAAGGAAAAATAAGAAAAAATAGAAAAAAATAAAAGAAATAAAAAAATTATACAAATTTACCAAACATGTTTCTGTTTATTTTTTATTAGAACAAGTTTACCAAACGCGTTTTTTGTTCAAAAATTGTTCCCCGGAACAGAAACACTTTTTCTATTTCATTCCCGGAACAATTTTTAAATGTAAACGTAAACAAACGCACCCTTAGTTGCCCTTGTATTCTTGAGGCGGAATAGCATCACCTTGTAACAAACGTTCCCCCTTAGAGTGATAAATGTCGTCTTACTCTTGTCTTCACTCATTGACTCTGATCTAATTGTATTCGGAGAATCTGTACATGAAGGAATACTGTTCGAAACCAGCTGTTTTGTCCACCAAAACATCTACTCTAAACTAAAATAAAAGAATAATTGAAATCTTGTTTTCTAATATTTTTTCCTATGACATATGCTCGGCAAATTTTTAAATTTAAAACTTGAAAGTCGCTTGCGCCCAATTTATAAATCTTATGTTGGATATGTTCTATCCTCAACAGGTTACAACCCCAAATAATGCATCCGCGAAAAGTACATATAAAAAGTGCATTATCGATATATGTTAGCTAGTTATTTTCCTTGTGTAAATTCTACAAAGTTTCAGATTTCTGGATTCCTTTAAAATCGCTTTGCAGAGCTTATCTACTCACAAAATTGCTCCGTGGGGGCAGTATCAGGAGACTATCAAAGTTGAATAGCAAAAGGCATTTCATTTACTAATGAAGAATCATGTACAAGTCCAACCGTTGCTGTACAAAAAACTAATGTCTATACAAAAACGACAGAGACCAAAAACTGGGATTGCGGTGCAGACAGTAGCAGGTCCCGTTTCTTGCTTCAAATTACATCCCACTTGCGTCAGGGCATGGATGACATCGTCTTCCTTGCGAAATTTGAACTCCAATGTCAATATTCTCTCTTCTACTTAGCATGACTCCATCAAATGAGGAAGCCGCTCTTGTTGGCTCTTTGGGAGATCCAACCAGTTCCAAACAGTCAGCATCCCCGTGGCGTCTCCCGTGAAGAAAAGGCCTCCAGGAGCTGTTTGAAGAGTCCTAATTTCTCGTCTTGAGAATATCTTGCCCCTTTCAGTGAACCTGGAGTACAATGCATGAAGTCAGCCAAGCACAAGAAGAGAACAGTCTTCACCGAGAGACAAGGATGTCAAACCAATTAGAGAAAAAAAATTTGGACTTACGATGGGAGCTCATACAAGCGAACAGTGTTGTCAATGCAAGCGCAAAGAAGGACTGGCTTACCACCTGCATCACTCATCCCTGACAGTGCAAGAATACCCTGTGCCAGACAAAATGGTAATTGCAACATCAAGATATGATATTACATCAATTCCATGAGACTAGGAGTACGGTAAGAAACTGACAAAGCATCAACAGGTGAAAGATGAAAATTCATGTCTTTGCCACATAGAGCAAAAACATGGAAGATACTTGACATTATGCCTATATTACAAAGATTCATTCTACATTATTCAAATAATTATTTTTATTGGAGGAAATACAATTACAGAGCAATAAGACGCATCTTTGTGATCTAAGATAGTAAAACAAGTCCATGCACTTCACACATATGAAGTCAACAACAAAAAAACACAAATTCACCCTTATTGTCTAAACTTTTTCCTTCTAGTACCATCATCAACCACAACATACCATAATCCACACAAGTGCCAAAATAAATAAATGCATGAAAATTAGAGAGCAACATACATGGTCCTCTTGATGTGTATACACAACTTCCAAGCTGCCTCCTTCAGTGGCACCCCAGACCTTAACTGTCTGATCCAGTGAACATGATATCAAGTACTGGTCCCAGCAAAGAAGTGACATCACCACATCAGTGTGTCCAACAAGTTCCTGAACACACTCCAGAGTATGCAAGTCCCACACCTGCAGGCGAGAAAAAAACAAAGATGTGAAGGGTCAGGACAATACTACAGTATAGTGGGGCAGAAAAACACAGAGAGGTCGCAGCAAACCAATAAAAGTGAAGCAAAAGGAAATATAAACTAGGAGGGCCAAGTCATGCCTTTCCAGGACACAACTAATCAGGGGGAGAGACATCTATAATAAACCAGCTTACCCTTATGGTCCTGTCAGTGGAACCTGAATACAACCGGTCACGCCCAACAGTTAATGACACCACACCCCGAGTGTGACCCCTGAGTGGTGCGGCCATCTGAAAAGGATCAGCCTCACTACCTCCTTTCCACACCAAGATAGTGCCATCCTAGAAGCAAAATTTGCTCAGTATAATTATCAAAAGACCAATATAATTTAGCACAAGTGTCAACAGAATGAGGCAGTCAGTGATCATAGGAATGTTGACTTAGGTGGGCCACACCGGAAGAAGAAGAAGAGAAGAATTTCAGGTCTAAACCAAAAATCCACCCTCAAACTCAGCATCAATTGTTTTATCACAGAAGGAGATTCTAAAGAAACAGACTAGATGAAATTCCAGCAGATAAGTCACCAAAATTGACATTAAATTCTTTCTAATAATAAATTACCCCGGCTCCGGCAAAAAGCATGTTATTATCAAACGGCCTAGGTGGGCCACACTTGAAGAAGAAGAAGAGAGGAATGTCAGGTCTAAACCAAAAAGCCACCCTCACACTCAGCATCAATTGTTATATCACAGAACGAGATTCTAAAGAAACAGACTAGACAAAATTCCAGCAGATAAGTCACCTAAATTGACATTAAATTCTCTCTAATAATAAATTACCTCGGCTCCGGCAAAAAGCATGTTATTACCAACTTCCATAGTGTGGACCTGTCCAACTAGTCCACTGATATCGTAACTAGCACCATTCTGGATATTCCATGCCTACAAGAGATACAAGAGAAAGCAATGAATTAAAGCTGAGCAGCTCACTAATTCAAGAATTGCCAAAGAAAATAATAACAAAGGCCAAAGGAGACCCAGTCAACCGCTCACCTTAACTTAGGCATGCCGACAAACACCCAAGGACCTTCACAAGTGAAACACCCAACTTCTCCCCTGAGGTTGGTCACTTGAACACATTGACCAGTGTGACAGTCCCAGATTCGTACTGTTCCATCTTTGCTTCCAGAGTAGAGCTTGGTAGATCCAGAAGGAAGTGCTATTCCAGAAACACCCTGTCATAAAACGCATCAGGTGAGTACCAACCTACTTTTATGCCAGACAGGCAATGATAATTCAACATCTTGATTAGCACAGGACGGAAACAAATTTGAGTTTAACAAAACATTCGATGCAACCAAGTTTTCTCTATCCATAGTCTTGGATATAAGAGAGAACACAAGAGGCAAAAACTGTAAATACTACCTTTTTATGCCCCTCAAGCTTAGCCATCATGGCAAAATCAACACCTTGAAACCATGAATGCGAGAAAGGACATGCATCGCCTTTCACACAATTGCCCAATATCCAGTAGCGGCAGACTTTTTCTTGGGGTGTTTGAGGGTTTTTTTCTATTGATGAATCTTCTCTCTTTCTAGAAGATAAATTCGCTGAATTCACCGCACTAGATTCAGGGCCCTTCCCAGGGCAATCCTCAGGCATCGACAGCTTTGCAGCTCGATGGTAAACATTGCGTGGAAGAGATGCCTCGTGCAAAAACCTGCAGGGATTCCGCTTGCACCTCCCTTCTAACCAGAAAGTGCAAATTCCGGGGCTTGTTGGAGCTGTTCGAAGCCGATTATAGCGAGCAGCTGATTTCTGTGTCCAACCCACAGTACTCCTTGCTGTCTTAATATCCATGCTATTATAGAGAAACACAGACAATCAATCCCTGAACCGAATAACCTATCCAAAGTCAACTCAAAGTACCAGAACTCGCTCTTGCAAGAATATCCATCGCAGAAAAACCAAGGTCCGCTGTAGCCAGCAATCCCAGGCATGTCACTTCCTCTATCACCAATTATACGGACTGAATAAAGAACAATCGACCTATAAGAGAATGCATAACCATCTCGATCCATGATTTCCATCTCTTTCAGTTCCAACCAGATCAAAATCACCCAGAAACAGGATAAACTGAAAAACCTAGAACACGAATGACTCAATGGTACAACAACGTCACATTGTCCAAGCCCTTTTCACATGAAAGCTTCCAGTCATGAAACCCAATTTCCAAACTCGCCATCCCCGTCACAGCCCCTCAAAATCAAGATAACAAATCCCCGATTCTTTCAGGCGGAAGAAAACCCGATTCCTTCGGGATCAAGAAACCCAACAATCCCCGCGAACGAGTACCGAACGGAAGCCCGACGGCCCTCGTCGTCACCGGCGGAAACCCACCTTCCAGAAAACCCTCCGACGGCAAGCGGGAGATTGCCATCGTCGAAAGAAGATGATGAAACCCACTAGCGGAAACCTTCCTCGCTACACTTCGCTAGAAACTGCAGGGCGAGAGGCGTCGAAAGAAGCAAGCAAGCGAGCAAACCTGAGGAGACGCAAAGCGACGAACCCACGATCGCCCTCGAGACGAAGAACGGAGATCGGCGATCCGATGATCGGAAAGGCTTTGCGCGGCGAGAGAGCGACGGAGAGAGAGGCGGAAAGACGGCGGAGACGAGCGTTCTTGAATGGAAATAGCCGTTGGCCTTGGGCCTTCTTTTATAGGAAGGCACAGCCGTGGAGGTTACCGAGGTAACTTGCTAGCTAAGTCGCCTTACAGATTTCCTTGATTTTGTACTGGAAAAGAGGGGAAGATTTTAAAGAAAAAGAAAAAAAGAAAGAAAGAAAGAAAGAAAGAAAGATATAAAGTATATAATGATCCAAGGCTTGGTCTGTTTAGGACGAACCGATGAATATTAGAAATGTTCAAATTCCAATTTTGAGACGTTGGAGGCTTACTAGATAGTGTTTATATCAGGAGAAATTTCAAACTTGAATATCTGTAACAAATTCATTGAAAATTAATTTTTTTACACAAAACTTCAAATTAATGCAGTTGTGATAAATTTACGGCAAATTAATTTTTTTACCACAAAAAACCTCAAATTAATATATTTGTGGCAAATTTAATCTCATTTTATTTTTTGTTAAATTAGATTAATATCACAAAAAATTACAAACTAGTATACCTATTATAGATGGCTGGTAAAACTACATATTGGTATATTCGTTAACTACCACATCATCTAACTCAGCAATTTGCTATTAGAATTTGGTTAATACCTTGAAAAACTCCAAACTGGTACACTTGTGACATATTTACCCCAAATTATTTTTTGACCAAGAAAAACCCCAAACTGGTATACTTGCGACAAATTTACCCCGACTGACTATAAAAAAAACCATAAATTGGTACATTTATGACAAATTTACCCCAAACTAATTTATTCGATTGCAAAAAACCCTAAAATGGTAAATTTGTGACAAATATACCCTATGCTAAATTGGATTAATACCACAAAAAAATCAAAAAAATTGTAAATTGTGACAAACGGAGCGTAAAATCCTAAATTGGTATACCGATCAATTGTCACGTGTCATTTAACTTAATAATTTGAGAATAAAATTTAACAAAAACTAACAGAGGGTAAATTTGTCATAAGTGTATCAGTTTAGGGTAAATTTATCAAAGGTATACCAGTTTGGGGTTTTTGGTGGTCAAAAAATAGTTTGGAGTAAATTTGTCATAAGTGTACCAGTTTGAGGTTTTTTAGGGTATTAACCCATTAGAATTTAACGATAATTAATGGATATTACATTTATCCCAATTGTATCAATTTGGGGTTTTTGATAGTGAAAAAGTTAGTTTAGAATAAATTTGTTACAGTTATATTAGTTTGAGATTTTCTATAGTATTAACCCTACTAAATATGTTTTGGGAAAAATTTTGGAGGGTAAAGAAAATATTAGTGTAGAAAAACCAGGTGGCAAAAAGAGAGGGTGAGGGAAGTTATTTTTGTTGTCGTTATTCAAGAAGTGTAGAATTTACTTTTACTTGTAAATTTCTCGAAAATATTGTCACAAAGGAAATATAAATTTAAAAAAAAAAAGAGGTGGAAAATGAGCAAGCGAGGGAAATTATTGTCATTATTGTTTTTTTTTTAAAAAAGGTGAATTACTTTAATCTGTATATTTCTCGTAATATCATGTTAATATAGAACAATGTTTTTATTATGCTTGTAATAGTATTACGTGACTTTGGACAAACTCTCAATAGAAGCCCCTAATTAATAATAATAGAAAAAAAAAAAAAAAGACAGAGCTTATGCTTAAAAATTCAGAAAGAACGAAAAGTATCGATCTCATTAAGAAGAGAAATATTCAAATACAAATAACCTCTCGATAAGAGATAAAAATAAGAACGAAAATTTTTGATCTCATTAAGATGGGAAATATTCAAATACAAACAACCTCTCAATAAAAGATCAAAATTAGTACAACCACGTATGAGTTAATTATTCACGACATTTTTGTGCATAATTAAGACTTGAATATGGATTTTCTTGAAAATGGTCAAAAACCAAAAGTAGCCAGTGAATTTGGCAGAGATAAGCAAATCGAAGTATTAACAAAATTTCAAATAATAAAGGATGAGATTATTTCCATTCCTTACATAATTAAATTTGTAATTTAAAGTGATGGCTTTTTTCCTTTTATTTTTATTGAGGGTCTACTCGTCATAGTTTAGCTTTTCACACGTTTTTTTTATTACTTTATTAAGAATTATCGTAATGCATTTTTTGTATTCCCATAACATTTTACATGCTTTATGTAAAACTATCTCATCAATAATAAAGAAAAAAGACAAAATTCTTTGATATGGTAAAAGACTTTAAAGTTTCTTCTTCAACATTGCTCTTATAACTTACGATCTTTTTTGTCTATTTCATCCCAAAAGCTCACTTTCTTGATTGAATTTTTAATTTTTTTTTAATCTGATTAAACTAAAATATTTGTCAAGTCTCTTACTATATTAAAGAATTTTTTTTTTCCTTTAATATTGGCTACACACTTTTACACAGAGCAGAGCATGTAAGCCACCATGCATAGTCCCGTTTTGATGTGGACATCGAGCCATATCGAGGAGGAGGTGCTAGGGACCCATTGTCTATTCCTACTGGTTCGATTACTCGAGCGCGGGCCAAACTTGGCGTCATGGTTCGTGATCTTTGGCGTGAAGATGACCTTGGATCAAATCTTGAAGAATCTTGGAAATCTTGGTGCAATTTAATTATCTGGTCACCAAATAATTGACCAAGTCAATTTATATATATTCTTGTTTAAGAATATTCTAGAATAGGAATATTCTAGAATATGACGCATTAGATCTTTAGGGTTGGTTTTTAGGGTTTGTGTGGCAGCCTATATAAAGGATTTGTCAAATTTCTTTGGGGACAGATATATTTTATATTTTTGAGGAAAAGAATTGAGAGGTTCTCTTTTTACTGTTCTTTTGAGGACTTGACCTAATCAAGATTCTCTTGTGGCGGTCAATTCGACTTATCGAGCGAGATAGCGAATTCTTTCGCTCGTGGCGTCTATAACGTTGGTTGGTTGACACGTGTTCGTCAACAGGTCACATTCATACCGAGGTTGCCAATCACAGGTTTGATTGGAGATCGAGGTTTGTAATTCGCACCATTTGGGCCTTCGTAGAACGATCCTTCCACAACGATTCACATCAGTTTGGTATCAGAGCTTGCTTCTACAAGGTCTATTTATCTTTAATTTTCTGTTGATATTCAGCAATTTGAGATTTATTGAGTTAAGGTTTCGGTTTTAGCTAATTTAGGGATCCGATTGCTTTTGTGCTTCCATACGTAGTTGTTTGCTGTTAGTTTTAAATTTTCTTTTCTAGCATCTTAAATTGTATATGAGATCGTAAAAAAAAAAAGGTAAAAAAAAAAAGAAGAGAAAGAAAACGCACCAAAAAAAAAAAGTGTGCAAGACAAAAAAAAAAAAAAAAAACAGATTCGGAAAAAAAAATTAGCCGAACAAAAAAAAAAATCAAGAATGCGACTTGTTTGTTAGTAAACCAAATTGAAACAAAATCAATAGTGATTTGCGTTTCAATTGGAATTTCGAAAATTGTACTTGTTGGTTTGAAATTGTTACTTGTTGAAACAAAATCAATAGTGATCTAATATTGTTTAATTAGTTTGATTGATTGTCGTGAGGGGGTTGAGAGACAGGTTTTGAGTCCAATAAAGAGCTTGTGAAAAGAGAATACGAGAGGAAAAAGGCAAGAGTGTGTAAACTTAATTGAGGGTGGAAAAAGCCTAGACTCGAGTTAAACACGAGAGGAGTGACAAACATCTCGAGAGAAACACGTGAGGGAGCGATTGGTGATGATTTTTTTTTAGACTAACGTTTACTTGCAGGTCTAAAATATGTCGCGCGAAGAAAGCGTAAATCAACGGGAAGTTGACTCCATACGAAGGGATGAAGCGCTCGTAGAAAGCATCCAGCAATTGAGGACCGTAGTGGAGGAGCTTAGTGGCTGAATGATGGGAAATGGCATGAGGGTTGATGGTGACCGAGAGATACCCTGAGGAAGGCCGCAACATCAGCGAGATGCCTCTAGAACACAACATAGAAGGCAGCGGCAATATAATGATGATGAGGCCGACATGGAGGATGATCGAGATGCTCGATTTAAAAGGTGGAATGGAGGCCGAAGGTTTAGACACCGAGGAGATGATGAACTTGGCAACATCAAGATGAAGATTCCTTCCTTCCAAGGGAAGAATGATCCCGATGCGTATCTAGAGTGGGAGAAACGCATGGCGATGGTATTTGATTGCCAACGATACTCTGAGCTCAAAAAGGTAAAAATTGCAGCTGTTGAATTTACTGATTATGCTATAATTTGGTGGGATCAACTTGTGACTAGTAGGAGGCGCAATGGTGAAAGACCGATAGAGACGTGGGATGAGATGAAAGCGGTGATGAGGAGGCGTTTTGTGCCAAATCATTACCATCGAGATTTGTTTCAAAAGTTACAAAACCTCACACAAGGTAATAAGAGCGTGGAAGAGTATCACAAGGAGATGGAGATTGCCATGATCCGTGCTAATGTGATGGAGTATCGTGAGGCCGCAATGTCAAGATTTTTGAGTGGTTTGAGCCGGGACATAGTAAGGGTGGTAGAACTGCAACACTATGTTGAATTGGAGGAATTGGTGGACAAAGCCATCAAAGTTGAGCGGCAATTGAAGTTGGACCGAAATCACAAGAGTGGAGGAGGTTCAAATCAGAATTAGAGATCCAATTGGAAGAGAGATGAGAAGCCAAATTGGAGAGGAAACAACACCAAAACCAAAACTTCAACGGAGAAGGAGAGGGACAGTAAAGTTGGAACGAATCCGGTTTCAGGTAAAACCAAAAACCCTAACACTAGAACTCGTGAAATTAAATGTTTTAAGTGTTTGGGCATGGGTCATATGGTGAATCAATGCCCTAATAGGAGGGTGATGATCATGACTGGACATGGTGTTATTGAGTCGGAAAGTGAAAGGGAAGAAGAGGATGATGAGATGCCACCATTGGAGGATTGTAGTGATGGAGAAGTGGCTATAAAAGGAGACTTATTGGTGGTTAGGCGTTCTCTGAGTGTGCAAGTAAAGGAGGAGGAGCATCACCAACAAAGAGATAATTTGTTTCATATAAGATGTGTGATGAATGGTAAGATCTGTAGTATGATAATTGATGGAGGTAGTTGTGCAAATATGGCAAGTTGTATTATGGTGGATAAGTTGGGTTTGAAGATGACAAAGCACCCTAGGCCTTATAAACTTCAATGGTTAAATGATAGTGGTGAGGTGAAAGTATCGAAGCAAGTTCGAATTCCATTTGAGATAGGGAGATACAAGGACGAGGTAAAGTGTGATATTGTACCTATGCAAGCGGGTCATATCTTACTTGGAAGACCGTGACAATATGATCGAAAGGTACATCATGATGGGTTTACTAATCATTATTCATTGTTGATGAATCAAAAGACTTATACCTTGGTACCAATAACACCTAGTGAGGTGTATCAAGATCAACTAAAGTTACAACGAGAAGCCGAGAGAGAGAGAGAGAGAGAGAGAGAGAGAGAAAAGGTGAGAAATTCGAGGGCTTGCGTGGTGTGTCTGAGACGCAAGGAAAAGGAGAGGTCGAGAGCAAGATTGTGGTAAAAACCGAGGGAAAAGAAGAGAGAAAAGAAAAGAGGCAAAATAATTTTTATGTAAAATCAAGTGAAGTGAGGAGAGCCTTAGTTCTAGATCGACCAATGCTTGTACTTATGTACAAGGAAGTTTTGTTCTCTACTAACGATCTTGACCCAAGTTTGCCTAGTCCTATTGTGTCTTTATTGTAGGAATTTGAAGATGTCTTTCCTGATGAACTTCCTGGAGGGATACCACCGATTCGAGGCATAGAATATCAAATTGACTTGATTCCTGGTGCGCCATTACCTAATCGACCCGCATATCGAAGCAATCCCGAGGAGACAAAGGAACTTCAGCGGCAAGTTAGCGAACTATTGGAACGGGGGTATGTGAGAGGGAGTCTTAGCCCGTGCGCCGTCCCTGTTTTGTTAGTGCCAAAGAAGGATGGAACTTGGCGAATGTGTGTCGATTGCCGAACAATCAATAATATTATGGTAAAGTATTGACATCCTATTCCTAGGTTAGATGACATGTTGGATGAGTTGCATGGTTCTTGCGTTTTCACTAAGATCGATTTGAAAAGTGGCTATTATCAAATTAGGATGAAAGAAGGTGATGAATGGAAAACTGCATTTAAGACCAAGTATGGATTATATGAGTGGTTAGTAATGCCATTTGGATTAACTAATGCACTGAGAACGTTTATGCGACTTATGAATCATGTTTTGCGTGCTTTTATTGGTTGATTTGTGGTTGTCTATTTCGATGACATCTTGATTTATAGCCGAAGTCCTGATGACCATATTGAGCATGTGTGAGTTGTCTTATTGGTTTTAAGGGCCGAGCAATTATACGCTAATCTAAATAAGTGCTCTTTTGTTACCAATGAATTAGTATTTCTAGGATTTGTTGTTAGTGCTAATGGTATACAGGTTGATGAAGAAAAGGTCAAAGCAATCCGTGAATGGCCAACGCCTAAGACCATAGGAGAGGTGCGTAGCTTTCATGGATTGGCGAGTTTTTATCAACGATTTGTGAGAAATTTCAGCACCATTACCGCACCTTTAACTGAGGTTATCAAGAAGCACGTGGGTTTCACGTGGGGAGAAGAGCAAGAGAAAGCATTTAATATGCTAAAAGATAAGTTAACTAATGCTCCTTTGTTATCTTTGCCGAATTTCAGTGCTGCTTTTGAAATCGAGTGCGATGCTTCTGGTACAGAAATTGGAGCCGTGTTGATGCAAGGGGGCATCTCATAGCTTATTTCAGCGAAAAATTGAGTGGAGCAACATTGAATTATCCTACATATGATAAGGAGATGTATGCTTTAGTGTGAGCTTTGGAGACTTGGCAACATTATTTATGGCCAAAGGAGTTTGTGATCCACACCGACCATGAGACCTTGAAATACTTGAAAGGGCAGCAAAAGTTGAATAAAAGACATGCCAAATGGATCGAGTTCATTGAGACTTTTCCATATGTGATCAAGTACAAGAAAGGTAAGGAAAATGTAGTAGCCGATGCACTTTCTCGAAGGTATGCGATTCTAACTATTTTAGAAGCAAAGTATCTAGGTTTTGAGCATATCAAGGGCTTATATACTGATGATGATGACTTTGGGAGAGTGTATGAAGCATGTGAACACGCTGCATTTGATAAATTTTATAGGCATGAAGGTTATCTTTTTCGTGAAAACAAATTATGTTTGCCTAAGTGTTCTTTGCGTGAATTGTTGGTGCAAGAAGCGCATAGTGGTGGTTTAATGGGGGCATTTTGGCATTAATAAGACTTATGAAGTGCTGTATGAACATTTTTATTGGCCACATATGAAGAGAGATGTCACACGTGTTTGTGAGAGATGCATTGCTTGTAAGCAATCGAAGTCTACAACTAAATCGTATGGCTTGTATACATCATTACCTATTCCAACGCATCCTTGGATTGATATTTCTATGGATTTTGTGTTAGGATTGCCTAGGTCTAAGTATGGTAGAGATTCTATTTATGTGGTTGTTGATCGGTTTTCAAATATGGCTCATTTTATACCTTGTCATAAAACTGATGATACATCTCATGTTGCTAATTTGTTCTTTAAGGAGGTTGTACGTTTGCATGGCATGCCTAGATCGATTGTTTCAGATCGAGATTCTAAATTTCTTAGCTACTTTTGGAAAACATTGTGGAAAAAACTAGGAACACGGTTGTTATTTTCTACTACTTGTCATCCACAAACCGATGGTCAAACCGAGGTAGTTAATAGAACTTTAGGGGTATTGTTGCGTGCTATTATTAAAAAGAACATAAAATCTTGGGAGGATTGTCTGCCACATGTTGAATTTGCATATAATAGGAGCATGCATTGTGCTACTAAATTTACACCATTTGAGGTTGTCTATGGTTTTAATCCATTAACTCCACTAGATTTAACCCCTTTACCTGTTGATGAGCGTGTGGATTTAGATGGAGCAAAGAAAGCTGAATTTGTCAAGGCGTTGCATGAGAAGACGCGCGCAAATATTGAATGCAAGACTGAGCAATATGCAAGGCAAGCCAACAAAGGGCGCAAGGAAGTGGTGTTCGAACCCGGCGATTGGGTTTGGGTTCATATGCGCAAAGAGAGATTTTCTGAACAGCGACATTCTAAGTTATTACCACGAGGGGATGGACCATTCATGGTTTTGGAAAGAGTTAACAATAATATTTACAAGCTTGATCTTCCAGGTAAGTATGACGTTAGTGCCACATTTAATGTTTCTGACTTGACTCTTTTCGATGTCAGTGATGATTTGAGGATAAATCCTTTGCACGGGAGAGGGAATGATGTGGACATCGAGCCATATCGAGGAGGAGGTGCTAGGGACCCATTGTCTATTCCTACTGGTTCGATTACTCGAGCGCGGGCCAAACAATTCAGGCAAGCTGTTGGCGTCATGGTTCGTGATCTTTGGCGTGAAGATGACCTTGGATCAAATCTTGAAGAATCTTGGAAATCTTGATGCAATTTAATTATCTGGTCACCAAATAATTGACCAAGTCAATTTATATATATTCTTGTTTAAGAATATTCTAGAATAGGAATATTCTAGAATATGACGCATTAGATCTTTAGGGTTGGTTTTTAAGGTTTGTGTGGCAACCTATATAAAGGATTTGTCAAATTTCTTTGGGGACAGATATATTTTATATTTTTGAGGAAAAGAATTGAGAGGTTCTCTTTTTACTGTTCTTTTGAGGACTTGACCTAATCAAGATTCTCTTGTGGCGGTCAATTCGACTTATCGAGCGAGATAGCGAATTCTTTTGCTCGTGGCGTCTATAACGTTGGTTGGTTGACACGTGTTCGTCAACAGGTCACGTTCATACCGAAGTTGCCAATCACAGGTTTGATTGGAGGTCGAGGTTTGCAATTTGTACCATTTGGGCCTTCGTAGAACGATCCTTCCGCAACGATTCACGTCACGTTGGCTGAATATTTGATAAGTGAAATAAGTTCATTATATGGCAATGAAAGGTGCACCTTAACACAAACCTAAGGGGCACAACCAAAAGTCACATCAACCAAGAGCTTGATTGGATCTACAGTTGCTTTTTTTAGGTCTTGTGGGTTTTATGAAATGGCTGCCAACTTAACCATTGAAAAGAGGATCATTAGACTTGTTAAACGGATAGGTTGGATCGGATTTGAATCGAATCAAAGATGTTTTGACTGAAATTGACCACTTTCATATAGATGCATGAATGAAATGAGAAAAAAAAAATAGGACGAAAGTTTGCTTCTCATGAATTGGTGATGAAGAGAATAAAAAGATCTCTCTGGTCAAATATATTTGATGTCCATGAGTATCCTACTTGGAAATTAAAGGTCTAATTTGATTTCAAAGATGCTAATCTCGGATGTGCGAGAAGGAACTAATAGAATGATAGGTAGTATATGAATTTTTCAAACGTTTGATCGATAAAATCTTGGAAGTCCAAAATCTAACTCGAACGGTAATATATTGTTTATTCCTTTTGAAGAGGTGTCTTTTGAGCGAAAAGACATGTCCATCTATTCAAAAGATGTCCTTTTTAGAGGTGTGCAACCGGACCGGGTATACCCGGGAACCGAATCAGCCCACCTGAAATACAGGGTCAGGAACTGATTCCTATTGAAATCGATCTAGAAACCAGTTCCCAAAATTCAGAACCAGTTTAAACCGGTCTGGGAACTGGGTCTGATTGATTACCTACCTAGGAACCGGTTCCCAGACTAGTTTTGGAACCGGTTTGAATAACCGGTTTTGTAAGTATAGGTCCAAAACTTTTTTTTCTCTCCTTATTTCTATTCTTAATCCTGCAATCACATGGCGTTTTTCCTCTTGACTCTCTCAAACATGCACGGCACTCCTCCTTTGTCGTTCCTCTTCCTCACTTGCTTCCCTTCCTCATCGGCTCCCTCTCGCACCGTCCGACGGACGAACGATGTTTGTCACTGCCAAATTCTTATATATCACATGGATTGGCTTGCCTAATTTCTCTTTTGTAGGAGGAGTTATGCTTGCATAAATGAGTAGTTTCATGTAGTAGTTGTAGGAATAAGATTAATATTATATCCATGTTTGTTGCTAATTCTTTGCCTTATGATTTTATTTATTATAATTAGCATTGTGGATCCTTAATTTTTCATTTAGTTAAAAAGTTCGAGTATTTATTTATTACAAATGATTAACATTTCAATACAAATTAGAATGATTACGTTATTTTTTCGCATATTAATATAAAATTCGAAGTCGTATATGATATCGAGAAATTATAAAAATGTTCTAATGGAAACAAGTAGGGGTGAGCAGCGGTCTAGGGTCGACCCTGGACCGACCCTAGACCGGCCCAACCCTATCGGTCCTGGTCCGGTTCCCAAGGGGACTAGGTCAATCCTTCGTCTTGAAATTCCAGGACTAACACTGTATGGGTTGGTCCTTGGTCCTAAGAGTTTTGGGTCGATCAAACCCTGGACCAACCTTGTATATTATATTATATTATATCATATTATATTATTTATAATTCTTTTATATATTCAAACCTAAGTAAAATGTCTGTTATATTATATTATATTGAGATGTTCTATCAATAGCACTAATAGTAATTTCAATTTAAAACTTTTGTTGAGTATTAATTATGTGTCGTTTGTTTTGTTTTCAGGTGTTTAGAAGTTCAAGTGAATTAACAAGATATGAAGTTATATATTCATGGTTTATATTAAGTATTTTGAACTTTTTATGGTTTAATTGTATTTTACTAATGAATTTAGCTGCACTTTGCTTTTCAATTTGTGTCAAGTGGTAGAACTTTTTGAAGAGTAAAGTAGTACTGCAGTTGCTATGGTGATTTGCTAGTCAAATGGTGTGAAGCTCATTTTTTGGTTAAGTGGACTCTACATAATCAAATGCAGGAAAACGCTTTTGCATATGGTGTTATGAATATTAAAGATAGATGATTACAAGAACTTTCTATCTTGTCCCATATCTCGATGATCGGTTAGTAGGTACGAAATTTCTATTATTGTGTCATCTTAAATTTTCTAAATATGTATTGGTATTTATAGTTTAGTTGCATAATGCCGCATTATTGATGGATGTGTAATTTGAATTTGTAGATTTGCTTTTTTTAGAGAGTATAAAAATAAGACGAAAAAAATTATCGATCGGTCTCGGGTTGACCTTGGAACCAGACCGAACCCATTGGGTCGGTCTGGTCCTTGGTCCTAGGCTCAATAGGGTCAATCCTCGGTCCTAAAAATTGAGGACCGACACTGTACGGGTTGGTCCTAGGGTTAAGGGGTGGCCCGGACCAAGTCGGACCACGCTCACCTCTAGAAACAAGGTTAATCCTGGAACTAGACCGGAAAAACGTGGTGAGTCAAGTATAGGGTCCAATACAAACAGGGTGAGTTAAGTATATTGTCCAAAAAAAGGGAATTAATTATAATAGGATCAGGTATAGGGTCCAAGTCTAGACCCTATTCACTCTGGACCCAATCGCCCTTAGTCTTTTTGAATGAAACATAATCAATTATAAGGGAATGGATGAGTGTTCCACAGCTAATTAATTACAACATCATAATCAATCATCCTTGATTTTTCTTCATTGAATTCTCTTAGCTTGAACCTTTCATGAAATTCAAGGCAAGTTCTAAACGAAATCTCGAGTGCATTGCTTTTCCCATGATTTGGTGGCTTTGTCGTATCCTAGAATCGTAAGCAACTTAGTAGAGGCAAACGTCACCTTGCATGGAGAGAGACTGTCAATGTCGGTGTGGGCAATGATGATGTTAGTGACAACACATCAATGTCACCGGCAAAGAGCGTTAAAAGAACAGCTCCTTTATCACTCTTGTTCTCCTATTTTGGGTTTTAAGAAACTGATATCAGTGAGTAACATAATTTTCGTACAACACTTACTTGAATATTATACATAATTAAACGCTTTAGCACTTAAAATAATCGGTTGAAAATTATAATACTCAAGTGAACCATTTTTTTTAGTTATGGCATTTAAGTGACAAGAAAAATGATTATGGTATGCAAGTGACCACTGTATGAAAGTTATGATATTTGTGGTGTTCTTTTCCTTTTTTTTTTTTTTTTTTTATGTTCATTTTTCATTATTTGGTGACTTTGCCATCCTATTGTTATTGAACTGAAATTTAGATTTTTTAAACGCTTTCTCAATTTTTTATCTTTTAATACTAGAAGTCATCATGCTGGAAGTCACATATGCATAATTAAGTGTCTTAATCACCAAAGAACTCCATTGAAGTCAAGAAAAAAGAAATATTCGAGAGCCTCATTGCCAAAATTGCATAAGTTAATATCGATTCCATTTGATTAATCGCATTGCAACAACTTGAAAAGTGAATATCACACTCCAGGTCTTCTTGAGCTTTGCTTCCGCGTTACCGCTTCATCTGCATCTTTGGATACGTTTGGTTCAGCATTATTAAAGGGCTTTCAACCTCCAAAGCCCCTCGACGAAATGCTGAACCGTTTGGTAACCATTTTGAAATAGCTTTCAAGTAAAAGTCAGCATTGGGAAGGCTGAAAATCCAATGCTAGTAGGGATTAGTTTTGAGCTTTCCGCATTTGGCCAAATCTTGAAACTTTTTTTTTTTCCAAAACTATCATCACTCATTATTCAAATTTCTTATTTTGCCCTTGTTATTATTTTTTTAAATGCCAAAATAATGCTAAAAAAATCAAACTTACATAAATGATAAAAAATTAAATATATTTTGGTCTTTTAAAAATTATTTATATATTTGATTTTTTAACATTATTGTCAAAATTTAAATTTAAAAAGTTACATACATTATTTTCTTTAATTTTAAACAAATAAAAATTTAAAAATTTGACGAAGGATTTGGTCTTTTAAAAAAAAAAAGATTTATATATATATATGTGTGTGTGTGTGTGTGTGTGTGTGTGTGTGTGTGTGTGTGTGTGTGTGTGTGTGTGTATTTGATTTTTTAGCATTATTGTCAAAATTTATATTTAAAAAGTTGCATACATTATTTTTTTCAATTTTAAACAAATAAAAATTAAAAAATTCCACTGTAGTGTTTGGTCTTTTTAAAAAAGAAAATATATATATATATGTATTTGGTTTTTTTCGCATTATTTTCAAATTTATATTTAAAAAGTTGCATACATTATTTTTTTCAATTTTAAACAAATAAAATTTAAAAATTTTGACGAAGGATTTGATTTTTTTAAATATATAAATGTATTTATTTGATTTTTTTAGCATTATCGTAAAATTTTATATTTAAAAAGTTGCATACATTATTTTTTTTTCAATTTTAAGCAAATAAAAATTAAAAAATTCCGATGAAGGGTTTGGTTTTTAAAAAAATTATATATGTATTTGATTTTTTTAGTATTATTGTCAAAATTTATATTTAAAAAGTTGCATACATTATTATTTTTCAATTTTGAACAAATGAAATAAAAAAAAAACTAATATTAATTGCTTAAAGGGCTTTTCAAATGCATTTCCTGCCAAACGGCATTTCTCTCAAAATTATTTCTCAAAGCATAGTTTACCAAAAGGTCTTTGCATTTGTCTAAAGTCCTTTAGGCTAAACTGCTTTGGATTTTCTCAATGAGCTTTCAAAATGCTAATTCTTCAGCTGCAGTTGATCACATTATATTGGAACAACTCATGAATGATTCCATATAAAGTCTAGAATCGAATGAAATTCATCAACTTCGTAAGTCGTTTTCAAACAAAGATGCATTTTGTAGGAGCGTGACAATTATGGGAGCCTTCCTTTTTAGCGCAATACACGGGAAAGAACTAACTAGTAATCAAAGAATAATTTGTCATCATCATGGTAAGTTTGTAAGAATACTGTACATGTTTGATGGAATGTAGTATTTGCTGTGTTTGAGGGAAGATGAAGCGTTCACCAATTAGGCTCCAATGGCAAAGGAAGGCTCACCACCAAAGAATTAGATAAAAGCCCGCAGGAATCAATCAACTAACAGCAATTACCATACATTGTCAACATAAGATCTACATGCATATAATTGAGAATGCACCTCATGAACTAGGGAACATTAAAATAGAAAATCATCTAAATTAGTAAGCCTACTCAAACTTAGAAACATCCCTCTAGCCTTAACCCAGCCTAATCAACCTTTATGCTTCAACTTCTTCTAAAAACTCCATCCTGCACATTTTCTCCTTACCAGACCCATTGGATCATGTTATGGCTAAAGTCTCCCGTTACTTCATAAATATTAAATGGGTTTGGGTCACTTATGAGGTTTGAGGTGGATTTGTGAGTTGATTATCTTCCTTGAAATTTGATACTCTGGCATCACTAAACAATTTATGCTCGTAGATAATTGTTTATTGATAATTGTCAACCTTACAAGAAAATTATCAAGCACGCTTAAGAAGTATCATCAAAAAACATGTTAGGATACTTTTGAAGAAAATAGTCATGTGACATTTCCCACAAGGAAATTGTCCAAAAAGTCATAAACTTAATGTATAACATTTGATTTAGTCATAAATCTTTTAACTATACCAATTTAATCCCAAATATTCTGACAACTTGCAAATTTAATCATAGATATTTCAATTGTACCAATTTAATCTTAAACAGTTAGATGATTTGTCAATTTAGTCCTAAACCATTTAATGCTTTGCCAATTTAGTTTTTCCAGCTTATTTTGCTCAAAAATCAACAATGTAGCAAATTAGTTAGCATCAATTGTCTTACATAGCCGATGTTAACAAGCTTGAAATTTTTGTGATGTTATGATTTTTTCCTTTTTCCTTTTTCCTTTTTCCTTGATTTCTTGTTTTTCCTTTCACGGGCCTCAAGCGAGGGTGGCCCACATTGGTGTAATTAAGGGCCCTTCCCAAGGGCCAGCGAGAGTGACCATGTCCAACCTTGGCATGGTTGACCCTCAATCTTGCAAGGTGGCCCTTGCCTAAGGCCAATGAAGGGAGAAAAAGGAAAAAAAGGAAAGGAAAAGAAAGGGAAAAAAGAAAAAATTACAAACAATTATCCACATCAGCATTGATTGTTCTAGAGGTCGGTGTTGACTAGACCATCAAATAAGTGATTTTTTGTAAAAATTAGTATAAGGTTTAAATAGGCAAATTGTTAAAAAGTTTTTGACTAAATTAGCAAATCATTAAAATGTTAGTATTCAATTGGCACAATTGAAAGGTTTAATGCAAAATTGATAAATTGTCAAAAGATTTAGGATTAAATTGACGTAATTAAAAAATTTAAGACTGAATTGACTATTGTAAAATAAGTCTTCCTTCTTTGCAAATTTTTATTGATTTGTACTTTTCCGTAACTTAAATGGAAGGCCACGATTGCCTCTAGTCTTCCTTGTCCTATACTTTCTTTTCTAGAATCAACGAAAGACCACTCACAACTTTTGTTGATTCACATATCAATCCATATATATCTGAAAGCTATCTTGTCCTCAATTCAAATGGTAGTCTTAGGTAGCTGCAATATGAATCGGGCTACCTAATTCAACCTCCCCAACACAGTCCAGACGTTTTTCATGGTGGATGGAGGGGCGCAAATCGTAGATCGCCTAAGCTTTTGATGGATAGATCTCAGTACCCCTACTGATGACGATAAATCCGCTCAAATTTTCTAGAGGTCATCCTTAATATGCAATTTGTGGGGTTGAGGAGAGATTTAAACTCTCACAAAAGGTCAAATAGCTTCCTTAAGTGATCTTTCCCTACCACAGGATTCATATGAACGTAGACCTCAATCTTTTTAAAGAACATGTCATGGCAAAGCGTGACCCTGGCCAGTTAATTAGTTGCCCTTGTGTTCTTGAGGCCGAATAGCATCACCTTCTAACAAAAGCCCCCCTTAGAGTGATAAATGTCGTCTTACTCTTGTCTTCACTCATTGACTCTGATCTAATTGTATTCGGAGAATCTGTACACGAAGGAAAACTGTTCGAAACCAGCTGTATCGTCCACCAAAACATCTACCCTAAACTAAAATAAAAGAATAATTAAAATCTCTTTTTCTAATTTTTTTTTTTACCCTATGACATATGTTCAGCAAATTTTTAAATTTAAAACTTGAAAGTCGCTTGGGCCCAATTTATAGATCTTTGTTTGGACATGTTCTATCCTCAACAGGTTACAACCCCAAATAATGCATCCGCAAAAGTACATGTAAAAAGTGCGTTATCAAAATATGTTAGCTAGTTATTTTCCTTGTGTAAATTCTAAAAAGTTTCGGATTTCTAGATTCCTTTAAAATCGCTTTGCAGTGCTTATCTACTCACATAATTGCTCAGTGGGGGCAGTATCAGGAGACTATCAAAGTTGAATAGAAAAGGCATTTCATTTACTAATGAAGAATCATGTACAAGTCCAACCGTTGCTGTTCAAAAAACTAATGTCTATACAAAAACGACAGAGACCAAAAACTGGGATCGCGGTGCAGACAATAGCAGGTCCCGTTTCTTGCTTCAAATCACATTCCACTTGCGTCAGGGCAAGGATGACATCGTCTTCCTTGCAAAATTTGAACTCCAATGTCAATATTCTCTCTTCTACTTAGCATGACTCCATCAAATGAGGAAGCTGCTCTTGTTGGCTCTTTGGGAGATCCAACCAGTTCCAAACAGTCAACATCCCCGTGGCGTCTCCCGTGAAGAAAAGGCCTCCAGGAGCTGTTTGAAGAGTCCTAATTTCTCGTCTTGAGAATATCTTGCCCCTTTCAGTGAACCTGGAGTACGATGCATGAAGTCAGCCAAGCAGAAGAAGATAACAGTCTTCACCGAGAGACAAGGATGTCAAACCAATTAGAGAAATTTTTTTTGGACTTACGATGGGAGCTCATACAAGCGAACAGTGTTGTCAATGCAAGCGCAAAGGAGGACTGGCTTACCACCCGCATCACTCATCCCTGACAGTGCAAGAATACCCTGTGCCGGACAAAATGATATTTGCAACATCAAGATATGATATTACATCAATTCCATGAGACTAGGAGTACGGTAAGAAACTGACAAAGCATGGACAGGTGAAAGATGAAAATTCATGTCTTTGCCACATAGAGCAAAAACATGGAAGAAACTTGACATTATGCCTATATTACAAAGATTCATTCTACATTATTCAAATAATTATTTTTATTGGAGGAAATACAATTAAAAAAGAGCAATAAGACCCATGTTTGTGATCTAAGATAGTAAAACAAGTCCATGCACTTCACACATATGAAGTCAACAACAAAAAAACACAAATTCACCCTTATTGTCTAAACTTTTTCCTTCTAGTAGCATCATCAACCACAACATACCATAATCCTCACAAGTGCCAAAATAAATAAATAAATGAAAATTAGAGAGCAACATACATGGTCCTCATGATGTGTATACACAACTTCCAAGCTGCCTCCTTCAGTGGCACCCCAGACCTTAACTGTCTGATCCAATGAACATGATATCAAGTACTGGTCCCAGCAAAGAAGTGACATCACCACATCAGTGTGTCCAACAAGTTCCTGAACACACTCCAGAGTGTGCAAGTCCCACACCTGCGGGGGAGAAAATACAAAAGATGTGAAGGGTCAGGACAATACTACATACAGTAGAGCTGGGCAGAAAAATAAGGAGAGGTTGTAGCAAACCAATAAAAGTGATGCAAAGGAAAACATAAACTGTGAGGGACAAGCCATGGCCTTCACAGGACACACAACTACCTAATCGGGGGGAGTGACATCTATAATAAACCAGCTTACCCTTATGGTCTGGTCAATGGAACCTGAATACAACCGGTCACGTCCAACAGTTAATGATACCACGCCCTGAGTGTGACCCCTGAGAGGCGCAGCCATCTGAAAAGGATCAGCCTCACTACCTCCTTTCCACACCAAGATAGTGCCATCCTAGAAGCAAAATTTGTTCAGTGTAATCATCAAAAGACCAATATAATTTCATACAAGTGTCAACAGAATGAGGCAGTCAGTGATCACAGGAATGTTGACCTAGGTGGGCCACACATGAAGAAGAAGAAGAGAAGAATTTCAGGTCTAAACAAAAAATCCACCCTCACAATCAGCATCAATTGTTTTATCACAGAAGGAGATTCTAAAAAAACAGACTAGACAAAATTCCAGCAGATAAGTCACCAAAATTGATGTTAAATTCTTTCTAATAATAAATTACCCCGGCTCCGGCAAAAAGCATGTTATTATCAAAAGACTTAGGTGGGCCACACTTGAAGAAGAAGAAGAGAGGAATTTCAGGTCTAAACCAAAAATCCACCCTCACACTCAGCATCAACTGTTATATCACAGAACGAGATTCTAAAGAAACAGACTAGACAAAATTCCAGCAGATAAGTCACCTAAATTGGCATTAAATTCTCTCTAATAATAAATTACCTCCGCTCCAGCAAAAAGCATGTTATTACCAACTTCCATAGTGTGGACCTGTCCAACTAGTCCACTGATATCGTAACTAGCACCATTCTGGATATTCCATGCCTACAAGAGATACAAGAGAAAGCAATGAATTAAAGCTGAGCAGCTCACTGATTCAAGAATTGCCAAAGAAAATAATAACAAAGGCCAAAGGAGACCCAGTCAACCGCTCACCTTAACTGTATTAGGCATGCCGACAAACACCCAAGGACCTTCACAAGTGAAACACCCAACTTCTCCCCTGAGGTTGATCACTTGAACACATTGACCAGTGTGACAGTCCCAGATTCGTACTGTTCCATCTTTGCTTCCAGAGTAGAGCTTGGTAGATCCAGAAGGAAGTGCTATTCCAGAAACACTCTGTCATAAAAAGCATCAGGTGAGTACAAACCTACGTTTATGCCAGACAGGCAAAAAAAATTCAACATCTTGATTAGCACAGGACGGAAACAAATTGGAGTTTAACAAAACATTTGATGCAACCAAGTTTTCTCTATCCACAGTCTTGGATATAAGAGAGAACACAAAAGGCAAAAGCTGTAAATAGTACCTTTTTATGCCCCTCAAGCTTAGCCAGCATGGCAAAATCAACACCTTGAAACCATGAATGCAAGAAAGGACATGCATCGCCTTTCACACAATTGCCTGATATCCAGTGGCAGCAAACTTTTTCTTGGGGCATTTGAGGGTTTTTTTCTATTGATGAATTGCCTCTCTTTCTAGAAGATGAATTCGCTGAATTCACCGCACTAGATTCAGGGCCCTTCCCAGGGCAATCCTCAGGCATTGACAGCTTTGCAGCTCGATGGTAAACATTGCGTGGAAGAGATGCCTCATGCAAAAACCTGCAGGGATTCCGCTTGCACCTCCCTTCTAACCAGAAAGTGCAAACTCGGGGGCTTGTTGGTGCTGTTCGAAGCCGATTATAGTGAGCAGCTGATTTCTGTGTCCAACCCACAGTACTCCTTGCTGTCTTAATACCCATGCTATTATACAGAAAAACAGACAATCAATCCCTGAACCGAATAACCTATCCAAAGTCAACTCAAAGCTCGTTCTTGCAAGAATATCCATCGCAGAAAAACCAAGGTCCGCTGTAGCCAGCAATCCCAGGCAAGTCCCTTCCTCTATCACCAATAACACAGAATAAGGAACAATCGACCTATAAGAGAATGCATAACCATCTCGATCCATGATTTCCATCTCTTTCAGTTCCAACCAGATCAAAATCACCCAGAAACAGGATAAACTGAAAAATCTAGAACACGAATGACTCAATGGTACAACAACGTCACATTGTCCAAGCCCTTCACATGAAAACTTCCAGTCATGAAACCCAACTTCCAAACTCGCCATCCCAGTAACAGCCCCTCAAAATCAAGATAACAACTCCCCGATCCTTTCAGGCGGAAGAAAACCCGATTCCTTCGGGCTCAAGAAACCCAACAATCCCCGCGAACGAGTACCGAACGGAAGCCTGACGGCCCTCGTCGTCACCGGCGGAAACCCACCTTCCAGAAAACCCTCCGACGGCAAGCGGGAGATCGCCATCGTCAAAAGAAGATGATGAAACCCACCTAACGGAAACTTCCTCGCTACACTTCGCTAGAAACCGCACGGGGAGAGGCGTCGAAAGAAGCAAGCAAGCAAACCTGAGGAGACGCAAAGCGACGGACCCACGATCGCCCTCGAGTCGAAGAACGGAGATCGGCGATCGATGATCGGAAAGGCTCTGCCGAGTCGCGACGGCACGGCGAGAGAGCGACGGAGAGAGAGACGGAAAAACGGCGGAGACAACCTTTCTTGAGTGGAAATAGCCGTTGGCCTGGGCCTTCGTACATAGGAAGGCAAAGCGCGTACGCATCACGCGGCGTGGAAAAGATTTTCTTGATTTTTACAGTGGATAAGAGGAGAAAAAAAATAAATAAAAAGGGAAAGATCATTAAATATGACGTAAAGGATAAATTGCCCCAAGACATCTATTTAGGAAATGTTCAAATTTCAATTTCGAGGTGTTAGAGATTTACTGAATATGTTTTTGGAAAATTTTTAGAGGGCGAAGAAAATATAAATGCAAAAGAGCAGGTGAGGGAAGTTATTTTTGTTATCGTTATTTAAAAAGTGTGGGATTTAATTTTACTTGTAAATTTCTTGAAAATATTGTGGTGAAGGAGACATAAATGTAAAAAATGAGGTGGAAAAAGAGGAGGCAAGGGAAGTCATTTTCAGTATCGTTATTTTAAAAATTTTGAATTATTTTTATTTGTATATTTCTCATGAATATTATGCTGATATGGAACGACGTTTTTATCATGCTTGGAATAGTCTTGCGTGACTTTGGATAAATGCTCAATAAAAGCACGTAGACAAAAAAAAAAAAAAAAAAAAAAACAAAGCTTACGCTTAAAAATTGAGAAAGAACGAAAAGTATCGATCTCATCATGATGGGAAATATTCAAAGACGAACAACCTCTTGAAATATTCAAAGACGAACAATCATGCATCAGTTGCTTCATGACTTTTTTGTGCTTAATTAAGTCATGAATCGGGATTTTCTTTAAAATGGTTAGAAATCAAAAGTAGCCGATGAATTTGGCAGAGATAAGCAAATAGAAGAAACCATCGGCCGTGGTGGCTCTGCTGGGTAGGCTCGTGCCTTTGAAGGGAAAAGTCAGGTGTTCGAAGTCCCTGCAACTTGCAACGGGAGGCTGGCAGACCATTAGGTGTATTACGCGTGGCGCCCTAGTGGTGGGTCTTGGGCTAGCGTCACCTGGGGGTTTACGTGACGGCTGTCGGCCAAAGCGGTTCCTCCGGCACAAAAAAAAAAAAAATCAAGAAAATTGCAATTAATAAAGGATATGGCTATTTCCATTCTCTATATAATTAAATACGTCCCATTAACACTAAAAAGATTAAATTGCTCTTAATAATTCAAGAGCCGCACTATTTCTGCCATTTAAATGACTAAATCCCCAGTGGCCACCCTTCCAACATGGAAGGGAGAGGTGAGGGGTTTAAATCATCACCTTCTCAGGGGGATGGGGTGGGGACGCGTAAGTTTCAGGAGTGGGTTTCGACTCTCACGCCCTGCAAGAGGCAGGGCAAAAGTCTGAGAGTGAATGTAGAGTAGGAATAGAGTAGGACTAACAAAAAAAAAAAAAAAAAAAGGACTAAATCTACCCTTTTTTACTAAAAGGGCAAAATTGCCCTCAATCCTTCAATTGCAATTTCATGTAGTTAGCCCAAATTTATTCACTTTCTTTCCTTCTTATTCTATTTTTATTTCTACTTGCAATCAAAGAGATAATTCAGTCATCATCATAGTGATCGAGTGAGAGCCTAAATGGTGCATGGTAAGTTTGTGAGAATACTAAGCATATTTAATGGAACAAAAGTATTCGGTATGTTCGAGGAAAGATAACTTTGAGATAGAATCATTCGCCAACGAGTCTCCACCGGCAAAGAAAGGCTCACCACTAAAGAATTTGACAAAAGCTCGCATGAATCACTCAGTCGACTCAGAATCTATATGCATACATTTGAGAATGCATCTCACAAACTAGGGAACATTAAATTACCAAATCATTCAAATTAGGAAACCCACTCAGACATATAAACAACCCGCCAGCTTTGACAGCCAAATCAACCTTTATTCTTCAACTTCTTCTGAAAATTCCTTTGTGGACGTTCTCCTTATTGGACCCATTGGATCATCTATGGCCAAAATCTCCCGTTGCTTTCATAAATATCAAATGGGTTTGGTTGATTGATAAGGTTTGAGGTGGATTTGTGAGTGTATTACCTTCAATGAAATGTAATACTCCAGCATCACTAAACAATCTATATTAGTAGAAAATTTTTGGTTGATAATGGTTAATCTTGAAAGAAAAGTTATCAAGCAGGCTTAAGAAATATCATTGAAAATTCAATAGGATACTTTTGAAAAGAAATCGTCATGTGACATTTCCCTAGGGAAAATTGTCCAAAAGTCCTAACATTATTATATGATAACCAATTCAGTCATGAACTTTTTAATGATATCAATTTAGTGCTAAACCTTTCAATGGTACTAATTTAATCTTAAATTTTTTGGCAATTTACCAATTTAATCATTCCAACCAATTATGGCCAAAAACTATTGACATGGTGGTCTAGTTAGCGTTGGGCATTTTACATGGCACGGCCAGCGTAGGATGGCTAGCGTTGACATAAATAATTTTTACAAATTTGTAAAATTGTTTTTGTTTTCTTTTCTTTTTTAATGTGAAATATTGACATTAAAAAGTGCATCTTTTGTTCCTGTACTGGAATAATAAGGCCTAAGATAGGCATACAAAATCATCCGATGATCCACCGATCATCTCATCATTCTATATAAATAGAGCTTTGAAGCATGTCGGCTTCATTTTTGGCAAAATAAAAAACCTCTTCAAAAGAAGAGAGACAAGTCCATCATATCAAGAATCTTTTGCTTGGACAATTCGTGACCATCGCTCGAACTTTGATTCATGATTTACTACATGGATTACCGGCACAATAAGCATATAGAAAGAAGAATTTGAGGGGGGTAAGTATACTAGAAGTGCCAAAAGTTGTGTACGACGCTCACTTTGGTGCCAAAAGTTTATTTTTGATCACTTAAGTGTCAACAAATTTGAAAAATGATCATTTCAGTACCAACACCAATCTAATTGGTCGGAAATTCGACGTGATACTTTTTTATTAATTTTTGAAGCTGATGTGGCTCGTTGGAGAGTACAATCAGCATCCAAACAATAAAACGATGCCATTTGGCGTCTTTTCCCCAAGTAAGAACTCTAAATCCCCAAATTGAGAGAGAGAGAGAGAGAGAGAGAGAGAGAGAGAGAGAGAGAGAGAGAGAGAGAGAGAGAGAAGGCATGGGCTTCCTCCTTGTCTTCTTCCCCAAAGAATAACATCAGCAGCGGCACCAACAATGGCACCAGCAACGACACTAGCAGTGGCACCTTCTACCTCCTTTCTTCCTCCTCCTCCTCTGCCCTCGCCTCCTATTCTTCCCGCCACTTCTTGCCTGAGCAACAACCTCAGCCTCTCCTCGCTCACCTGGTCGAGCAACTACGATGGTAGCCAAGCGACAGCAGGCGAACGATAGTGGCCGAGGGTTGGCAGTCGGCGTTGGGCGAGGATCAGACAAAGAACCCTAATTTCAGTCCCCATATGAGCTATACGGTGTCATTTTTGTGAGGTTGTCCATGTATGATGGCAAAACGACGTCGTTTCTTAAGGAGGATGAAAAATTACGTCGTTTAAAAGCTACCACAACTTTTTTTTTAAATATAAAAGTGACGTAATTAATTTGGTTGAAATCTCTCGCCGGTGGTACCAAAGTGATTGTTTTTTCTCTAATTTGGCACTTAAGTGATCCGACGGAAACTTTTAGCACTAAAGTGAGCACCGTATATAACTTTTTGCACTTCTAGTGTACTTTCCCTTGAATTTGAGTCTTCAAATAGCTAGGATGAGTGTTTTTGATAGCTAGTCCTACATTAAAAGAGGGTCATGGCTCTTTTATCACGGTCTACCCCCTTTTTCCTAGAAAATTATCAAAAAAGTTTTAAATTTATTGTAGATATGCCAATTCAATCATAAACCTTTTAATTTGGACATTTTAGTTATAAATCATTTTATGATTTGTTAATATTGTCCCTTTTCCAATTTTTGTTGGCAATCACTAAACTAGACACTAACCGTTGTATGTAACACAACCAACACTAATGTAGACAACTTTTTGAATCATTAAAGTTTTCTTTTCTTTCTTTATTTAACCATCAGTAGATATGGATGCATTTCTCTTCTCTACTTCTCAGTGAGATATCCCAGAGTATCAACATTCCCACCATGATTATGGTCTATCGCTATTTGAGCGGCTAACAATTCGGAATGGATAGCCTTATCAACACCATGTTGTGGCGACTAGTTGTTGCCAACGACATTGTCAAGCTCTGGTTGATTCTTAGTTATTGTGATTGCACTTCCTCAAATCAAGTCATAATGGTCTTCTTAGGCATAACAAAAAGATATTTCACTAAAAATTAGTGAAATATGTTTCACCAAAGATTGGTCTTTGGTTTTTATTAAATTGGGTTCGATGGCAGTTCAGACAAGAATTGAATTACATAATAAGGATACAAAAAAAAAACAATTAAATTTAAAAGCAAAGGAAATGCAACTACAAAAACTAAGAAAATACATAACTTTGTGTTGATGATCATGGATCATTGATGTAACTTCTTATGAGCAGTTAATATTCTTCATGCCTTTATAAACAATTACAACTACAATCCATAAACATTAGGCTCTCTCATCGTATGCCTACCCAAGCAATTACAACTCTTTGAATGCCCTTGGACATTTTTTTTTTTTTAAGCGGTCCTACTTTATTGGTACTTTTAACTCTCACTCTCAGATTTTTACAATACCTCCTTGCAAAGCATGAGAGTCGAAACCCCACACTTAAAGTGTCATGCCTCATTGCAGAGCGTAGGAATTGAAACCCACACTTAAAACTAAATCATCTCCATTCCAACTCCCATGATAATATGGAAATTCAAACCTTTCACCTCCCCCTTCCCATGTAGGAAGAGTAACCACTGAAGCAAACCCTAGTGGTTGCCCTTGAACTTAACCATCAATCGGTTTCTTCATCTTCAATCACCATCTTTACTTTGTCTTCATTCCACTTCTAACACTTAAGTGATAATCATTGATCTATCGTCATTTTATGTTAACAATTGTATATCATGGTCATTAATAATCATCATAGTCATCAATAAGCGTTTCCTCTATCAATAATCGAGTAATAATCCAACGATAGTTAACATTAAGCTCTATATTCATTCAATATGATTCAAGTTGGCGTCATGTTCAAAAGAATTTGATTATTTTTGTGTCAACAATCTATATTGTTTAATTTCATGATCCAACACTTTGTAGCATGAGTTTTCCAGAAAACGAATATCTTCCACTTTATGTGTTGCACTAGAAGGTGCAAACTGTAGGTATTTTCACTACAAAGTATACAAGTTTGAAGAGCATGAGTCACCACTCAGATAATAGGAAGTTATCAATGATATACGTTAGGGTTAATACCACAAAAAACCTCAAACTGATACACTTATGACAAATTTACCCAAAATTAATTTTTTAACCACAAAAATCCCAAATGGGTACACCCAAGATATATTTACCCAAATCTAATATTTTGACAATTAAAAACCTTAAACTAGTATACTTGTGACAAATTTAACCCAAATTAATTTTTTGACAAATAAAAATCCAAAACTGGTATGTTTGTGACAAATTTATCCTAAACTAATTTTTTATCATCAAAAACCTCAACCTGGTATACTTGTAACAAATTTACCATTCGTTAGTTTCTATCAAATTTTATTGTTAAATTTATTGATGTGGATGCCACATGATGACGTATTATGGTAACATGGCAAGTTCATGTGAAAATCCATAAGGTTAATTTCACAAAAAAATCTCAAATTTTGTATAGATGGTTTGGGTTTTTTTTCGTGATGTAAGGCCAATACACAGGAAAAAAAAAAAATATCATATTTAATAAAGCTCTTACCTTCCTATTTTGAAATATCATATTTCGGTTCTATAATGAGTTAAATTTATTTTCCTAAAATGGAAAAATTATATTTCTATTTTTAGTTTTTTTGCTAGTTCCATACATTTTCGGTAGGTAATATTCCTCTCAATCTCTTGCTCTCCGACCATACCTTTGAGTTGTGAATTACAATTCACATGCAAATTTAATTAAATATAAATGTAGGCGATGATATGTTTTATAATCTATCAATTGGAAGGCTAGTCGGAGGAAATTCGCTAGAGATTGGAAATAAACATTAGGTAGAATCTTGCCCTTTTCACAATATAACAAATGTTTCTCTTACTAGACTACTAGTTCTCTCGATCAAAACCAATAGAGGTTTCTTATGAAATTATATTTCCCTCGATCTCTAATTCAATGAAATTTTTTCTATTCATGCCTTTGAAATTTTGATGAGTTATAGGTTATGAACAGCAATTCGTATGCAAATCTAACAGATATTAAAATTTGGGTGATATTAATACTTGTAATCAACCAAACCGAGACATGGAAAACATGGCCTAATAATACAATTGTACTTCCCCTCATGCATGAAAATTATTAGGAGTTCACTTTTTAAAGTCACATTTGGTTCAATCCGGAATTAAATGTATCAAGAATTGGGATTCTAATTCCTACATATTTCATATTTGGGGAGAGATCAATATATGGAATTAGATCTTTCTTGAAGAAGGATTCCTCCAAAAAGTGCACAGCTGGATTACCTAATAATATCTAGTGTTGAAATTTCAATGCCACATTTTTTTAATAGTACAAAACCATCAAAATCCTAACACTATCGCTAGGAGAATTACCAAAAAAACTCTTAAACCTATTGCAATTGTATTAATTCAATTTTAGACTTTTTTGTTACCAATTCAATTCTAAACATTTTGCATTTGTGTCAATTCAATCCATCCGACCAATTTTAGCTAGCCGATGCTAACATAGATGCCGGGCAGGCTAACGCTGTTTTAATTATATTTTATTTTATTTTCAATTTTTAATTTGTAATTATTTTTTCCCTCCTTCTTCTTTCTTTCTTTAGCTAGTCACTGGTGGCAAGGGCCGGTCATCCTCATTGGCCGCTAATGAGGCTTGACCTCACCATGGCTAGGTAAGGCCAAGCCTTGCTAGATCTAGTGGGGCTTGGCCCCTGGTTGCCAACAGTGACTAGCTAGAGGAAGAATCAGGAAGAAGAAAAGAAAATGAGGAAGAAAAAAGGATAAGAAAAGAAAAGAAAAAAACAAAAACACTAAAATGCCATTAAAAATTATCAACATTAGCTTCCGCCGGATGGCCAACATCCATATTAACGCCAGCCAAATTGAGGCAACAAAGATTTAGGAAAAAAAAAAAAAGAGAGCACGTTTCAAAGAAAATTCCTTGCAATCACATGAAAGTTCTGCCTGAACTCAAGTCCGTGATTCATTAAAAAGGTGGCGGCTCCTTGAAATTATCAATAAATCCACGTGAAGAAGGCAGACTGCGTATTTATCGGGTCCCAAAGTGAGCTACGGAACCTAAACCTTATCCAACCAGCTTTTATCGTAGAAGGGTCAACCTCCCGGTTCCCTCGTTCGTCAATTTTTACCGCTTAATGAAGTTTTGAAATACCAAGATGAATTGACCACCTTTCCCTTCTTGTGTATGAGTTCGCCTTCGCCTTTGTAGGCAATGTTCCCCTAAACCAATCATGCATAGAAAGAAAGAGGGGAAAATTTGTCAACCCATTGCATTTTTATTATTTTAGTCTTAAATTTTTTCAATTTTATCAATTGAAATCTAAACTTTTAATATTTTGTCAATTGAGTACATCCAGCTAATTTTAACTATAAATTGCTATTTATACACGTCATTCTACGTGACACGACCAACATTGACATATATAATTTTCAGTACTGTCTTTTGAATTTTTATGTAGTTTTTCTTTTTTTTTTCTTGTCTTCTCTTTTTTTTTTTTTTCTTTTAACTTGTAGCTAGCGAGGGTCATAGGGCAAGGGCAACGAAGCCCTCGTTGACCGTGGGAAAAGGTTACGTAGAATGACATGTATTAAAAAAAAAAAGGAAAAAGAGAGGAAAGAAGAGAAGAAAAAAGGAAAAAGAAAAGAATGATAAAAAAAATTAGAAAAAAATATTAAAATGCTATTAAAAATTGTCATTGTTCACATTAGCCATGCCATGTAAACACCCAAAGTCCATAGCAGTGATTTACGACCAAAATCAACCTAATGGACTCAACTGATAAAATGTTAAATGATTTAGAACTCAATTGACAAAATTGCAAGATTTAGGATTTTTTAGAAAATTTTTCATGAAAAAAATGAGTCATAGGGAAAATTCCAAATAAAGGTATGAAGTGCTCTCATTTTCTCAAATAAGGGTTTGAAGTCCCCTCGTTTTCTCAAATAGCAACCTCAAGTGGAACTTGTTCTAAATAAGGACTTAAAGTGACCATATTAGAATTAAAGATTAGCCTAACATTGCTAGCTGAAGGGTATTTTCATCATTTATTTTTAAATTTTTTCCTTTTTTATTTTTTTTTATTTTTTATTTTTCCCTCTTCCCTCTGCCAGACTTATGCGAGGGCCGCCCTCACTTGACACCGGCGAGGGTTGCACTCGCCAAATCAGGCAAAGGTGAGGGTGAGGAATTTACCCAAGCTTGACCTCACTTGATCAGAATAAAAAAATAATAAAAAAATAAAAGGAAAGAAAAATAAAAATCTTAATAAAATACTTATAATTTGTTTGAATAAAATATCCCTTCTTCGATAACCGGAATAGTCACTGCTAACCAAAAGTCCTTATTTGAGACGATTTGGTCAATTTAGGCTCTTATTTAAATTAATTTCCACTTCAAACTATTATTTTTAAAAAATGAGAACATTTTAGGCTTTTATTTGAAATTTTCCCACGAGTCATATGAAAAAACAACATTCTATAAATAAATATAATATAATTAAGAAATTGCAAAGGGCTGCTTAAATGGTAAGTTTATCCGCCCTCGCCGTTCAAGGCTGATTTAATGGGAATCAATCCAGTACTTGAAATCTTCGAGACACTGCATTGAATTGAAAGAATGTTACTATTATCCGCGTTTCAATACTTGCATTCCTAAAAACTGCCAAACAAGGCTAGGAAATACGTGCACAATTTTGTGAAACCAATATTAATATATCTAATAATTTAAGTTGTTGGATGAATGCAAAGTTGATTTTGAAAATTGTGATGCGTACATTAACATTTGACATTAAAACAAACCTAATGAGAAGAGATAAATCATAAATGTTCGAGGTTAATGACGTGTAGAAACATTCGACTATAGGATCTCTTAATCTTATATCATGGAGAAGCTTATGAATTATGAGATCAATATCAACTTATTTACGGCGCGGCTGTCGGCTGCAAGCCGGTTCCTCCAGTAAAAAAAAAAAAAAAAAAAAAAAAGTTAGTAGATAAAAATTTGCGATTAATTTACTATTTAAAGTATCTTAACATAAACCTAGAGGTTTGCTAGGTAAACACCGGTCTTGGGTAAACACAAGGACGAAGCCGCCCGTGTGCATTGCATTTTCCTTCATAATTCGTAAGAGGAAACTTCCTCTAACCAGTCTATTGGTAGATTACAAATGTGGATATCACCTAAAATTATTATTAATAAAGTTTGCATCCAAATGCTGGTTATGTTTGTAATCTACCGATCAAAGACGTGATTGGAAGAAATTTTCTCTGACCAAGGATGGATGAAGACATATGAATCGTAGTAGCTGGTCAAGCTAAAACTCTTGATTTTTCATGCCATAAAAGAACTATAATATTTGAAATGTTAAATAAGACTATTGTCACGGAAGACTCGCGAGTGTGACCATCTATAAAGAGACTAATGGTGCAAGATGCCCTTACATGGATAAGATCGAGATAAACGTATGTAAAAGTGAGAATTTTGCCGACTCAGTCACGTGAATCTTACTTGGGTTCATGAAAGCCACGCAACCGTATGAGAAACGTCCCTATTTGATCATGAGACTAGCCTGCGCAACGCATTAAAGGTTATGAACACATTTAAAGTCCCGGTGGTTGGTCTGATTTTTGAGGCGTTTATGATCATTTTCATCTTTTTGGTTATATGATGAGAATCCAAATACAATGATGATTAATGCACTAAGTACCTTCGGCAAGGCTGCATTTGCGGTGAGCTGGTAAATCCGGATAGAATAAACTTTTGTCCCAAAACCCACATTAAAATGTATCATTTAGGGAGAGGATATGTTCCGACAGGATTTCCCCTATCAAGAGAGGGGGAAAAGAACAAGAATGCGGCCAACGAAGTGTTGTCCCTATCCACAGGTAATGTGTGGTTAGGAATAACGAATTTCTTATGGTAAAGCCAGAGCGATTTTGCAAGTTTATTATTATGGGTAGTTCCTTTGCAGGAGCAAACTCATGACAATATTCAATACTTGAATCATTGACGTAGATGCTACTTAGTTGATTCCCATCCTTCTAAGACTACGAGTGTAATAAGAGCATCCATCGACAATACAATCACCCTCCTCCTTTTTCATCATAAATGATCTTCTTCTTCCAAAATGACCTAGGTTAATAGGGAAATTCCAATTCATTGTGTCTTTCAACAAGAGTTGAAGCAGCTACTTTCGAAGTAACAGACTAAAAAGTAACAACCTGAGTGGGAGAGTCAAATTCAAAAAGAAAATTCCTTACTTGTTTCTCTCATCCAAAATTGTGCACGAGACTTTCATCTTTTTCATCACTATTGTGTTGTGGCTCTCTTTCTATCTCCCTCCCTCCCTCTGTCCCTCCCTCCTCGAACGCAATCAAGAGTGCAAACCTCAATGCCATTGTTATCCTTCATCAATCAACATGAAATGTAGCATGACATGGCCTGAAGAACTAACATTGTCTATGGTTCCCCCCCCCCCTCCTCTTTCCTTCTTATTTATAATTGAGGTACCTGATGGTGGTTGTCAAATGTATGGATTGAGACTTGAAACTTGACAACACATGAGAATTTCTCTCTAGTGAGCGAATTTCCTTTTCATTCTTTATCCAATTTGTTGGTGGTGAGCCTCAATTTCTTTATCCTAGATTAGTGAATTATTCCTTTATACCTTAACGGTGAACTTCATCCATTCTATCCTTACTTTCTTCCAACCACATCCAATAACACACTTTCCATTTAGAACACTTCCAGAAAATACTTTTCCATACATATATTCCTAAAAACAAATTTCTTAATTTCTATCACGCATCAAGTTGGTATCTTGGCTCTTGTTTGTACAAGTTTGAGAGATTTCTTCATTTTCCATTAATTCGATTTAAAGAGGCTTTTGGAGCAAGAACACAACGAAAAGTGTGACCATCCTATAGAGGATCTCCAGCAAAAAATTGAGAGGGTCCTCACTCTCCTGGAGAATCAAATACGACAAGAACAATTGCACAGAGCTTACCATGCTAATCCAGTAACTCAAACAAACTCTTGCGACAAATCCAATGACACTGGAGGTGACTCTAGTGATTCAAATTGTCGAGTTAGAAGAAGAAGAGGAAGGCACCATGAAAATGACCACGACCTTAAAGTGGAGGTGTCTTAATTTGAAGATAGCCTTAATTCGGATGACTTTGTTGATTGGCTGAATTATCGAATGAGTATTGACTTCCACTCATACTCGGATAAAAAGAGATGCAAGATTGTTGTTCTTAAGAGTAAAAAGTATGCTTCACTTTGGTGGGAAAACCTAAAAAATCATAGAATTAGGGATAGAAAAGGCAGAGTCAAGTCTTGAAAAAAAACTCAAGAGATATATGGAAAAGAGGTTCTTACCCAATAACTACATGCAATACTTGTTTCAAAAGATGAATCCTCTCAAGTAACATGGGATGAGTATTGAAGAATATATTAGGTAGATTGAACAACTCTTATAAGGTCTGATGTTCTAGAATTGCAAGAGTAGAGCATGACTCATTTTATCGGAGGATTAAACATGGAGATCGTCAACTTAGACTTAGTTCAACCTCAATCATATTGGTCCTTTGAAGATGTTTGCAAATTCGTCATCCAAGTGGAGAAACAACTAAAGCATGGCGAGGGTTTTTCGACTCTTCAACTAGAGAGATATCCTTCTTTAAGGTTGCATCTTCAGGCAAGGTCGAGAACACTTTAAAACAAGTAAAAAGAAAAGGATAAGTCTGCTGAATTCGTAACAAAGGAAACAGAAACTAAAAGGTAGAAAATCATTCCAGTGTCGCGGCTATGGACATTTGCAAGCTAATTGTCCCAGCTAAAGGGTTATGACCCTTCAAGAAATTGAGAAGATTGATTTGGAACTTCAGAAGGCCAAGCAAGATCCTGACCAGATTGAGTCCGAATATGAGGAGAAAGATGAGGTTTTGGAACAAGCGAATGATGATGAGTTACCAGTTATCTAGAGGGCTCTACGCACACTAGTTGCTCTAGAAACAGATGAGTAAAGGGAGAACATCTTTCAAACCCATTGCTCCATTAATGGAAAATTGTGTTAGTGGATTATTGATGGAGAGAGTTGCACCAATGTGGCATCCACAACTTTGATTGAAAAGCTTTAGCTACCCACTTCTAAGTATCTGGAACTGTACAAGCTTTAAAAGTTTAGCAAGGGGAGCGATCTTCAGGTAACTGAACAAGCTCGTGTCATTTTCAATTGGTAAAAGTTACTAAGATAATATTCTATGCGATGCTATTCTATGGATGCATTCTATTTATTGTTAGGGAGGCCTTGCTAATTTGATAGTGATAGGCTTTTATATGTGATGATGGGGCTAAGTGGGCCCATCCGCCCATGTTGGGCCTAAAAGCCTGGCCCGCAAGATAAGGGCCCATGGAGGAACGGTTGCAATGTGAAAAGTTGCGTTGTTTTTTATACGAGAGGTTGTGTCTTTTTGGAGGGACGTTTTACATTGAAGAGATGTGTCTCTTGGAGAAGACGCTTTTGAGGGAAAAAGAAAAAGAAAAAGAAAAGGGGGATGTACCTTTTGGTGTACGTACGTAAGAAACTTTCTCCCCCTCCAAAAACAACGTAAGACAGCACGCTTTCAAGAGATAGAGTTTTCTCCCCCTAATAGCAACAGTATGCTCCTCGGTAGAACGGGATCATGATTCTTCCTCGAACTTCAATATTGGTGTTTAATCTGTGGATAATAAGATACGCTCGATTCCGTGGTGTATCTTTGATCGGTGATACATGTGATTCATGGGCTTGTCTTCCGCATTCGTTTTAAAGGTTCGATTGAGTGTCGGACCAGTTTTAGGGAATCCGTTATTCCCAACAGATAGGAAAACTGGGCATCCATAAAAACACTTAGTCATTCCACAGTGATTAGAAATACATCACCCTTACAACTTTAAGCCTAGTCATGATCTACAAAAATCAACCCAGAGTGGGAAACGAAAAAATTTTCTTGAGTGAAATATGAGTTGAGAGGGCCATACACAAGCACAAGACCGATTGCCTTGCTTTTGATTGAGAACAAAAAGAGTGAGATCGAGTGGCTTCCACACTTTAAAATGCATGCATTGAAGAAAGAATGTGAAGTATTTCGAAGGATTTACCACTTGGATAACTTTCAATGTGAAAAATTGAGCATCAAATTGATGGGTTGGGTTGACACTACAGTCGCCAGCAGAAGCTAAGAGTAGCATTGACTATGAATGCAACATTGGAAATGATACCTTATGTCACGTCGTAAGGATGTGTAAGTCCCTCGTCTAATCACCTAACCTTCTTCCCCCTTCTACCATCTCAATGCTACTCGGCCAGTCTCCATGGCTTCATACTTCAGTTTTTTGCCCCCATCTTTGTGAATTTTAACGATATCACACATTATTGTGTTTCCATGAAATAATGGTTGGGTAATATAATTAATTTAATTCATTTGTAAACTAAGATCATTATTCTGCTCTTAGATGAACACATATTAGTGTTTTTCCGATCAAAATGTCTCTTTCAACTTTTAGAAACTCTTCTTGACATTGAGCTGTTTCTGAAAGCATCAACGAAGGTTTTTTAGTGCCTTGATATAGTTGTTCTCGAATGTATGAAATCACTTTTGTAAGTCTGATAGAAGATATAATTGCCATTTCAAAACTTGATAACTTTCACCATTAGCTCTAGACATTTGCTTTACCAGCCACAAAACCCATTTTCTTTATTGTAGGTCCCAAAAAGAAAAAGGGTTGTTAAAGAGCCAAATATTTTGGCATCGGCGAAGAAGAGGAATTTTTCACTGTTCAATGAAAATTTGATATTCCGACATCACTAACAAATTTATGCGAGTAGAAATTCTGCCATGTCTTCATTATGGTAAGTACCTCTGAAAATCTCGTTAGGATACCTTTTAAAATTACAGAGTGACACAAAACACTATACGCGCAACATTTCCCTATGGTCAATTCTTCACACGTATGTTGAACATGTCTGAAAATCAGACCTTGACGATTTATCAAGCCAAACACATAACGACCAAGCTGATCTAGGAAAGCCTTCCGGAGTAGCAGCTCATGAGAATTAGGCTTAGGTTTAGTATGAGAATATCCATGAAGATCTATTAGATAAAAAGGAAGAAGAAAGAAAAGTAGAAAAGTTTACTTTTACGAGAGGCATCAGCCCAATTTAAGTTTCCAACCAAAAATAAATGAAATGGTCCAGAACTTTACTCGATGGATCATTTTTGTCCTATTTAGTCCCATCATAGAATAAAGCGGTCTCTCCAATATCTTTGCTGGTAAAGTAGCATTAAAAGCATCAGCTAATGATGGTCTAATCCAATATTTATTCTCACTATTTGGTCTATCTTACTTTTGACTTTCATCTCTCTTATACGTTTACTCTACCTCTCTGCAGACACATATTTACTCTAACTCTCATCTCTCTTGAATTTTTACTCTATCGCTTGTAGAGCGTGAAAACCAAATCCCACACCTAAAAACTAAATATCACCTCTTCATCCAATTTCCTTACCACTAGCCGAGTACCAAGTGGCCAAGATTCATTCTTGATAAGGTCAAACTACATATCAAGGTCCAATCTCAAAACCCATAATGCCAAATAGGCATCCCATTTAAGGAACTTTCCCCAAATTATGAATCCAATAGGCCTGCTCATTTTAAGGATGTGTCTTTATATCTTGGCTACGGCGATTGAAGCGGCCTTCAATGCTTGGTCAGTTCTTTATATCTCGGCTATGGCGGTTGAAGCGGCCTTCAATGCCTGGTCAGTTCGCAGGTCATCTTTTTCAACGTTTTGTCGCCTTGAAATTCAAACTATGACCCGATCATTATCCACTTCGCTTGTAGAGCGTGAAAATCAAATCCCACACCTGAAAACTAAATATCACCTCTTCATCCAATTTCCTTACCACTGGCCGAGTACCAAGTGGCCAAGATTCATTCTTGATAAGGTCAAACTACATATCAAGGTCCAATCTCAAAACCCATAATGCCAAATAGGCATCCCATTTAAGGAACTTTCCCCAAATTATGAATCCAACAGAACTGCTCATTTTAAGGATAAGTCTTTATATCTCGGCTACGGCGGTTGAAGCGGCCTTCAATGCCTGGTGAGTCCGCAGGTCATCTTTTTCAACATTTTATCTCCTTGAAATTCAAACTATGACCCAGTCGTTATCCACTTCTCTCTCTCTATCTCTCTTTCTGAAGTAAAAGTATTAATTGGGCCAGCTTCTTTCCAGATGCCAAACTTTCTTTCCCCTTCTGGTCGATCCCCGAAAGCTCTCTCTCTCTCTCTCTCTCTCTCTCTGAAGTACAAGTATTAATTGGGCCAGCTTCTTTCCAGATGCCAAACGGAAAGAATCCCTATCAGTGATTTCTTTCCCCTTCCGGTCGATCCCCAAAAGCTGTTGTTTGCTTCTTATCCTGAGCATTTTCTCTGAAATTTTAGCAGAAAATGGCAGATCAGATGAGTGGGAGCAATGGAAACCATGGAGTTGTCTTGGAAATGAAAGACAATTCCAACACCAAGGAAGAAATTGAAAGCACTTTCTTCTCTTTTCCCTTCATTCAAAAGGTTACTTGTGTTCTCATCTCCTTCTACTATTTTTCCCCCCAATCCCTTCCTTCTTGTTTTCCTTTTGTCCTTTTGTTTTCGTCCTTTTCGTATTCACTTGGATGTTCATCATTCTTTTGTTTGATCACGAATTACTCAAAACGTTGCAGTTGATCGCAGAGGTCTTCGGGACATACTTCTTGATATTCGCGGGTTGCGGGTCCGTGGCGGTGAACTTGGACTACGACAAGGTGGTGACGCTCCCGGGGATATCGATAGTATGGGGGTTAGCGGTGATGGTGCTGGTGTACTCCGTCGGACACATCTCCGGCGCCCATTTCAACCCGGCCGTCACCATTGCTTTCGCCACCTGCAAGAGGCTTCCGTGGAAACAGGTGCAACCATATCTCTTCCAAAGTCATAACGCCTAATCTACTTTTGTCTTATCTTCCTATTTAAGATATGTTATAATCCGTGTCAAATGATGAACGCCAATATTGCTTGTTTGACCTGGCAGTCATTAAAGGCCTGTCTAGAAAGCTTTGCGTAGATCACATGATTCTAAAAAGCCACCGCCTTTAGAGGCCATTAGTTACTGGTTAAATGTATGTTGTAGCTAGCCATTGAATGATTTGCAAAGGTGTCCTGGGAAATTTTCGATATACCAAAACATACAGAATCAATCGCATTCCAGAAGAACGATTTGAATTATTAGTTTTCACTTTTGAATGAGCTTGACAGATCCAATCTTTTCCGATCCAAGATTTATCACGATCTCTTATTCATTAATTAATTTGCAATCTCATGTTCTCTATCTAAGTCTTGACTCACGAAAGCATTAACTTAGGCAGTTAAGGGAGGATTCTTTTATTAATTTTCCGCTAAGCTAAAACTTCCTCTCGGTTGCATTTTCTTCTTGGCGTGCAGGTGCCTCCATATATATTGGCACAAGTTGTGGGATCAACGTTGGCGAATGGGACACTGCGGTTGCTATTCACTGGCAAGCTGAACCATTTCCTGGGGACTCAACCGGCTGGTTCGGATGTGCAAGCATTCGTGTTTGAGTTCATCATCACTTTTTACCTCATGTTCGTCATCTCTGGCGTTGCCACCGATAATAGAGCAGTAAGTTCTAATTTCTTTCTTTTAATTACCTGCTGATAATTGGGAAAATTTCGATGCAAATTCCTTTACAGAAAAAAAAAATTAGTGATCAATCTCTTCAAGAGGAGGCGGGATAATAAAATCCCATAAAACCGCATGAATTCACAAAGAAATCACATGAAATCCTTGTAGACATGGAAACCAATTAATGTATTTTGTGCATGACACCTAGAGGCCGGAGGGCAGCGGGCCCGCCACCCAACCAACCTTAGGTTCTTTCCCGCTTCTTCTTGAACGACTTCTCCGACGACCCTTTTTGTGTCAATAGGGCCCATTCCAAACTTCTCGACAAGAGACCTCTCTCTTGACAGGAAAATGGTTGACCCACTTCTGAGTTCTAACAAAGGCTGGCCGTTCGTGTTCCAATGTCATATTCAGATTTCCTAAGTTGCCTCAATTCGTGCCATAGAAAAACGCTATATTTCCATCAATTATGCCATATTTGTTACGTAGAAGTCATGTCACCGTCGAGGCTGGAACGTGTTAGCGTTTGTCAGAAATCGTCAGCAAAGGGATATGGAGAATCGTGCATATTGAATGCCAGATAGATATTCATTAGCTTATCACATGCTGCTTGATAAGACTTCTCACCAAACGTTTGGCCCACGATTCTTGCAAAACCGATTTAAATATTCGTTCCAGTCAAATTAGATGATATTCCGCGTCTTAGTTTTTAAATTACAAAAGGATTTTAAAATATGAACTTCAATTATGTCCAAAACTGATTTATTATGTCCCTTTCAGTAATTAGTTAATTTAATTCGTGTTTTGTTTTTGGTGCAGATAGGGGAGCTCGCTGGCCTTGCTGTTGGTGCAACCGTCTTGCTCAACGTGATGTTTGCTGGGTATTGACCATTTCGATTCCTTATATCTTCATCTTACCCTCATCTCAGGCTGAAAAAGAGATGTTGACCATGATTATTGACTGACTAACATCTTTTGAATAGAAAAATTGTTCATGATTGATTACGTCGTTTAAATAAAGAGCATCATGGGTGAGTTTTATCTTATAAGATATTGCTGGCTCAATTATTATATAAATTTCATGATTTACACCATCAATGGAAAGATCATTATCAACCTCTCCTTAAATTGCACTCCATATATGTATTTTGACTATCGATACAAAGAGGAAGTCATATAAATTATCGATATCATTTTCCTCGTTTCTCGGGCCGAACTTCTATCACCCCAAGAAATCAGGTTGAGCAACGAATTTTCATTTTGCTGAGAAACAAAATAATAATTTGGGCAGAAATTAAGGACCCGCACGGTAAAATTTCTACTTTTCTATTTCTCTGTTTCTCTGTTCCTCGGAATGGGTTTGGAACAAAAATCCGTTTGGTAACGCAATTTGATTTTTCTATTTTTGGAACAGATTTCTATTTCAGAAATATATTTGAAAAAAAAAAAAAATTAAAAGCTAAAATTTTTAATTTCTCAATTTTTAGCCAGAAATCGTTTCAGAAATTTTTGTCATGCGCACGTAAGTATTTCATGATGATAATCTGTGTTAGTTATTTTTTTTATTTTTTTGGGTGGTGGTTAGGCCGGTAACGGGAGCATCTATGAATCCGGCAAGGAGCTTGGGTCCGGCGATAGTGTTTCATCACTACGACAAGCTGTGGATCTACATCGTAGCACCAACAACCGGGGCGATTTCCGGGGCATGGATCTACAACCTGATCCGATTCACCGACAGGCCCATCCGAGAGATCACCAAGTCCGGCTCTTTCCTCCGAAGCACCGCCCGAAATTGCTCTTCTTGAGTCAAAACTCATTCCACCCACCCACCCACCCCCACCCCTACCCCCTTCCCCATCCTCCCTCCCTCTCTCTCTCTCTCTCTCTCTGCGGTCAAACTTGCTCCTCCTTTTAGTTCTCTCTTGACTTTTGCTAATGATGCGTGCATTCATAGCGAAAAAGGCTGTTCTTTAGTTCAACTGATGGCTTATTCCCCTCTCTCTGGAGTTGAAATGTTCACGCGTTGTATTTAGGAAATTAGTTTTCTACTGATCCAAACGCTGATTCCAACCTACTGAGGTCTACAACCTCGGCCGGTTCGCTGACAGGCCCCTCCAAGAAATCGCCCGGTCTGGTTCTTTCCTCCCAAGTTTCGCCGGAAGTCCCTATCCTTGATCTCTCTCTCTCTCTTTCCTTCTCATATTGAAGTTTTTCTTCTCTTTGTTTCATTTTTTCCTCTTGACTTGTCATCTGTACTTATGTATGCAATTCTTTTTCCCTTCTTTCGTTGGCTTCGGTTTCTTATAAGAGGGGTTTCCTCCTTTTATTTGTGGAATTGAAACGTGAAGAGCTGTCGTGAATGTTGATAAATTGTCTTGTTTCCGCAAGAAATTGTTTCCTTTCTCACTGCTGTAGGAGAGATTTCCCTCGCATGTCGTAGGTGACTCGTGGAAAACTTGAACTAGCATGAGCAAAGGATGAAAGAGAACCTTTAAAGAAGCATCCCCAATTAGGATTTTCATTACAAATTTGAACCTTTAAAAAAGAACCTACAGAAACCATAATCGATTTAGCATTTTCATTTCAAATTGTATCAGATATCAGTTAGGATTCTGATCTTACTTACAAATATGCTTCTTCTTCTTTTCCTACTTTATCGCTCCTTATGTCCGGAAGCTAAGCACCACAAAATCCGCCTATCCAAAACGCTAGCACAATCCACCGCCTATAGCTTTAGCCCGCCGCCCCCGCCCCCGCCACTGCCACCCGCGATTGACATGTCAAGTCGATCCACCATGATGCCACCCCAAGCCAGCCACTGCGCTGTTGCTGGCTGCTCCTCCACCCCAAGCGAAAAATGTTTTAAGTATCATTATCTCATGGGGTAAATTTTAGGATTTTTTGTGGTACTATAGTATCGGCTATGTTCATATTTATGTATCAATCAGAAATCAAAAGGTTACCTGGAGGAAATTAACCAAAGATAGGAGAAAGCATTGCCCTTTTCGTAGGCAAGCAACGCATGTACTCTCTTTTTTGGTATAATTACATCAAAATTCTTAATTCTATCGTACGGATGCTAATTCAGTTCTAAATCTTTCAATTTACTCCTAAATATTTTGACAATTTACTAATATAGTCTTTCCCATTAATTTTTCCCAAAAATCATGACGTGGACGCTAGCTATTATGTGGTACGATCGGCACTAACATGGACACTATTTGTAATTTTAAATTAATTTTTCTTTTTTTTCTAAGTTATTTATATTTTCCATTTTCTTTTCTTTTCTTTTCTTCTTTACTATGGACCTGCGAGGGTGCTGTGGCCCTCTTCTATGGCCGACGACCTTCGGCGGCCACCATCGAGGCCTCGAACTAGTAGAGGGAAAAAAGAAAAAAGAAAATAGAAAAAAAAAAAGGACAAAAGAAAAAAACTCTAAAAATTAAAAATTTGCAAAAATTCTCTATGTCAACGATTTTCAGTCAAAATTAATTGGAACGACTATATTGACAAATTATTTACAGGTTTATGATTAAATTAACCAAATTAAAAGTTTAGAACTAAATTGACATCCGTACAATAGGTTTAAGAAATTTTCGGTAATTTTCCCCGAATTAACTTATGATAGTCAAGCCAAGTAACACGAGTTTATGGTGGAGCAAAACATTTAAACCGGTGTGGGTAGTAAAAAAAAAATGTTGGTTTAAAAATAAAAATGGAATGATTAATTTGAGGAGAGGCAATTTTAATGAAGATCTAATAAAAAAAATAATCCCACATAAGATGTCAGTTAATTTTTCTATTCCCCGCAATAGAAAAGTGATTAAGGAATAAATTTAGGAAAAAAAAAAGAGGAAATAGAAAAAAGTAACTTTTTGTTTGGTTGATGCCTGGTTTTTACTAGGCGTGTTAGATGAAGGGAACAGACTTGCCAATGCTCAAAACGTTCAGATGCCATCTCGTTCATCGAGTTTGCTCTCAAGCGATTTCGATTCTTGAGCATGTTCTTTGTGATCTGCAACGCGATCAGAAAATAATCAAGTAAACTATACGGGGATAGCTCTGACTATTCACTATTAAACGCTATCTACTATCGACTTTGGAAGAGCTTAAGACGTGTTTAATAACATTTCTATCCCGGGAAACAAATTTCTTTTCGGAAATAATTTTTTTCTATGTCTATTCTCTAAATAATTTTTGAATAAAACAACACATTCAGTAACTACACAACATTTCTAGTCCCGGAATAGAAAAAAATAGGAGTGCACTTAGTATGATTCATAATTTTATTTATTTATTTATTTTTTTGTGTTGTAGAATTTCTTTTAATTTTTTAATAATTTTTTTTTTAGATTTTTCCTTTTTTTCTTGTCTTCTTTTCCTTTCTTTCTCCTCCTCTAGTAGTGGTAGATGTGGTCGGCAATTGGTGGTGGACGACGGCCGGCGATCGGCAACGGCAGGCAGCAAGTCTCTACCAGCTAATTAGAAGAGGAAGAATAAGAAAAGAAAATGAAGAAAACGACTTATTTCTAGAAATTGTTCTCCAAAACAAAAAGTTACTTTTTTCTATTTCTTGTTTTTGTTCTAAATTTATTCCTTAATCAATTTTCTATCGAGGGGAATAGAAAAATTAACTGACATCATTAGATGAATTAATCATTCCAAAATCATTGCACGATTGATTTCTTGATATGCATACGTCAGACGTGCGGTCTGAAAGCATGGTGAAATAGAGCTTCGTTCCAACTTTCCGATTCCACACCTGTTCAGTTTTGTGACTAAACAACATTCTATAAGTTTATCATGATATAAACCCGAAATTGTGAAGGGTTGCTCAAATGATAAGCTTGTCCATCCCTGTCGCTCAAGGCTAAACAGATGGAAATTAATCCTGTGCTCAAACTTTCGGACACTGCATTATTATCAAAGGATGGATATTCTTATCTGCCTTCAATTCTTGCATACTTAACGAAACTCCCAAATAAGATCAAAGGTACATGCACAATTTTGTAACGCCGTCGTTGATTTATATAGTATTTTGAATTATTATACGAACGTGAGATTAACTTCAAATGTTGTAAAATTTCTTACACATCCATTAGCATTTGACATTAAAAAAAAAACAAAAAAAACAAAATAGGAAGGTAACATAGATTATGAATGTTGGAGATAAATAACATGTCTAGAGACGTTGGAATATATCATCTTTTAGAATCTTGTGAAATCATTATCAATTATTTTAAAAAGAAAACATGATAAGGTAAATGTGTGCTTAGTTTTTTTTTTTTTTTTTGGTCAAAAAATTTGTGGTTAGTTGACTATAAAATATTCTAATCGGAACCACTAGAGGTTCGGTAGGTGGTTTTAGGTTCATCCTTCTGGTGCTACAAATTTGTTCTTTAATTAAGTTTGCGCATGAGCGATAACAATATTTATAACCTACCAATTAAAAAACTGATTGGAAAAAAATTTATTGAGTTGAGGATGAATGAATAAAGCCAAGCTAAAAGTCACGATTCTTAATACCATAAAAAAACTCAAATAGAAGGTTTTGATATTTAAAATGTTAAATTTATCACCTACCAATTAAAAAACCGGTTGAAAGAAATTTTATTGAGTTGAGAATGGATGAATAAAGCCAAGCTAAAACCATCGGCTCCGGTGGCTCCACTGGCAAGTCTTCCCCATCATGGGGGAACCCACTGACCCCTTCTCGGAGGATGAGGGTTCGACTTGCCGCGGAGACGCTTGGCATCTTACCCATTCCACGGGGCTGGTGGGTCCTCTCGTGGGGCTCTAGGATTTACTCCAGCCGCTCATAGCGTATGGGGCATCCCTGGTTATAAAAATAAAAATAAAGGTAAAAAAACCAAGCTAAAAGTCAAGATTCTTAATGCTATAAAAGAACTACAATAGAAGGTTTTGATATTTGAAATGTTAAGTTTATAACCTACCAATTAAAAAACCGGTTGGAAGAAATTTTATTGAGTTGAGTTTGGATAAATAAAGCCAAGCTAAAATTTAATATTCTTAATGCCATAAAAAAAAAAAAACTCAAATAGAAGGTTTTGATATTTGAAATGTTAACTTTATAACCTATCAATTAAAAAACCGGTTGGAAAATTTTTTATTGAATTGAGGATGGATGAATAAAGCTAAGCTAAAAGTCAAGAATTTTAATGCCATAAAAGAACTCCAATAGAAGGTTTTGATATTTGAAATGTTAAATTTATAACCTACCAATTAAAAAACCGGTTGGAAGAAATTTTATTGAGCTGAGAATGGATTAATAAAGCCAAGCTAAAAGTTAAGATTCTTAATGCCATAAAAGAGCTCCAATAGAAGGTTTTGATATTTGAAATGGTAAATTTATAACCTACTAATTAAAAAACCGGTTGAAAATTTTTTTATTGAGTTGAGGATGGATAAATAAAGTCAAGATAAAAGTCAAGATTCTTAATGCCATAAAAGAACTCCAATAGAAGGTTTTGATATTTGAAATGTTAAATTTATAACCTACCAATTAAAAAACCGGTTTAAAGAAATTTTATTGAGTTGAGGATGGATGAATAAAGCCAAGCTAAAACCACCGGCCGCGATGGCTCCGCTGGCAAGTCTTCCCCATCGTGGGGGGACCCACTGACCCCTTCTCGGAGGGCGAGGGTTCGACTCGCTGCGGAGACGCTTGGCGTCTTACCCGTTCAACGGGGGTGGTGGGTCCTCCCGTGGGGCCCTAGGGTTTACTCTAGATGCACGCGGCGTACGGGGCTTCCTTGGGTCATAAAAAAAAAAAAAACTAAATAAAGCCAAACTAAAAGTCAAGATTCTTAATACCATAAAAGAACTCCAATAAAATGTTTTGATATTTGAAATATTAAATTTATAACCTACCAATTAAAAAACCGGTTGAAAGAAATTTTATTGAGTTGAGGATGGATGGATAAAGCCAAGCTAAAAGTCAAGATTCTTTATGCCAAAAGAAGGTTTTGATATTTGAAATGTTAAATTTATAACCAACCAATTAAAAACCGATTGAAAGAAATTTTATTGAGTTCAGGATGGATAAATAAAGCCAAGCTAAAAGTCAAGATTCTTAATGCCATAAAAGAACTCCAATAGAAGGTTTTGATATTTGAAATGTTAAATTTATAACCTGCCAATTAAAAAATCAGTTGAAAGAAATTTTATTGAGTTAAGGATGGATAAATAAAGCCAAGTTAAAAGTCAAGATTTTTAATACCATAAAAGAACTCTAATAGAATGTTTTGATATTTGAAATATTAAATTTATAACATACCAATTAAAAAACCGATTGAAAGAAATTTTATTGAGTTGAGGATGGATGAATAAAGCCAAGCTAAAACCACCGGCCGCGGTGGCTACGCTGGCAAGTCTTCCCCATCATGGGGGGACCCACTGACCCCTTCTCGGAGGGCGAGGGTTCAACTCACTGCGAAGACGCTTGGCGTCCTACCCGTTCCACGGGGGTGATGGGTCCTCCTGTGGGGTCCCAGGGTTTACTCCAGCCGCCAGCGGCGTATGGGGCTTCCCTAGGTCATTAAAAAATAATAATAATAATAAAGCCAAGCTAAAAGTCAAAATTCTTAATGCCAAATAAGAACTCCAATATAAAGTTTTGATATTTGAAATGTTAAGTTTATAACCTACCAATTAAAAAACCGGTTGAAAGAAAGTTTATTGAGTTGAGGATGGATAAATAAAGTTAAGCTAAAAGTCAAGATTCTTAATACCATAAAAAAACTCCAATAGACGGTTTCGATATTTGAAATATTAAATTTATAACCTACCAATTAAAAAACCAATTGAAAGAAATTTTATTGAGTTGAAGATGGATAAATAAAGCCAAGCTCAAAGTCAAGATTCTTAATGCCATAAAAAAAAACTCCAATTGAAGGTTTTGATATTTGAAATATTAAATTTATAACTTACCAATTAAAAAACTGGTTGAAAGAAATTTTATTGAGTTGAGGATAGATAAATAAAGTTAAGCTAAAAGTCAAGATTCTTAGAACTCCAATAGAAGGTTTTGATATTTGAAATGTTAAATTTATAATCTACCAATTAAAAAACCGGTAGAAAGAAATTTTATTGAGTTGAGGATGGATAAATAAAGTCAAGCTAAAACCACCGGCCGCAGTGGCTCCGCTGGAAGTCTTCTTAATCGTGGGGGGACCCACTAACCCTTTCTCGGAGGGCAAGTGTTCGACTCGCCGCATAGACGCTTGGCGTCTTACCCGTTCCATGGTGGTGGTGGGTCCTCCCGTGGAGCCCTAGGGTTTACTCCAGCCGCCCGCGGCATACGAGGCTTCCCTGGATCGTCCAAAAAAAAAAAAGCCAAGCTAAAAGTCAAGATTCTTAATGTCATAAAAGAACTCCAATAGAATGTTTTGATATTTGAAATGTTAAGTTTACAACCTACTAATTAAAAAACCGATTGGAAGAAATTTTATTGAGTTTAGGATGGATAAATAAAGCCAAGCTAAAAGTCAAGATTCTTAATGCCATAAAAAAACTCTAATAGAAGGTTTTGATATTTGCAATGTTAAATTTATAATCTACCAATTAAAAAACCGATTTCAAGAAATTTTATTGAGTTGAGGATGGATGAATAAAGCCAAGCTAAAGTCAAGATTCTTAATGCCATAAAAGAACTCCAATAGAAGGCTTTGATATTTGAAATGTTACATTTATAACCTACCAATTGAAAAACCGGTTGAAAGAAATTTTATTGAGTTGAGGATGGATAAATAAAGCCAAGCTAAAAGTCAAGATTCTTAATACCATAAAAAAACTCTAATAGAGGGTTTTGATATTTGAAATGCTAAATACGAACTAGTGTTATGGAAGACTTGCGTATAAGAGGACCTATAAAAAGACTAGTGGTGCAAGATGCTCTTATATGGATAAGATCAACACAAACGAATGTAAAAGTGAGACTTCTTGGGGGTGAACTAAGTCACGTGAATCTTAATTGGTTTATGAAAACCAGGTATCACATGAGAAATGTCTATATTTGCTCAAAAAACAATTTTGAAAAAGTTATAAACTTATTATACTTTAGTTAATTCAGTCCTAAATTTTTTATTTTTTACCAATTGAAATCCTAAATATATTCGAATTTTGCCAATTGAATCCATCCAATTAATTTTAGTCGGAAATCGCTGACGTAATTAGTGTCTAGCAAGAGTCGCTGGCCAACTCTTGCCGTCACTAGGCAAGGGCCACAACCAGTGAGGGTCGGCCAGCAACCCTCGCTACACTTTTTAGAAAAAAAGGGAAAAGAAAGAAAGAAAAATTAAAAATTAAAAATATTTAAAAATCAAATTATTTTAAATATATATAGAAAAAAATTGTCTACATCAGCACTAGCCATTTTACATGACACCACCGTTATTTACGTCAGCGATTTCAATTCACACCCTTAGGCCTTGCTTATATCGGCTAATGAATTAAAGATAAGAAGCTGGATTGTGGTGTTTGTTTGTATCATCACACGAGGGAATAATTCTAGCCGTCACTCTTAGATTATGGGCATTGCCTAATTAAGTTCGAATGCCTAACAAACTCGTTGTTGGAGGATCGCTGTCACCCTTAGATTAGGAGACGTTGCCCGATTAAGTTTGAATGCCTGATGGACTCGTTGTCGGAGGATCACCGTCACCCTTGGATTATGGGACATTGCCCGATTAAAGTACGGATGCCCGACAGATTCATTGTCAGAGGATCACCGTTATCTTTGGATTAAAAGGATGTCGCTGATTATGTTCAAAAGAACCAATGGATTTTGGTTGATTAGTAAATAAGTCTCGTATACTTGACCTTATATTATTTACGTGCATATGTTATTGACTATTGTCTCGACCTTAAAAGTCATGCACATATTTTATATGTTATTATTTGTCTCACGCATGTTTGATATGGCATTTTTTGAGATGTGTGGAACACATGCGAGACACGTGCATAATTAATTGTCATTTTTAGTGATATGGAACGCATGTGCATACTATAATTGTTGTTATTTGTGACATGAGAGGTACATGGATGTTTTGAAACTTGTTATTTGAGTCTCGAAAGCCATGGTAATATTTTAGAAGCTAATATTTGACACATTAGAATATTATTGCCTATTAATTGCACTATATGTAGCATGTGTGAATTTTGTTGCAATTATTAGGACTTGAGGAATTTATGTATGTTGCTAAAGTTATTAATTGGCATATTTAGATATCTCATAGATTCATGATAGGATGGATGTCTAGGTAGAGGGAAAGTTTCCTTCATGTTCATAGTTAAGACAAAACAAAGATTTTGCTATTGATTAAAATCGATATATTGATGCGGTTATGTTCCTGCTTATTCAACAACGAGGCATCCTCCTATCCAAGGACTAGTAAGTTTGCTTATTGAGTCCACGACTCACTCCATTGTTCTTTTCAAAATTATAGGCATGGAGGTCTTACATTAGTTCTGGCGTTGCAATCTTGCTAGAGGAGCTAAGAATTACCATGATCTTTTTGAGCGTAGGACATGTGATGGTTGTAAATTCATTCCCCCAAAATAGAAGGGCTTAAAAAAATAACTTATGTTATATAAATAGTTGTGCATACACAAGTGGTCATTTTCCTAGCCTATTGTTGTAGTATGGGTAGTTATTGTGCAACTGCTTCCATATGCTCTTAATAGAAAGATAAAAAGAATCGGGATGACAACACGCCTAGGATGTCACGAAAATAACCCTCACTGCTCATAACCCTTGAGATGGAGTTGGAGTCGTTACAATTAGGGTTAGCTTTAGTATGAGAATATCCATAAAGATCTATTTGATAAAAAAAGAAGAAAAAAGAAAAGAAGAAAAGTTTACTTTCACGAGAGACATAAGCCCAATTTAAGTTTACAAACAAAAATAAATGAAATGGTCCAAAACTTTCCTCAATGGATCTTTTTTGGCCTATTTGGTCCCATCATAGAACAAAGCAGTCTCTCCAATATCTTTGTTAGTAAAAGAGCATTAAAAGCATCAGCTAATTATGGCACAATCCAATATTTATTCTCATTCTTTGGTCTGTCATACTCTAACTATCATCTATCTCTTAGACTCTTGCTCTAACACTTTGTAGACACACCTCCACTTTTACTCTCATCTCTCCCAAATCTTTACTTTATCATTCTAGAGCATGAAATTAAACCGCACGCTTGAAAACTAAGGCCCTATTTGGCAACACTCCTGGGAACAACTAATTATATTCTTTTCTTTCTTAAAACAAAAAATGACAAATTCGTTTGATAAATTTCTTTTCCTCGAAGCAAAAATCCATTTTTTGTTCCTGAGAATAGTAGAATCAACAAGTAGAAAAAACTAGTTTCTTGTTCCCAAAAACAATTTTAGAATTAAAACCAACCTTTTCTTTTCTTTCTTTTCTTTTTTTCCCCCTTCTTTTCTCATTCTCTCTTCTTCTTCCTCCACCGGCCATTGCTGCTGCCACCGCAGACAATCATCGATGACCTCCTGGGTGAGATCCAGTGAGCAACCACAAAGAAGGACGATGAAGAAGAGAAAAGGAAAAAGGAAAAAGAAAAATAAGAAAAATATAATAAAAGTATTAAAAAATTTAAAGAAACAAAAAAATTTAAAAATCCTACCAAACGTATTTCTATTTCGCGAATAGAATTTTTGGACAGTTACCAAGCATCTTCAAAAACTCAGAAATTGTTTCCAAAAACATAATAAAAAAACAATTTATGAACAAAAATTATTTTCGAAAACAAAATGATTACTAAAACACGTCATAAATATCCCCTCTCCATCCAATTTCATTGCCACTGGCCACATACCTAGTGGGCAAGATGTCAATGATAAGGTCATAACCCATAATGCCAAAGAGGCATCCCATTATGTGCCAAAAAAAAAAAAAAAAAAAGAGAGAGAAAAAGGGCTTGTGAATATAATTGATGTAATATAAGTAGTTGTGTGTTTGCAAGTGGTTGTTTTCTTAGCCGATTGTTGTTGCATGTGTATTTATTATGTAACCGCTTTTGTATGCTCTTAATGGAAGGCTAAAATGAATCCAGATGACAACGCACGTTGCGAAAATAACTCTCGCTACTTGTGACCCTGAAGATGGAGTTGCAGTCGTTACAAATAGGGTTAGCTTTAGTATAAGTATATCCATAAAGATCTATTAGATAAAAAAGAAGAAAAAAGAAAAGAAGAAAAGTTTACTTTCAGGAAAGAAATAAGCCCAATTTAAGTTTACAACAAAAAATAAATGCAATGGTCCAAAACTTTATCTATTTTCCCCTATTTAGTCCCATCGCAGATAAAAACAGTCTCTCCAATATCTTTGCTAGTAAAAAAGCATTAAAAGCACCAGCTAATTATGGCCCAATCCAATATTTATTCTTATTCTTTGGTCTATCATACTCTAACTATCGTGTCTCTCTTAGACTTTTAATCTAACCCTTTGCAGACACCTCTACTTTTACTCTCATCTCTCTTAAATCTTTACTCTATCTCTTGTAGAACATGAAATCAAACCCCACGCCTGAAAAACTAAATATCCCCTCTCCATCCAATTTCCTTGCCATTGGCTGCAAACCTATTGGGCAAGATGTCAATAATAAGGTCATACAACATATCAAGATCCAATCTCATAACCCATAATGCCAAATAGGCATCCCATTTGAGGAACTTTCCCTAAATTATAAATCCAACAAGCCTGCTCATTTTAAGGGTGTCTTATTGAAGCTTAGGTGCTTGTCCCTCTCTATATCTCAGCACCGGTGGTTGAAGCGGCCTTCAATGCCTAGTCGGTTCACAGGTCATCTTTTTCAACTTTTATATCCTTAACCACTGGGGGTTCGCCCCAGTGGCCACCCTTCCAACATGGAAGGGGGAGGTGAGGGGTTCAAATCCCCACCTCCTCAGGGGGGGATGGGAGTAGGGACGCGTAAGTTTCGAGAGTGGGTTGCGACTCCCACGCCCTGCAAGAGGCAGGGCACAAGTCTGCGAGTGAGTGTAGAGTAGGAATAGAGTAGGACTGACCAAAAAAAAAAAAAAAACTTTTATATCCTTGAAATTTTCAAACTATTACCCAGTCATTATCCACCTCTCTCTCTCTCTCTCTCTCTCTCTCTCAAGTACAGTATAAATGGGGCCTGCTTATTTCCAAATGCATAACGGAGCGAAGCCATATCGGTGATTTTTTTTCCCTTCTTGTCAATCTTGAAAAGCTGTTGTTTGCTTCTTATCCTGCGCATTTTCTCTGAAATATCAGCAGAAAATGGCAGATCAGACGAGTGGGAGCAATGGGAACCATGGAGTTGTCTTGGAAATGAAAGACACTTCCAATGCCAAGGAAGAAATTAGAAGCACTTTCTTCTCTTTTCCCTTCATTCAAAAGGTTACTTGGGTTCTCATCTCCATCTACTCTTTTTTCCCCCAATCCCTTCCTTCTTATTTTCCTTTTGCCCTTTCCGTATTCACCTGGATGTTCATCAATCTTTTGTTTGATCGCTTATTTCTCAAAACGTTGCAGTTGATCGCAGAGGTCTTTGGGACTTACTTCTTGATATTCGCGGGTTGTGGGTCCGTGGCGGTGAACTTGGACTACGACAAGGTGGTGACGCTCCCGGGGATATCGATGGTGTGGGGCTTAGCAGTAGTGGTGCTGGTGTACTCAGTCGGACACATCTCCGGCGCCCATTTCAACCCAGCCGTCACCATTGCTTTCGCCACCTGCAAGAGGTTTCCGTGGAAACAGGTGCAACCATATCTCTTCCAAAGTCATAACGCCTGATCTACTTTGGTCTTATCTTCCTATTTAAGATATGTTTTAATCCGTGTCAAATGCTGAACGCCGTGACCTGGCAGTCGTTAAAGGTCTGTCTAGAAAGCTTTGTTTGGATCACTTGATTCTAACAAGCCACCGCTTTTAGAGGCCATTAGTTACTGGTTAGGTGTATCTTTTAGCTAGCCATTGAATGGTTTGCAATAGCATAACGGGAAATTTACATATACCGGGACATACTGAATCAATCGCATTCTAGAAGAACGTTCGAATTATTAGTTTCCACTTTTGAATGAGCTTGACTGATCCAATCTTTTTCGATCCAAGATTTATCACGATCTCTTATTCGTTAATTCATTTGCAATCTCATGTTCTCCCTATCTAAGTCTTGACTCACAAAAGCATTAATTTAGGCAATTAATGGAGGGCCCTTTTATTAATTTTTCGCTAAGCTAAAACTTCCTCTCTGTTGCATCTTCTTCTTGGCGTGCAGGTGCCTCCATATATATTGGCACAAGTTTTGGGATCAACGTTGGCGAACGGGACACTGCGGATGCTATTCACGGGAAAGCTGAACCATTTCCTTGGGACTCAACCGGCCGGTTCGGATGCGCAAGCATTTGTCTTTGAGTTCATCATCACTTTTTACCTCATGTTCATCATCTCCGGCGTTGCCACCGATAATAGAGCAGTAAGTTCCAACTTCTTGCTTTTAATTACTTGCTGTTAATTGAGGAAATTTTAATGGAAATTCGTCTACAAAAAAAAATAATAATAATGATCAATCTCTTCAAGAGGAAGCGGGATAAGAAAATCTCAAAAATCGCACGAGATCACAAAGAAATCTCGTGAAATTCTTAGACATGAAAAATAATTAACGTGTTTTGTGCATATTACCTAGAGGCCAGAGGGCAGCGGCCCCGCCACCCAACCAACCTTAGGTTCTTTCCCGCTTCTTCTTGAACGACTTCTCCGACAACCCTTTTTGTGTCGATACGGCTCGATCCTAAATTCTTGACAAGAGAGCTCTCTCTCTTGACAAGAAAACGGTGGACCCACTTCTAAGTTCTGACGAAGGCTGGTCGTTCGTGTTCTAATATCATATCATTTCCTAGTTGCATCGAATCATGTTATTAGAAAAACGCTATATTTCCATTAATTGTGCCATAAAATTTCTTATGTTGAATTCATGTCACCGTTAAGGTTGGAACGTGTTAGTTTGTGTTAGTAATCGTCACCATAGGATAGGGAGAATCGTACAATATTTAATGCTAGATATATTTATTATTAGTTTATCACGAAAAAATGTTAAAGAAGCCTTAAGCCTTTTGTATTTGTTCCAATTTAGTCCTAAATATTTTTTTGTGCCAATTAAGTCCTAAATGTTTTTACGTTATACCAATTTAGTCCTTTCCGACAAATTTTAGCCGGGTTTTGCTGACTAGACACCAGTTGGCTGATGTGGCCTAGGCGTTGACATTGACAATTTTTAATAATATTTTAATATTTTTAAATTTTTAAATTTAAAAAAAAAATTAATTTTTCCTTTTTCCTTCTCCTCCTTTTTCCTCTAGCTGGTAGCTGATGTCCAGCAACCGACTAGTGGAAGAAGAGGAGAAGAAAAAAATAAAATAATAAAATAAAATAATTTAAAAATATTAAAATATTATTAAAAGTTGTTCACGTCAGCGCTGATCAAGCCACGTCAACTGGCCAGTATCCATTCAGCAAAATCCGGCCAAAATTGGCCAGAAAGGATTGAATTGGCACAACGTAAAAAGGTTTAGGACTTAATTAGCACCAAAAAAAGGTCTATGACTAAATTGATACAAATGCAAAAGGTTTAAGACTTTTTTAACACTTTTCCCAGTTAATCACATGCTAGTTGATAAGATTTCTCGCCAAACATTTGGCCTACAATTCTTCCAAAACCCATTTAAATATCCATTCCAGTCAAATTAGATGATATTCCGCATCTCGGTTTTTAAATTTCAAAAGGATTTTAATATACGAACTTCAATTATCATATTTTATATGTACCTGTCGGTGATTAGTAAATTTAATTCGGTGCAGATAGGGGAGCTCGCTGGCCTCGCTGTTGGTGCAACCGTTTTGCTCAACGTGATGTTTGCAGGGTATTGACCATTTCAATTCCTTATATCTTCATCTTACCCTCATCTCAGGCTGAAAAAGAGATGTTGACCATGATTATTGACTGACTAACATCTTTTGAATAGAAAAATTGTACATGATTGATCACGTCGTTTAAATAAAGAGCATCATGGGTGAGTTTTATCTTATAAGATATTGCTGGCTCAAATATTATATAAATTTCATGATTTACACCATTAACGGAAAGATCATTATCAACCTCTTCTTAAATCACACTCTATGTGTGTACTTTGACTATCTATACAAAGAGAAAGCCATATAAATTATCGATATCATTTTCCTCGCATCTCGGACCGAACTTCTATCACCCCGAGAAATCAGGTTGAGCAACGAATTTTCATTTTGCTGAGAAACAAAATATTAATCCGGGCAGAAATTAAGTATTTCGCGATGATAATCTGTGTTATTATTATTTTATTTTTTTTCTTGGGTGGTGGTTAGGCCAGTAACGGGAGCATCTATGAATCCGGCAAGGAGCTTGGGTCCGGCGATAGTGTTTCACCATTACGATAAGCTGTGGATCTACATCGTGGCACCAACTGTCGGGGCGATTGCCGGGGCGTGGATCTACAACCTGATCCGATTCACCGACAAGCCCATCCGAGAGATCACCATGTCCGGCTCTTTCCTCCGGAGCTCCGCCCGAAATTGTTCTTCTTGAGTCAAACTCATTCCAACCCGCGGTCAAACTTGCTCTTCTTTTTGTGTTCTCTTTCGATTTTTGCTCATGATGGGTGCATTCGTAGTGAGAAGGGTTAGTTTTCTTTACTTTAATTGATGGATTATTCCCTTCTCTCTGCAGTTGAAATGTTAACAGTTGCAATTGTATTTTGGAAATTACGTTTCTAATGATCCAAACGCTGATTCCAACCTACTGAGGTCTACAGCCTCAGCCGGCAAGAAATCACCTGGTCTGGTTCTTTCCTCCCAAGTTTCGCCGGAAGTCCCTATCCTTGATCTCTCTCTATCTCTCTTTCCCTCTCATATCGAAGTTTTTCTTCTCTTTGTTTCATTTTTCCCTCTTGATTTGTCATGTGTACTTATATGTACACAATTTTTTCTCCCTTCTTTCGTTTGCTTTGGTTTCTTATAAGAGGGGTTTCCCCCTTTTATTTGTGGAATTGAAACGTGAAGAGCTGTCGTGAATGTTGAGAAATTGTCTTGTTTCCGTAAGAACTTGTTTCCTTTCTTCCTGCTGTAGGAGTAGGTGACTCGTGGAAAACTTGAACTAGCATGAGCAAAGGATGAAAGAGAACCTTTAAAGAAGCATCCTCAATTAGGATTTTCATTTCAAATTGAACCTTTAAAAAAGAACCTACAAAAAATAATCGATTTAGCATCTTCATTTCAAATTGTATCGGACATCAGTTAGGATTCTAATCATACTTACAAATATGCTATTCTTTTTTCTTACCTTATGGCTCCCAACGTTCCAAAGTTACACACCACAAAATCTGCCTATCCAAAACTCTAGCACAATCCACCACCTATAGCTTAGCCGGCCGCCACCGCCACCCACCATTGACATGTCAAGTGGATCCACCACACTGCTGCCCCGAGGCGAAAAATATTTTAAATATTGGTGTCTCATGGGGTAAATTTTGAGGATTTTTTGTGGTACTATAGTATCGGCAATGTTCACATTTATGTATCAATTAGAAATCAAAAGGCTACTCGGAGCAAATTAACGAGAGATGGGAGAGAGCATTGCCCTTTTCGTAGGCGAACAATGCATTTGCTCTCATTTTTAGTATAATTACAAAAAAAAAAAAATATCTTAATTCCATCGTACGAATGCTAATTCAATACTAACCTTTCAATTTATTCATAAATATTTTTGACAATTTACTAATACAGTCTTCCCTGTTAATTTTGGCAAAAAATCGTGACATGGACGTTAGCTATTCTGTGATATGACCAGCACTGACCTGGACACTTTTTGGAATTTTAAATAATTTTGCTTATTTTTTCTAAATAGTTTATATTTTCCATTTTTCTTTTCTTTTCTTTTCTTCTTTACTATGGACCTGCGAGGGCGTTATGGCCCTCACCTGAGAAGCGATTCCCAAACAATGTCAAAATCCTCAATGATGTCAAACCAGATAGAGCAGGAGACAACACACCTGCGAGGCTGGATTATCCGCGTCAGCAATTTCCAATTAAAATTAATTGAAATAACTATATTGACAAATTGTTTACAAGTTTCAAATTAAATTAACCAAAGTAAAAAGTTTAGTACGAATTGATACCCGTACCAATAAAAAAAATAATCCTACATAAATTTCTCTTGTACAGTTGATGTTGAATTGATTTTCCAAAATCATGGCACGATTGATTTCCTGATATGCATACGTGAGACGCACGGTATGAAAGCATGGTAAAAGAGAGCTTCGTTCCAACTTTTTGATGCCACGCCTTTTCAGTTCCTGTGACAAAACAACGTTCCATAAGGTTATCATTGTATAAGCCCGAAATTGTAAAGGGTTGCTCAAATGATAAGCTCATCCATCCCGGTCGCTCAAGGCTAATCAGATGGCAATTAATCCAGTGCTTAAAACTTTCGGACACTGCATTATTATCAAAATGATATTATTATTTGCCTTCAATTCTTGCATACTTAACAAAACTACCAAATCAGATCAAGAGGTACGTGCACAATTTTGTAACGCCATCATTGATTTATATAATACTTTAAATTATTATATGAACGTGAGATTAACTTCAAATGTTGTGTCATTTCTTACGCATCCATTAGCATTTGACATTAAAAAAAAAAAAAAATGGCAAGGTAACATAGATTATGAATGTTGGAGATAAATAACATGTATGGAGACATTGGAATATATCATCTTTTAGAATCTTGTGAAATCATTATCAATTATTTTAAAAAGAAAACAAGTGCTTAGGTTTTTTTTTTTTTTTTTTCTTGGGGGGTCAAAAAAATTGTGGTTAGTCGACTATAAAATATTTTAATAGGAACCACTAGAGTTTCGGTAGGTGGTTTTAAGTTCATCATTCTGGTGCTACAAATTTGTTCTTTAATTAAGTTTGCGCATGAGCGATAACAATATTTATAACCTACCATTGAAAAACCGGTTGAAAGAAATTTTATTGAGTTGAGGATTGAAGAATAAAGCCAAGCTGAAAGTCAAGATTCTTAATGCCATAAAAGAATTCCAATAGAAGGTTTTGATATTTGAAATATTAAACTTATAACCTACCAATTAAAAAACCGATTGAAAGAAATTTTATTGAGTTGAGGATTGATGAATAAAGCCAAGCTGAAAGTCAAGATTCTTAATGCCATAAAAGAATCCCAATAGAAGGTTTTGATATTTGAAATGTTAAATTTATAACCTACCAATTAAAAAACCAGTTGAAAATTTTTTTATTGAGTTGAGGATGGATGAATAAAGCTAAGCTAAAAAGTCAAGATTCTTAATGCCATAAAAGAACTCTAATAGAAGGTTTTGATATTTGAAATGTTAAATTTATAACCTACCAATTAAAAAACCGGTTGAAAGAAATTTTATTGAGTTGAGGATGGATGAATAAAGCTAAGCTAAAAGTCAAGATTTTTAATGCCATAAAAGAACTCTAATAGAAGATTTTGATATTTGAAATGTTAAATTTATAACCTACCAATTAAAAAACCGATTAAAAGAAATTTTATTGAGTTGAAGATGGATGAATAAAGCCAAGCTAAAAGTCAATATTCTTAATGCTATAAAAGAACTCCAATAGAAGGCTTTGATATTTGAAATGTTAAATTTATAACCTACTAATTAAAAAATCGGTTGAAAGAAATTTTATTGAGTTGAGAATGGATGAATAAAGCTAAGCTAAAAGTCAAGATTCTTAATGCCATAAAAGAACTCTAATATAAGGTTTTGATATTTGAAATGTTAAATTCATAACCTACCAATTAAAAAATCGATTGAAAGAAATTTTATTGAGTTGAAGATGGATGAATAAAGCCAAGCTAAAAGTCGATATTCTTAATGCTATTAAAAGAACTCCAATAGAAGGTTTTGATATTTGAAATGTTAAATTTATAACCTACCAACTAAAAAACTGGTTGAAAGAAATTTTATTGAGTTGAGTATGGATGAATAAAGCCAAGCTAAAAGTCAAGATTCTTAATGCCATAAAAGAACTCAAATAGAAGGTTTTCATATTTGAAATGTTAAATTTATAACCTACCAATTAAAAAACCGGTTGAAAGAAATTTTATTGAGTTGAGGATGGATGGATAAAGCCAAGCTAAAAGTCAAGATTCTTAATGCCATAAAAGAACTTCAATATAAGGTTTTGATATTTGAAATGTTAAATTTATAACCTACCAATTAAAAAACCAGTTGAAAGAAATTTTATTAGGCAGAAGAACAGCCCAGTGCCATAACTTGGCACGGGGGAGGACACTTAAGTGCCATAACTTCGAAAAGGTACACTTAAGTACAAGTTTTGAAATTAAATGGAACACTTAGGTACCACTCCGGCGAAAATCCGGCTAAATGGCTAACGTGGCAATTTTCCGGCAAGTTTGGTCCAAAACGGGGTCGTTTTACATGCTAACATGGTGAGAAAATGCAAAAACGGCGTCGTTTCGTGTTTGATATGTAAATAATAATATAAAAATTAATTAAATTAAATTTAAACTTAATTTATTTAAAACATTCCAAAAATTAAAAAACTAAAAAGAAAAAAAAAAAGGGGAGATCGAAGGGGGCGGCCGACGGCCGAGCCCTCGCCGCCGTCGCCTCCCGCGCCGTCGCCAGCCTTCCGGCGACGGGGTGGTGGTGGCGCGGCGAGGGCTGCGACCTCGCCCCGGATCCGGGCGAAGGCTCATGGGCCCTCGCCGCGATTCGGCAAGGGCTCATAGCCCTCGCCGCCGGTTGGCCAGAGCCGAGGACCTTGGCCGACCCTCCCTCCTTATCGCCAGCCCTTCCGGCGATGGTGGGGAGGCAAAGTGGCAGCGAGGGCTCGGCCTCGTCACCCCCTTCGACCTCCATTTTTTTTAATTTTTTTTTTTAATTTTTAGAATATTTTAAATAAAATTAATTTTAAATTTAATTAATTTTTATATTATTATTTACACATCAAACACAAAACAGCGTCGTTTTTGCCTTTTCTTGCCACGTCGCATGCCAAACGACGCCGTTTTGGGCCAAACTCATCAGAAAATTGCCACGTTGGTCCTTTGGTCAGATTTTCGCTGAAATGGCGCATAAGTGTTCCATTTAACTTTGAAACTGGTACTTAAGTGTATATTTTTTGAAGTTATGGCACTTAAGTGTCCCCCCGTGCCAAGTTATAGCACTCCAGGTGTCCCAAGCTAAAAGTCAATATTCTTAACGCCACAAAAGAACTCCAATAGAAGGTTTTGATATGTGAAATGTTAAATTTATAACCCACCAATTAAAAAACCGGTTGAAAGAAATTTTATTGAGTTGAGAATGGATGAATAAATCGGGCTGTCCGTGTTGGTATGGTGCGCGGGTTCCCTAGGTCACCAAAAAAAAAATTCAAGCTAAAAGTCAAGATTCCTAATGCTATAAAAAAAACTCCAATAGAAGATTTTGACATTTGAAATGTTAAATTTATAACCTACCAATTAAAAAACTGGTTGAAAGAAATTTTATTGGATTGAGGATGGATGGATAAAGCCAAGCTAAAAGTCAAGATTCTTAATGCAATAAGAAACTCCAATAGAAGGTTTTGACATTTGAAGTATTAAATTTATAACCTACCAATTAAAAAACCGGTTGAAAGAAATTTTATTGGGTAGAAGAGCAGCTCAAGTGCCATAACTTAGCACGGGAGGACACTTAAGTACTATAACTTCGAAAAGGTATACTTAAGTGCCAGTTTCCAAATTAAAGAGAAACACTTAGGTGCCACTCCGATGAAAATCCGGCGAAATGGCTGACGTGGCAATTTTCCGGCGAGTTTGATCCAAAACAGCGTCGTTTCGCACGCGACGTGGCGAAAATGCAAAAACGACGCCGTTTCGTGTCGATGTATAAATAATAATATAAAAATTAATTAAATTTAATTTAAGCTTAATTTTTTAAAATATTCTAAAAATTAAAAACTAAAAAAAAAAAAAAAAAGGGAGATCGAAGGGGGTGGCTGAGGGTTGAGCCCTCGCCGCCGCCGCCTCCCCGCCGTCGCCGGGAAGGGCCGGCGACGGAGGGGGAAGGTCGGCCGGGGTCGGGCGATGGTAGGGAGGCGGCGAGGGCCCGCAGCCCTCACCAGATCCGGGTGAGGGCCGCGACCCTCACCCGGCGGCCCTCGCCCAAATCCGGCGAGGGCTCACGGGCCCTCGCCGTGATCCGACGAGGGCTCGCAGCCTCGCGCCGATTGGCCGAGGGCCGGCGACCTTAGTCGACCCTCCCCCTTATCGCCGGCCTTTCTCAACGACGGTGAGGAGGCGGTGGCAGCGAGGGCTCGGCCTCGGCCACCCCCTTCGGCCTCCATTTTTTTTTTTTTTTTTAGAATATTTTAAATAAAATTAATTTTTAATTTAATTTAATTTAATTTTATATTATTATTTACACATCAGACACGAAACGGCGTCGTTTTTCCATTTTCTCGTCACGTCAGCATGCAAAACCTACTGTTTTGGACTAAACTCACCAGAAAATTGTCACATCAGCCATTTGGCTGGATTTTCGTCGAAGTGGCACCTAAGTGTTCCATTTAACTTCGAAATTGGTACTTAGGTGTACCTTTTTGAAGTTATGGCACTTAAGTGTCCCCCGTGCCAAGTAATGACACTCCAAGTGTCCCAAGCTAAAAGTCAAGATTCTAATGTCATAAAAGAACTCCAATAAAATGTTTTGATATTTGAAATGTTAAATTTATAACTTACCAATTAAAAAATCAGTTGCAATTTTTTTTTTTATTGAGTTAAGAATGAATGAATAAAGCCAACCTAAAAGTCAAAATTCTTAATGCCATAAAAGAACTCTAATAAAAGGTTTTGATATTTGAAATGTTAAATTTATAACCTACCAATTAAAAAACCGGTTGAAAGAAATTTTATTGAATTGAGGATGAATGAATAAAATCAAGCTAAAAGTCAAGATTATTAATGCCATAAAAGAACTCCAATAGAAAGTTTTGACATTTGAAATGTTAAATTTATAACCTACCAATTAAAAAATTGATTGAATGAAATTTTATTGAGTTGAAGATAGATAAATAAAACCAAGTTAAAAGTCAAGATTCTTAATGCCATAAAAGAACTCCAATAGAAGGTTTTGATATTTGAAATGTTAAATTTATAACCTACCAATTAAAAAATCGGTTGAAAGAAATTTTATTGAGTTGAGGATGAATGAATAAAATCAAGCTAAAAGTCAAGATTATTAATGCCATAAAAGAACTCTAATAGAAAGTTTTGACATTTGAAATGTTAAATTTATAACCTACCAATTAAAAAATTGGTTGAATGAAATTTTATTGAGTTGAAGATAGATAAATAAAGCCAAGTTAAAAGTCAAGATTCTTAATGCCATAAAAGAACTCCAATAGAAGGTTTTGATATTTGAAATGTTAAATTTATAACCTACCAATTAAAAAACCGGTTGAAAGAAATTTTATTGAGTTGAGGATGGATGAATAAAGCCAAGCTAAAAGTCAAAATTTTTAATGCCATAAAAGAATTCCAATAAAAGGTTTTGATATTTGAAATGTTAAATTTATAACCTACCAATTAAAAAACCGGTTGAAAGAAATTTTATTGAGTTGAGGATGAATGAATAAAGCCAAGCTAAAAGTCAAGTTTATTAATGCCATAAAAGAACTCCAATAGAAAGTTTTGACATTTGAAATGTCAAATTTATAACCTACCAATTAAAAAATCGGTTAAAAAAATTTTATTGAGTTGAAGATAGATAAATAAAGGCAAGTTAAAAGTCAAGATTCTTAATGCCATAAAAGAACTCCAATAGAAGGTTTTGATATTTGAAATGTTAAATTTATAACCTCCCAATTAAAAAGCCGGCTGAAATAAATTTTATTGAGTTGAGGATGGATGAATAAAGCTAAGCTAAAAGTCAAAATTCTTAATGCCATAAAAGAACTCCAATTGAAGGTTTTGACATTTGAAATGTTAAATTTATAACCTACCAATTAAAAAACCAGTTGAAAGAAATTTTATTAAGTCATCCAAGCTAAAAGTCAAGATTCTTAATGCCATAAAAGAACTCCAATAGAAAGTTTTGACATTTGAAATGTTAAATTTATAACCTACCAATTAAAAAATCGGTTTAAAGAAATTTTATTGAGTTGAGGATAGATGAATAAATCCAAGCTAAAAGTCAAGATTCTTAATACCATAAAAGAACTCCAATAGAAAATTTTGACATTCCAAATGTTAAATTTATAACCTACCAATTAAAAAACCGATTGAAAAAAATTTTATTGAGTTGAAGATGGATAAATAAAGCCAAGTTAAAAGTCAAGATTCTTACTGCCATAAAAGAACTCCAATTGAAGGTTTTGACATTTGAAATGTTAAATTTATAACCTACCAATTTAAAACCCGGTTGAAAGAAATTTTATTGAGTTGAAGATGGATAAATAAAGCCAAGTTAAAAGTCAAGATTATTAATGCCATAAAAGAACTCCAATAGAAGGTTTTGATATTTGAAATGTTAAATTTATAACATACCAATTAAAAAGCCGGTTGTAATAAATTTTATTGAATTGAGGATGGATGAATAAAGCCAAGCTAAAAGTCAATATTCTTAATGCCATAAAAGAACTCCAATAGAAGGTTTTGATATTTAAAATGTTAAATTTATAACCTACCAATTAAAAAACTGGTTGAAAGAAATTTTATTGAGTTGAGGATGGATGAATAAAGCCGAGCTAAAAGTCAAGATTCTTAATGCCATAAAAGAACTCCAATAGAAGGTTTTGATATTTGAAATGTTAAATTTATAACCTACCAATTAGAAAGCCGGTTGAAAGAAATTTTATTGGATTAAAGATGAATGAATAAAGCCAAGCTCAAAGTCAAGATTCTTAATGCCATAAAAAGAATTCCAATTGAAGGTTTTGACATTTTAAATGTTAAATTTATAACCTACCAATTAAAAAACTGGTTGAAAGAAATTTTATTGAGCTGAAGATGGATAAATAAAACCAACTTGAAAGTCAAGATTCTTAATGCCATAAAAGAACTCCAATAGAAGGTTTTGATATTTAAAATGTTAAATTTATAACCTACAAATTAAAAAACTGGTTGAAAGGAATTTTATTGAGTTGATGATGGATAAAAAAAGCCAAGCTAAAAGTCATGATTCTTAATGCTATAAAAGAACTCCAATAAAAGGTTTTGATATTTGAAATGTTAAATTTATAACCTACCAATTAAAAAACCGGTTTAAAGAAATTTTATTGAGTTGATGATGGATAAATAAAGTTAAGCTAAAAGTCAAGATTCTTAATGCCATAAAAGAACTCCAATAGAATGTTTTGATATTTGAAAGGTTAAATTTATAACCTACCAATTAAAAAGCCGGTTGAAAGAAATTTTATTGAGTTGAGGATAGATGAGTAAAGCTGAGCTAAAGTCAAGATTCTTAATGCCATAAAAAAAACTCTAATAGAAAGTTTTAATATTTGAAATGTTAAATAAGAGCTATTGTCACGGAAGAATTGCGAATAAGAGGACCTATAAAAGGACTAGTGGTGCAAGATGCTCTTATATGGATAAGATTAACACAATCGAATGTAAAAGTGAGACTTCTTGGGGTGAACTAAGTCACGTGAATCTTACTTGGTTCATGAAAGCTAGGCATCACATGAGAAATGTCCATATTTGATCAAAAAAATTTTGAAAAAGTTATCAACTTATTATATTTTGGTTAATTCAGTCCTCAATCTTTTAATTTTTACTAATCGAAATTCTAAACATTTTTGAATTAATCAATCCGATCAATTTTAGTCGAAGATTGCTGACGTAATTGGTGGCTAGCGAGAGTTGCTGGCCAACTCTCACCGTCACTAGGCAAACGCCACAACCGGCGAGGGTCACCCGGCGACCCTTGCCAAACTTTATAAATAAAAAAATAAATAAAATAAAAAACAGAAAAGAAAGAAAGAAAAATTTAAAATTTAAAATATTGTAAAATCAAATTATTTTTAATATATATAAACAAATTGTCTACATTAGCGCTAGCCATTTTACATGACACCACCATTATTCACGTTAGCAATTTTAGTTCAAATTACCCAAATGAACTCAATTGGCAAAATGTAAAAAGATTTATAATTAAATTGGCACAATTAAGAATTTTAGGATTGTATTGGTCAAATGCAAAAAATTTAGGACTTTTTGTCCAATTTAATCATAAGACTATTCTATGCAATACATTGAACGTAATTAGGTGACTTTTTCTTTTTTCTTTGTCGAAAGAAGTATTCATTACTAAACCATTGCTGAAACGCAACTGAGTTCGGAATTAGTACGTAATAAAAAACCATAGTAGGTGGGGGGTTTTATGCAGCCAACCATTCGGGAGAAGGTTTTTCCAATGGGCTTTTGCGGCCCAATCCGCCGGCTCCTTCGCTTCCCCGGGCACATAGGACACTGAGACTTCCGCAAGTTGGGCCAGCAAAACCCTACAGTCCTTCAAAATTGCTTCCACAGTCCACGGCCTGGAACTTGGTCCGTTAAACTCTCCATGAGTGACAAGCAATCTGTCTCCACTTCCATCGCCAAGTACAAGCCAGTTGAAGCCGAAGTCTTCCTCTGCTTTGTCTCCAGAAGTCGCGAGAAAACCGAATGAAGTGTTGAGACTTCAATTTTTAGGGCGGAATCACCAGGGTTCTTCAAAGCAAAGCCGTCGGTGATGATGCATTCGACGTTTCGGCAGATCCCAACCACGGCTCTCTCCGAGGTTGATCTGATTTTTGAAGCATTCATGACCAATTTCATCTTCTTGGTTAAATGAGATGGACAAGTACCTCCATCAAGGTTGCGTATGTGGCGAGCTGGTAAGTCCATATGGAACGACCTTTTATCCTATATAGCGTTTAGGGGGCAACAATAAGTTCAAATAGGATTTCCCCTATTTTAGGGGAAAAAAAATGAACGCGGCCAACAAAGTGTTGTTCGTATCCACGAGTCTTATGGTAAACAAATTTACTTTGCAAATCTGTTATTACGAGTAGTTATTACAAAGGATTGGACAAACAACACTATAAAGAACTTCAATCCTTGATGCAGATATTATACTGTTGATTCTCATCCTTAAGAGACTCCAATGATCACCCCCTCCTCCTTTTCATCATAAATGATTTGCTTGCTCTGAGATGATTTGTGTTAATAGGGTAATTCCAATTCACTAGGTCTTTTGGCAAAATTTGAAGCAACTACTTTTGTAGTAACAAATTGAAAAAGAAAGAGTAGAGTGGGAGAGTCAAAATCGAAAAGAGAATCCCTTATTTCTTTCTCTCATCCAAAAATGTGAATGAAACTTTAACCACGGTTGTGCCGTGCAATATATTGAAAAAGAACGAGTGGAGTGGGAGAGTCAAAATTGAAGAGAGAATCCATTGCTTCTTTCTCTCATCGAAAACTGTGAATAAGACTTTCACCATGGCTTTGCCGTGCACCTCACTCCCTCCCTCCATTTCGGAATGCAATTTAGTGGACAAATCGCAAGGCTCTCTCTCTCTACGACCACCTCATGGTGGTTGTCTTGTCCGCTAGCAATCACTACAAGGTGGTCATGCAACCACCTCATGGCAAGTCTTCATGTGACGGTGGCAAATGTTACTATATGAACCGGAACCACGTTGTCTAGATTTTTTTTTTTTTTTAATTCCAATTCCATCAATGACTTTATCTTCTACCAAATTTTATTTTTATGTACATCGAACAAGTAACAAGATACCATGTTCAAAAATATCCAGACTTATACACTAACAATCACCAGACCAGTTGATAATGTACACAAGGAAATGTTATGGTTTCTCCTTTGTTGTGTGATCTTATTCTATTCGGCAAATTAATCCAAGCAAGCATTCATACTCTCGTCCTTTTCTTTGCGGGCCTTTCTCAGCATGGACACAACTTGAAAGTTAGAAAGGACAAGATCCTCAACATGGTTCGGCAGTTGTTTGGGCTTTGAAAAGCCCATGTCAGCAAGGGCCAATGCCGACACATGACGTGATCACATCCGTATATTCTGACATCAATTTTCGAACTAATTGTAAAGATCGATGTCGTGCCCGCCTCGTGCTCATTATCGATGGGCTGTCGCCTCTAGTGGCCAACACACCTTTAGAAAAAAGAAGAGAAATCCAAAAAGGAAAGAAAAAGGTGAACTGAACGTTCTTGATAGCGAAAAAAGAAAGAGGCGTGTTCACACGAAAAGAAAAGGGAAAGAGAGAGAGACGGTTCAAAGGAGAATAGGTGGGTTGGATTCGACGGCGAAACTCTGCCGGCATTGGCTGAAATTTTAATATGTTGTTCAAGAGATTAAAATCAACTAGTTTATAACCCTTCTCTAAATTGTTTTTCATAATTAGAATTTCTTACTCTTTTGTTATTTTATCTTTGCGATGACAATATATTGATATATTATTGGTGTGTCGAGCCTTTAGCTATGTGACTAGAGATCGGTCTTTTAGTATTTTCCCGCATTGGGTTGATATTGTTGGAACATTATGGCCGGTTGCTACTGGGACTGATTAGATATTAGCTGGTTGAGTTTTGGGGAATGTATTGATCCTGGATAGGCTAAAGCTATAAATCGTTGTCGTATCTTCTTAACAATAATTTGTATCCTATTGCGTAATCGATGTCTTATGGAAAGTCTGTCAATTTCTGAGTATTTGCATTCATCTCAGTAACTTCAACTTTGCGCATCCAAAATGGTCAACCCGATTTGAGTCAACCCTGCTGACTTGACTCTATTTTGGATTTTTTTTTTTTTTTTGCTTTATCTTTTTCTCGGTGGTTGAGAATGCGATTTTTAAGGTTTGACTATGAGCATTCATACATTGAGCACTCCGGGCGTTGACCGTGCAGTCAGTACCCCTTGAAAAAAAGAATGGATGAATGAAAACAAAGAAATATGTTTTTGGCGAAATTTCTATGATGAATTCTTTTTTTTTTATCAGAATTTCTCTAGCAAATTCAGCCGATGATTCTACCGTTGGATTGAAACTGAAATGAAGGAGTACGATTTAATGGACTTGATCCGACGATTGTAAAGTCACCGAATGTTCTTGTTTGAACATTATTGATTTGCCTCATTAATTGCACATTGAGAAAAGGGAAGATTGCCTAAAAAAGTCTAAATCTATTGTATTTTTTTCAATTCAGTATTATTTTGCTAATTAGGTCAATCCGATCAATTTTGGCCTAAAATTGATGACACCGACATAGAGTGTTTTGCATGGAATGACTAACATTGACATGGACTAATAATATTTTAATATTTTTAGAAATTTTTGTTAATTTTGTTAATTTTTTTCCTTTTTTTATTTCTTTTTCCCTCCACCATCCACTGCCAAGCCTTGTCGATGGCCGACAGAGGTCGCTAGCCTTAAGTGAGGGCCACCCTCCCTTGCCAACCTTTGGAGAGGGACACCTAGGCCTAGCTTGGAGAGGGCCATCCTCGTCAAATCGGGCTTTCTTGGGTAGCAACCGTTCACTAAATTAGGTGACAGCGAGGGTTGCCCTACTGTTCAAAACTAACGATTTAAACTTCTAGAGTTTTGAAATAATATATAGGATCATATGTTTTTTTTTTTTTGTCATCCGCAATACTGTCGTAACAAGCCAAATAGAAAAAACTAGCTCGAGGAGCCGTGTAAGCACTATCTATGCACGTCTCCGATCTTGATCCGAAATAATTCGATAATTCTAGTCCTTAAATGCTAAATTCTCCCAAAATTTAAGCACAATTCAATTCCCCATTGAGAAAACGATGCTTTGCTCATAATGAAAACGTGATTAGGTCAAATTATATTCAAAGGCCAGGAGTGTCACTATCGAAACTTTGCAATCTGGCAAAGGCACGTGTATTGGGCTATGCGCAGCGTTTGCTTTTGGTTCACCCTTTTCTTCGATGTGTCCACCACGAGAGTTTGACTCCATTGTAATTTCATCAGGACCTATAAGAATCGATCGGATCGTGCAAGAAAAATGCGCGATGCATCCCTTTGCGGGCAACATAAACTTTGTGCATTCTAGAATATGAGCAAATGAAACAACTTGTGTTTTTTGGGATTGAGGGGCATCTAGTGATCAAAGGGGAGAAATTACTTGTCAAGATAGAATGAGTTCAACAATCCATCACTATGCTTCTTAAGATTTCACGATGGCATGCCTCGAAAATTGTGGTTTGGATGCTTTAGAAAACTTCCTTGTATTGTGTCTTCTGTCCATTGAAATTTTGATTTTGTTGTTTTTTTTTTTCACTTTGGAAGTTTCTTACGTTAATGACTCGCTTTTGAAGAGGAAAAATGATACGAATAGTTCCTGAATTTTAACGCGATATGCAATATCGTCTCTGGACTTTGAATTTACTCCACATGGTCCTTAAACCATTTACAAATGTTCAATATAGCTTTTTTCAGTTTGCTTAAACGACAAACATTTCTGACTTCTACTACACTAAACCAACATTGTCCCGATTCTAGCATCAGTCTTGTTTGAATTCCACCCAATCAACTCGACATTAAGTGTGTTTCTAATAGTCACATTGTTCTAGAAACATTTTTAGACTAATCACCAACGAATTGGCCGAGGTGGAAATACAAGGGGGACTCAAAACGATTTGACAGATGTGAGCTGGCGAATTCGACTATTCCTTCTCGAGATAATTTCTAGGGATTAAGTTCTAAGAAACTAAATCTCTCTTTAACCTAAGTAGAATTAGAAGATTTAAGGTATGTTGGCTATCGCTACACTTAGGCCTCTTCTTCTAGTGCCAACCGCAAGTTAAGGAAGATTGATAGAGTTCTTGTTAATCCTAAGTGGAGCCAAGACTTCTCCTTCTCGGAAGCCTCCTTCCTTGCCCCGGGCATCTCCGATCATACTCCTATGGTCGTTAGAGTTTTGGGCCCTTCTTATCGGAGAAAATCTTTTAAGATTTTCAACTTCTTGATGAAGCATCCAGCTTTTAATACAATTGTTAATCGGGTATGGGAGAACCCAGGTGAGGGAGTCCCCATGTACAAACTAGTTTGCAAACTAAAGATCCTCGAGGGCCACCTCAAGCAACTCAACAAGGAATCTTTCTCTAATATCTCCGCCAAAACAGCAGCGGCCAGGAATGTTTTGCGGGTCACGCAAGATGCCTTATAGCAGGACCCGACAAGTCTTGTGCTTGTTGAGCTTGAAAAAAACCGGTTGCGAACGTTCTCGAATCTTAGGATTCAAGAGGAATCCTTCTTTAGGCACAAGTCCAGGATTAGATGGCTCAAAGAAGGAGACCGGAACACTAAATTCTTCCACTATTCGGTCAACAAAAGGGCTTTAAGGAATAGAATCATTTCGGTCCTTGATGCCAAGGGTAATCCAATCACTGATCCAGGTTTATTGCGGCAACATTTTGTCAACCGCTTCCAAGACCTTCTTGCGCCGCGGGAGTCGCCAGGGCAGCCTGTTGTCTAGGAGATTTGGGCGGTAATCCAACATACCCTCAATGATGAACAGGTCAGATCTCTATCTCGTCCTGTTTTTGATTTAGAGATATAGGATACCATCTTCTCTCTAGCTCGTGATAGGGCTCTCGGGCTGGATGGCTTTAATGCCGAATTCTTCAAGCTTAATTGGGAGACGGTTGGACCGTCGGTGGTTGCTGTGGTCAAGGACTTCTTTGTCACTGGGAGGTTACTACGTGAGATTAACAACATCATTTTAGTCTTGGTTCCAAAGTTCCAAATGCTTCTACGGTCTCTAACTATAGACCTATTGCTTGTTGTAATACAATTTATAAATGCATTACCAAGCTCTTAGCTAATCGTGTAGCTATCATGCTTGAAGCTTTACTCATTCCACCCTAAAATGCCTTTGTTAAGGGCCGACGGATCAGGGATAACATCCTCCTCACCCAAGAGCTATTTAGTGGCTTCCACCATGATACATACTCGCCTAAGTGTGCTGTCAAAGTGGATTTCCAGAAAACTTATGATACTCGTAATTGGGACTTCTTAGAGATTACCCTCCGTGCCTTCGGGTTTCCTGTCACTTGATCAAGCTCATCATGGTTTGTGTTCGCACACCTAAGTTTCCCATCTTTGTAAATGGGGAGCTACATGGTTTCTTTCCGAGTGGTCGCAGACTTTCCCAATGAAACCCTTTGTCGCCTTACTTATTCACTTTGGCTATGGAGATTTTTTCCGAGATCTATTTCCTTCAATCCAGGCAACTAGGCTTCAAATTTTTCTGGAGATGTAAAGCAACGTGCTTATCACACTTATTCTTTGCAGATGGTGTTTTCCTCTTATGTGAAGCAAACTTGGCATCGGTTTCCCTCCTCAATGAAGGCCTTGGAACCTTTTCTAATTGGAGTGGGCTGAGACCCAATATAAACAAAAGTGAAGTTTTCCTTGCTGGAGGGACGGAGTTTATTCGGCCACATATACTCCATACTTTTGGTTTCCAGAAAGGGAAGCTATCGGTTCATTATTTGGGGGTTCCCATTATCACCGCCAGAATTGGTAAAGTTGACTGTATTTCTCTTATCAACCGCATAACTGCGAGGGTGTAATCATGGGCTCAACGCTTTCTATCCTTTGCTGGCCTTATAAAGTCTATCCTCCACGCAATATAGGCTTTTTGGGCTACTGTTTTTATGATACCTAGAGCTGTGTTTGATCGCATCGAGCAAATTCTAAGACAGTTTCTTTGGAAAGGCCCGAGCCTGGGAAGAGGAGGTGCGAAAGTCTACTAGGATGATGTATGCCTTCCGAAAGAAGAGGGGGGGACTTGGCATACGCAAGCTACATGATTGCAACACGACGTCCATGCTCAAGCACGTTTGGATCCTCTTTACCGACAAGGAATCCTTGTGGTGTAAGTGGATTCATTCTAATTTCTTGAAGAGGAAAAATTTATGGGTTGCTAACAAGCCGTCTGTTTGTTCATGGGCCTAGAAGAAGATACTCCATCTTAGGAGAGACTTTCACCAGTCCTTTCAATGGAATATTCGGGATGGATGCTCCGTGTCTCTTTGGTTTGATCACTGGCATCCTAGAGGCCCCCTTAATATATTGTTCTCATACACTTACATTTATCAGTCAGGTCTATCGAGGATGGCTTCGGTTGCGGACCTGTTCTCTGCTGAGGGCTAGGAGGTTAAGGCCATTTTGGAGTCGTGGGAGTTTCCCCTTCCCGTCCTTTCTCAGCATCCGGATTGTTTCCACTGGATCGAGAGTTCCTCAGGCACCTTCTCAGTTGCCTCTGCGTGGGAAACCATTCGGCCAAAGGGAACCTTGGTTCCTTGGGCCTCATTTATTTGGAGCAAGTCGCTCACTCTGCGGTATCAATTCAACCTGTAGCTTATTGTTAAGAACCGGCTTCCTATCCAGGTTCTTTTACATTCCTATGGGAGGATTGATGATGTCTCGTGAGCTTTTTGTAATTCTAGGCCGGATTCTATTGATCACTTATATTTTGGATGTCGCACTACTGCCGCCCTTATGTCCTTTTGGGCTGCTAGGTGCAACCTTCCTTGGCGGAACAGTACTTGGCAGGACAATCTCCAGTGGGCCTTAAAGTTTCTCTCTGGCAATGAGTTCTATTGTTGCATTGCTCGCTTCTCCTTTGGAGCCCTTTGCCATGTGATCTGGAAAACGCGGAATAGCATCCTTTTTCGAGAACAAGCTTTGCCTATTCCGGCCTTGAAGAACCACCTCGTTAAAGTCATCAAGGATAAAGCCTTGACTTTCACTAACATTGCGAAAACTTCAAGAAAATAAGAAGATTTAACGCAACTGGGGATTTGACTCGGCCATTTTCTCTCCTGTGGTATCCGATATTGCCCTGTAAGTTCGGGTTGTTGGTGTTGCCGATGCCTTCACCAGTTTTGGGTTTCTTGTATAGCGGTGTGTTGGTTACTTGTTTGGCTAGTTGGCTACTTGTTGCTGCTGCTCGACTAGTTGGTATTGATGAAGCTGGGGGCTACATTCAATTTTGTCGCAGCTGGTTGGTTTCGTTGAAGCTAGGGATTGCATCAAGTTCTTCGCAGGTTGTTGTGGCTTGCTAAGAGGTCCGCCACTGTCTACTGTCTTTTGAAGCCGCTTCACTATTTGTTGTTGCTTAGCTGTTGCGAATACACCAAGTTTAGGATAACTCATTTTCCTTAGTTGGTGGCCGCTGTTTTGGCTGATTTGTTGCCATTGTTTTGGCTGTTTAGTTACTGCTCTTTCGCTGTTTGTGGTTCCCTTTCTCGGCACCCTTCCACTTGTCTTGACTTGTTTTGTCATCATGAGTGCAAGTTTTTTGGTGCCGAGTCTTTACTGTATAGCTGTGTAACTTTTGGTTAAAGTCAATATATCTCTTACCTTTAAAAAAAAAAAAAAAAAAAAAAAAAAAAAAAACTAAATCTCTCTTCATCTCAACACGGACGAGCTGCATTTCACTAGGTTAGGGAAAAGGTGAACTTAGGATGGTGCAAGAAAAAGATACCTCAGCGCACACAACAAAACAGAAACAAGTACAAATGACAAATAGAACTTCATTACCCCCAGCTCTCTTCATCGACTTCACTAATGCTTTAGAATCCTTGCAATATGAATGGGACTGGTCACGCCACGAAACGTCAAAACTCGAAATATATTTTGCTTTGACCAATTTTAACTAAGGGGTGATGGATTCCTGATCCGATCTAGTTCTCAAAAGTTGGAACCGAGGATCGAGCAGACTGGTCCTAAGACCGGGAACCGGACCGAACCATCGATCCAATACGGTTCCAGTTCGGTCCAATGGAAACGATCATTTATATTATCACACTACTTCTTTTCCATTCCTTTTTTCCCCTCTATTTAGACCAAATCGAGATAGTGTTTACTTCGCATTTTACTAATTTTTTTGGAAGAAATAATAAAATAAAAAAGTATATGCAATCAGTCCGATCCGGTCTGGTTATCCACCAGACTGCTCACACACCAGTTCCACTTTTAGGAACCGGGAACTAGATTGACACTCTCGAAAATTGGACCAAACCGGTCGGTCTAGGTGGCTCCTAGTTTGGGTGATATGTTTTGCATACCCTAGTCTTAACAAAGAGCGTAGGGAATCTATCCACCTACAAAGAGAAGAAGATATATGATTTAAGGAACAATCTTTGAATATAGTGCGGTGTCATAATTTCCTATCTTATTAGGATCAACTGTAAGACTTTTGACTTCAAGAAAAGAAAATGGTGCCGGTGGCTGTTCTTGTCCACATTGCCAATTGACCAAATCGTGTCCACACACCGTTAGAAAATCTAATCTAAAAGTTTAAACCAATAGGTAAAGCATTTCGAGGCGTGCTAAGACAAACGTCACTTGGCAAGTCAGTATTGAGGCGTACTGATCCAAGACCTTGCTTGGTGTAGCTCGATGCCTTGACTAGTCGATTCGGGCCATGAACGTTATGTCGTGCTTGGCACACTGTACGGTTTCAAAAAGGTAAAGCATATTATACACTTAGCATGATTCACACCCTCAGGCCTTGCTTATATCGGCTAATGAATTAAAGATAAGAAGCTAGATTGTGTTGTTTGTTTGTATCATCACATGAGGGAATAATTCTAGCCGTCACCCTTAGAATATGGGCATTGCCTAATTAAGTTCGAATGCCTAACAAACTCGTTGTTGGAGGATCGTTGTCACCCTTAGATTAGGAGACGTTGCCCGATTAAGTTTGAATGCCTGACGAACTCGTTGTCGGAGGATCACCGTCACCCTTGGATTATGGGACATTGCCCAATTAAGTTCGGATGCCCGACAGATTCATTGTCGGAGGATCGCCGTTGTCTTTGGATTAAAAGGACATTGCCAATTAAGTTCAAAAGAACCAATGGATTTCGGTTGATTAATAAATAAGTCCCGTATACTTGACCTTATAGTATTTACGTGCATATGTTATTTGCTATTGTCTCGACCTTAAAAGTCATGCACATATTTTATATGTTATTATTTGTCTCACACATGTTTGATATGGCATTTTTTTTAGATGTGTGGAACACATGCGAGACACGTGCATAATTAATTGTCATTTTTAGTGATATGGAATGAATGTGCATACTATAATTGTTGTTATTTGTGACATGAGAGGTACATGGATGTTTTGAAACTTGTTATTTGAGTCTTATGGTAATATTTTAGAAGCTAATATTTGACACATGAGAATATTATTGCCTATTAATTGCACTATATGTAGCATGTGTGAATTTTGTTGCAATTATTAGGACTTGAGGAATTTGTGTATGTTGTTAAAGTTATTAATTGGCATATTTAGATATCTCATAGATTCATGACAGGACGAATGTCTAGGTAGAGGAAAAGTTTCCTTCATGTTCATAGTTAAGACTACACAAAGATTGTGCTATTGATTTGCCATCAATATATTGATGCGGTTATGTTCACTTGCTTATTCGACAACGAGGCATCCTCCTATCCAAGGACTAGTAAGTTTGCTTATTGAGTCCATGACTCACTCCATTGTTTTTTTCAAAATTGTAGGCATGGAGGTCTTACATTAGTTTTGGCATTGCAATCTTGCTAGAGGAGCTAAGATTTACCATGATCTTTTTGAGCGTAGGACATGTGACGGTTGTAAATTCATTCCCCCAAAATAGAAGGGCTTAAAAAAATAACTGGTGTTATATAAATAGTTGTGCATTTACAAGTGGTCATTTTCCTAGCCTATTGTTGTAGTATGGGTATTTATTGTGCAACTGCTTCCGTATGCTCTTAATAGAAAGATAAAAAGAATCGGGATGACGACACGCCTAGGATGTCACAAAAATAACCCCCACCGCTCGTGACCCTTGAGATGGAGTTGGAGTCATTACAATTAGGGTTAGCTTTAGTATGAGAATATCCATAAAGATCTATTAGATAAAAAAGAAGAAAAAAGAAAAGAAGAAAGGTTTACTTTCACAGAGACATAAGCCCAATTTAAGTTTACAAACAAAAATAAATGAAATGGTCCAAAACTTTCCTCAATGGATCTTTTTTGCCCTATTTTGTCCATCATAGAACAAAGCAGTCTCTCCAATATCTTTGTTAGTAAAAGAGCATTAAAAGCATTAGCTAATTAAGGCACAATCCAATATTTATTCTCATTCTTTGGTCTGTCATACTCTAACTATCATCTATCTCTTAGACTCTTACTCTAACTCTTTGTAGACACACCTCCACTTTTACTATCATCTCTCCCAAATCTTTACCTTTTCATTCTAGAGCATGAAATTAAACCGCACGCTTGAAAACTAAGGCCCTATTTGGCAACACTCCTGGGAACAACTGATTATATTCTTTTGTTTCCCAAAATAAAAAATGACATAAATTCGTTTGATAAATTTTTTTTCCCCGAAGCAAAAATCCATTTTTTGTTCCTAAGAATAGTAGAATCAACAAGTAGAAAAAACTAGTTTCCTGTTCCCAAAAACAATTTTAGAATTAAAACCAACCTTTTCTTTTCTTTTTTTCTCTTTTTCCCCCGTCTTTTCTCATTCTCTCTTCTTCTTCCTCCACAGGCCATTGCTGCCACCGCAGACAATCATCAATGACCTCCTGGGTGAGATCTAGTGAGCAACCACAAAGAAGGAGGATGAACAAGAGAAAAGGAAAAAGGAAAAAGAAAAAAAGAAAAATATAATAAAAGTATTAACAATTTTAAAGAAACAAAAAAATTTAAAAATCCTACCAAACGCATTTCTATTTCGCAAATAGAATTTTTGGACAGTTACCAAGCATCTTCAAAAACTTAGAAATTGTTTCCAAAAACATAATAAAAAAAAAATTATGAACAAAAATTATTTTCGAAAACAAAATGATTACTAAAACACGTCATAAATATCCCCTCTCCTTCCAATTTCATTGCCACTGGCCACATACCTAGTGGGCAAGATGTCAATGATAAGGTTAGAACCCATAATGCCAAAGAGGCATCCCATTATGTGCCAAAAAAAAAAAAAAAAGCAGAGAGAGAAAAAAAGAAAAGAAAAGAAGAGGCATCCCATTAAGGAACTTTCTTTAAATTATAAATCCAATAGGCGTGCTCATCTTAAGGATGCATCTTTTTGAAGCTTAGGTCCTTGTCCCTCTCTATATCTCAGTACCGGTTGTTGAAGTTGCCTTCAATGCTTGGTCGGTTCACAGGTCATCTTTTTTCATTGGAAGTGTCTTCTATTTCCAAGACAAATCCATGTTTTCCATTGCTTCCACTCATCTAATCCGCCATTTTCTACTAATATTTCAGAGAAAATGCCCAGGATAAGAAGCAAACAAATTTTCAAGCTTGACAAGAAGGGAAAAGAAATCACCATGGGTTCGCTCCGTTTTACATTTGGAAATAAGCAGGCCCCATTTATACTTATATTTGAGAGAGAGAGAGAGAGAAGTGGATAATGACTGGGTAATAGTTTGAATTTCAAGGAGATAACACCAAGGAAGAAATTAAAAACACTTTCTTCACTTTTCCTTCATTCAAAAGTTTACTTGTGTGATTAAGTTTGGATGCCAGACGGACTCGTTTCTAGAGAATCGCTGTCACCCTTGGATTAGAGGATGTTACCCAATTAAGTTCGGATGCCCGACAAACTTGTTGTCAGAGGATCGGCATCGCCTTTGCCATCAACATATTGGTGCGGTTATGTTCACGTGCTTGTTCAACAGCAAGGCATCCTCCTATCTAAGGACTAGTAAGTTTACTTATTGAGTCTATGACTCACTCTGTTGTTTTTGTCAGAATTGTAGGCATGGATATTTTACACTAATTCTAGAGTTGCAGTCCCGCTAGAGGAGGTAAGATTTATCCTGGCCATTTTGAGCATATGACATGTGGTGGTTATAATCCATTGGCCCACGATAAAAAGGGCTTGTGAATATAATTGATGTAATATAAGTAGTTGTGTGTTTGCAAGCGGTTGTTTTCTTAGCCGATTGTTGTTGCATGGGTATTTATTATGTAACCGCTTTTGTATGCTCTTAATGGAAGGCTAAAAAGAATCAGGATGACAATGCACGTCGCAAAAATAACTCTCGCTGCTTGTGACCCTGAAGATGGAGTTGCAGTCGTTACAAATAGGGTTAGCTTTAGTATAAGAATATCCATGAAGATCTATTAGATAAAAAAGAAGAAAAAAGAAAAGAAGAAAAGTTTACTTTCAGGAAAGAAATAAGCCCAATTTAAGTTTACAACAAAAAATAAATGCAATGGTCCAAAACTTTATCTATTTTCCCCTATTTAGTCCCATCACAAATAAAAACAGTCTCTCCAATATCTTTGCTAGTAAAAAAGCATTAAAAGCATCAGCTAATTATGGCCCAATCCAATATTTATTCTTATTCTTTGGTCTATCATACTCTAACTATCGTCTCTCTCTTAAACTTTTAATCTAACACTTTGCAGACACCTCTACTTTTACTCTCATCTCTCCTAAATCTTTACTCTATCTCTTGTAGAACATGAAATCGAACCCCACGCCTGAAAAACTAAATATCCCCTCTCCATCCAATTTCCTTGCCACTGGCCGCAAACCTAGTGGGCAAGATGTCAATAATAAGGTCATACAACATATCAAGATCCAATCTCATAACCCATAATGCCAAATAGGCATCCCATTTGAGGAACTTTCCTAAATTATAAATCCAACAAGCCTGCTCATTTTAAGGGTGTCTTATTGAAGCTTACGTGCTTGTCCCTCTCTATATCTCAGCACCGGTGGTTGAAGCGGCCTTCAATGCCTAGTCGGTTCACAGGTCATCTTTTTCAACTCTTATCTCCTTGAAATTTTCAAACTATTACCCAGTCATTATCCACCTCTCTCTCTCTCTCTCAGGTACAGTATAAATGGGGCCTGCTTATTTCCAAATGCAAAACGGAGCGAAGCCATATCGGCGATTTTTTTTCCCTTCTTGTCAATCTTGAAAAGCTGTTGTTTGCTTCTTATCCTGGGCATTTTCTCTGAAATATCAGCAGAAAATGGCAGATCAGACGAGTGGGAGCAATGGGAACCATGGAGTTGTCTTGGAAATGAAAGACACTTCCAACGCCAAGGAAGAAATTAGAAGCACTTTCTTCTCTTTTCCCTTCATTCAAAAGGTTACTTGGGTTCTCATCTCCATCTACTCCTTTTTCCCCCAATCCCTTCCTTCTTATTTTCCTTTTGCCCTTTTCGTATTCACCTGGATGTTCATCAATCTTTTGTTTGATCGCTTATTTCTCAAAACGTTGCAGTTGATCGCAGAGGTCTTTGGGACTTACTTCTTGATATTCGCGGGTTGTGGGTCCGTGGCAGTGAACTTGGACTACGACAAGGTGGTGACGCTCCCGGGGATATCGATGGTGTGGGGCTTAGCAGTAATGGTGCTGGTGTACTCAGTCGGACACATCTCCGGCGCCCATTTCAACCCAGCCGTCACCATTGCTTTCGCCACCTGCAAGAGGTTTCCGTGGAAACAGGTGCAACCATATCTCTTCCAAAGTCATAACGCCTGATCTACTTTGGTCTTATCTTCCTATTTAAGATATGTTTTAATCCGTGTCAAATGCTGAACGCCGTGACCTGGCAGTCGTTAAAGGTCTGTCTAGAAAGCTTTGTTTGGATCACTTGATTCTAACAAGCCACCGCTTTTAGAGGCCATTAGTTACTGGTTAGGTGTATCTTTTAGCTAGCCATTGAATGGTTTGCAATAGCATAACGGGAAATTTACATATACTGGGACATACTGAATCAATCGCATTCTAGAAGAACGTTCGAATTATTAGTTTCCACTTTTGAATGAGCTTGACTGATCCAATCTTTTTCGATCCAAGATTTATCACGATCTCTTATTCGTTAATTCATTTGCAATCTCATGTTCTCCCTATCTAAGTCTTGACTCACGAAAGCATTAATTTAGGCAATTAATGGAGGGCCCTTTTATTAATTTTTCACTAAGCTAAAACTTCCTCTCTGTTGCATCTTCTTCTTGGCGTGCAGGTGCCTCCATATATATTGGCACAAGTTTTGGGATCAACGTTGGCGAACGGGACACTGCGGATGCTATTCACCGGCAAGCTGAACCATTTCCTTGGGACTCAACCGGCCGGTTCGGATGGGCAAGCATTTGTCTTTGAGTTCATCATCACTTTTTACCTCATGTTCATCATTTCCGGCGTTGCCACCGATAATAGAGCAGTAAGTTCCAACTTCTTTCTTTTAATTACTTGCTGATAATTGAGGAAATTTTAATGGAAATTCATCTAAAAAAAAATTAATGATCAATCTCTTCAAGAGGAGGCGGGATAAGAAAATCTCAAAAATCGCACGAGATCACAAAGAAATCTCGTGAAATTCTTATAGACATGAAAAATAATTAACGTGTTTTGTGCATATTACCTAGAGGCCGGAGGGCAGCGGCCCCGCCACCCAACCAACCTTAGGTTCTTTCCCGCTTCTTCTTGAACTTCTCCGACAACCCTTTTTGTGTCGATACACTTCTCCGACAACCCTTTTTGACAAAAGAGCTCTCTCTCTTGACAAGAAAACGGTGGACCCACTTCTAAGTTCTGACGAAGGCTGGTCGTTCGTGTTCTAATATCATATCATTTCCTAGTTGCATCGAATCATGTTATAGAAAAACGCTATATTTCCATTAATTGCGCCATAAAATTTCTTATGTTGAATTCATGTCACCGTTAAGGTTGGAACGTGTTAGTTTGTGTTAGTAATCGTCACCAAAGGATAGGGAGAATCGTACAGTATTTAATGCTAGATATATTAGTTTATCACGAGAAAAGTGTTAAAGAAATCTTAAACCTTTTGTATTTGTGCCAATTTAGTCATAAACATTTTTTGATGTCAATTAAGTCCTAAATGTTTTTACGTTATACCAATTTAGTCCTTTCCGACAAATTTTGGCCGGGTTTTGTTGACTAGACGCCGGCTAGCTGATGTGGCCTAGGCACTAACATTGACAAATTTTAATAATATTTTTTTTATTTTTTTATTTTTTTATTTTTTTATTTTTCCTTTTTCCTTCTCCTCCTTTTTCCTCCAGCCGGTCGCTGAGGTCCAACAACCGACTAGAGGAAGAAGAGGAGAAGAAAAAAATAAAATAATTCAAAAATATTAAAATATTATTAAAAGTTGTCCACGTCAGCGCCAATTAAGCCACGTCAACCGGCCGGCATCCAGTCAGCAAAATCCGGCCAAAATTGGCCAGAAAGGATTGAATTGGCACAACGTAAAAAGGTTTATGACTTAATTGGCACCAAAAAAAGATCTATGACTAAATTGGTACAAATACAAAAGGTTTAAGACTTTTTTAACACTTTTCCCAGTTAATCACATGCTAGTTGATAAGACTTCTCGCCAAACATTTGGCCTACAATTCTTCCAAAACCCATTTAAATATCCGTTCCAGTCAAATTAGATGATATTCCGCATCTTGGTTTTTAAATTGCAAAAGGATTTTAATATACGAACTTCAATTATCATATTTTATATGTACCTGTCGGTGATTAGTAAATTTAATTCGGTGCAGATAGGGGAGCTCGCTGGCCTCGCTGTTGGTGCAACCGTTTTGCTCAACGTGATGTTTGTAGGGTATTGACCATTTCAATTCCTTATATCTTCATCTTACCCTCTTCTCAGGCTGAAAAAGAGATGTTGACCATGATTATTGACTGACTAACATCTTTTGAATAGAAAAATTGTACATGATCGATTACGTCGTTTAAAGAAAGAGCATCATGGGTGAGTTTTATCTTATAAGATATTGCTGGCTCAAAATATTATATAAATTTCGTGATTTACACCATTAACGGAAAGATCATTATCCACTCTTCTTAAATTACACTCTATGTGTGTACTTTGACTATAGATACAAAGAGAAAGTCATATAAATTATCGATATCATTTTCCTCGCATCTCGGACCGAACTTCTATCACCCCGAGAAATCAGGTTGAGCAACGAATTTTCATTTTGCTGAGATACAAAATATTAATCCGGGCAGAAATTAAGTATTTCGTGATGATAATCTGTGTTAGTTATTTTTTTTTTTTCTTGGGTGGTGGTTAGGCCAGTAACGGGAGCATCTATGAATCCGGCAAGGAGCTTGGGTCCGGCGATAGTGTTTCACCATTACGATAAGCTGTGGATCTACATCGTGGCACCAACTGTCGGGGCGATTGCCGGGGCGTGGATCTACAACCTGATCCGATTCACCGACAAGCCCATCCGAGAGATCACCAAGTCCGGCTCTTTCCTCCGGAGCTCCGCCCGAAATTGTTCTTCTTGAGTCAAACTCATTCCAACCCGCGGTCAAACTTGCTCTTCTTTTTTGTGTTCTCTTTCGATTTTTGCTCGTGATGGGTGCATTCGTAGTGAGAAGGGTTAGTTTTCTTTACTTTAATTGATGGATTATTCCCTTCTCTCTGCAGTTGAAATGTTAACAGTTGTAATTGCATTTTGGAAATTACGTTTCTAATCATCCAAACGCTAATTCCAACCTACTGAATTCTACTACCTCAGCCGGTTTGCCGACAGGCCGGTTCGGTTTCCCAAGTTCCGCCGGTCCGGTTCTTTCCTCCCAAGTTCCGCCGGAAGTCCCTATCCTTGATCTCTCTCTCTTTCCCTCTCATATGGAAGTTGTTCTTCTCTTTGTTTCATTTTTTCCTCTTGAAACGTGAATGTTAACGTCCATGTCACGCTTTCCCTTCTTTCGGCTGTTTTGGTTTCTTGTAAGAGGGGTTTCCTACTTTTATTCGTGGAATAGAAACGTGAAGATCTGTCGTGAATGTTGATAAAATTGCTTGTTTCCGTAAGAAATTGTTTCCTTTCTTGCTGCTGTAGGAGTGATTTCCCTCGCATGTCGTAGGTGACTCGTGGAAAACTTGAACTAGCATGAGCAAAGGATGAAAGAGAACCTTTAAAGAAGCATCCCCAATTAGGATTTTCATTTCGAATTGAACCTTTAAAAAAGAACCTACAAAAACCATAATCGATTTAGCATTTTCGTTTCAAATTGTATCGGACATCAGTTAGGATTCTAATCATACTTACAAATATGCTATTCTTTTTTCTTACCTTATGGCTCCCTACGTTCCAAAGTTACACACCACAAAATCCGCCTATCCAAAACGCTAGCACAATCCACCACCTATAGCTTAGCCGGCCGCCGCTGCCACCCACGATTGACATGTCAAGTGGATCCACCACACTGCTGCCCCGAGGCGAAAAATATTTTAAATATTGGTGTCTCATGGGGTAAATTTTGAGGATTTTTTGTGGTACTATAGTATCGGCAATGTTCACATTTATGTATCAATTAGAAATCAAAAGGCTACTTGGAGGAAATTAACCAGTGATGGGAGAGAGCATTGCCCTTTTCGTAGGCGAACAATGCGTTTGCTCTCTTTTTTAGTATAATTACGAAAAAAATCTTAATTCCATCGTACGAATGCTAATTCAATTCTAACCTTTTAATTTATTCATAAATATTTTGACAATTTAATAATACAGTCTTCCCTGTTAATTTTGGCCAAAAATCGTGACATGGATGTTAGCTACTATGTGATACGACCAACATTGACCTGGACACTTTTTTGGAATTTTATATAAATTTTGCTTATTTTTCTAAATAATTTATATTTCATATTTTTTTTTTCTTTTCTTTTCTTCTTTACTATGGACCTGCAAGGGCGGTATGGACCTGTGAGAGCGTTATGGCCCTCACCTATGGCCAGCAACCTTCGTGGCCACCATCGAGGCCTTGAACTAGTAGAGGGAAATAAGAGAAAAGAAAAAAGAATCTAAAAATTAAAAATTTGCAAAAATTCTCTACGTCAGCAATTTCCAATCAAAATTAATTGGAATGACTATATTGACAAATTGTTTACAAGTTTCGGATTAAATTAACCAAATTAAAAAGTTTAAAATGAATTAATATCCGTACCATTAAAAAAAATAATCCTACATAAATTTCCCTTGTACAGTTGATGTTGAATTGGCTTTCCAAAATCATGGCACGATTGATTTCCTGATATGCATACGCGAGACGCGCAGTATTAAAGCATGGTAAAAGAGAGCTTCGTTCCAACTTTTTGATGCCACGCCTTTTCACTGTGACAAAACAACGTTCCATAAGGTTATCATTGTATAAGCCCGAAATTGTAAAGGGTTGCTCAAATGATAAGCTCATCCATCCTGGTCGCTCAAGGCTAACCAGATGGAAATAATCCAGTGCTCAAAACTTTCAGACACTGCATTATTATCAAAAGAATGATATTATTATATGCCTTCAATTCTTGCATACTTAAGAAACTACCAAATAAGATCAAGAGGTACGTGCATAATTTTGTAACACCGTCATTGATATATATAGTATTTTAAATTATTATATGAACGTGAGATTAACTTCAAATGTTGTATCATTTCTTACACATCCATTAGCATTTGACATTAAAAAAAATAGCAAGGTAACATAGATTATGAATGTTGGAGATAAATAACATGTCTAGAGACGTCGGAATATATCATCTTTTAGAATCTTGTGAAATCATTATCAATTATTTTAAAAAGAAAACAAGTGCTAGGGGTTTTTTTTTTTTTTTTTTTTTTGCATAAAAAAATTTGTGGTTAGTTGACTATAAAATATTTTAATAGGAACCACTAGAGGTTCGGTAGGTGGTTTTAGGTTCATCATTCAGGTGCTCCAAATTTGTTCTTTAATTAAATTTGCACATGAGCGATAACAATATTTATAACCTACCAATTAAAAAACCGGTTGAAAGAAATTTTATTGAGTTGAGGATGGATGAATAAAGCCAAGCTAAAAGTCAATATTCTTAATGCCATAAAAGAACTCCAATAGAAGATTTTGATATTTGAAATGTTAAATTTATAACCTACCAATTAAAAAACTAGTTGAAAGAAATTTTATTGAGTTGAGGATGTATGAATAAAGCCAAGTTAAAAGTCAAGATTCTTAATGCCATAAAAGAACTTCAATAGAAAGTTTGATATTTGAAATGTTAAATTTATAACCTACCAATTAAAAAACTAGTTGAAAGAAATTTTATTGAGTTTAGAATGGATGAATAAAGCCAAGCTAAAAGTCAAGATTCTTAATGCCATAAAAAAAAAAAAAAAAAAAAAAAAAAAAAAAAAAAAAAAAAACTCCAATAGAAGGTTTTGATACTTGAAATATTAAATTTATAACCTACCAATTAAAAAACCGGTTGAAAGAAATTTATTGAGTTGAGGATAGATGAATAAAGCCAAGCTAAAAGTCAAGATTCTTAATGCCATAAAAGAACTCCAATAGAAGGTTTTGATATTTGAAATATTAAATTTATAACCTACCAATTAAAAAACCGGTTGAAAGAAATTTTATTGAGTTGAGGATGGATGAATAAAGCCAAGCTGAAAGTCAAGATTCTTAATGCCATAAAAGAACTCCAATAGAAGGTTGTGATATTTGAAATGTTAAATAAGAAATATTGTCACGGAAGACTTGCCAATAAGACGACCTATAAAAAGACTAGTGGTGCAAGATGCTCTTATATGGATAAGATCAACACAAACGAATGTAAAAGTGAGACTTCTTGGGGTGAACTAAGTCATTTGAATCTTACTTGGTTCATGAAAGTAGGCATCACATGAGAAATGTCTATATTTGCTCCAAAAAAAAACAAATTGAAAAATTTATAAACTTATTATACTTTGGTTAATTCAATCCTAAATCTTTTAATTTTTACCAATTGAAATCCTAAATATTTTCGAATTTTGCAAATTGAATCCATCCAATCAATTTTAGTCGAAAATCGCTGACATAATTGGTGGCTAGCGAGAGTCGTTGGCCAACTCTCGCCGTCACTAGGCAAGGGCTACAATTGGCAAGGGTCGGCCAGTGACCCTCGCCAGACTATTTAGAAAAAAATGGAAAAGAAAGAAAGAAAAATTAAAAATTAAAAATATTTTAAAATCAAATTAATTTTAATATATATAGAAAAAAATTGTCTACATCGGCGCTAGCCATTTTACATGACACCACCATTATTCACATCAACAATTTCAATTCAAATTACCCAAATGAACTCAATTGGCAAAATGTAAAAATGTTTATAATTAAATTGACACAATTAAGAATTTTAGGATTGTATTGGTCAAATGCAAAAAATTTAGGACTTTTTGTCCAATATAATCATAAGACTATTCTATGCAATGCATTGAACGTAGTTAGGTGACTTTTTTTCTTTTTTTTGTCAAAAGAAGTATTCATTTCTAAACCATTGCTGAAACGCAACTGAGTTTGGAATCAGTACATAATAAAAACCGTAGTAGGCAAGGGGATTATGCAGCCAATCATTAGGGAGAAGGTTTTCCCAATGGGCTTTCGCAGTCCAATCCGCTGGCTTGTTCGCTTCCCTGAGGACACTGAGACTTCCACAAGTTGGGCCAGCAAAACCCTACAGTCCTTCAAAATTGCTTCCACAGTCCACGGGCCTAGAACTTGGCCCGTTAAACTCTCCATGAGTGACAAGCAGAAGTGTTGAGACTTCAATTTCTAGGGCAGAATCACCATGGTTCTTCAAAGCAAAGCCGTCGGTGATGATGCGTTTGACGTTTCGGCAGATCCCAACCACGGGTCCCTCCGAGGTTGATCTGATTTTTGAAGCATTCATGACCAATTTCATCTTCTTGGTTAAATGAGATGGACAAGTACGTCCACCAAGGTTGCGTATGTGGCAAGCTGGTAAGTCCATATAGAACAACCTTTTATCCTACATAGCGTTTAGGGGGGACGATAAGTTCAAATAGGATTTCCCCTATTTGAGGGGAAAAAAAATGAACGCGGCCAACAAAGTGGTGTCCGTATGCACGAGTAAAGCCACGTTAGGAACAATGAATCTCATATGGTAAACAAATCTACTTTGCAAATCTGTTATTACGAGTGGTTATTACAAAGGATTGGACGAACAACACTATAAATAACTTCAATCCTTGATGCATATATTATATAGTTGATTCTCATCGTTTAGAGACTCCAATGATCACCCCCTCCTCCTTTTCATCATATATGATCTGATTGCTCTGAAATAATTTGTGTTAATAGGGTAATTCCAATTCATTGGGTCTTTTGGCAAAATTTGAAGCAACTAGTTTTATAGTACCAAATTGAAATAGAATGAGTGGAGTGGGAGAGTCAAAATCAAAAAGAGAATTCCTTGCTTCGTTCTCTCATCGAAAACCATGAATGAAACTTTCACCACAGTTGTGCCGTGCAATAGATTGAAAAAGAGAGTGGAATTGAAATAGAATGAGTGGAGTGGGAGAGTCAAAATCAAAAAGAGAATCCCTTGCTTCGTTCTCTCATCGAAAACCATGAATGAATCTTTCACCACAGTTGTGCCGTGCAATAGATTGAAAAAGAGAGTGGAGTGGGAGAGTCAAAATCGAAGAGAAAATCACTTGCTTCTTTCTCTCATCCAAAACTGTGAATAAGACTTTCACCAAGGCTGTGCCGTGCACCTCACTCCCTCCCTCCCTTTCAAAATGCAATTTAGTGGACAAACCGCAAGGCTCTCTCTCTCTCTCTCTCTATGACCACCTCATGATGGTGGTCGTGTCTGCTAGCGATCACTACAAGGTGGTCATGCAACCACCTCGTGGCAAGTCTTCATGTGACGGCAGCAAATGTTACTATATGAACCGGAACCACGTTGTCTATATATATAATTCCAATTCCATCAATGTCTTTATCTTCTACCAAATTTTATTTTTATGCACATCGAACGAGTACCAAGATACCATGTTAAAAAATATCCAGACTTATACACTAACAATCACCAGACCAGTTGATAATAGTACTCAAGGAAATGTTATGGTTTCTCCTTTGTTGTGTGATCTTATTCTATTCGGCAAATTAATCCAAGCAAGCATTCATACGCTCGTCCTTTTCTTTGCGGGCCTTTCTCAGCATGGACACAACTTGAAAGTTAGAAAGGACAAGATCCTCAACATGGTTCGGCAGTTGTTTGTAGGGCTGAGCACGGTTCCCGGGTTACCCGGGAACCGGAACCGAACCGGAGGAGGGTCCGGTTCGGTTCCCGGTTCCAAGGGGGACCGGTTCGGTTCCGGTTCCTTTTTCTAGGAACCGGAACCGAACCGGTCCCGAACCGAACCGGAACGGTTTCGGAACCGGAACCTGTTTCGAACCGGAACCTATTTCGGAACCGGAACCGGAACCGGTTACTTAGGGCAGAAAAAGCTCGACCTTGGATGTTCTAGTGACTTGTATGTGATGTTCTAGTTGAAGTTTGGCTTTGGCCTCTAAATGAAAGTTGTAAAGGACTTCTTGGAGTATAACATACTCAAATTTGGGACAAAACAAACAAGTATAAGTGGGTGAAATCGTTATTCTTTGGAAAGACTGGATCTGGAGATTTTGGGACCGACCCTTGATGAATGCATGGACTGTAAGGCAACCTTTTTGTCGAAATTTCACTTCGGTTTCTTAACAAAAGTTGTAAAGGACATCCTGAGGTACCACATATCAAAAATTTAGAGAAAAAAAACAAGAATAGGTAGGTGAAATCGTGGTCCTTTGGAGATGGTTAGATCTGGAATTACGGTACTACGAACAGGGATTTTAACCGTCCATATTTAATTATCTAGGACGAATTTGACTTCGATGTTTTCATGAAGTATCTACCTTATGGTCTTGGCTATCACATAGTCGAATTTCATAATTTTTGAAGGTCATTTGGGCATTTAATCGGAAATGTTTCTAAAACTGTGCAATCTGATGTGTTCGGATCTTGTAAGTTGCAATGCGTGGACTATATCATTTTTTATGAGGTTCTTTTGGAAATGTGTTCTGCATGAAATATCTCTCTTCATGTCTTCCCTACAACATATTTAAATTTCGTAATTTTTGTAGTTCATTTGCCTATTTAACCAAAAAAATTTCAAAAACTGTGCAAGTAGAGAATAGGAAAAGTAAATCGATTTTATCTTTTAATCCAAAATGAATTGGACTACGATTTCTTCATGAAACTTGTACCTCTAGGTCTTAAATACAACGTGTCCAAATTTCAGAATTTTCTGAGTTCATTTAAGGGTTTAATCGAAATTGTTTTCAAAACTTGTACCTCTAGACATTCTTGTTCTAGTGGTGTTTTATTTCTACTACTTTTAGTTTGCTATTTGTTTTGAAATTTCTAATTATATTCTATTATTGTTGTGCAGTGCGAAGTTAATGTATCAAGATAACATGTCAATGAGAAGTTACCGGCGTACATTATAGTTTTTTTTTTATAACGTGCGCATACGTTATATTTTTTTTGGTAACGTGCGCATATGTTATAGTTTTTTTTTTTTTTGGTAACGTGCGCGTACGTTATAGTTTTTTTGGGTAACGTGCGCATATATTATAGTTCACAAAAAAAAAAAAAAAAAAAAAAAGGAACCTGTTGGAACCTGGAACCGACCGGAACCCGTGACGGGGGTAGGTTCCAGTGTTCTCTTCCCACGGGTAGGTTCCAGGTTCCTCATTTTGAGGAACCCGTACCCGAGGGTAGGTTCCAGGTTCCAGACGGAACCGAACCGGAACCTGGAACCGCTCACCCCTAGTTGTTTGGGCTTTGAAAACCCCATGTCAGCAAGGGCCGATGCCGACACATGACGTGATGACTCAATTTTCGAATTAATTGTAAAGATCGATGACGTGCCCGCCTCGTGCTCATTATCGATGGGCTGTCGCCTGCAGTGGCCAACACACCTTTAGAAAAAAGAAGAAAATCCAAAAACGAAAGAAAAAGGTGAATTGAACTTTCTTGATAGCGAAAAAAGAAAAAGGAGCGTTCACGCGAAAAGAAAAAGGAAAGAGAGAGAGAGAGAGAGACAGTTCAAAGGAGAATAGGTGGCTTAGATTCGAGGCGAAACTTTGTCGGCATTGGCTGAAATTTCAATACGTTGTTCGTGAGATCAAAATCAACTAGTTTATCATTTTTTTCATTAAAACCCTTCTCTAAATTATTTTCCATGATTAGAATTTTTTACTCTTTTGTTATTCTATTTTTGCGGTGACAATATATTGCTGTTTTATTGATGTTTTGAGTCTTCAACTGTGTAACTAGAGATCGGTCCTTTACTCTTTTCCCATATTGGGTTGATATTATTGGAATATTATGGCCAGTTGCTGCTGGGATTGATTGGATATTAGCTAGTGGAGTTTTGGGAAATGTATTGATTTTTGATAGGCTTAAGCTGGAAATTGCTGTCTTATCTTCTTAATGATAATCTGTATCCTATTGCGTAATCAATGTCTTATGGAAAATCTGTCAATTTCTGAGTATTTGCGTTCATCTCAGTCACTTCAACTTTGCGCATCCGAAATGGTCAACCCGATTCGAGTTGACCCCCTGTTGCTGACTTGACTCTATTTTGGAATTTGTTTGATTTTGTTTTATCTTTTCTCGGTGGTTGAGAATGCGATTTTTAAGGTTTGACTATGAGCATTCATAACTTGAGCACTCCGGGCATTGACCGTGCAATCAGTACCCCTTGAAAAAAAAAGATGAAAGAAAACAAAACGGAAACAAGGATGAATAATTCAGTGTGTTTCTAATAGTCACATTGTTCTAAAAACATTTCACACTGTGCTAAAAACATTCCTAGACTAATCAGCAAGGAATTGGCCAAGGTAGAAATACAAGGGGGACTCTAAACGATTTGATGAATGCGAGCTAGCGAATTTGAGTATTCCTTCTTGAGATAATTTCTAGGGATTAAGCGCTAAGAAACTAAATCTCTCTTCATCTTGACATGGACGGGCTGCATTTTGCTAGGTCAGGAAAAAGGTGAACTTAGGGTTCGTCCGTTTCACGGAAAATAGACAATCTTCGGAAAAAAATTTCCCATAAGTCATTTTCCAGGAAAATGACAATATTCTGGTGTTCGGCTAAAACCTAAAATGTTTCGGAAAATATTTTCTAGTGTTTGGTAAGGAAAATATTTTCCATCACTAGATTGGCGAGCACGAGTGTCAAGCTCGAGGCTCGCCAGATTCGAGCGCGAGTTTGAGACCGACGAGCTTGAGGTTCACCTGGTCTAATGACTAGCCAAGAAAAAGAAGATGGGAAACAAATAAAAGAAAAAGAAAATTAAAAATAATTCGAATTAAAAAAAAAAAAAGAAAATTAAAAAATAATTCTAATAAAAAAAGAAAAGAAGAAGAAGAAAAGAAATGAGGAAGTGAGGATTTGTAGATGTGTGAGATAAGAAAGATCAAATGAGGAAAATGTTTTCCACTTTTTAAAAGTAGAAAACATTTTCCCCTAATTTAGAAGACTTTTTGCTTTTCATAAAAAAAATTTTCCCAAGTAATTCATTTTCCATTAAACGAACACCGGAAAATCAGGAAAACATTTTCTCAGAAATTATTTTCCGCAAAACGTACGAAGCCTTAGTATGGTGCAAGAAAAAGATACCTTAGTGCACACAACAAAACGGAAACAAGGATAAATGACAAACAGAACTTCATTACCCCCAGCTCTCTTCATCGACTTCACTAATGCTTTAGAATGCTTGCAATATGAATGGGACTGGTCAGGCCATGAAACGTCAAAACTCAAAATATTCTTTGCTTTGACCAGTGTTAACTAGGGGGATAACTAGAGGGTAATTAATTCCTGATCCGATTTGGTTCTCAAAAATCAGAACAAAGGACCGAGTAGATTGGTCCTAGGACCAGGAATCAAACCGAACCATTAATCCAGTCTGGTTCCAATCCGATCCAACGGAAACAATCATTCATATTATCCCACTACTTTTTTTCCATTCATTTTTTTCCCTCTACTTAGACCAAATCGAGATAGTGTTTACTTCACATTTTACTAATTTTTTGGAAGAAATAATTAAATAAAAAAGTATATTTTAATGGGTCCGGTCTAGTTCCCCACCGGACCACCCCATCGGACCGCTTGGACATTGGTTCTACTTTTAGGAACCGGGAACTAGACCGAGACTCTCGAGAATTGGACCAAACCGGTCAGTCCAGGTGGCTCCTAATTTAGGCGATACGTTTTCCATACCCTAGTCTTACCATAGGGCATAGGGAATCTGCCCACCTGCAAAGAGAAGAAAGTTCATGATTTAAGGAACAATCTTCAAACATAGTGTGGTGTCATAATCTCTTGTCTTATTAGGATCAGTTGTAAGATTTTTGACTTAAAAGAAGAAAAAATAGTGCCAGTGGCTCTTCTTGTTCGCATTGCCAACTGACCAAATCATGTCCACACACCCTTAGAAAATCTAATCTAAAAGTTTAAACTAATAGGTAAAGCATTTGTGACATGTAGTCAAGTGATGTGGGATAATATTTAATACAAGCATCTTGATATTTCAATTCCTTTGGGTTGAGGTTTTAACATCCAAAGTTCCATATTGGATATGAAAGGCTTATGATGTTATTCAAAAATGATGGCCTAATCAAAATTCCATCTCTTTAGGTATTTCCTTTCAAGACTTGATGTGTGAAATGATTCGGATCATCATATGACAGAGCAATTTTCTTCTAGTAAAGATGTGTGATTTGGTGACGGCAGACCCATATGTGATGAGTACAAGAAAGGAGGGGGAAACAACACTCTAAAATTCACGTTGGTTGCACCATCACTCCCTCTATCTCTCATGGCGACCAAGTGAATGCTCTTTTATATTTCAACTATGTTATTCGAGTTCGATAAATTATCATGCCTTGGATTGCAAATCCAGCCTTATACCCTGGTTTATCCTAGCTTATTTGATTTCAGGCCTATCACCGAGCACTATATAGGCGAACTTATGTCCCACTGCCTTAGGGGCATCTTTGATGTGGAGGAGCAAACCAAATCGAATGGTCTACATCTATATTTGTCTTCATTTGTTCGAACCAAACCCCATCCTATCACATCACATAATTAAAATAGAATTTGCTTTGGTCTGGATTGCTACTTTTTACATCTTTTATTAAAGCAAATTTGACTTTTGTCTCTTTCATAGGGACTCCGTATAATGGTCGTAAAGTAGATCTATGCGTCATGTACAAACGTACTCATTATTTGCTTGCGTATGCCACGCAAGGGTCAACCCAAGCAGTGCACATTGCGGTCGAGAAAATGAGAGCTGATATTATCAAAAATCTCAAATTTGTACATTTATAATAAATTTAATTTAAATTAATATTTTAACCATAAAAATCTCAAATTAGTATATTTGTAACAAATTTATAATCTGTTAATTTCCGTTAAATTTAACCATCAAATTCTTTGAATTGAATAACATGTGACAATTGACGGATATATTAATTTGGCGTTTTACCTTCTCTTTATCATGGGTATCTGGGTTTGTGGTTTTTTATAATATTAATCCAATTTAATGGAAACTAACGGAGTTTAAGTTTGTTACAAATATATCAGTTTGGTATTTTTATAGTCAAAAAAATTAATTTATGGTAAATTTATCTCAAGTATATCGGTTTAGGATTTTTAATTGTATTAACCTAGATAATTACAAAATTAATCATAAACCAGATGATAATCGAGTCTTAAATTTTTCAATTTCGTCATCGTAGATCTAAACCTCTACGCGAATATTCCAAGATTGTTCTCTTAGCCAATCGCCGTAGGAAATTAATGAAGTAGCATCCAATTATCGCTGGCGGTTTTATGTCGTATACTGACAAAAGCAACTCTACTCAAAAGAACATCCTACATGGATCGCTGCCTTAGCTATTTCTAGTTGAAATTAGCCAGATTTCATTGGAATTTCGCACAAAAATTTAGGACCACATCTGTAAAATTGAAAGTTTATGATTAAATTGGTATTCTCTACAATAAATTTATGATCCAATTGGAATTTTCATACTTTATGCTAGGTGGAAGTTAGTATGAGATTTCGCTTGCTTACCCTATTATTTTTGGTGTCTATCAGTATCTAAAAGCAGTACAAGTTTGGTTGAATCTAATTTGGTTGTCCATTTCGAAATCCCCAAGTATGGTTGAATGTCTCTTGGTGCATCCTTGCAATTTATCCTATTATTTATTTCAATGACAATTCACCGACTCCAGTGAATTTCACGGGAAAAATAAAAGAAAGTTCAGAGGTTTTGACGGATGACTTCCTTATAAATTTGAAAAATCAAGAGTTCATCCACCGAATTCGCATTAGAATAATTAAGAGTTAAAGAAAAAAATAAAAATAAAAAAACATATATGCGCGGTGTCCGTACTATTCCCATATTCTTATCCGGGAGACTTTTCAAGTGAAGTCATGTGGTTTAGGTGGCATGTCAGGAGCTTACTTTGTACGACGTACGACATCTATACGCCAAAAATAAAGTTGACATTTATCTATATATTTCAAAAGGAAAATGAAAATTATTGTGTAGTCAAGTCAAGTGTAGTTGTTGTCGGTATTCATTTGTCGGCAAGGTAAAGTGAATCTATTTGTCACTAAAATAATTTCTTCATCATTAATTTTACTTATTCACGATAAATTATGAACTATTTAGTAAGTAAATTCCAGTATAAAAGACCGTCAGTAGTGGACTCAATTTGTTCATGGGTGAGTTTTATTTGTTCTTCGTAAACATTTTCATTCAAATAGATATTGCTTTCATATACCTTAATAAACAATTGTATTTATCAATATATTTTTATAAAAAAATTTAAAAAGTAAAGAGAACGAGAGGAGCCTATGAAGTGACACAACCATCGACTATTTTTGGGGTGTTTGATTTCATCTATTTCGTCTTAAATAAAAGTCAAAATGCACGTGCTACAAAATTTTGATAAAAAACAGAGCAAAAAAATATAATATTGAAGTGCATCTGCCTTAGTTGTTTTAAAACAATAATTATTTTTTCTTTATCTTCATGTCATTTGTTCAATTTTCAAAATGTCGTAAAAAATATGTGAGTTCACGTGTCTATATTTGTATACAATGAGAATAGAAAGGTAACAAATTGTGCAAATCCAATATTAAAAAAAAAAGAGGAAGAAGCAAAAACTAAAATGTTAAAAGTTGGGAGGATTCAGTCATTTTCGCTCGTCTAACTCCTTTACTATATCTAAACGTAGATGAACAGTTAAAAAAACTTGCAAGACGCTCTTGCTGGATTTGTGACTTGATGCGTGTAACTTCTAGCAAAGACTCTAAGGAACTCCTTTCAAAATTAAGAAGACTTCAGTAGCGTGTCCATTGAAGTGATTTGTCTCTTTTGACGATTAATTTGCATCTACCGAAATTCTCGGTGCTAAATTTATCGTTAGTAAGATCACAGAGAATTGGAAATGATAAAGTTTATTCATTATAAGATTGAGAAAAAAAGACATTCTCCTTGCAATTTAGGTTTTTATTTTTGTGTAGCTAATCAACTCATTCTTTGACTTTTCTTCAATGTGTGAATGAATCATAATTTGATTTGATTGATTAGTTCTATGAGTATCACATTATTGAGAGAAGCTATCGTTAGAAAATCTTATGCTTTACCAAGAAGCACAAATCATTATTTCGTTCATTGGATTCATATGGACGATTGGACTCAACATCACTATTCTCTGAACATATTTCAACCACACATCTTTTTCTGATTATGAAAAGACAAGACTCAATGCAACCTTTTTCAAAAGAGATGCCCGTCTTCCTTTTGACAGCGTGGCCCACGTATTGAAAAGAGTATAACGTCAGGTTGACTATAACAGTTCTTCCACCGCATGGATTTTAACCTCATGATTAAGGTCACTTTGACCTCGCGTCCATGCAAGGAAAATCCAGTTACGCCCGCGAGGTCGACAGCAGGAGAGAAACGTCCACATACTTTCCTCCGTCTGCCCAATGGTTCTGCGCTTCTCGGACTATTCAATTCTTCGTAAACAAGACAGAAACCAATCAGAAATGTGTCATAGGCTGAGAGTTCCTTAACTGCAGAACAACCCATGAAATTCATCATGCCAACCTTCGTTCTATAGTTATTTCAGAAAATAATACCGCGAATTAGCTTCTTTATACGAGATCATATCATGCTCAATTTAATTCAAGCGTTTAGTCCATCGGGCGACTCAACATATCTTTTTAGCCTCAACAGCTGGTTTCCGCTTGACCTAACTTCATCAGGAGGGCGTCATTAATTTCTGACCAGTTTGTACATGGGAGGCCAATGCCGCCTTCAGAATTTTTAAATAATGTAATTATTCTATCCTAGAATTTCTAGTACCAACCGTTATGATCTCACTCTTATGGACCAATTATATTCATCCCCTCTACATCCTCACTCTTCACTTAATAACTCCAAGCATCACTCACAAATGTCACGAATATGGAATAATTCATAGATTGTGACATTCTCCCCCACTTAATTCCACAACACCCTAGTTACGGTCTACTTTGTTGTTTCCTTGCGTCATTTAACCATTGATGCACTAATTTTGGGATTATACATTGAATGATCATGCTCGGCCATCAAAACAAGTTTTGCTCTATTGGTGGCCTATTTTGATCTCAGCTATTTGGGCCCTTTTTGATCACCAGTGCTTTCCTTGGTAAGTGTGGCATTTTTCGCCAAATGCATTTTTTGACAGCACCATTTTGGACACTAAGCATCTTAAACCCAACAAATTAAATAGAGGAAACGTGAAGTAGACTTCTTCTTTAGATTCCCCGATTATCCCCATTCAGCAAGGAACTAGATTTTTTCCCGTGCCCCATTACCACTCTAAAAGCCGGTTGAGAGCCGCGCTTAGTTCCATCATTTTTTGCTCTGACGATTCACTCCCTGCCCTTGTATGACCAAGTAGACTATAGATTTTCTCCAACTCAACCCACATACTGGAGGGATCTTGCTTTGATACCAATTCGTCACAGCTGACAATTTCTTGGCTATGAAATAACCCATGCGATGCTTAGTGAGCAGAATTTACCAAGCCAGGCTTTGTTCTATAGTTGTTCTAGAGAACAATACGACGAATAGCTTCTTTATATGAGGTCGTATCACAATCGGACTAATCTAGTTTATCGAGCAATTTAGCAGCAAATTTCTTTAGGCTTAATAATTGACTTTGGCCTATCTTGTCTTTATTAGGAGAGCGGCATCGGCTCCCGATCAATTTGTGAATAAAGGCCAATTCCACTTTCAGAGCTCCAAGCACCAATTGTCCCAATATCTCTTCTACATCTGTTCATTTGATCATTCAAGCACTACCCACAAGTGTCACGAATACAGGAGGATTCATGGAATGTAACACATGTATCGAATTATAAAAACCAAAATACAAATAAAGATAATCCCATCCCCTCCTCATTGGCCGCCAACTTTTCAAACTGTTTCCGAGTGCTAGCATGAACTAGAACAGGAGGTTTCGCTTGTTTTGTCGATTACTACGTTAAGTACGGAGCACAACATTTGCTGGGTTTTTATAATACCCTGGATCTCTACTGTATACATATTGTTAACTAAGTTCTCACGGTTTTATTCCTCTCAGACAGCCCATACTACTCCAAAAAGACGCGTACGTACACCCATTGCCTTATAAGCTAGCCAGGACTCCCTCCCTAGGCGACGTGGGACAAGAGAAGAACTCTTTCCTTGCGCACGTTCAGGGACCGAGGCACAGACGCACCACCATTCCTCCTCCCTGCACACCGCCACTCGGGCCGTCACACTCTCTTTGCCCTCGTACTGCCGAGGCGATTTTAGTACGTTCCTCCGTACTGCTCGGGTCTGAGTCGTCACAGTTTTTTTTTTTTTCTTTTTCTTTTTTGCCATTTGCTCGAGCTCCAATACGTCTCTCTTTCCTCCCAGACCCAGAATAGGTCCGAGCTCGGAAGTTTTCTTTGCCATTAGTTCCTGGGGAGGCCGAGGTTCTTGATCATGGCGGGCAAGAACTCGTTCGTTTTCTTAATTTTCATGGGGTTGAGCTGCTTCAGGTTGGTGTGGCTGGCCGAGTCAAGGCTGCCCCAAGCGGAAGGTACGAGTTAATCTTTTTTCGCGGTGAATGGTGTAAGTACGTGTTTGGATGCTGAGAAATTGTGGGGAAGTTGCAAGCTTTTGCTCTCTTGAAGCCTGGGTTTCGGTTGGTTCACGTTCCTGAGAGTAGGTGGGGTTAGCTTGTTGCGCTCTGTTTCCCCATTCTGTATATTATTTCTACTTAATGACAGTGTTGGAGCTGACCGGGAGATGGGGAAAATTAGAATAAGATTCATATGAGAATCTCTCTACCCAATGCTTGCGATTCCTTTCTGGACTTTAATGGGAGTAATTTGGTATTCTGATTGGTAAGTAGAGATGGAAGTTTCAGTTTCTGTAGCCAGGAAGAAGGGAAGGTAAGAGTTACTTTCTATATTATAATATTCTATCATATAATGGGACTCTTATGTTAAAAAACTCCAATTTGGATAAGGCAATTTTAGTTTATCCTTTAGTGGATTTGCCTGATGCCTATATTAGGTATATTATTGAATGCCACATGCTTTATGGATGGATAAATTCTCTATGGGCTCATGGAACTGGTACGAGCAATGGAAATTTGTTGGCTGACCTATTCAGAAACAGTTTTTGGGTGGCTTTTCTTGCTGGTCCGTATAGCGATCCTGAGTGTCCTTGAGAATGTTATGACAACTCTAAAATAGATGTCCGCTGTGGTAAAGTGAATAACCCTTGTCGTTGCTGTTATCCTGGTCACCTCTTCTACACAATTGTTTACTTTGGACATGCTCCAACAGGACTCTCCAGTCTTGGTTTTTAGGCCTAGCTGGGGCTGATTCTATAGCCCTGGATAAACTTTTGTGTTCAACCCACCATAATGAGCAACATTGTGGCTATCTTGGTAAATTGACTTTGTAGAGCTGGAGAGAGATGGCCTTGGCAAATATATAGAAAAGCAGTTCTTTTGATAGATGGTGTTGTAGAAAACACCACGCCTGCAGTTTTACTTGCCTTGCAAACACTGTATTATTAAAGTCGAGATCATAGACCTCCATTTTTCTGATAATGATACATCAGGTGCACCTTTACCTCTTCCATCTGAAGCCACAATAATACAGAAGAGTAATAGGTTGTCTCCGTGGTTGAATCATCTGACAGAAGAGAGTGATACTGACCTTCTTCTCTAAATAGATACTTGACATTTACAGCAGGGGCTTTGGTCTGAACTTCTTGACTATGGTAACTCATTTTGTGTTTCTATTTTTTTTCTCATGTTCTTTTTCATAATCACAAAAGCGAGAGAAAATGGATATAGTAAGTATCTACCAGAGCATTAACTTTCTTTGGCAAAGCAACTACATCCTTCATTACTAGTCATTTTCCTCTCATTGCTAATCATAACTTATACCTTTCACTTTCTCTAATGGTGCTTCTTTTCTATTCATGTAATTTAGTTGATGCTCTCCGCGAGATCATGAGCGCAATGGAGTCGACATTCTGGGATTTTGATGGTGACAATTGTGAAATACGAAGGGTTGGGTTAGGACTGCGGCTGCCAGCAGAAGCTGAGAGTTGCATTGGTTGTGATTGCAACGTTGGGAACAATACCTTCTGTCATGTCGTAAAGATGTATGAGTTCCTCATTGAATCACTGAAGCTTCTTTCGTTGATTACCATCTCAACGCTACTCCGCCATCCTGCATTGCTTCATACTTACTCCTGTTTTTTGCCCCAATCTTTGTGAATTTTAATGAAGTCATACATTATATCATTTACTTGTGTTTTCATAATATAATGGTCGTGTAATATAATTGATGCAGTTCATTGGGAAAATAAGATCACTTTTCCGCCCTTAGACAAACACATTTTACTTTTTTTCTCATCAAAATGTCTCTTGCAATTACTGGAACTGTACTTGATATTGAGATGTTTCTGAAAGCAGCAACATAAAGTTTTCAAGTGTCTTGACATTGTTGTTCTCGAAATTGTGAAATCACCCTCATAAGTCCAATTAAGAGAAGATATAACTGCCGTTCAAAATTTGATAGCTTTCACCATTTCCCCCAGACATTTGCTTTAACAAACCACAAAACACAATGTCTTCCTATATGTATTTCCAGAAAAGAAAAAGAGTTGTTAAAGTGCAAAATATGGTGGCATCGGTAAAGAAGAGGGATATATAACTGTTTATCTTTGTGATTATCTATGATGTTTCCTGAAGATGTACATCAGTCTCTTCAATATATTTATGACCCAAGCAATCTTATCTGCAATTTTCAAGGCTGATTCATGGTGTTACACTATAACTTTCCAAATACGTGATGAAGCTGTCTCTTGCGCTTAACATCAATCTGCTTATTCTGTGCATCACAGAGTGCTGAAGTTTTATAGTCTACCCGGAATCCTCCCCCCTGAGCTTGCCAAGCTCCCTTACCTCGGAGAGATGTAAGGATAAGTTTCCACTTCCTTCATCTATTACGCTATTTTGCTACTTTGTGTCCAATTATAATTTGGGGTAAATAGCAATTTTTTTGTGAATAATATGCTGGTGAACTCTTGCATTGCAGTGATTTTTCTTACAACTACCTCAGTGGTGAAATTCCTGATGAGTTGGGTTCCATGCAGTTGACATCAATGTAAACAATAATCCTCGATTTCCCCACATCATATATTTTCCTCTGATTGACTATTAACAGAAAAATGGTCGTGCAGCTCTCTTCTTGTGAATCGTTTATCAGGAGCAATACCGAAATCATTGACAAACATTACCTCTCTAACATATCTGTAAGTTTCGTGCTAAATCTAATTATTCCTGTGGTGCATATTTATCCTGAGCAATTGCTGCATTTTGAAATCATCAGAGATGCAAGTTCCATGGGAGCTATCTTTTGCAGTTTGTTTTTTCTTTTCTCAACCAATTGATTGCCTTTTCCTTTTATGTAGAAGTATATCTAGAACATTTATTTAAAATTTCTTTCTCATGACTGTCGGAAAAACTCTACTTATTGAATTTCAGAAAAATGGCTAAAATGCCTTCGGTTTCAGATGATTTAGTTGGAGTCTATTACAGAAGATTATATTTGGTTAATTCAATAAAAATTATAGAGTTTCTTAATCAGGAATCTTGAAGCCAATCAGTTCTCTGGTCCTGTTCCTCATGAGCTTGGGAGTTTAATCAACTTACAGACTTTGTAAGAACCCCTAATACTCCTAAGCTTAGGACAATTTTTCTTCCAGCTTTATACTTTTTTAACTTATTGTTGTGCCATGATATGGTCATAGGATTTTGTCCTCCAATCAGCTAACAGGAAACGTGCCAGCTACATTTGCTGCATTAGAAAATCTGACAGATTTGTAAGACAATGATGTGCTTATTTCCTTCATAACTATTACGATTTGAATGCCTATAATGCTTTATATTTCATAATGCAGTCGAATAAATGACAACAATTTCAACGGGAAAATACCTAGTTTTATCCAAAACTGGAAGCAGCTGAATATACTGTAAGATCACGGTTTAAATACATCTTGTGTTGGTTAAGTTTGATGATAAACGTGTTTTTTCCATTTATCTACATACTGAGTATTTCCATATACACTTCAACTCTTGAAGAGAAATGCATGCTAGTGGACTTGAAGGACCAATTCCATCACTGATTTCTGCTTTGAATAAAGTAAAGGAGCTGTGAGTAATGAGCTTTCTCACAATTAATTCTTTACCGTTTATAAGTTAGGATGCAAGTCATATATTTGTTTAATTCACAGTTAAATAACTGTGATTAAATACATTGGCAGGAGGATTAGTGACATTGATGGTCCTCTCCAGCTATTTCCTGCACTGGACAACATGACAGAACTAGTGAAATTGTTAGTGTCAGTTCCTCAATACAGAGTTTGGATTCTTGTAGGATGTGCCATGCTTGGTGTTTGAGTTATTAAACTTTGCAGAATATTGTTACAGAATACTGAGAAGCTGCAACATAGTTGGGCAAATTCCTGCATACATGTGGAAATTGCCGAATCTAGAATTGTTGTAAGTATATCTTGTTAAGTTTTGACTTGAGAAGTTTCAATAGTCTTCTTACAGCAGAAGCAAGGTAAGCAAGCTTACCTTATGTCTTCATGGTCCTAGGGATCTCAGTTTTAACAAATTGACTGGGCAACTTCCGGCTACAATCAATTTAAAGCACCTAAGATTTATGTAAGTTCATCATCTGCATGCTCATGAATGCATGTGTGCATGCAAGTCTTCTTGTATTGCCGTCTCTTACTTATGTGAGTGCAAAGCTAAAAAAAAAAAAGAATTACTGATAAAATCTGCTTGTGGCCTGTACCATGTGACATAATGCATTCAGATGACTTAATGCCTTTCTTAATTGAATGTCGTTTTGATGATTTCTTTCTTTGCCTCTTGTATAAATTATGTCACGTGATTTTTGCTTAGATTTCTTACCGAAAATTTATTAACGGGAAGTGTTCCAGACTCAATCTTGAAGAAAGGAACCAGTATGTATGTTTCTTGTTCTTATCGAGTTGATTGCCCTCACCATCCTTTTGTTTCTTACCATCTTGAAGTTAGTTTTCCCCATCCTGTGTGCAGCGATCTTTCATACAACAACTTCGCATGGCAAGGTCCTCACCAACCTGCTTGTCGAGAAGACATGTGAGCTCACCAGTACCTGTGCTATATTTCTCTTGAGATATCTTTTGTAAGATATTCATGGAAAATCTGATTTTGTTACTCTCCCATTTTCTTCAGGAACCTGAACTTGAATTTGTTTAGAAGCTTCTCAGCAGAAAATAACTCGTAAGATTCCTTTCATCATGCCCAATATAGGTCTTCATTCTTTATTTTATTTTTTGGTGGATTCAGGTAAAAAGCTTGAATGCTTCAGTTGAAAGCACAGTTTTGTTGCCATAGTGATCATCTTTCATATGATGGCTCTTCATTCACGAACATTTTTTCACAGAAGTCTCAGATCTGTAATTATCCGAAGGGTTCAAATATATTGATTGCCAAATGGCCATATGACTGCATACCCAGTTTTTTTGTTCTCACCGAGTTTTCTTGTGAAATGAAAGGTTTGGGTATGGTCACTGGTCGGGGCTAATTTGTTTATACATCTTTTGCAGAGGCAGAGGTGTTCCTTGCTTGGAGAACTTTCAATGTCCACATTGTAAGTGTTTGCTTGCTGAATCATTGCTCAGCATCCTTCAAAAGCTATGAAATTTTCAAAGTATGGTTAAACTGGTGCATTTTTTATATTCTTGTCCATTTTGAGCATCCACTATTTGGTCTTGTCCACTGCATGGTTCTGTAGTTACGTTTTCTGTTATTTTCTCTCTCTGTCGAGTTCAGAAGTTTTCTGAATCATATGAAAATTTTCTATCAGACTCGAGTTGTTTACAAGTTAATTGTGGTGGAAAAGATGCAACTATCGAGGAATCTAAGCAGAAGATCATCTATCAAGGAGATCAAGATGTAGAAGGCGGTGCTGCAAAATTCTATTTGAATTACGATAAGTTCTGGGGATTCAGTAGCACAGGGGACTTCTTGGATGATAATGATGCACAAAATCTGCGCTATAATGTGGATCTACTTCCCTCAAACCTCACTGTCTTGGATTCAACAGCACGAATAGCCGCGATTTCACTGACTTATTTTCATTATTGCTTGGAGAATGGAATGTACACTGTGAAACTCAGATTTGCAGAGATACAGTTCACTAACGACAAAACATATAAGAGCCTCGGGAGGCGGGTATTTGATATTTATGTTCAGGTACTTAAGTTTTCATTGGAACACCTGGAATTCACATTGCATATTGTTTTAATTCTCTGGCACATTAAATCTTAGTTAAATGACTTTGGCTCAGGGGGAGTTGATTCTGAAGGACTATGATATTGAGGTTGCAGCAGGTGGTGCTCAGAAGCCAAGAGAAGAAGTCTATAATGTCAACGTGACAAATAATATGCTAGAGATTCGTCTAATTTTTGCTGGAAAAGGGACAGCGAGGATTCCCATGAGCGGAGTTTATGGTCCGCTTATTTCTTCCATTTCTGTAGTTTCAGGTGAGGCTGAAAATTTTCCCTATTTTATATAGCCAGATGGTTTCCATAGTCTGATGCTGAGCTGCATAAAGTCTGAGGCCATTGATAAGTATAATACATTGGTTCTTCAGCCTTTGATAAGATAGTTATGGTTCTTAGCATTATCCAGCTGTGGAATCGATCATTTTCATCATTAGTTTGTCTTGTTTCTGTTGGGCAGATGTCAAAGGGTGTTCAAGAGGTGGAAAACAAAAGACTGCTCATGTCATAGTTGGAGTTGGAGCTGGAGCATTTTGCATCGTTCTCTTATCACTCTTTATACTTAAGTGGAAAGGCTATTTCCGAGGAAGAACCAAGAGAAGACAAGGTGCAGTTTCTATGTTTGTTAAATATGACTGAATGTTCTCTCTCTTCAATCTGACTTGCTTGAGAACATCACAATCTGGTGCTTCACCACCTGTCATTTTTTAACTGAACGAAAAAAAACACAGCTACTCTAGTCTACTGTGCGAGTCGCCAATGGCTTTCTTGGGCTTGCACATAATTTGACATTCGATTTGTTGCTCCACAGCTTTAGCCATCGCTAATGAAACACTTGTACCTAACTACAGAGTATATATTTGTCTCTACTTTATCAGTGATCTAATTCTCTCTTTTGGGTTTACTTTCTTGAGTTTTCTGGTTTCATTTTCCGTCTATTCTCTGCTTATATAGGCATGGATGGACTAGATCTGCAGACGGGGACATTTTCCTTAAAACAAATTAAAGCCGCAACAAATGACTTCGATTCTGCAAACAAAATTGGGGAAGGTGGTTTTGGTGCTGTGTACAAGGTGCATGCTGTTATGTGTCTTGTCCCGTTCCATATATCTTCGTGTAACCTTCTTATAAATTAATTCTAGTAATTGGGTTTGCATGCAGGGTCAATTAAATGATGGCACTGCAATAGCAGTTAAGCAACTTTCATCGAAATCGCGACAAGGAAATCGAGAATTCCTGAACGAGATAGGAATGATATCATGCTTACAACATCCAAATCTTGTAAAGCTCCATGGGTGCTGTATTGAAGGAGATCAACTATTGCTGGTTTACGAGTATATGGAGAACAATAGTCTTGCTCGTGCCTTGTTCGGTCAGTTCTACTTATACAAACTATGATTTAAGCACCATAAAAATAGGACCTTGACAGACGTGGAAATAACGAGCAACTATGGCTTCTTGGGTTTTACAGGTCCGGATGATCATCAACTTCAGCTAGACTGGTCCACGAGACATAAGATCTGCACTGGGATTGCTAAGGGTCTCGCCTTTCTACATGAAGAGTCTAGACTTAAGATTGTCCACAGAGATATTAAAGCTACTAATGTGCTGCTTGATCGAGATTTAAACCCGAAGGTATCAGACTTTGGACTGGCCAGGCTTCATGAAGAAGAGAAGACTCACATTAGCACCAAAATTGCCGGAACCATGTATGTTATCTTCTCCCTATCAGATTCCATGTCCAAAATTTCTTGACGATGCCTTGAATTCAGATTGTGCTCTCTGGTGATGCTATAATTTCTTAAGCTTGTCGATTTAACAGATCATGATCTTGTTTGCAGAGGATATATGGCTCCAGAATATGCATTGTGGGGTTACCTCACATACAAAGCCGATGTGTACAGCTTCGGGGTCGTGGCCTTGGAGATAGTTAGTGGGAAAAGCAATAACAGTAGCCTGCCGAGCGACGACTTTTTTTGCCTATTGGATTGGGTATTTTTCCTAGTCGCTGACTCGACTTTACTGCATGGACATGCTATATTAACGATCAGGCTGCGTTCTCCATTCTCGCAGCCCAATAATTTCTCAATAGCTCTATGACAAAGTACTGATTTATGTTGAATTACGCTGCAGGGGTGTCACTTGCAACAAACTGGGAACTTGATGCGACTTGTCGACGAGAAGTTAAAGGCTGAAGTCAATGAAGAAGAAGCGAAAATCGTGGTAAAAGTCGCTCTTTTGTGCACAAATGCCTCTCCATCTTTAAGGCCCACGATGTCCGAGGTGGTGAACATGCTCGAGGGAAAAATGGCCATACCGGACGTGATCCTGGAGTCAAGCACCTACTGCGAAGATCTGAGGTCCAAAGCCATGAGGGACCTCCGCAAGCACGGGCAACAGCAAAGTTATACCAAATGCCATATTCAGAATCCCACGACCATCAGCACGTTGCCATCTTCGTCAAGTACCTTGAGTCAAGATTTGTCTGAAGTAAATCAAGATTCCACACTACGCCCGTAAAATGCATGAACATTAGTTGCTGCGGCATACCAAACTTATGTTTATCTCAAACTAGCAAATTGGAATCCCATTGCCTTGACTGAAGAAAAGGTTCCTCGACTAGAGTGACTTTGATCGGTGGTGTTAGAAGTAAGAAGGGTAAACAGGTCTTTACCACTTTTAGGGTTTATTTTGATGTATATATATTAAACTTTATTGAATAATACAAAATTAGTTTTCCTCACATGGTATCAAAGCCTAAGGCTTAACCTTAGATGACGGAGCAGCTACTTGCTGCCGTCGACTCGCCAGAATAGTTGGCTGTCGTTGCTGTGGCTAGTCACTGTCGAGCGTACCTCTCTCTTTCTCTCACTTCTTCGTGCGACACCTTTCCTTGAGTGACTTCTGTTGTGCTGCTCCCTTGTGCGGCTTGCTCGCGCTGCTCGCGTGGCTCATGCGACTTGATGGGTCACTGTTTTTTGGTCACTGACTCATTGGATTTGTGGTGGATCGACAACACCCGCGGAGGCTGACGCCACACCAAGCTTTTTGAGATGCTTTTTATGGTAGCAGATGCTTTTGCGGGTTAGAATTTTTGAGTTGCTGAAAAAGAGACCTCACTGTTTTGGCTGATTAGTTTATTCGAGACTTGTGACGAAGCAAAATAGTTGCTGCTTGGGTACAGTGCAGTTATTTATTAGTCTCAACCATTTTTTTTTAATGATCTGCAAGTTGTGGTAGCTTCCGTTACTTCATATGGGTGGTGGAGATTTTTGTGTGGGGTAATATTGGGTTATTAAATTATTGAGGCTGAGTTGTTTGACGGAAGTTAAGGTCAGAGTTTGCTTATTATTATTTGGAAAATGGCCGATCCCTCAGAGTACAATTGAAGTAGATCCTGAGAAGAATAATACTGTGATGACTGAGGTGATTTTCTCTTCCTCTAAATCGAATTACTGATAAGAAGCTCGAATGTAGTGCTAACTTTCACCAATGGAAGAAAATCGTGAAGCTTACTTTGATAGATAGGAATCAAAATAGATATTTAACTGAGTCTAAGCCTAGAGATGATGTAACTTGGGATGCTGCTGATGCATGTATTCTTGATCAAATGCTAAATTCTGTGGAGAGTAATGTTGTTGACTTGGTAACTAATATTGATATAGTTAGAGAACTGTGAGAGTATTTGAATGTGTTATATTTTGGCCAAAATAACTTGTCACTGATTTATGAGTTATGGCAAGAGTTTTATCGGTCTGAAAGGAAGGGGCGTTCTATTACGCAGTACTTTGCAGATTTTAAGAGAATGTATGAGGAGCTTAATGTCGTTCTCCTTATTTTAGTTGATGTTCAACAAATGCAATGTCAGAGAGAACAATTGGCTGTAATGGAATTCTTAGGAGGTCTTGGTTCTAAATATGAAACTGTTAGGTCTTAGATTCTTGGAGGAGAGAATATTGTGTCATTCACAGATATGTTTGCTTGAGTTCTTTGAGTATCTTGTGAGTCTTCTCAGGATACTACATCTATGGTGGGGAGTTCAACTCTTGTGTCCCAGACTCGAACTAGTAGTGGTAATAAGAGTGATGGAGGAATTTGTGGTAGATATAGTGGGCGTGGTGGCCGAGGAGGAGGCTGAGGCATAGGAACAGGGAGAGGTCAAGGTTATCAGCATCTTTATGGACAATCCCCCATATCTACTGATAATTCGGGGACTACACGAGTTTATTATTACTGTAGCAAACCTGGTCATATTCAGAAATTTTGTTACAAGCTACATGGGCGACCAGGGCAGCAGCACCAGTTTGCTAATACAACGTCTAATATTGATTCTACTCCACAGTCATCTGAAGGTAATATAGTGATTATGTCTGATGAGGAATATGCTTGGTACAACCAGTCTCAAATCTCACAGCTTGTTTCTTTCACTGCTACTTTGGTACAGATAGGTAATGTTACTGCATGCCTTTCGGCTACTTTTCGTCCTTGGATCATTGATTCAGGGGCTTCCGATCACATGTCAGGTCTTTCAGATATATTTTCCTCTCTTTCTTTGTCTTCGTCCATAGTTACTCTCACCAATGGATCGCCTACACATGTCAAGGGAATTGGCACAGTTAACCCAACTCCTTCATTGCCGTTGTCCTTAGTGCTTTATCTTCCACAATTTCCGTTTAATCTCATGTCTGTTAGTAAATTAACCAAAAAATTTCAATGTTCAGTAACATTTTATCCTGATTCTTGTATTTTCCAGGATCTGGCTACGAAGAAGATGATTGGTAGAGGATGTGAGGTAGGGGGCTGTATGTACTTGAAGATGCTTCTTCAATTGCTTGCTCAAGTGTTGCGTCCCCACATCAAATCTATTGTCGTCTTGGTCATCCTTCTCTACATAGTCTTCAAAAGTTGGATTATAGTTTTCAATCTCTTTCTAGTCTAGAGTGCGAGTCATGCCAACTTGGCAAATTACATTGTGTTAGTTACACACCTCGAGTCATTAAATGAGCAGCATCTCTATTTTTATTAGTTCATTAAGATATTTGGGGTCCATGTCATGTGGTTTTTAATTTGAGTTTCAGATATTTTGTTACTTTTGTTAATGACTATTCCAGAGTTACTTGGTTATATTTAACGAAAGATCGTTCAAGATTATTTTCTATTTTTCATGCAATTATATCTGAAATTTATACTCAATTTGGTATGTATGTTAAAGTTTTGCGTTCTGATAATGCTAAGGAGTACTTTTCCACATTTTTTCCGATTTTATGACTCAACATGGTATGATCCATGAATCTTCCTGTTCTGATACTCCACAACAAAATGGTGTTGCTGAAAGAAAAAATAGGCATTTATTGGAAGTTACTAGATCATTTGAGATGAAGGTCTCCAAAACCTTTTGGTCTGATGCTGTTCTAACTGCATGTTATCTCATTAATCGCATGCCTTCCTCTATTCTGCAAGGTGGTCTACTTTGTTTCCTAATGAACCACTGTTTGTCCTAGCACCCCGTATCTTTGGTTGTGTCTGTTTTATTCGTGATCATCAACCTGGAGTACCAAAACTTGATCACAAGGCAATCAAGTGTATGTTTATGAGTTATTCCCGCACTTAAAATGGATATCACTGTTATTCTCCATTACTGAGAAAATATTCTATAATAGCGGATGTTTCAGTTTTTGAATCCACTCTTATCATAATGTTCCAATCAATGTGTCTGAATTGGATGAAGACTTGTATGTGACCACCATTCAGTCTACTATTCCAATTGTATCACTAGTATCTACAGAGAAACCACCCCATCTCTAAGTTTATACTCGACGTCCCCGTGTTGCTGCTGCTCCCCTCGCTCCTCCCGTCACTACTATGTCATCTTTTGCTCCAGATCCGCCATTAGCTGACCCTCCTCTTGTATCTGATCTTGATCTTCCTATTGCTTATCGCAAAGGTACACATACTTGTACTCAACATTCTATTGCAAATTTTATTTCACAATCTTATGTCTCCTACTTTTTGAGCTTTTTTAACTACTGCTGAACAATATCCTGTCCCCAAGTCAGTCGTTGAGGCATTACAAAGTTTTGGCTGGAGGACAAAAATGGAAGAAGAATTAAAGATTCTCGAAATTAATCAAACTTGGGACTTAGTACCACTTCCTCTAGGCAAAACTGCTATTGGTTGTTGATGGGTATATGCTGTAAAAGTTAACCTCGATGATTCTCTTACTCCTTCAAAAGCAAGACTTGTTGCCAAAGGGTATGCTCAGGTGTATGGGGTTGACTATCTAGACACATTTTCTCCTGTTGCCAAACTTACTTCTGTTCATATTTTGATTTCTCTTGCCGCAACATATAACTAGCCTTTATTTCAGCTTGATATTAAGAATGCTTTCTTGCATGGCACACTTCATGAAGAAGTTTATATGGAGCAACCTTTGGGGTTTGTTGTTCAGGGGGAGTCTGGACTAGTTTGCAAATTAAAAGTCTTTCTATGGTTTGAAACAATCTCCACGGGCATGGTTTGGAAGACTTTCTGAGGTTGTACTGTCTTTTGGGCTATCAAGATGTGGAAATGATCAGTCTTTCTTTTATGAACAATCAAGGGGAGGCAAATTATTCTTGATTATGTATGTTGATGATATTATTATCACGAGAGATGACTTGGTTGGTATAACTGAGCTAAAAACCTATCTTCAGCAACAGTTTCAAACTAAGGACTTAGGAAAATTGAAATATTTCCTAGGAATTGAAGTGGCGCAATCACAAAAAGGTATTGTTCTGTCACAGCGAAAATATTTCTTGAATTTGCTCATTGAGACAGGTATGTTGGAATCAAAGCCTCTTGATTCACGCATGGAACAATGGGTTAAACCGGTTGCTGATGGAGGATAAATTCTTAATAATCCCGAGAGATATAGAAGACTGGTAGGTAAGTTGAATTATCTCACAGTTACTCGACCAGATATTGCTTTTCATGTTACTGTGGTAAGCCAGTTTTTGTCTTCCCCTCATACATCTCACTGGATGCAGTTATTTGGATATTGAGGTATTTGAAGAAAGCTTCAAGAAAAGGAATTGTCTACCAAAACCATGGTCATATCAAGGTTGAAGGATTTTCTGATGTTGATTGGGTTGGGTCTCTAGATAATAGAAGATCAACTACTAGGTATTGTACCTTGGTTGGAGGAAATCTAGTATCATGGAAAAGTAAGAAACAAAGTGTTGTTGCCCTCTCCAGTGCCGAGTCAAAATATAGAGCCATGGCACAAGTGACATGTGAATTAGTGTGGATTCGACAGTTATTGACTGAGTTAGGCTTTAAAGATTTAGTACCCATGACTCTATGGTACGATAATAAAACTGCAGTGCATATAACTTCCAACCCCTTGTTTAATGAGAGAACAAAACACATTGAGGTTGATTGTCATTTTATCCGAGAGAAGTTGCAGAGTGGAGTAATTCTTCCCAGTTATATTCGAACCAGCGAACAACTTGCAGACATCTTCACAGACATCTTCACTAAATCCTTGGGTAATGGGAGGATAGAACATATTTGTAACAAGCTGGGTATGATTAATATTTATGCTCCAGCTTGAGGGGGAGTGTTAGAAGTAAGAAGGGTAAACGAACTTTACCACTTTTAGGGTTTATTTTGATGTGTGTGTGTCTATATATATAAAACTTTATTGAATAATAAAAAATTAGTTTTCTCTCACAGGTGGAAGCAGAAAAACTTGCCGGGGCCTAGCAGCAAGGAAATTTGGGATGTGCAAAAGTTGTACAAATTAGGAAGGAAGCATCGGTGCTTGAGTAGGCGACCCATTTCTTAGTTTGTTACTTCTCTTCGGCATTTTGGGCGAAAAGTCGATCGAAGTTATCAATACAGATGTGCCCAAGTTATTGTACAGTGTATTGAATTACCTGTTTCTTTCAACTTGATGGGAAGAAATGAAGAGATTTGCTGTCAGGTTCATCACTTGTTCACCCGGATAAAATGACCGGAAGGAAAAAGTGAAAGCACTTGTGCCCTCACACGATGGCTTAAACTAGTAGAAATGATCAGGTATGTTGATATACTGATACTCTAGGCTCTCTATTGGATTCCCATTCCTCACCCTGAATATTAGATCAGTCATGTTTTAATTGAACTTCTACCTTACGGGGGTTGCGCGGTCCCTGGCCAAATCTTGCTGTGGCGATCCGTCACCTCTGTCCCAGTTTACGCTCACCTTCTCCCACTTCGCTTTTTTTTTTTTTCACATTTCATTAGATCTACAGCTAGTTTAAAAAAAGCTTTTATATATTCATCATTAAATGGATGATATGTGGATACTTTCTGTTAAGCAAATATTTCTGAATATATATGTCACTTATCCAACGGTGAATGTGTAAAGAGTATTTTATATTGGTGGTGAGCATTATAGTAACTTTTTTTCAAAATTTCCCTATTTCCTGAATTCTTTATTATTTTTTTAAAAGTTTTTCAAAAACCGTTTAGGATGCTATGCAACTTAAGGCGCGTTTGATAACCATTTTGTTCCTGGAAATAATTTTTGCTCGAAATGATTTTTTATTTATTTATTCTATTCCGGGAACAAGTTCGAGTTTTTCAAGACGCTCAATAACTACTCAATTTTTTTTTCTTGGAATAGAAATACATTTGGTAGAATTTTTTTTTGTTTTTTTTTAATTTTTAATATATTCTTCCTATTTTTCTCTGTTTTTTTTTTCCTTCTTTTTCTCTTCTTCTTCCTCCTTCTCTGTGGTCAATTGCTGGCCACGTCAGTGGCTAGCGACTAGCTTGGCTAGGTTTGAATCAGCATCTTTCTCATCACTTCTTTCCCTGAAGTTGTTGTTGCCTTTGGATTGATTCCTTTTTCAATGACATCCTACTCCAGAGGATCTCTGGATCTGCAAACTCATTTCCATCGAAATAAGGAGGTCTGGTGTTGCTTTGTCTTTCAACCAATCCTAGAGCCAGAATACTAGCCACAGAAGATCTTGTACTAGTATATACATCTAGAGGGGTGAATAGGTGTGAAAATAGATTTTGCGAAATGCAGTAAAAATACTTTTACTTTTAAACTAAGTCTGATGAACAACAGACTTTGAAGAAGAATTTAGACTTTAACAACTATTTCAAAACATAGAAAGATATCATAACAGACAAAATAAAGGAGTTTAGGGAAGAGAAAATGAGCATAAGATTTATAGTGGTTCGGCTTAAATTAAGCCTAAGTCTACTCTCCATGCTGACAATTTTTACTATGAATTGAAAAAGAGTGTTACAACCTTATGATCTCGACTTTTCAATGAAGAGATTCTATTGCTCTCATAAAGTCTCTCTAGAGTTTCTCTTTTTCAAATACAAATTTGAGCACTGTCAGAGGAAGAATAAGTAATTTGGAAGTTTCAAACTTTGGAATTCTTCTTTCACACACACTCTTGAATGACTTGAAAAACCTCCTTAAATTCTTCCAATCATCCCGTTTGACAGAATCAATCAAGGAGATCTCGAGCCGTTTGAAGATTAAGATGAAAGTCTGATGATCCTGGGCGCCCATACAATCAGGATCTAGATTTTTATAAGTAGATTCTTTCCAAATAAACTTGCCTTCCAAAATGGTATTACCATTCTTGATTGATTTCGATAATAATATCCAAAGAAGGTAAGTAAGATTTCCATCCAAAAAGCCATATGTATCCTGTTCGTACTAAAGCATTGAAGGAAAAAAAAATAATCTTGAGTCCGATTATAGCTTCGTTCTTCACTTGCGTTCAGTCTGGGTCTTCATCCGAGTGGGGTAGATTTCTGATGTAAGATAGACTTTGAAAGAGTTACACAGAAGTTTCGTATTCCTCAAAATGAAAAAGAGAATAGAACCAGAGAAGTTTTGTTAGCTTCAAAATCTAATAGGAGTTTTCTCCAACACAAACCAAACCCCATCTTATCACATCACATAATTAAAATGGAATTTGCTTTGGTCTGGATTGCTACTTTTTACATCTTATACTAATGCAAATTTGACTTTTGGCTCTTTCCTAGAGACTCCGTATAATGGTCGTAAAGTAGATTTGTGCATCATGTACATACATGCTCATTGTTTGCTTGCGCATCGCAGTAGAGATAATGAGGGCTAATATTATGAAAAATCTCATATTGATACATCTATAATAGATTTAATTTAAATTAATATTTTAACCATAAAAATTCTCAAATTAGTATACCTATGACAAATTTATAATCTGTTAGTTTCCGTTAATTTTTACCATTAAATTATTGAATTGGATAACACGTGACAATTGACGGATGTATCAATTTGGTGTTTTACCTTCTTTTTATCATAAGTGTACCGATTTGTGACTTTTTTATAATATTAATCAAATTTAATGGAAACTAACGGAGGTTAAGTTTGTTACAAATGTATCGGTTTGGTGTTTTTTATAGTTAAAAAATTAATTTATGGTAAATTTATCTCAGGAATATCGGTTTGGGGTTTTTCATTGTATTAACCCAGATAATTACCAAATTAGTCATCAACCAAATGATAATTCTTAAACTTTCCAATTTCGTCATCATAGATCTAAACCTCTACGCAAATATTCCAAGATAGTTCTCCTCACCAATCGCCGTAGGAAATTAATGAAGTAGCATCCAGTTATCGCTGGCAGTTTTACATGGCATACTGACACAAGCAAATTAATGAACGTCCTACATGGATCGCCGCCTTAGATATTTCCAACTGAAATTGGCCAGAATGGATTTCATTGGAATTTCGCACAAAAATTTAAGACCACATATGTAAAATTGAAAGTTTATAATTGAATTAGTATTCTCTACAATAAATTTATGATCCAATTGGAATTTTCATACTTTATGCTAGGAGGAAGTTAGTATGAGATTTTGCTTGCTTACCCTGTTACTCTAGCTGTCTGTCAATATCTAAAGCAGTACAAGTAAGTTTGGCTGAATCTAATTTGGTTGTCCATATCGAAATCCACAAGTATGACTAAATGTCTCCTAGTGCATCCTTGGAATTTATCCTATTCTTTATTTCAATGACAATTCACCGACTTCAATGATTTTCACGGGAAAAAATAAAAGAAAATTCAGAGGTTTTGACGGATGACTTCCTTATAAATTTGAAAAATCAAGAATTCGCATTAGAATAATTAAGAGTAAAAGAAAAAAAAAAAAAAAGATACATGCACGGTGTACGTACTATTCCCATATTCTTACCCGGGAGACTTTTCAAGTGAAGTCACATGTTTTAGGTGGCATGTCAGAAGCTTACTTTGTCCGACGTAGGACATCGTATACGCCAAAAATAAAGTTGACATTTATCTATATATTTCAAAAGGAAAATGAAAATTATTGTGTAGTAAAGTGTACTTGTTGTGGGAAATCATTTGTCGGTAAGGTAAAGTGAATCTATTTGTCACTAAAATTATTTCTTCATCGTTAATTTTACTTATTCATGATAAATAATGAAATATTTAGTAAGTAAATTCCAGTAATAAAAAACCGTCAGTAGTGGACTTAATTTGTTCATGGGTGAGTTTTATTTGCTCTTCGTAAACATTTTCATTCAGATAGATATTGCTTTCATATTCCTTAATAAACAATTGTATTTATCAATATATTTTTATAAAAGAATTGTAAAAAGTGAAGAGAAGGAGAAGAGACTAGGAAGTGGCACAACCATCGACTATTTTGGGGGCGGGGAGGGGGGTTTCATCTTAAATAAAAGTCAAAATGCACGTGCTACAAAATTTTGATAAAAAACAGAGCAAAAAATAAAATATTGAGGTGCATTTGTCTTAGTAAGCAATAATTATTTTTCTTTATTTTCATGTCATTTGTTCAATTTTCGAAATGTCGTAAAAAAAATAAATGTGAGTTCACCTGTCCATATTTGTATATGAGAAGAATAGAAAGGTAACAAATTGTGCAAATCCAATATTAAAAAAAAAAAGAAGAAGCAAAAACTAAAAAGTGAAAAGTTGAGAGGATTTAGTCATTTTCGTTCATCTAATTTCTTTACCATATCTAGAAGTAAATGAATAGTTAAAAAAACTTGCGAGACGCTAGCGGAGACTCTAAGGAACTCTTTCAAAATTAAGATGCCTTCACTAGCGTGTCCATTGAAGTGATTTATCTCTTTCGACGAGCAATTTACATCTACCAAAATTATCGGTGCTAGATTAGAGGATTGGAAATGATAGTGTTCATTCATGGTAAGATTGAGAAAAAAAGACATCCTCCCTGCAATTTTAAATTTTAGGTTTTTATTTTTGGGTAGTTGATCAACTCATTCTTTGACTTTTCTGTGATGTGTGAATGATTCATTATTTGGTTTGATTGATTAATTTCTATGAGTATCACATTAATGAGAGGAGCTATCCTTAGAAAATCTTATGCTTTACCAAGAAGCACAAATCATTATTTCGTTCATCAGATTCATCTGGACGATCGGACTCAACATCACTATCTTTGAAAATATTTCAACCACACATTTTTTTCTAATTGTTCATCTTCCAGAGAAAAGACAAGACTCAATGCCACCGTTTTCAAAAGAGATGCCCGTCTTCATATTGACAGCGTGGCTCACGTTTTAAAAAGAGTATAACATCAGATTGACTGTAACAGTTCTTCCACCGCATGGAATTTAACCTCATGATTAAGGTCACTTTGACCTCGCGTCCCTGCAAGGAAAATCCAGTTACGCCAGCGAGGGCGACAGCAGGAGAGAAACGTCCACATCCTTTCCTCCGTCTGCCCATTGGTTCTGCCCTTCTCGGAAGATTCAATTCTTTTCAAACGGGACAGAATCAGTCAAAAATGTGTCACAGGCCGGCAGTTCCTTGCCGCTCGGTGAATGTGCCGCCTCACGAATGAAATTCACCAGATCAGCCCTCATTCTATAATTATTCCAGAAAACAATACAGCAAATAACTTCTTTATAAAAAGTCGTACCACGCTCAGCTTAACTCAGGCGTCTAGTCCATCGAGCGACTCAACAGATTTTTTTAGCCTTCTGCTTGCCCTAGCCTCATTAGGAGAGCAACATCAACTCCTGACCAATTTGTATATGAGAGGCCAATGCCACCTTCAGAACCCCTAAGTAATATAATCATTCTATTCTAGAACTTCTAGCACCAACCGTTACAATGCCACTCACGGATTAATTGTATTTATCCCCTCTGCATCCTCACTCTTCACTTAATAAGGCTAAGCACCACTCACAAATATCACGAGTATGAGATAATTCACGGATTGTGACATTCTTCCCCACTCAATTTTGCAACACCCTAGTTGCGGTCTGCTTTGTTGTTTCATTGCGTCCCTTAACCATTGATGTGCCAATTTTGGGATCATACATCGATTGGTCACGCTCGGCCAACAAAACAGGTTTTGCTCCATTGGTGGTTTGGGCCCCTTTTTGATCACCCGTGATTTCCTTGGTAAGTGTGGCATTTTTTGTCAAATGCATCTTTTGGTAGTGCCATTTTTTCCACTAAGCATCTTGACCCCAGAGGTTTTTTCCTTGTTGAAAACGTGGAGTAGACTTCTTTAGATTCCCCAATTATCCCCATTCAGCAAATGTCACGAGTATGAGATAATTCACGGATTGTAACATTCTTCCCCCACTCAATTTTGCAACACCCTAGTTGTGGTCTGCTTTGTTGTTTCCTTGCATCCCTTAACCATTGATGTGCCAATTTTGGGATTATACATTGAATGGTCACGCTTGGCCAATAAAATAGATTTTGCTCCATTGGTGGTTTGGGTCCCATATTGATCAGTCGTGATTTTCTTAGTAAGTGTGGCATTTTTTGTCAATGCATCTTTTGGTAGTACCATTTTTTCCACTAAGCATCTTGACCCTAGCAAATCAAATAGAGGGTTTTTACTTGTTGAAAACGTGGAGTAGACTTCTTCTTTAGATTCCCTGATTATCCCCATTCAGCAAGGAACCAGATCTTTTCCCGCTCCCCCATTACCACCCTAAAAGCTGGTTGAGAGCCACATTTTGTTTGAGCATCTTTTGCCCTGGCAATTCACTCTCCGCCCTTGTAGGATCGAGTGGACCATAGATTTTCTCCGACTCAATCCACATACTGGAGGGATCTTGCTTTGATATCAATTTGTCACGGGCTAACAGTTCCTTGGCTATGGAACAACCCATGCCATGCCTAGTGAGCAGAATTTACAAAGCCAACATTTGTTCTATAGTTGTTCTAGAGAACAATACAGTGATAACTTCTTTATATGAGTTCGTAATCACACCCAGCTTAGTTTGGGCATCTAGTTTATCGAGCGATTCAACACATCTCTTTAGGCTCAATAATTAACTTCGAAGCGGCAGCTCCTAACCAATTTGTACACGATAGGCCAACCTCACTTTCAAAGCTTCAAGCATCAACCGTCTTAATATCCCTTCTACATCTGTTCACTTGATAATTTCAAATCATTTACAAGTATCACGAGTACATGAGAATTCACGGAAGCGTAACACATGCATCGAATTATAAAAATCGAAATATAAATAAAGATAGTCCCATTCCCTCCTCATTGGCCGCCAACTTTTCGAACTGTTTCCGACTGCCAGCATTTCCATCCCTTTTCTTTCTTTTTCCCATCTGGGAACTGGAACTGGAGGTTTCGCTTGTTTTGTCGATTACTACGTGAAGTACGAAGCACAGCATTTGCTGGTTTTTTTTTTTTTCTTCATTTGCTCGAGCTCCAAGACGTCTCTCTTCCTCCCAGACGCAGAATAGGTCCGAGCACGGAAGTTTTCTTTGCCAATAGTTCCTGGGGAGGCCGAGGTTCTTGATCATGGCGGGCAAGAACTCGTTCGTTTTCTTGATTTTCATGGGGTTGAGCTGCTTCAGGCTGGTGTGGCTGGCCGAGTCAAGGCTGCCCCAAGCGGAAGGTACGAGTTAATCTTTTTTCACGGTGAATGGTGTAAGTACGTGTTTGGATGCTGAGAAATTGTGGGGAAGTTGCAAGCTTTTGCTCTCTTGAAGCCTGGGTTTCGGTTGGTTCACGTTCCTGAGAGTAGGTGGGGTTAGCTTGTTGCGCTCTGTTTCTCCATTCTGTATATTATTTCTATTTAATGACAGTGTTGGAGCTGACCGGGAGATGGGGAAAATTAGAATAAGATTAATATGAGAATCTCTCTACCCAATGCTTGCGATTCCTTTCTGGACTTTAATGGGAGTAATTTGGTATTCTGATTGGTAAGTAGAGATGGGAGTTTCAGTTTCTGTAGCCAGGAAGAAGGGAAGATAAGAGTTACTTTCTATTTTATAATATTCGATCAGACAATGGGACTCTTATGTTAAAAAACTCCAATTTGGATAAGGCAATTTTAGTTTATCCTTTAGTGGATTTGCCTGATGCCTATATTAGGTATATTATTGAATGCCACATGCTTTATGGATGGATAAATTGTCTTTTGGGCTCATGGAACTGGTACGAGCAATGGAAATTTGTTGGCTGACCTAGTCAGAAACAGTTTTTGGGTGGCTTTTCTTGCTGGTCCGTATAGCGATCTTGAGTGTCCTTGAGAATGTTATGACAACTCTAAAATAGATGTCCGCTGTGGTAAAGTGAATAACCCTTGTCGTTGCTGTTATCCTGGTCACCTCTTCTACACAATTGTTTACTTTGGACATGCTCCAACAGGACTCTCCAGTCTTGTTTTTAGGCCTAGCTGAGGCTGATTCTATAGCCCTGGATAAACTTTTGTGTTCATCCCACCATAATGAGCAACATTGTGGCTATCTTAGTAAATTGACTTTGTAGAGCTGGAGAGAGATGGCCTCGGCAAATATATAGAAAAACAGTTCTTTTGATAGATGGTGTTGTAGAAAACACCACGCCTGCAGTTTTACTTGCCTTGCAAACACTGCATTATTAAAGTCGAGATCATACACCTCCATTTTTCTGATAATGATGCATCAGATGCACCTTTACCTTTTCCATCTGAAGCCACAATAATACAGAAGAGTAATAGGTTGTCTCCGTGGTTGAATCATCTGACAGAAGAGAGTGATACTGACCTTCTTCTCTAAATAGATACTTGACATTTACAGCAGGGGCTTTGGTCTGAACTTCTTGACTATGGTAACTCATTTTGTGTTTCTATTTTTTTTTCTCATGTTCTTTTTCGTAATCACAAAAGCGAGAGAAAATGGATATAATAAGTATCTACCAGAGCATTAACTTTCTTTGGCAAAGCAACTACATCCTTAATTACTAGTCATTTTCCTCTCATTGCTAATCATAACTTATAAATTTCACTTTCTCTAATGGTGCTTCTTTTCTATTCATGTAATTTAGTTGATGCTCTCCGCGAGATCATGAGCACAATGGGGTCGACATCCTGGGATTTTGATGGTGACAATTGTGAAATACGAAGGGTTGGGTTAGGACTGCGGCTGCCAGCAGACGCTGAGAGTAGCATTGGTTGTGATTGCAACGTTGGGAACGATACCTTCTGTCATGTCGTAAGGATGTATGAGTCCCTCATTGAATCACTGAAGCTTCTTTCGTTGATTACCATCTCAACGCTACTCCGCCATCCTGCATTGCTTCATACTTACTCCTGTTTTTTGCCCCAATCTTTGTGAATTTTAATGAAGTCATACATTATATCATTTACTTGCGTTTTCATAATATAATGGTTGTGTAATATAATTGATGCAATTTATTGGTAAAATAAGATCACTTTTCTGCCCTTAGACAAACACATTTTACTTTTTTTCTCATCAAAATGTCTCGTGCAATTACTAGAACTGTACTTGATATTGAGCTGTTTCTGAAAGCAGCAACGTAAAGTTTTCAAGTGTCTTGACATTGTTGTTCTCGAAAGTGTGAAATCAGCCTCATAAGTCCAATTAAGAGAAGATATAACTGCTGTTCAAAATTTGATAGCTTTCACCATTTCCCCCAGACATTTGCTTTAACAAACCACAAAACACAATGTCTTCCTATATGTATTTCCAGAAAAGAAAAAGAGTTGTTAAAGTGCAAAATATGGTGGCATCAATGAAGAAGAGGATATATAACTGTTTATCTTTGTGATTATTTAGGCTGTTTCCTGAAGATGTACATCAGTCTCTTCAATATATTTATGACTTAAGCAATCTTATCCGCAATTTTCAAGGCTGATTCATGGTGTTACACTATAACTTCCCAAATACGTGATGAAGCCGTCTCTTGCGCTTAACATCAATCTGCTTATTCTGTGCATCACAGAGTGCTGAAGTTTTATAGTCTACCCGGAATCCTCCCCACTGAGCTTGCCAAGCTCCCTTACCTCGGAGAGATGTAAGGATAAGTTTCCACTTCCTTCATCTATTATGCTATTTTGCTACTTCGTGTCCAATTATAATTTGGGGTAAATAGCAATTTTTTTTGTGAATAATATGCTGGTGAACTCTTGCATTGCAGTGATTTTGCTTACAACTACCTCAGTGGTGAAATTCCTGACGAGTTGGGTTCCATGCAGTTGACATCAATGTAACCAATAATCCTCTATTTCCTCACATCATATGTTTTCCTCTGATTGACTATTAACAGAAAAATGGTCGTGCAGCTCTCTTCTTGCAAATCGCTTATCAGGAGCAATACCGAAATCATTGACAAACATCACCTCTCTAACATCTCTGTAAGTTTCGTGATAAATCTAATTATTTCTGTGGTGCATATCTTTCCTGAGCAATTGCTGCATTTTGAAACCATCAGAGATGCAAGTTCCATGGGAGCTATCTTTTGCAGTTTGTTTTTGCCTTTCTCAACCAATTGATTGCCACTTCCTTTTATGTAGAAGTATATCTAGAACATTTATATAAAATTTCTTTCTCATGACTGTCGGAAAAAATTCTACTTGTTGAATTTCAGAAAAATGGCTAAAATGCCTTCGGTTTCAGATGATTTAGTTGGAGTCTATTACAGAAGATTATATTTGGTTAATTCAATAAAAATTATAGAGTTTCTTAATCAGGAATCTTGAAGCCAATCAGTTCTCTGGTCCTGTTCCTCATGAGCTTGGGAGTTTAATCAACTTACAGACTTTGTAAGAATCCCTAATACTCCTAAGCTTGGGACTATTTTTATTTCAGCTTTATACTTTTATTTGCTTATCGTGGTGCCATGATATGGTCATAGGATTTTGTCCTCCAATCAGCTAACTGGAAACGTGCCAGCTACATTTGCTGCATTAGAAAATCTGACAGATTTGTAAGACAATGATGTGCTTATTTCCTTCATAACTATTACGATTTGAATGCCTATAACGCTTTATATTTCATAATGCAGTCAAATAAATGACAACAATTTCAATGGGAAAATACCTAGTTTTATCCAAAACTGGAAGCAGCTGAATAGACTGTAAGATCACGGTTTAAATACATCTTGTGTTGGTTAAGTTTGATGGTAAACGTGTTTTTTCTTTTTATCTACATACTGAGTATTTCCATATACACTTCAACTCTTGAAGAGAAATGCATGCTAGTGGACTTGAAGGACCCATTCCATCACTGATTTCTGCTTTGAATAAAGTAAAGGAGCTGTGAGTAATTAGCTTTCTCACAATTAATTCTTTATCGTTTATATGTTAGGATGCAAGTCATATATTTTTTTAATTCACAGTTAAATAACCGTGATTAAATACATTGGCAGGAGGATTAGTGACATTGATGGTCCTCTCCAGCTATTTCCTGCACTGGACAACATGACAGGCCTAGTGAAATTGTTAGTGTCAGTTCCTCAATACAGAGTTTGGATTCTCCTAGGATGTGCCGTGCTTGGTGTTTGAGTTATTAAACTTCGCAGAATATTGTTACAGAATACTGAGAAGCTGCAACATAGCTGGGCAAATTCCCACATACGTGTGGAAATTGCAGAATCTAGAATTGTTGTAAGTAAATCTTGTTAAGTTTTGACTTGAGAAGTTTCAATAGTCTTCTTAAAGCTGAAGCAAGCCTTATGTCTTCATGGTCCTAGGGATCTCAGTTTTAACAAATTGACTGGGCAACTTCCGGCTACAATCAATTTAAAGCACATAAGATTCATGTAAGTTCATCATATGCATGCTCATGAATGCATGTGTGCATGCAAGTCTTCTTGTATTGCCGTCTCTTACTTATGTGAGTGCAAAGCTTAAAAAAAAAAAGGTACTGATAAAATCTGCTAGTGGCCTGTACCATATGACATAATGCATCCAGATGACTTAATGCCCTTCTTAATTGAATGTCGTTTTAATGGTTTCTTTCTTTGCCTATTGTATAAATTATGTCACGTGATTTTTGCTTAGATTTCTTACCGAAAATTTATTAACGGGAAGTGTTCCAGACTCAATCTTGAAGAAAGGAACCAGTATGTATGTTTCTTGTTCTTATTGAATTGATTGCCCTCACCATCACCATCCTCTTGATTCATACCATCTTGAAGTTAGTTTTCCCCATCCTGTGTGCAGCGATCTTTCATACAACAACTTCGCATGGCAAGGTCCTCACCAACCTGCTTGTCGAGAAGACATGTGAGCTCACCAGTACCTGTGCTATATTTCTCTTGAGATATCTTTTGTAAGATATTCATGGAAAATCTGATTTTGTTACTCTCCCATTTTCTTCAGGAACCTGAACTTGAATTTGTTTAGAAGCTCCTCAGCAGAAAATAACTCGTAAGATTCCTTTCATCATGCCCAATACAGGTCTTCATTCTTTATTTTATTTTTGGTGGATCCAGGTAAGAAAACCTAAAAAGCTTCAGTTGAAAGCACAGTGTTGTTGCCAAAGTGATCATCTTTCATATGATGGCTCTTCATTCACAAACATTTTTTCACAGAAGTCTCAGATCTGTAATTATCCAAAGGGTTCAAATATATTGATTGCCAAATGGCCATATGACTGCATACCCAGTTTTTTTTGTTCGCACTGAGTTTTCTTGTGAAATGAAAGGTCTGGGTATGGTTGATGGTCAGGGCTAATTCATTTGTACATCTGTTGCAGAGGCAGAGGCATTCCTTGCTTGGAGAACTTCCAATGTCCACATTGTAAGTATTTGCTTGCTGAATCATTGCTCTCCATCCCACAAAAGCTATGGAATTTCAAAGTTGGGTTAAACTGTTACATTTTTTTATATACTTGTCCATTTTGAGCATCAACTGTTTAGTCTTGTCCACTGCATGCTGCTGTAGTTACGTTTTCTGTTATTTTCTCTCTCCGTCGAGTTCAGAAGTTTTCTGAATCATATGAAATTTTTCTATCAGACTCGAGTTGTTTACATGTTAATTGTGGTGGAAAAGATGCACCTATCAAGGAATCTAAGCAGAAGATCATCTATCAAGGAGATCTAGATGTAGAAGGTGGTGCTGCAAAATTCTATTTGAATGACGATAAGTTCTGGGGATTCAGTAGCACAGGGGACTTCTTGGATGATAATGATGCACAAAACCTGCGCTATTCTGTGTATCTACTATCCTCAAACCTCACTGTCTTGGATTCAACAGCACGAACAGCCCCAATTTCACTGACTTATTTTCATTACTGCTTGGAGAACGGGATGTACACTGTGAAACTCAGATTTGCAGAGATACAGTTCACTAACGACAAAACATATAAGAGCCTCGGGAGGCGGGTATTTGATATTTATGTTCAGGTACTTAAGTTTTCATTGGAACACCTGGATTTCACATTGCATATTGTTTTAATTCTCTGGCAGATTAAATCTTAGTTAAATGACTTTGGCACAGGGGAAGTTGATTCTGAAGGACTATGATATTGAGGTTGCAGCAGGTGGTGCTCAGAAGCCAAGAGAAGAAGTCTATAATGTCAACGTGACAAATAATATGCTAGAGATTCGTCTAATTTTTGCTGGAAAAGGGACAGCGAGGATTCCCATAAGCGGAGTTTATGGTCCACTTATTTCTTCCATTTCTGTAGTTTCAGGTGAGGCTGAAAATTTTCCCTATTTTATATAGCCAGATGGTTTCCATAGTCTGATGCTGAACTGCATAAAGTATGAGGCCATTGATAAGCATAACACATTGGTTCTTCAGCTTTTGATATGATAGTTATGGTTCTTAGCATTATCCAGCTGTGCAATCGATCATTTTCATCATTAGTTCGTCTTGTTTCTGTTGGGCAGATGTCAAAGGGTGTTCAAGCGGTGGAAAACAAAAGACTGCTTATGTCGTAGTTGGAGTTGGAGCTGGAGCATTTTGCATTGTTCTCTTATCACTCTGTATACTTAAGTGGGAAGGCTATTTCCAAGGAAGAACCAAGAGAAGACAAGGTGCAGTTTCTATGAATTTTGTTAAATATGACTGAATGTTCTCTCTCATCAATCTGACTTGCTTGAGAACATCACAATCTGGTGCTTCACCACCCGTCATTTTTTAACTGAATGAAAAAAAACACAGCTGCTCTAGTCTACTGTGCGAGTCACTAATGGCTCACTTGGGCTTGCACAAAATTAGACTTTCAATTTGTTGCTCCACAGCTTTAGCCATCACTAGTGAAAACACTTGTACCTAACTACAGAGTATATATTTGTCTCTACTTTATCAGTGATCTAATTCTCTCTTTTGGGTTTACTTTCTTGAGTTTTCTGGTTTCATGTTCCGTCTATTCTCTGCTTATATAGGCATGGATGGACTAGATCTGCAGACGGGGACATTTTCCTTAAAACAAATTAAAGCTGCAACAAATGACTTCAATTCTGCAAACAAAATTGGGGAAGGTGGTTTTGGTGCTGTCTACAAGGTGCATGCTGTTATGTGTCTTGTCCCGTTCCATATATCTTTGTGTAACCTTCTTATAAATTAATTCTAATAATTGGGTTTGCATGCAGGGTCAATTAAATGATGGCACTGCAATAGCAGTTAAGCAACTTTCATCGAAATCGCGACAAGGAAATCGAGAATTCCTGAACGAGATAGGAATGATATCATGCTTACAACATCCAAATCTTGTAAAGCTCCATGGGTGCTGTATTGAAGGAGATCAACTATTGCTGGTTTACGAGTATATGGAGAACAATAGTCTTGCTCGTGCCTTGTTCGGTCAGTTCTACTTATACAAGCTATGATTTAAGCACCATACAAATAGGACCTTGACAGACGAGGAAATAACGAGCACCTTTGGCTTCTTGGGTTTTACAGGTCCGGATGATCAACTTCAGCTAGACTGGTCCACGAGACATAAGATCTGCACTGGGATTGCTAAGGGTCTCGCCTTTCTACATGAAGAGTCTAGACTTAAGATTGTCCACAGAGATATTAAAGCTACTAATGTGCTGCTTGATCGAGATTTAAACCCGAAGATATCAGACTTTGGACTGGCCAGGCTTCATGAAGAAGAGAAGACTCACATTAGCACCAAAATTGCCGGAACCATGTATGTTATCTTCTCCCTATCATATTCCATGTCCAAAATTTCTTGACGATGCCTTGAATTCAGATTGTGCTCTCTGGTGATGCTATAATTTCTTAAGATTGTCGATTTAACAGATCGTGATCTTGTTTGCAGAGGATATATGGCTCCAGAATATGCATTGTGGGGTTACCTCACATACAAAGCCGATGTGTACAGCTTCGGTGTCATGGCCTTGGAGATAGTTAGTGGGAAAAGCAATAACAGTAGCCTGCCGAGCGACGACTTTTTTTGTCTATTGGATTGGGTATTTTTCGTAGTCGCTGACTTGACTTTCCTCATGGACATACTATATTAATGATCAGGCCGCGTTCTCCATTCTCACAGCACAAGAATTTTTCAATAGCTCTATGACGAAGTACTGATTTATGTTGAATTACGCTGCAGGGGTGTCACTTGCAACAAACTGGGAACTTGATGCGACTTGTCGACAAGAAGTTAAAGGCCGAAGTCAATGAAGAAGAAGCAAAAATCGTGGTAAAAGTCGGTCTTTTGTGCACAAATGCCTCTCCATCTTTAAGGCCCATGATGTCCGAGGTGGTGAACATGCTCGAGGGAAAGATGGCCATACCGGACATGATCCTGGAGTCGAGCACCTACTGCGAAGATCTGAGGTTCAAAGCCATGAGGGACCTCCGCAAGCACGGGCAACAGCAAAGTTATACTAAATGCCATATTCAGAATCCCACGACCATCGGCACGTTGCCATCTTCGTCAAGTACCTTGAGTCAAGATTTGTCTGAAGTAAATCAAGATTCCACACACCTCCCGTAAAATGCATGAACATTAGTTGCCGTGGCATACCAAACTTATGCTTATCTCAAACTAGCAAATCGGAATCCCATTGCCTTGACTGAAGAAAAGGTTCCTCGACTAGAGTGACTTTGATCGGTGGAAGCAGAAAAACTTGCCGGGGCCTAGCAGCAAGGAAATCTGGGATGTGCAAAAGTCGTACAAGTTAGGAAGGAAGCATTGGTGCTTGAGTAGGCGACCCTTTTCTTAGTTTGCTACTTCTCTTCGGCGTTTTGGGCGAAAAGTCGATCAAAGTTATCGATACAGATGTGCCCAAGTTATTGTACAGTGTACTGAATTACCTGTTTCTTTCAACTTGATGGGAAGAATTGAAGAGATTTGCTGTCAGGTTCATCACCTGTTCACCTGGATAAAATGACTGGAAAGCAAAAGTGAAAGCACTTGTGCCCTCACACGATGGCTTAAACCAGTAGGGATGATCAGGTATGCTGATATGCTGATACTTTGGGCTCTCTATTGGATTCCTATTCCTCATCCTGAATATTAGATCGGTCATGCTTTAATTGGACTTCAGCCTTACGGGGGTTGCGCGGTCCCTGGCCAAATCTTGCCGTGGCGATCCATCGCCTCTGTCCCAGTTTACGCTCACCTTCTCCCACTTCGCTTTTTTTCTTCTTCTTTTCTTTTTTTTTTCTTCATATTTCATTAGATCTACAGCTAGTGTAAAAAAATCTTTTATATATTCATCATTAAATGGAGGGAAAATCTCAAATAAGGACCCAAAATGCCTTCATTTTCTCAAAAGAGGACCTGAAGTGAAGTCTGTTTTAAATAAGGACCAAAAGTGGTCATTTAGTCTCAAAGAAGGACCTCACTTGCCAGCCAGTGAACAGATGTATTTCCGATTCATGCTGTGGTGGCCTGATCAAGGGTATTTTTGTCCATTTCTTTTTTAAAAAAATTCAGTTGTCTTGTTCTTTTTTTTTACATTTTATTTGGGGTCAATGGTTGCACTGTATCTTCTTCGTCCCTTGTTCATCTTCTTATCAAGACCATCGAACTTGGGAAGGGCCGATGAGCGCCGGCCGTTGGTGAGGGCCGGTGAGGGCGTGGCCTCGGTAGCGGCCGACGGTTGCAAAGATTGGCAGGATTTCCCCGCCACCGTAGCTGACGACAAGTCTGTCTTCATTTCTGAGCACAAGGTCCAGCATCAAGACCCTGCCAAGAGCTGCTGCTGTCTTTTCTGCAGCTTCCCGAGACTCAAATGCAGCTGAACTTTCCATTAACGGAGAACCATGTACATAACTGTTCAAAACAAACATCTACATCAATTTAAGGCGAAAAAAATTTAATGCTGGAGGCATTCCGAAGAAATTTCATGTTATCTCATGCTCTCTCTTATGGCCATGGAAGGATCAAAGAAGCACATTGTGCAACTGCTGTGGTATGATGGAGACCATAATTTGGTGTGATAAGATAATGAAGAACCAAAACAACTGAGACTCATATGATAAAACAAATACTCAATCTACCAAAATATCCAATATTGTGAGGTAAGCCAATCAAAGAATATTCCATGGAACAAAGCATGGAGGAACCGATTAAATATTCAAATTCGGTGTAAGGCACACCTCATCGAAGAAGGCATCGACCGAGCTCAAGAGCTTCCAAGAGTTCGCACATGTCACTTCACCAATATCATCTCCCTCGAAATTGCTGTCATTTTTGCTTGCTCTGCAGCTTCCTTTATTTGAAGCCATTCGGGGCTAGATTTATGAATGACTCGGCCGCAATACTACAACATGTTAAAATTCTGGCAAGAACAAAGATTGTAATGTAAAAGCTGCCTAGATTGGAAGAGATAGTATCATTGCCTAGGGAGTATGTTTTATCCTACAAAACAACCTGAGGAGTTTGGATGCCCAACCACTTCGCAAATTCATAGCCTAGGCGTTCGGATTGCATGGCCATCCTAGATGATGATATCTTTATAACAGCAACAGCTTCCTTTGGAAATGCATCTCCAATACTAGGCAGATTAAATAGCCCAAAGAAGACAACTCCCCCCCGAATTGACAGTCACCTGCCGCAACAAGTGTTAACTTTTGAGAATAACATACAATAGAGCAAGGTAGCAGGTCAATTTTTACAAAGAGAAAAGAAGGAACCGTTCATTGTGAAAAGGCTCAAACAACTTCTCCTTAACACAAATAAATTTCCCAGTTCAGCCTTGCTTATCATCGTTGGATTGACTAGAGGATTTATTTAAAACAAAGCCGGGAAGAAGGCATGGATGCATGCATAATTCATCATATAAGAAACAAACAGAGGAACTCTGTAGTTCCACTAATGTATCCCATGGATGCAATTCACATATCCCTTAAAAGGGCACTCCAATGTGAAAGGTCTATGAAGAAAGACATGACTGTGTCTTGGAAATTGGTAGAAGAGCTCTGAAGACAGTAAGTTGAAATTCTACCGTTGGAAAACACTGCTCATAGAGAGCAACACGGCTTGTACTTATCATGTGCTTTAGACAGTAACCAATCAAAGTGAGAAGTGTAGATGATCCTTAATCTAATCACCAACCTTCTGTCCATTGGAAATTGATAATGGATCCTTACTGTGAAATTAACCACAGACCATGTGAAAACTGTCCAACTTTATTTATTCCAACCATCTAACCCTGAAGACATTACACAATTCCATGATCACCAAAAGTTGCATTCTTCATAAGTGATTATTGCAACGAAGCGACTTTCATAGCATGGTAGAACCATTCTCAACAACTCATGTCTTTCAAACCCAAAAATCAAGTAACTCATGCATTTCGTTTAAATGTGGGCAAGTCTTCGTAATCATCCTGTCATGAGTACGATACTGATATTGCAACTAAGATAACATCCACTATACTATAACAGAACATCCCTCGCCGGCCCTGGGCGAGGGCTCGCCCATCAAGTCTGTCCAATGGCAGCGAGTTGCTGCTGGAGATCCTGGGGCCCGACATCGTCGGCGGCCTCTTCCTCCCCATGCTTGGCGCCCTCCCCGACGCCATGCTCATCTTGATCCATTTTTGTCTCCGATTAAAATCTCATTTTTGTATGCCCTCACATTTCTCTCGAAAAATTTCATCTCTTCTTCGTTAGCCTAATTCCGGGGATGTTAGAAGAACGTCCACGGCAGAACACGACTCAAAAATTTTGCGTATGTTAGCTGTAATTCCTTCCTCTTGACGACGCTCGACGGAGACGATATCAATCAAGCTTAGCTAGTCATAATCCAAGTGACAGTAGAAGATGATGAAAGGGGGACAAAGAAGATGATGAACAGTGCAATTATTGACCCAAAAAAAAAAAAACAAGACAATCGAAATTTTTAAAAGAAATGGACAAAAATACCCCTAATCAAGCTACCGGAATATGAATCGGAAATGCATTTGTTCACCAGCCGGCGAGTGAGGTCCTTATTTGAGACTAAATGCCCATTTCGGGTCCTTATTTGAGACGGACTTCACTTCAGGTCCTTTTTTGAGAAAATGAAGGCACTTTAGGTCCTTATTTGAAATTTTCCCTTAAATGGATGATATGTGGATAATTTCTGTTAAGTATATATTTCTGAATATATATGTCACTTATCCAATGTGAATGTGTAAAGAGTATTTTATATTGGTGGTGAGTATTATAGTAATTTTTTTCAAAATTTCCCTATTTCCTGAATCCTTTTTTATATTTTTAACTTTTTTCAAAAACTGTTTAGGATGCTATGCAACTTAGGGCGCGTTTGATAACCATTTTATTCTTGGGAATAATTTTTGTTCAGAAATTTATTTATTTATTTTATTCCGGGAACAAGTTCTGAGTTTTTAAAGATGCTTAACTACTCAAATTTTTTTCTTGGAATAGAAATACAATTGGTAGAATTCTTATATTTTTTTTTTGTTTCTTTTAATTTTTAATATATTCTTCTTATTTTTTTTCTTTTTCTCTTCTTCTTCCTCCTTCTTTGTGGTCAGTTGATGGCCACGGCGGTGGCTAGCGACTGGCTTGGCTAGGTTTGAAAAGCTTGCCGAAGCCTCGCTAGGTCAGGGCAAGCTTCGACGAGCTAGCTTGGCTATCGCAAGGCTCAGTCTCACAGATCTGGATGAGGCTTGGGCCAACAAGTCTCTTTGTGGCTCGGTGTTGCCGGCGGTTGACGGCGCTTTAGCGAGGTCACTAGCCATGGCTGAGGTCGGCAACTGGCCAAAAGGAGAAGAGAAAAGAAGAAAAATTAGACTTGATTTTAAGAATTATTTTGAAGAAGAAGAGAAAAGAAGAAAAATTAGACTTGATTCTAAGAATTATTCTAGGGAAGAAGGAGGAGGAGGAGGAGGAGGAGGAGGAGGAGAGGAGAGAAGAAAAAGTGGACTTGATTCTAAGAATTATTCTGGGGAAGAAGAAGAACAATTAGACTTGATTCTTAGAATTATTCTGGGGAAGGAGAAGGAGGAGAGAAAAGAAGAAGAAGAAGAAGAAGAAGAAGAAGAAGAAGAAGAATTAGACTTGCTTCTAAGAATTATTTTGGGGAAGGAGGAGGAGGAGGAGGAGGAAAGAAAAGAAGAAGAAGAAGAAGAAGCATAAGAAGAAGGAGAAGAGAAAAGAAGAAAAATTAGACTTAATTCTAAGAATTATTCTGGGGAAGAAGAAGAATAAGAAGAAGAGAAAAGAAGAAAAATTAGACTTGATTCTAAGAATTATTATGGGGAAGGAGGAGGAGGAGGAGGAGGAGGAGAGAAAAGAAGAAAATTAGATTTGATTCTAAGAATTATTCTGGGGAAGAAGAAGAAGAAGAGAAAAGAAGAAAAATTAGACTTGATTCTAAGAATTATTTAGGGAAGAAGAAGAAGAGAAAAGAATAAATATTAGACTTGATTCTAAGAATTATTTTGGGGAATAAAAAGTAACTTTTTCTATTTCTTGATTTTGTTCCAAATCTATTTCTAGAAATAAATAAAAAAATAGATTTTTGTTCGAGAGCAAAAAAATTTATCAAACAAATTTTTGTTCTTTTTTTCATTTTAGTAAACAAAAGAATAGAATCAATTCTTTTCAGGAAAGTTACCAAATAGGGCCTCAAATGTCGTGTCAGCGTTATTTCCTTTTTTAAAGGAAGACTCACTCGAACATACAAAAAAAAAAAAAAAAATTACTCTAGGAACCCAATTGCTCAAAAGTAAGTTGAGTCACCTGATTGAATAATTTGAAATGGTTTAGGGACCTCCGGTGTCTTAATCCCAAAATTTTCTCACTAAAAGAATTTGAAATTTTCTAACAATTGCTAAAATTTACCGGTGCAAAACGCCTATTCATTCGTAGGCTCACAATAGACTCTTCAAAATAATCTTGCTAGGTACTTAAAAGAGACATTTATGCGGAGCATCATAGAGAGAGAATCAAGATGAGGACTAAAGAATTTTAGGGGGGAGTGGTGTTTGATCATTTTAACCCTCTCCTTGATGCCAAAGTCTCTTGATACTCTTTTCTTGTCGAAAGGATTCGCCTCCTATGGTACTTCCTTAAGTCATGAAAAGAAGACGCGACGACTACTGTCGCCAATCTCCTATTGTGAAACCAAGCCAATCGAACATGGTAAACTTTAACGAGAAAATAAAGTCTAACAAAAAACATGTGATTCTAAAGATATTATCTACATCTATAAGGAGATTTGATAGAAAAATTTCACTAGAAACAAGTGTCACAACAGAGACTACAATACATTTGAGCGTTCATTTTACATAAACTCATCTCACTCAATAAACTAACATATTAGCCCTTAGGGTTTGTTTATTTTGCAAAAAATACGACATTTCTAGAAAATATTTTATAGAAAGTCATTTTTCAAGAAATGACAATATTGTCTTCTTCTTTTCTTTTTCTTTTTCTTTTTTCTTTTTATTTACTGAAACCTAAAAATGAACATGAAAATATATTCCATCGTTTGATAAGAAAATTCTGATTTTTCTAACTAATTATACAATATTTGGACACTACTAACTTGTGCATGGATAGTCGAAAACCGAGTACAGGCACTAAGGTCACAGGTCTGGCCTCGATGGACCTTAACCTAGGCATCAAGGATATACGTACGGGCACAAGCATGGGCACTAATTCCGGGTTCACAAAAGTTTAGCTCGAGAACCCAATGCCTGTGTTCGGCTCCTTGGCGTGCTAACTCAAGTCAACATTGATTTAGCCCGAGGACCGATGCTCATGCCCAGATCCTTGGACAAATTTATCATTCGTTAGTTGCCGTTAAATTTTACTATCAAATTACTAAGTTGGATAGCACGCGACAATTGACGGATGTATCAATTTAGTGTTTTATCTTCCATTTATCACATGTATATCGGTTTGTGATTTTTTTGTCATATTAATCCAATTTAATAGAAATTAATGAAGATTAAGTTTATTGCAAATGTACTAATTTTGTGTTTTTTATAGTCAAAAAATTAATTTTGGATAAATTTATTTAAGGTTTACTGATTTGGAGTTTTTCATTATATTAACCCAAATAATTCCCAAATAGTCATAAACCAAATGATAATCTAGTCATAAACTTTCCAATTTTGTCATAATATATTTAACCTCCCCACAAATATTCCAAGATAGTTCAACCGGCCAGTTGCCATAAGAAATTAGTGAGGTAGTATCTAGTTATCGCCGGCCATCTTATGTGGCATACTGACACGGGCAACTCTACTCAAAAGAACATCCTGCATGGATCGCCGCCTTAGCTAATTTCGGCTGAAATTGGCCATAAATGATTTCATTGGAATTTCTTATAAAAATTTATGACCACATATATAAAATTGAAAGTTTATAACTAAATTGGTATTTTGTATAAAAAAATTTATGATCAAATTGGAATTTTCATACTTTATGCTAGGAGGAAGTTAGTATGAGATTTCGCTTGCTTACCCATTGCTCCTGATGCCTATCAGTATCTAAAAGCTTTTTAAGTATGTCTGACAGAATGTCTCCTGGTGTATCCCTGCAATTTCTCCTATTCTTTATTTCAATGACAATTCACCGACTCTGATGAATTTCTCGGGAAAAATAAAAGAAAATTCAAAAGTTTTGACGTACAACTTCCCTATAAATTCAACAAGAGTTCACCTACCGAATTCGCATTAGGATAATTAAGAGTAAACGAAAAAAAAATTAAAAAAGATATCTGCACTGTGTCCGTACTATTACCATATTCTTTTTTTTTTGGTCAGATACTATTACCATATTCATATCTAGGAGACTTTTCAAGTGAAGTCGTGCGTGTCAGGTAGCTTACTTGTACGACGTACAACATCGTATTCACCAAAAATGAGGTTGACATTTATCTATATATTTCAAAAGGAAAAGGAAAATGAAAATTCGTGTGTGGTAAAGTGTAGTTGTTGTCGGTGTTCATTTGTCGGTAAAGTGAATCTATTATTATTTCTTCATCGTAAATGTTACATATTCACAATAAATTATGTGATATTAGTAAGTAAATTCCAATAGTAAAAAAGGGTCAATAATGGACTTAATTTGTTCGTGTTAAATCTTATTTGCTCTTTGTAAACATTTTCATTAAAATAGATATTGTTTTCATATCCTTAATAAACAATTGCATTTATCAATATATTTTTTTATAAAAAATTAAAAATTAAAAGAAAGAAACAAAAACTAAAAAGTTAAAAGTTGAGAGGATTAAGTTATTTTCTCTCGTCCAATTCCTTCATCATATCTCCACCTAGATGAACGGTTAAAAAAACTTGTAGAGACGCTCCTCTTGGATCTGTGACTTGATGTAGGTAGCTTCTAGCGGATGCTCTAAGAAACTCTTTTCAGAAGTAAGACACTTTTAGTAGCATGTCCATGGAAGCGATTTGTCTCTTTTGATAACCTATTTGTATTTATCGAAATTATCGATGCTTGATTTATTGTTTAGTGAGATCATAGAGGATTGGAAATGATGGAGTTTATTCATGGTAAGATTGGGGAAAAAAAAGATATCCTCTCTACGATTTTAGGTCTTTGTTCTTGTTTGGCTGATCAGTTCATTCTTTGTCTTTTCTTTGATGCATTAATAAATCATTATTTGGTTTAATTGATTAGTTTCTATGAATATCACATAAATGAGAGATGTTATATTCTTATGCTTTACCAAGAAGCACAAATCATCATCTCATTCATCGGATTCATCTAGATGATCAGACTCAACATCACTCTTCTTCGAGAGTATTTCAACCACACTTTTTTTTCTAACGATTGATCTTTAAGAGAAAAGAAAAGACTCAGATGCTGCCCCTTTCAAAAGAGATGGCCGTCTTCATTTTGACAGTATGGCTCACATGTCAAAAAGAACATAACATCAGATTGATTGTAACGGTTCTTCCACCTCATGGAATTTGACCTCATGATTAAGGTCACTTTGACCTCGCCTCCGTGCAAAGAGATCCTGTGGAGAATGACAGCAAGAGGGGAAACGTCCACGTCCTTTCCTCCGTCGGCCGAATGGTTGTGTCTCGTCTTCGGAATATTCAGTTCTTTTCAAACAGGACAGAAACCAGCAGACATGCGTCGGATTAAAAAACCGAAATATGAATAAAGATAAATCCCATCCCCTCCTCATTAACCGCCAACTAGTCAAACTGTTTCCGACTACCAGCATTCCCACCCGTTTTCTTTCCATTTCCATCTGGGAACTGGAACTGGAAGTGGAGGTCTCGCTTGTTTTGTTAACTCCTACGTTGAGTGCGGAGCACAGCATTTGTTGGTTTTTTTTTTTTGCCATTTGGTCGAGGTCCAAGGCCTCTCTCTTCCTCATACCCAGAATAGGTCCGAGCTCGAGAGTTTTCTTGCCATTAGTTCCTCCGGAGGCCGAGGTTCTTGATCATGGCGGGCAAGAACTCGTTCGTTTTCTTGATTTTCATGGGGTTGAGCTGCTTCGGTTTGGTGTGGCTCGCCGAGTCAAGGCTGCCCCAAGCGGAAGGTACGAGTTAATCTTTTTTTTTTTTTTTTTTTTTTTTTGCTGTGAACGGTGTAAGTACGGGTTTGGATGCTGAGAAATTGTGGGAGAGTTGCGAGCTTTTGCTCTCTTGAAATCCGGGTTTCGGTTGGTTCACGTTCCTGAGAGTAGGTGGGGTTAGCTTGTTGCGCTCTGTTTCTCCGTTCTGTATATTATTTCCTTTTAATGACAGTGTCGGAGCTGACCGGGAGATGGGGAAAATTAGTGTAAGATTCATATAAGAATCTCTCTACCCAATGTTTGCGAATCCTTTCTAGACTTTAATGGGTGTAATTTTGGTATTCTGATTGGTAAGTAGAGATGGGAGTTTCAGTTTCTATAGCCAGGAAGAAGGGAAGATAGGAGGTACTTTCTATTTTATATTATTCGGTCATATAATGGGACTCCTAAGTTAATATTTCCAATTTGGGTAAGGCAATTTTAGTTTATCCTTTAGTGGATTTGCCCGATGCCTATATTAGGTATATTATTGAATGCCACAGGCTTTAAAGATGGATAAGTTCTCTTTTGGGCTCGTGGAACTGGTACTAGTAATGGAAACTTGTTGGTTGACCTAATCAGTAACAATTTTTGGGTAGCTTTTCTTGCTGGTCGGTGCAGCGGTCTTGAGTGTCCTTGAGAATGTTATGACAACTCTAAAATAGAAGTCCACTGTGGTGGAGTGAAGAACCCTTGTCGTTGCCGTTATGCTGGTTACCTCTTCTACACAGTTGGACATGCTTCATCATGACTCTCCAGTGTTGGTTCAGGCCTAGCTGAGGCTGATTCTATAGCCCTGACTAAACTTATCTGTCGAACCCACCATAATGAGCAACATTGTGGCTATCTTGGTAGATTGACCTTGTAGAGCTGGAGAGAGATGGCCTTGGCAAATATATAGAAAAGCAGTTCTTTTGATAGATTGTGTTGCAGAAAACACCACACCTGCAGTTTTACTTGCCTTGCAAGCACTGTATAATTAAAGGTGATATTATACACCTCCATTTTTCTGATTATGATGCATCAGATGTAGCTTTACCCCTCCCACCTGAGGCCACAATATTACAGAATAGTAATAGGTTGTCTCCAGAGTTGAATCATTTGACAGAAAAGAGTCATACTGACCTTATTCGGTAAATAAATACTTGACATTTACAGCAGGGGCTTTGGTCTGAACTTCTGGACTACGGTAACTCATTTTGTGTTTCTTTTTTTCTTCTCACGTTCTTTTCCATAATCACAAAACCGAGAGAAAATGGACGTAGTAATCGTCTACTAAAGCATTAACTTTCTTTGGCAAAGCAACTACATCCTTCATTACTAGTCAATTTCCTCTCATTGACAATCGTAACTTATACCTTTCACTTTCTCTAATGGTGCTTTCTTTTCTATTCATGTAATTTAGTTGATGCCCTCCGCGAGATCACAAGCACAATGGGGTCGACATACTGGGATTTTGATGGTGACGATTGTGAAATACGAAGGGTTGGGTTAGCACTGCAGCCAACAGCAAAAGCTGAGAGTAGCTTTGGTTGTGATTGCAACATTGGGAACGATACCTTGTGCCACGTCATAAGGATGTATAAGTCCCTCATCGAATCACTGAAGCTTCTTCTGTTGATTACCATCTCAATGCTCCTCCACCAGTCTGCATTGCTTCATACTTCTGTTTTTTGCCCCAATCTTTGTGAATTTTAATGAAATCATACATTATATCGTTTACCTGTCTTTTCATAATATAACGGTTGAAAAATAAGATTGATGCAGTTCATTAAAATAAGATCATTATTTTGCTCTTAGACAAACACATTTTAGTTTTTTTTTTCATCAAAATGTCTCTTGCAACTATTAGAGCTGTACTTGATATTGAGCTGTTTCTGAAAGAAGCAACGTAAAATTTTTTGTCTTGACAGGTTGTTCTCGAAAGTGTGAAATCACCCTCATAAGTCCAATTAAGAGAAGATATAATTGCCATTCAAAATTTGATAACATTCACCATTTTCCCCAGATATTTGCTTTAACAAACCACAAAACACAATGTCTTCCGATATGTATTTTCAGAAAAGAAAAAGGGTTGTTAAAGTGCAAAATTTGGTGGCATCAGTGAAGAAGAGGGATATATCAGTATTTATCTCTGTGCTTATTTATGCTGTTTCCAGAAGATGTAAATTGGTCTCTTCAGTATATATATATATATTGGCAAGTGGATCCGCAATTTTATCCGCAATTTTCAACATTGACATGTCAAGTGGATCCACCACACTGCTGGCCCGAGGCGAAAAATATTTTAAATATTGGCATCTCATGGGTTAAATTTTGAGGATTTTTTGTGGTACTATAGTATCGGCAATGTTCACATTTATGTATCAATTAGAAATCAAAAGGCTACTTAGAGGAAATTAACCAGAGATGGGAGAGAGCATTGCCCTTTTCGTAGGCAAACAATGCGTTTGCTCTCTTTTTTAAGTATAATTACACAAAAATTCTTAATTCCATCGTACGAATGCTAATTCAATTCTAAACCTTTCAATTTATTCATAAATATTTTGACAATTCACTAATACAGTCTTCCCCATTAATTTTGGCCAAAAATCGTGACATGGACGTTAGCTATTCTGTGATACGACTAGCATTGACCTTGACACTTTTTGCAATTTTTAAATAATTTTTCTTTTTTTTCTAAATAATTTATATTTTCCATTTATATTTTCTTTTCTTTTCTTTTCTTTTCTTCTTTACTAGGGACTTTTGAGGGCATTATGGCCCTCGCCTATGGCCGGCAACCTTCGTGGCCACCATCGAGGCCTTGAACTAGTAGAGGGAAATAAGAAAAAAAAAAAAAAAAAAAAAAATCTAAAAATTAAAAATTTGCAAAAATTCTCTACTTCAGCAATTTCCAATTAAAATTAATTGGAATGACTATATTGACAAATTGTTTACAAGTTTCAGATTAAATTAACCAGATTAAAAATTTTAGGACGAATTGATATCTGTACCAATAAAAAAAAATAATCTACTTAAATTTCCCTTGTACAGTTGATGTTGAATTGATTTTCCAAAATCATGGCACGATTGATTTCCCGATATGCATACGCGAGACGTGCGGTATGAAAGCATGGTGAAAGAGAGCTTCGTTCCAACTTTTCGATGCCATGCCTTTTCAGTTCCTGTGACAAAACAACGTTCCATAAGGTTATCATTGTATAAGCCCGAAATTGTAAAGGGTTGCGCAAATGGGAATTAATCCGGAGCTCAAAACTTTCGGGCACTGCATTATTATCAAAAGAATGATATTATTACCTGCCTTCAATTCTTGCATACTTAACGAAACTACCAAATAAGATCAAGAGGTACATGCACAATTTTGTAACGCCATCATTGATTTATATAGTATTTTAAATTATTATATGAACGTGAGATTAACTTCAAATGTTGTATCATTTTTTTTACACATCCATTATCATTTGACATTAAATAATAAAAAAAATAGGAAGGTAACATAGTTTATGAATGTTGGAGATAAATAACATGTCTAGAGACGTTGGAATATATCATCTTTTTATAATCTTGTGAAATCATTATCAATTATTTTAAAAAGAAAACAAGATAAGGTAAATGTGTGCTTAGTTTTTTTTTTTTTTTTTTTTTTTTTTTTTTTGGGTCAACAAATTTGTGGTTAGTTGACTATAAAATATTTTAATAGGAACCACTAGAGGTTCGGTAGGTGGTTTTTAGGTCCATCATTCTGGTGCTACAAATTTGTTCTTTAATCAAGTTTGCGCATGAGCGATAACAATATTTATAACCTACCAATTAAAAAACCGGCTGGAAGAAATTGTATTGAGTTGAGGATGGATGAATAAAGCCAAGCTAAAAGTCAAGATTCTTAATGCCATAAAAGAATTCTATTGATAACAATATTTATAACCTACCAATTAAAAAACCGGTTGGAAGAAATTTTATTGAGTTGAGGATGGATGAATAAAGCCAAGCTAAAAGTCAAGATTCTTAATGCCATAAAATAACTACAATAGAAGGTTTTGCTATTTGAAATATTAAATGAGAACTATTGCCACGGAAGACTTGCGAATGAGAGGACCTATAAAAAGACTGGCGGTGCAAGATGCTCTTATATGGATAAGATCAACACAAACGAATGTAAAAGTGAGACTTCTTGGGGTGAACTAAGTCACGTGAATCTTTCTTGGTTCATGAAAGCCGGGCATCACATGAGAAATGTCCATATTTAATCCAAAAAAAATTTTGAAAACGTTATAAACTTATTATACTTTGGTTAATTCAGTCATAAATCTTTTAATTTTTACCAATCAAAATTTTTAACTTTTTTTTAATTTTGCCAATTGAATCCATCCGATCAATTTTAGTCGAAAATCGCTGACATAGTTGGTGGCTAGCGAGAGTCGCTGGCCAACTCTCATCGTCACTAGGCAAGGGCCACAACTGGCAAGGGTCGGCCAGCGACCCTCGCCAGACTTGTTAGAAAAAAAAGGAAACAAAAGAGAGAAAATTTAAAATTTAAAATTTAAATTATTTTAAATATATATTTAAAAAATTGTCTACATCAAGCACTAACCATTTTACATGATACCGCCATTATTCATGTCAGTAATTTCAGTTCAAATTACCCAAATGAACTCAATTGGCAAAATATAAAAAAAGGGTTATAATTGAATTGGCATAATTAAGAATTTTAGGATTGTATTGGTCAAATGCAAAAAATTTAGGACTTTTTATCCAATTTAATCGTAAGACTATTCTATGCAACGCATTGAAAGTAATTAGGTGACTTTTTAAATTTTTTTTTCGAAGGAAGTATTCATTACTAAACCATTGCTGAAACGCAACTAAGTTCGAAATCAGTACATAATAAAAACCATAGTAGGTGGGGGGATTATGCAGCCAACCATTAGGGAGAAGGTTTTCCCAATGGGCTTTTGCGGTCCAATCCGCCGGCTTGTTCGCTTCCCTGGGCACATAGGACACTGAGACTTCCGCAAGTTGGGCCAGCAAAACCCTACAGTCCTTCAAAATTGCTTCCACAGTCCACGGGCCTGGAACTTGGCCCGTTAAACTCTCCACGATGACAAGCAATTTGTCTCCACTTCCATCGCCAAGTACAGGCCAGTTGAAGCCGAAGTCTTCCTCTGCTTTGTCTCCAGAAGTCGGGAGAAAACCGCACGAAGTGTTGAGACTTCAATTTCTAGGGCAGAATCACCATGGTTCTTCAAAGCAAAGCCGTTGGTGATGATGCATTCAATGTTTCGGCAGATCCCAACCACGTCTCCCTCCGAGGTTGATCTGATTTTTGAAGAATTCATGACCAATTTCATCTTCTTGGTTAAATGAGATGGACAAGTACGTCCACCAAGGTTGCGTAGGCGAGCTTGTAAGTCCATATAGAACAACCTTTTATCCTACATAGCGTTTAGGGGGAACGATAAGTTCAATAGGATTTCCCCTATTTGAGGGGAAAAAAAATGAACGCAGCCAACAAAGTGTTGTCCGTATGCACAAGTAGAGTCGGGTTAGGAACAATGAATCTCTTATGATAAACAAATCTACTTTGCAAATCTGTTATTACAAGTAATTATTACAAAGGATTGGATGAACAACACTATAAATAACTTCAATCCTTGATGCAGATATTATATAGTTGATTCTCATCATTTAGAGACTTTTCATCATAAATTATTTGCTTGCTCTGAAATAATTTGTGTTAATAGGGTAATTCCAATTCATTGGGTCTTTTGGCAAAATTTGAAGCAACTACTTTTGTAGTAACAAATTGAAAAAGAATAAGGAGAGTGGGAGAGTCAAAATCGAAAAGAAAATCCCTTGCTTCTTTCTCTCATCCAAAACTATGAATGAAACTTTCACCACAGTCGTGCCGTGCAACAAATTGAAAAAGAACAAGTAGAGTGGGAGAGTCAAAATCGAAGAGAGAATCTCTTGCTTCTTTCTCTCATCCAAAATTGTGAATAAGACTTTCACCACAGCTGTGCCATGCACCTCACTCCCTCCCTCCCTTTCAAAATGCAATTCAGTGGACAAACCGCAAGGCTCTCTCCCTCTCTCTACGACCACCTCATGGTGGTGGTCTTGTCCTCTAGCTATCACCACAAGGTGGTCATGCAACCACCTCGTGGCAAGTCTTCATGTGATGGCAGCAGATGTTACTATATAAACCGGAACCACGTTGTCTAGATTTTTTTTAATTCCAATTCCATCAATGTCTTTATCTTCCACCAAATTTTATTTTTATGTACATCAAACAAGTACCAAGATACCATGTTCAAAAATATCCAGACTTATACACTAACAATCACCAGACCAGTTGATAATAGTACACAAGGAAATGTTATGGTTTCTCCTTTGTTGTGTGATCTTATTCTATTCGGTGAATTAATCCAAGCAAGCATTCATACTCTCGTCCTTTTTTTTTGCGGGCCTTTCTCAGCGTGGACAGAACTTGAAAGTTGAAAGGACAAGATCCTCAACATGGTTCGGCAGTTGTTTGGGCTTTGAAAAGCCCATGTCAGCAAGGGCCGATGCCGACACATGATGTGATCACATCCGTATATTCTGACATCAATTTTCGAACTAACTGTAAAGATTGATGTCGTGCCCGCCTCGCGCTCATTATCGATGGGCTGTCGCCTTAAGTGGCCAACACACCTTTAGAAAAAAGAAGAGAAATCAGAAAAGGAAAGAAAAAGGTGAAATGAACGTTCTTTATAGCGAAAAAAGAAAAAGGAGCGTTCACACGAAAAGAAAAAGGAAAGAGAGAGAGACGGATCAAAGGAGAATAGGTGGTTTAGATTCGAGGCGAAACTTTGTCGGCATTGGTTGAAATTTCAATATGTTGTTCGTGAGATTAAAATCAACTAGTTTATCATTTTGTTCATTAAAAGTCTTCTCTAAATTATTTTCCATGATTAGAATTTCTTACTCTTTTGTTGTTTTATCTTTGTGGCGATGATATATTGTTGGGAAAATGCTTCGAATTGGGTAAGACAATGAAGACGGATCTTTAAAGTACTCAAGTCGAATTTTGAGGTGCGATATCACTTTTTTTAACGATTTATTTGTCCCACAACGTTACTAATGGTCACCGGCAAAAATCCTTTAGGATACAACAAAATTTCGGATGAGAATACTAGATAGCAATTCTAGTATTTCTCAAGGGTCTCTTTAGGAAATAATCGAAAAATTGGCTACAGTTTTTCAAAATGAAGGCTCGAAAATGATCATTCTAGTTCTTCCGAAAAATGACAAGTATATATATAAAACAGTCTTAAAACACATGTAACTCTTCGTGAAAAATTGCAAAACATGAACAAACGTGTCCTTTCGAAAATTGTTCAAATAAACAAAAGCATCCCTTCGGAAGAAGTCGAAAACCAAACAATTGCAACCTTTCTGAAAAAGTTGTAAACTAAATAAGTAATTTTTTAAAGGTTGTCTTGAAAAGACAAACAAAATTCGGAATAATAATTTACTTTTTAAATAAATAAAATTTCGAATTTTCATTTTTATTTTCGAAAATTCTCATAAACAAAAGGCAACATTTGTATTTCTTAAAATGAATAACATAACAAAAATAAAATAACAAAAGGGGTTAGTGCTAATTAAACCGCGGGCACGCAGGCGTGCTAAGTGCTAAGTGCTAAGTGCGCAAAAACCGCACACCCACACACGAGTATGGTGGGGTTTATCCCCACCCAATCATTCCTTTAAGTACATAAAGGAAATCCCATACTTTTAAATTGGCCTACTTCCTCCCACTTTTCCTAAGTGGGACAAGGTAAAAGCACTTAGTTTGTTTTTACAAACAAACCTCCAATATATATTACTATATTATTGATGTGTTGAGGATTCAGCTGTATGACTAGAGGGCGGTCCTTTACTCTCTTCCCATATTGGGTTGATATTGTTGGAATATTATGGCCGGTTGATGCTGGGATTGATTGGATATTAGTTGGTTGAGTTTTGGGGAATGTATTGATCCTTGATAGGCTTAAGTTGTAAATTGTTGTCGTATCTTCTTTATGATCATTGGTATCCTATTGCGTAATCAATGTCTTATGGAAAATCTGTCGATTTCTGAGTATTTGCATTTATCTCAGTAACTTCAACTTTGCGCATCTGAAATGGTCAACCTGATTTGAGTCAACCCCTTGTTGCTGACTTGACTCTATTTTGGAATTTGTTTTTTTTTTTTTTTTTGCTTTATCTTTTCTTAATGGTTGAGAATGCGATTTTTAAGGTTTGACTATGAGCATTCATACCGTGAGCACTTCGGGCGATGACCGTGCAGTCAGTTCCCCTTGAAAAAACAAATGGATGAATGAAAACAAAGAAATACGTTTTTGGCAAAATTTCTATGATAAATTCTTTTTTTTTTTATCGGAATTTCTCCAGCAAATTTAGTCGATGATTCTACCGTTGGATTGAAACTGAAATGAAGGAGTACGCTTTAATGGACTTGATCCGATGGCTATTAAATCACCGAATGTTCTTGTTTGAACATTATTGATTTGCCCCATTAATTGCACATATAGAAAATGGGAAGATTGCCTAAAAATTCTAAATCTATTGTACTTTTTTTCAATTCGGTATTATTTTACTAATTAGGTCCATCCGATCAATTTTGGCTTGAAATTGATAACACTAACATCATGTGTTTTGCATGGAATGATTGACATTGACATGGATTAATAGTATTTTAATATTTTTAGAATTTTTGTTAATTTTTTCTTTTTTTTTTTCCTTTTTTTCTTTTTATTTTTTTCCCTCCACCAACCACTGCTAGGCCGGCATAGGTCGCTAGCCTTAGGTGAGGGCCACCATCCCTTGCCAACCTTTGGAGAGTGACACCTAGGCCTAGTTTGGAGAGGGCCATCCTCGTCGAATTGGGCTTTCTTGGGTAGCAATCATTCACTAAATTAGGTGACTACAAGGGTTGCCCTATGGTTCGAAACTAACAATTTAAACTCCTAGAGTTTCAAAATAATATATAGGATCATATGTTTTTTTTTTTTTTTGTCATCCACAATACTGTCGTAACAAGCCAATTAAAAAAAAACTAGCTCGAGGAGCCATGTAAGCACTATCTATGCACGTCTCTGATCTTGATCCACAATAATTCGATAATCCTCGTCCTTAAATGCTAAATTCTCCCAAAATTTAAGCACAATTCAATTCACCATTGAGAAAACATGCTTTGCTCATAATGAAAACGTGATTGGGTCAAATTATATTCAAAGGCCAGGAGTGTCACTATCGAAACTTTGCAATCTGGCAAAGATGTGTGCATCGGGCTATGCGCAGTGTTTGCTTTTGGTTCACCCTTCTCTCTGATGTGTCCACCACGAGAGTTCGACTCCATTGTAATTTCATCAGGACCTATAAGAATTGATCGGATCGTGCAAGAAAAATGCGCGATGTATCCCTTTGCAAGTAACGTAAACTTTGTGCATTCTAGAAGATGAGCAGATAAAACAACTTGTGTTTTTTGGGATTGAGGGGCGTCTAGTGATCAAAGGGGAGAAATTACTTGTCAAGATAGAATGAGTTCAACTATCCATCACTATGCTTCTTAAGATTTGACCGTGGCATCCTTCGACAATTGCAGTTCGGATGCTCTAGAAAACTTCCTTGTATCGTGTCTTCTGTCTATTGAAATTTTGATTTTGTTGTTGTTGTTTTTTTTTTTTTTTCATTTTGGAAGTTCCTTACATTAATGCCTTGCTTTTAAAGAGGAAAAATGATACGAATAGTTCCTGAACTTTAACACGATATGCAATATCATCTCTAGACTTTGAATTTGCTCCACGTGGTCCCTAAACTATTTACAAATGTTCGATATAGCTTTTTCCGTTTGCTTAAACGACAAACATATCTAACTTCTACTACATTGACCCTATTGGGGAGAACTCGGGGACACAATTCACCAAGGCCAAACGCAATCCAGGATCAATTTCTCCCCCGATACTAAATCAACTTAAAATCTCTTAACCCCCAGTAACAACCAATAATGTATAGCCTCACAATATGCAAATATAATGCCGAAATGATAAGTAAACAAAACAAATAACGACATCAAGGATTTAACGTGGAAAATATGGGAAAAACCATAGACCGCCCAAAAACATCCACTAATCACAAAAAATAGAAGGATATACAAAGTATTCTTCTTTAGTTACACACTAGAGGCTTAACATTAACATTACAATCATCTTTTTCTTACCACATAGGTAGACAAATAAGTTTGGAGAAAGAAAACCTTAACCGCAACTGGAGAATTCGGAGATGGTTCTCGACGAACAAAAACAATCAACTTGTAGCCCTCGGTCTCACAAACAACATACAAAAATTTGAGCTGATTTCGTCAATATTTGGCTTTCAAATCGGAGCTGCAAAGTTATAGCCCTCTTCCTTTCTTCTCTTTTCCATTGCTTCTGTAGTTTTTTTTTTTTTCCATTTTCTCTCTCCTCTTCATTTTTTGGACGCACACACAGACGACCCCACTTCCACTTCTTCTTTTTTTTTTTTTATTGCTAACTGGGCCCCACATGAAAGTGGACCCAATCAACGGACCCAACATTCTCCCGACTATAGCATCAGTCTTGTTTGAATTCCACCCAATCGACTCAGCATTAAGTGTGTTTCTAATAGTCACGCTGTTCTAGAAACATTCCTAGACAAATGACCAAGGAATTGGCCGAGGTGGAAATACAAGGGGGACTCAAAACAATTTGACGGATGTGAGCCGGCGAATTCGAGTATTCCTTCTTGAGATACTTTCTAGGGATTAAGCGCTAAGAAACTAAATCTCTCTTCATCTCGACACGAATGGGCTGCATTTCGCTAGGTCAGGAAAAAGGTGAACTTAGTATGGTGCAAGAAAAAGATACCTCAACGCATACAATAGAACGGAGACAAGGACAAATGACAAACAAAACTTCATTATCCCCATCTCTCTTCATCGACTTCACTAATGCTTTAGAATCCTTGCAATATGAATGGGACTAGTTAGGCCATGAAACGTCAAAACTCGAAATATCCTTTGCTTTGACCAAAAATTAGAACCGAGGACCAGGCAAATTGGTCCTAAGACCAGGAATTGGACCGAACCATCAATCTGGTCTGATTTCGGTCCCGTCCAATGGAAATGATCATTTATATTATCCCACCACTTCTTTTCCATTCCTTTTTTTCCCTCTACTTAGACCAAACCGAGATAGTGTTTACTTCACATTTTCCTTTTTTTTTTTGGGAAGAAATAATAAAATAAAAAAGTATATTCAATTAGTCCAACCCAGTCTGGTTCTCCACCAGACCGCTTAAACACCAGTTCCACTTTTAGGAACCGAGAACTAGATCAACACTCTCGAGAATTGGACCAAACCGGTCGGTCCAGGTGGCTCCTAGTTTGGGCGATATGTTTTGCATAACCTAGTCTTAACAAAAAGCGTTGCGAATCTGTCCACCTGCAAAGAGAAGAAAATTCATGATTCAAGGAACAGTCTTTGAATATGGTGCAATGTCATAATCTCCTGTCTTATTAGGATCAACTGCAAAACTTTTGACTTAAAAAAGAGAAAATGGTGCTAGTGGCTCTCCTTGTCCACATGCTAATTGACAAAATCGTGTCCACACACCCTTAAAAAATCTAATCTAAAAGTTTAAACTAATAAATAAAGCATTTGTGACATCTAGTCAAGCGATGTGGAATACTATTTGATACAAGCATCTTGATATTTCAATTCCTTTGGATTAAGGTTTTAACATCCAAAGTTCCATATTAAATATGAAAGGCTTGTGATATTATTCAAAAATGGTGGCCTAGTCAAAATTCCATCTCTTTAGGTTTTTCTTTTCAAGACTTGATGTGTGAAATGATTCAGATCATCACATATGATGACAGAGCAATTTTCTTCTAGTGAAGACGTGTGATTTGGTGATGGCATACTCTGAACTGATGTGACAAAGACAAGAAAGGAGGGGAAAACAGCACTCTCAAATTCACATTGATTGCACCATCACTCCCTCTATCTCTCATGGTGACCGAGTGAACGCTCTTTTATTTTTCAACTACGTTATCCAAGTTCGATAAAATTATCATGCCTTGGATCTTATACCCTAGTTTATCCAAGCTTATTCGATTTAAGGCGTATCGCCAAGCACTATATAGGCGAACTTATGTCCCACTACCTTAGAGGCATCTTTGATGTGGAGGAGCAAACCAAATCGAATGGTCTACATCTATATTCGTCTTCATTTGTTCAAACCAAACCCCATTTTATCACATGACATAATTAAAATAGAATTTGCTTTGATCTGGATTGCTACTTTTTATGTCTTATATTAATGCAAATTTGACTTTTGGCTCTTACCTAGGGACTCCATATGATGTTCGTAAAGTAGATCTTTGCGTCATGTACATACGTACTCATTATTTGCTTGTGCGTGCCATGCAAGGGTCAACCCAAGCTGTGCACATCGCAGCCGAGATTATGAGAGCCGATATTATGAAAAATCTCAAATTAGTACATCTGTAATAAATTTAATTTAAATTAATATTTTACCATAAAAAATCTCAAATTTAAATACCTGTGACAAATTTATAATATGTTAGTTTCTGTTAAATTTTACTATCAAATTGCTGAATTAGATAACACGTGACAATTGACATGTGTATCAATTTGGTGTTTCACCTTCTCTTTATCACAAGTATACTAGTTTGTAGTTTTTTATACTATTAATCCAATTTAATGGAAACTAACAGAGATTAAATTTGTTACAAATGTATCAGTTTGGTGTTTTTGATAGTAAAAAAATTAATGTATGGTAAATTTATCTTAGGTATACCGGTTTGGGGTTTTTCATTGTATGAACCCAAATAATTACCAAATTAGTCATAAACCATATGATAATCTAGTCTTAAACTTTCCAATTTCATCATCGTAGATCTAAACCTCTACGCAAATATTCCAAGATGGTTCTCCTGGCCAATCGTCCTAGCCAATCGTCATAGGAAATTAATGAAATAGCATCCAGTTATTGCCGACTGCTTTATGTGGCATACTGACACAAGCAACTCTACTGAAAGAACATCCTACATGGATAGCCGCCTTAGCTATTTCCAGTTGAAATTGGCTAGAAGGGATTTTATTGGAATTTCACACAAAAATTTAGGACCACATATGCAAAATTGAAAGTTTACAATTAATTTGGTATTCTGTATAATAAGTTTATGATCCAATTGAAATTTTCATACTTTATGTTAGGAGGAAGTTAGTATGTGATTTCACTTGCTTACCCTATTACTCTCGGTGTCTGTCAATATCTAAAAGCAATTCAAGTATGTCTAGCTAAATCTAATTTGGTTGTCCATATTGAAATCCATAAGTATGGCTTAATGTCTACATCCTTGCAATTTATCCTATTCTTTATTTTAATGACAATTCACCGACTTCAATGAACTTCACTGGAAAAATAAAAGAAAATTCAGAGGTTTTGACGGATAACTTCCTTATAAATTTGAAAAATCAAGAGTTCATCTACCGAATTCGCATTAGAATAATTAAGAATAAAAGAAAAAAAGTGAAAAAACAAAAAAATATATATGCACGACGTCCGTACTATTCCCATACTCTTATCCGGGAGACTTCTCAAGAGAAGTCACGTGGTTTAGGTGGCATGTCAGAAGCTTACTTTGTACGACGTACGACATCTATACGCCAAAAAATAAAGTTGACATTTATCTATAAAATTCAAAAGGAAAATGAAAATTATTGTGTAGTCAAGTGTAGTTGTTGTCAGTATTCATTTGTCGGTAAGGTAAAGTGAATCTATCTGTCACTAAAATTATTTCTTCATCATTAATTTTATTTATTCACGGTAAATTATGAAATATTTAGTAAGTAAATTCCAGTATAAAAAACCGTCAGTAGTGGATTTAATTTGTTCATGGGTGAGTTTATTTGTTCTTCGTAAACATTTTCATTCAAATAGATATTGCTTTCATATTCCTTAATAAACAATTGTATTTATCAATATATTTTTATAAAAAAATTTAAAGAAGTGAAGAGAACGAGAGGAGCCTAGGAAGTGGCACAACCATCGACTATTGGTTTAATCTATTTCGTCTTAAATAAAAGTCAAAAAGTCAAAATGCACGCGCTACAAAATTTTGATAAAAAAACAGAACAAAAAAATATAATATTGAAGTGCATCTGCCTTAGTTGTTAAAGCAATAATTATTTTTCTTTATCTTCATGTCATTTGTTCAATTTTCGAAATATCGTAAAAAAAATAAACGTGAGTTCATGTGTCTATATTTATATAAGAGAAGAATAGAAAGGTAACAAATTGTGCAAATCCAATATTAAAAAAAAGGAAGAAGCAAAAATAAAAAAGTTAAAAGTGGGGAGGATTCAGTCATTTTCGCTCGTCTAATTCCTTTACCATATCCATACGTAGATGAACAGTTAAAAAAACTTGCAAGACGCTCCTGTTGGATTTATGACTCATGTAGCTTCTAGCAAAGACTCTAAGGAACTCCTTTCAAAATTAACATGACTTCAATAGTGTGTCCATTAAAGTGATTTGTCTCTTTCGACAATTAATTTACATCTACCAAAATTCTCGGTGCTGGATTTATCGTTAGCAAGATCATAGAGAATTGGAAATGATAAAGTTCATTCATGATAAGATTGAGAAAAAAAAAAAAAAAAGACATACTCCCTGCAATGTTAGGTTTTTATTTTTGTGTAGCTGATCAACTCATTCTTTGACTTTTCTTCGATGTGTGAATCATTATTTTGTTTGATTGATTAGTTTCTATGAGTATCACATTATTGAGAGGAGCTATCGTTAGAAAATCTTATGCTTTACCAAGAAGCACAAACCATTATTTCGTTCATTGGATTCATTTGGACGATCGGACTCAACATCACTATTCTCTAAACATAATTCAACCACACATTTTTTTTTTTTTTCTAATTGTTCATCTTCCAAAGAAAAGACAAGACTCAATGCAACCTTTTTTTAAAGAGATGCCCGTCTTCATTTTGACAGCGTGGCTCACGTATAAAAAAGAGTATAACATCAGGTCGACTACAACAGTTCTTCCACCGCATGGAATTTAACCTCATGATTAAAAGGTCACTCTGACCTCGCGTCCATGCAAGGAAAATCTAGTTACGCCCGCGAGGGCGACAGCAGGAGAGAAACGTCCACATCCTTTCCTCCGTCTGCCCAGTGGTTCTGCCCTTCTCGGAATATTCAATTCTTTTCAAACAAGACAGAAACCAATAAGAAATGTGTCACAGGCTGGCAGTTCCTTAACCGCAGAACAACCCGTATGAAATTTACCATGCCAGCCTTCGTCCTATAATTATTCCAGAAAATAATACGGCGAATAGCTTCTTTATATGAGGTCGTATTACGCTCCAATTAATTCGAGCGTCTAGTCCATCAGGTGATTCAACATATCTTTTTAGCCTCAACAGCTAGTTTCCGCTTGCCCTAGCTTCATCAGAAGAGTGGCATCAACTCCTGACCAATTTGTACATGGGAGGCCAATGCCGCCTTTAGAGTTTCTAAATAATGTAATAATTTTATCCTAGAACTTATAGCACTAACCATTACGATGCTACTCTCATGGACCAATTACATTCATCTCCTCTGCATCCTCACTCTTCACTTAATAACTTCAAGCACCACTCACAAATGTCACGAGTAGGGAATAATTCACAGATTTTGATATTCTCCTCCACTTAATTCCGCAACACCTAGCTACGGTCTACTTTGTTGTTTCCTTGCGTCCCTTAACCATTGATGCACCAATTTTGGGATTATACATCGAATGGTCATGCTCGGCCAACAAAACAGAATTTGCTCCATTTGTGGCCTATTTTGATCTCAGCTGTTTGGGCCCCTTTTTTATCATTTGTGCTTTTCTCGGTAAGTGTGGCATTTTTCACCAAATGCATCTTTTGACAAGCACCATTTTTGCCACTAAGCATCTTGAATCCAACAAATCAAATAGAGGTTTTTTCCTTGTTGAAAACATGAAGTTAACTTCTTCTTTAGATTCCTCAATTATCCCCATTCAGCAAGGGACCGGATCTTTTCCCACACCCCCATTACCACCTTAAAAGTTGGTTGAGAGCCGCACTTTGTTCAATCATCTTTTGCTCTGGCGATTCACTCTCTGCCCTTGTATGATCGAGGTAGACTATAGATTTTCTCCGACTCAACCCACATATTGGAGGGATCTTACTCCGATACCAATTTGTCACGACTGACAGTTTCTTGGCTATGAAATAACCCATGCGGTGCTTAGTGAGTAGAATTTACCAAGCCAGGCTTTGTTCTATAGTTGTTCTATAGAACAATATGTCGAATAGCTTATTTATATGAGGTCGTATCACAACCGGCTTAATTTGGGCATTTAGTCCATTGAGTGATTTTGCAGTAGATCTTTTTAGGTTCAATAATTGACTTTGGCCTACCTTGTCCTTATTAGGAGGGTGGCATCAGATCCCGATCAATTTGTGAACACGAGACAAACCTCACTTTCAGAGTTCCAAGCACCAACTGTCCCAATATCTCTTCTACATCTGTTCACTCAATAATTCCAAGCGTTACTCACAAATGTCACGGGTACAAGAGAATTTGTGGAGCGTGACACATGTATCGAATTATAAAAACCGAAATATAAATAAAGATAGTCCCATTCCCTGCTCATTGGCCGCCAACTTTTCACACTGTTTCCGAGCGCCAGCATTTCCATCCCTTTTCTTTCTTTTTCCCATGTGGGAACCGGAACTGGAGGTTTAGCTTGTTTTGTCGATTACTACGTTAAGTATGGAGCACAGCATTTCCTGTTTTTTTTTTGGCCATTTGCTCGAGCTCCAAGACGTCTCTCTTCCTCCCAGACCCAGAATAGGTCCGAGCACAGAAGCTTTCTTTGCCATTAGTTCCTGGGGAGGCCGAGGTTTTTTTTTTGGTAAGAGGTAAGAATAATATAGCTAGAGAAACAAGGAGTTACAAAGAGGCAAAACAGACAGGCGACTCCAAGCATGCACTCAAACTGACACAGGCGTCATACTGAGTGGATGGGAGGCGGGGGCTGAAAAGCAAAAAAGATACAACAGCAGCAGAAGCTGCACAAGGCCAAACACGACGGCCAACAAAAAAGACCAGGCAAACGCCAAGAACCCGGGACACACAATCTGGCAAGCCAAGGAGCAAGCGGATGGGAATATCCCGGCAACAACTGAAATAGAGGTAGACCAGCCTTGCGAAGGGAGAGCAGCAGCATCTCACAGCGCAAGGAAGACAGGCCAATATGGAGACCTTACTCAAAGATTGCAGGGTGTATTCCCCAGCACATTTGTAGTCTTCGGTTACGCGGATTATCCGAAACTCTTGAGAATGTGGAGGCTCTATCTTTGACAGCTTTCCGAAGACGATCTTTGAGAGCGGGCAGGAATAGGCTTTGATTCCGAAAGATGATGTTATTTCGCTCCTTCCATATAAGGTAGCACAGGGCAGCAAATGCAAAGCGAGCAATGGAATGGTGGAAGCACGAGTCCGAGAGATGGCTGACCATCCACTGTATATTCTCCTTCCAAGGACCATTTCGCCAAGTCAAATTACATTTAGAAGCCCAGAAAGAGGCCATTCTACCCGTAACTGAGCAACCAAAGTATAAGTGGTCGATTGAATCTGGCCTACTTGAGCAAAAGGCGCAGGAGACATCCGGGATCCTCCCATATGACAGAAGCAAGACCTGGGTTGGCAGTCTATTCCGAGTGATCAGCCATAGATGGGTCTGATAACGCGGGGGAAGGGTGGAGCTCCAGACAAATCGAGACCAGTTAACCAAGGAGCCTCTAGCTCGAAGCATAGTCCATGCAGAAGCAGTAGAGAACTGACCTGAAGAGTGGCCAAGCCACACCAGACGGTCATCCTGGCTGTTGAGGCTGGGGAGAGGATCAACCCAAGTATGAATAGCAACAGCTACATTAGACGGGATAGACAGGGCAGCAATACCCATAGCAACAAAAGCATTCCGAGGGATACGAGAGCAATAAATGTCACGATCCGAGAATAACTTGTTGAATGGGCCACGAGGGTGCCAGGTATCAAACCAGAAAGAAGTCGATAACCCATTACCAATGTTCCAGGCAAAATACCTCTGAATCAATTCACGCAGGCCAAAGAGTTTCTTCCAAGACCAAGAACAAACGGTCGGCCTAGGCGCAATCCAGAAATTCTTGTGTTTTAAGAAGACTGAATGTATCCATTTGGTCCAGAGCGATTCCTTATCAGAGAAAAGCAGCCATATATGCTTAGTCATGGCAGCAATATTACTAACTCGAAGAGAGCGAATACCTAGTCCTCCTTCCGCTTTAGGAAGACAGACTTCTTCCCAACAAACTCTAGCACCACCAGATCCAAGGTTCGGGCCACGCCAAAGAAATTGGCGGAAGATCTGCTCAATTCTATTAATAACTGAGGAGGGGAGGATAAAAACCGAAGACCAGTATACCTGAATGGAATGGAGAACAGATCTTATAAGTTGGAGTCTACCAGCAGTTGAAAGGAAGCGGTTAGTCCATGACTGAACTCTCTTCATTATAGCATCCACCAGAGATACACAATCTTCCTTGCCTAATCTTGAGAAATTACGGGGACGCCAAGATACCGAAAGGGCAAGGATCCAAGGTTGAAACCCGATGCATTAACCATTGCACTCTTCAAAGAGTCATGCCCCCCAGAGATAAAGATTTCACTCTTATTAAGATTGGGGATGAGACCAGACCAGGCAGCAAAAGTGTTTACTCTATCCATTAGAAGGCTTAGAGATGGCATGTTTGCTTCCGAGAAAAGCAACACATCGTCAGCGAAGAATAGATGAGACAACTTGGAGGGTTTACAACGCCAAAAGAACTAAAATTCGGGTTTGCAGGTGCGGGCATTAATAATGCTAGTAAACACTTCCATTACAAGAGTAAAGATATATGGGGAGAGGGGGTCCCCCTGTCGGATACCTCTCCCACTAGGGAAAAAACCATGCAACTCACCGTTTAAAGCTATAGAGAACTTGGGGGTTCTAATGCATGTCATAATTCGATCAATAAATGTGGGTGGGAAGCCAAATGCTTGGAGAGTTGACTCAATAAAGTTCCAGTCAACTGAGTCATAAGCTTTGGAGAAATCAACCTTAATAATGTTCTTCAGAAAGCACGGCTCATGGTAGAAGTGAGCAAATAATTTTTGAGTAAGCATGATATTATCACTTATCCTCCTCCCTTTAACAAAAGCGTTCTGGGGGGGACTAATTATAGATGGGAGCATAGAAGCTAATCTGTTGGCTAAAAGCTTCGTGATACACTTGTATATAGTGTTGCAACAAGCAATAGGACGGAAGTCATTTACCGTGGAAGCATTGGGGGACTTCGGGACCAAGGTCAGAATAGTGGTGTTGATCTCACGAAGCAGCTGACCCGTAGAGAAGAAATCCCGAATTGCCAATAGAACGGAAGGGCCTACAATGTCCCACGATTGCTTAAAGAAATCAACATTAAATCCATCCGGGCCAGGGGCTTTTCCGGTGGCCAATGAAAACAAAGTAGTTCGGATTTCATCTTCAGTGAATGGCTGAGAGATGGCTTGGATCTGATTATCATCGAGCGTAGAAGCCAGATTTGCACGAATCTCATCAACAGACGGAACGGCGGAGGGGGTAGCGGCTGACAGCAGATTTTGAAAGTGATCAACAAAGAGTTGCTGCACTTCAGCTTCATCAGTAATTACATTGCTACCATCAGAAATCGAGAGAATTCTATTCCGGAGATGGCCTCGCTTTACCGAATGGTGGAAGAACGTGGTGTTCAAGTCACCTTCTTTAAGCCATCTGACCCTTGATTTTTGTCTGTAGAAAGATTCTTCCTTGAGGCGAAGGTCAGAAAAGACACGGAGGTGGTCCTTTTCCGCATCAGCTAGAGCTTGATTATGAGGGTCAAAGGTTCTTGATCATGGCGGGCAAGAACTCGTTCGTTCTCTTGATTTTCATGGGGTTGAGCTGCTTCAGGTTGGTGTGGCTGGCCGAGTCAAGGCTGCCCCAAGCGGAAGGTACGAGTTAATCTTTTTTCGCGGTGAATGGTGTAAGTACGTGTTTGGATGCTGAGAAATTGTGGGGAAGTTGCAAGCTTTTGCTCTCTTGAAGCCTGGGTTTCGGTTGGTTCACGTTCCTGAGAGTAGGTGGGGTTAGCTTGTTGCGCTCTGTTTCTCCATTCTGTATATTATTTCTATTTAATGACAGTGTTGGAGCTGACCGGGAGATGGGGACAATTAGAATAAGATTCATGTAAGATTCATGCTTGCGATTCCTTTCTGGACTTTAATGGGAGTAATTTGGTATTCTGATTGGTAAGTAGAGATGGGAGTTTCAGTTTCTGTAGCCAGGAAGAAGGGAAGATAAGAGTTACTTTCTATTTTATAATATTCGATCAGATAATGGAACTCTTATGTTAAAAAACTCCAATTTGGATAAGGCAATTTTACTTTATCCTTTAGTGGATTTGCCTGATGCCTATATTAGGTATATTATTGAATGCCACATGCTTTATGGATGGATAAATTCTCTTTTGGGCTCATGGAACTGGTACGAGCAATGGGAATTTTTTGGCTGACCTATTCAGAAACAGTTTTTGGGTGGCTTTTCTTGCTGGTCCGTATAGCAATCTTGAGTGTCCTTGAGAATGTTATGACAACTCTAAAATAGATGTCCGCTGTGGTAAAGTGAGTAACCCTTGTCGTTGCTGTTATCCTGGTCACCTCTTCTACACAATTGTTTACTTTGGACATGCTCCAACAGGACTCTCCAGTCTTGGTTTTTAGGCCTAGCTGAGGCTGATTCTAGAGCCCTGGATAAACTTTTGTGTTGAACCCACCATAATGAGCAACATTGTGGCTATCTTGGTAAATTGACTTTGTAGAGCTGGAGAGAGATGGCCTTGGCAAATATATAGAAAAGCAGTTCTTTTGATAGATGGTGTTGCAGAAAACTCCATGCCTGCAGTTTTACTTGCCTTGCAAACACTGTATTATTAAAGTCGAGATTATACACCTTCATTTTTCTGATAATGATGCATCAGATGCACCTTTACCTCTTCCATCTGAAGCCACAATTATACAGAAGAGTAATAGGTTGTCTCCGTGGTTGAATCATCTGACAGAAGAGAGTGATACTGATCTTCTTCTCTTAATAGATACTTGACATTTACAGCAGGGGCTTTGGTCTGAACTTCTTGACTCTGGTAACTCATTTTGTGTTTCTATTTTTTTACTCATGTTCTTTTCCAAAATCACAAAAGTGAGAGAAATTGGATATAGTAAGGATCTACCAGAGCATTAACTTTCTTTGGCAAAGCAACTACATCCTTCATTACTAGTCATTTTCCTCTCATTGTTAATCATAACTTATACCTTTCACTTTCTCTAATGGTGCTTCTTTCCTATTCATGTAATTTAGTTGATGCTCTCCTCAAGATCACGAGCGCAATGGGGTCAACATACTGGGATTTTGATGGTGACAATTGTGAAATACGAAGGGTTGGGTTAGCACTGCAGCCGCCAGCAAAAGCTGAGAGTAGCATTGGTTGTGATTGCAACATTGGGAACGATACCTTCTGTCATGTCGTAAGGATGTAATAAGTCCCTCATTGAATCACTGAAGCTTCTTTTGTTGATTACCATCTCAATGCTACTCCGCCATCCTGCATTGCTTCATACTTACTCCTCGTTTTTTGCCCCAATCTTTGTGAATTTTAATGAAGTCATACATTATATTGTTTACTTGTGTTTTCATAATATAATGGTTGTGTAATATAATTGATGCAGTTCATTGGTAAAATAAGATCACTATTCTGCTCTCATCAAAATGTCTCTTGCAATTACTAGAACTGTACTTGATGTTGAGCTGTTTCTGAAAGCAGCAATGTAAAGTTTTCAAGTGTCTTGACATTGTTGTTCTCGAAAGTGTGAAATCACCCTCACAAGTCCAATTAAGAGAAGATATAACTGCTGTTCAAAATTTGATAGCTTTCACCATTTCCCCCAGACATTTGCTTTAACAAACCACAAAACACAATGTCTTCCTATATGTATTTCCAGAAAAGCACAAGAGTTGTTAAAGTGCAAAATATGGTGGCATTGGTGAAGAAGAGAGATATATCACTGTTTATCTTTGTGATTATTTATGCTGTTTCCTGAAGATGTACATCGGTCTCTTCAATATATTTTTGACTAAAGCAATCTTATCTGCAATCTTCAACGCTGATTCATGGTGTTACACTATAACTTTCCAAATACATTATGAAGCCGTCTCTTGCGCTTAACATCAATCTGCTTATTCTGTGCATCACAGAGTGCTGAAGTATTATAGTCTACCCGGAATCCTCCCCTCTGAGCTAGCAAAGCTCCCTTACCTCAGAGAGATGTAAGGATTAGTTTCCACTTCCTTCATCTATTACGCTATTTTGCTACTTCATGTCCAATTATAATTTGGGGTAAATAGCAATTTTTTTTTGTGAATAATATGCTGGTGAACTCTTGCATTGCAGTGATTTTGCTTACAACTACCTCAGTGGTGGAATTCCTGACGAGTTGGGTTCCATGCAGTTGACATCAATGTAACCAATACTCCCTGATTTCCTCACATCATATGTTTTCCTCTGATTGACTATTAACAGAAAAATGGTCATGCAGCTCTCTTCTTGTGAATCGCTTATCAGGAGCTATACCAAAATCATTGACAAACATTACCTCTCTAACAGATCTGTAAGTTTAGTGCTAAATTTAATTATTTCTGTGGTGCATTTCTTTCCTGGGCAATTGCTGCATTTTGAAACCATCAGAGATGCTAGTTCCATGGAAGCTATCTTTTGCAGTTTGTTTTTTCCTTTCTCAACCAATTGATTGCCACTTCCTTTTATGTAGAAGTATATCTAGAACCTTTATATAAAATTTCTTTCTCATGACTGTTGGAAAAACTCTACTTGTTGAATTTCAGAAAAATGGCTAAAATGCCTTCGGTTTCAGATGATTTAGTTGGAGTCTATTACAGAAGATTATATTTGGTTAATTCAATAAAAATTATAGAGTTTCTTAATCAGGAATCTTGAAGCCAATCAGTTCTGTGGTCCTGTTCCTCATGAGCTTGGGAGTTTAATCAACTTACATACTTTGTAAGAATCCCTAATACTCCTATGCTTGGGACTATTTTTATTTCAGCTTTATACTTTTATTTGCTTATCGTGGTGCCATGATATATGGTCATAGGATTTTGTCCTCCAATCAGCTAACCGGAAACGTGCCAGCTACATTTGCCGCATTAGAAAATCTGACAGAATTGTAAGACAGTGATGTGCTTATTTCCTTCGTAACTGTTGCGATTTGAATGCCTATAACACTTCATATTTCATAATGCAGTCGAATAAATGACAACAATTTCAACGGCAAAATACCTAATTTTATCCAAAACTGGAAGCAGCTGAATATACTGTAAGATCATGGTTTAAATACATCTTGTGTTGGTTAAGTTTGATGATAGACGTGTTTTTTCTTTTTATTTACATACTGAGTATTTCCATATACACCTCAACTCTTGAAGAGAAATGCATGCTAGTGGACTTGAAGGACCCATTCCATCACAGATTTCTGCTTTGAATAAAGTAGAGGAGCTGTGAGTAATTAGCTTTCTCACAATTAATTCTTTATCGTTTATAAGTTAGGATGCAAGTCATATATTTGTTTAATTCACAGTTAAATAACTGTGATTAAATACGTTGGCAGGAGGATTAGTGACATTGATGGTCCTCTCCAGCTATTTCCTGCACTGGACAACATGACAGGCCTAGTGAGATTGTTAGTCTCAGTTCCTCAATACAGAGTTTGGATTCTCCTAGGATGTGCCGTGCTTGGTGTTTGAGTTATTAAACTTTGCAGAATATTGTTACAGGGTACTGAGAAGCTGCAACATAGCTGGGCAGATTCCCACATACATATGGAAATTGCAGAATCTAGAATTGTTGTAAGTGAATCTTGTTAAGTTTTGACTTGAGAAGTTTCAATAGTCTCCTTACAGCTGAAGCAAGGTAAGCAAGCTTACCTTATGTCTTCATGGTCCTAGGGATCTCAGTTTTAACAAACTGATTGGGCAAATTCCGGCTACAATCAATTTAAAGCTCATAAGATTCATGTAAGTTCATCATCTGCATGCTCGTGAATGCATGTGTGCATGCAAGTCTTCGTGTATTGCCGTCTCTTACATATGTGAGTGCAAAGCTAAAAAAAAGAAAAATTACTTATAAAATCTGCTTGTGGCCCGTACCATATGGCATAATGCATCCAGATGACTTAATACCTTTCTTAATTGAATGTCGTTTTAATGGTTTCTTTCTTTGCCTATTGTATAAATTATGTCACATGATTTTTGCTTAGATTTCTTACCGAAAATTTATTAACGGGAAGTGTTCCAGACTCAATCTTGAAGAAAGGGACCAGTGTGTATGTTTCTTGTTCTTATCAAGTTGATTGCCCTCACCATCCTCTTGATTCTTACCATCTTGAAGTTAGTTTTCCCCATCCTGTGTGCAGCGATCTTTCATACAACAACTTAGCATGGCAAGGTCCTCACAAACCTGCTTGTCGAGAAAACATGTGAGCTCACCAGTACCTGTGCTATATTTCTCTTGAGATATCTTTTGTAAGATATTCATGGAAAATCTGATTTTGTTACTCTCCCATTTTCTTCAGGAACCTGAACTTGAATTTGTTTAGAAGCTCCTCAGCAGAAAATAACTCGTAAGATTCCTTTCATCATGCCCAATATAGGTCTTCATTCTTTGTTTTTATTTTTTATTTTTTTTGTGGATTCAGGTAAAAAGCTTGAATGCTTCAGTTGAAAGCACAGTTTTGTTGCCAAAGTGATCATCTTTCATATGATGGTTCTTCATTCACGAACATTTTTTCACAGAAGTCTCAGATCTGTAATTATCTGAAGGGTTCAAATATATTGATTGCCAAATGGCCATATGACTGCATACCTAGTTTTTTTTGTTCTCACTGAGTTTTCTTGTGAAATGAAATATTTGGGTATGGTCGCTGGTTGGGGCTAATTCGTTTATACATCTGTTGCAGAGGCAGAGGTGTTCCTTGCTTGGAGAACTTTCAATGTCCATATTGTAAGTATTTGCTTGCTCAATCATTGCTCAGCATCCTTCAAAAGCTATGAAATTTTCAAAGTATGGTTAAACTGCTGCAATTTTTATATTCTTGTCCATTTTGAGCATCCACTGTTTGGTCTTGTCCACTGCATGGTGCTGTAGTCACGTTTTCTGTTATTGTCTCTCTCCGTCAAGTTCAGAAGTTTTCTGAATCATATGAAATTTTTCTATCAGACTCGAGTTGTTTACAAGTTAATTGTGGTGGAAAAGATGCAACTATCGAGGAATCTAAGCAGAAGATCATCTATCAAGGAGATCAAGATGTAGAAGGCGGTGCTGCAAAATTCTATTTGAATTACGATAAGTTCTGGGGATTCAGTAGCACAGGGGACTTCTTGGATGATAATGATGCACAAAATCTGCGCTATAATGTGGATCTACTTCCCTCAAACCTCACTGTCTTGGATTCAACAGCACGAATAGCCGCGATTTCACTGACTTATTTTCATTATTGCTTGGAGAATGGAATGTACACTGTGAAACTCAGATTTGCAGAGATACAGTTCACTAACGACAAAACATATAAGAGCCTCGGGAGGCGGGTATTTGATATTTATGTTCAGGTACTTAAGTTTTCATTGGAACACCTGGAATTCACATTGCATATTGTTTTAATTCTCTGGCACATTAAATCTTAGTTAAATGACTTTGGCACAGGGGAGTTGATTCTGAAGGACTATGATATTGAGGTTGCAGCAGGTGGTGCTCAGAAGCCAAGAGAAGAAGTCTATAATGTCAACGTGACAAATAATATGCTAGACATTCGTCTAATTTTTGCTGGAAAAGGGACAGCGAGGATTCCCATGAGCGGAGTTTATGGTCCGCTTATTTCTTCCATTTCTGTAGTTTCAGGTGAGGCTGAAAATTTTCCCTATTTTATATAGCCAGATGGTTTCCATAGTGTGATGCTGAGCTGCATAAAGTATGAGGCCATTGATAAGTATAATACATTGGTTCTTCAGCCTTTGATAAGATAGTTATGGTTCTTAGCATTATCCAGCTGTGGAATCGATCATTTTCATCATTAGTTTGTCTTGTTTCTGTTGGGCAGATGTCAAAGGGTGTTCAAGAGGTGGAAAACAAAAGACTGCTCATGTCATAGTTGGAGTTGGAGCTGGAGCATTTTGCATCGTTCTCTTATCACTCTTTATACTTAAGTGGAAAGGCTATTTCCGAGGAAGAAATAAGAGAAGACAAGGTGCAGTTTCTATGAATTTTGTTAAATATGACTGAATGTTCTCTGTCATCAATCTGACTTGCTTGAGAACACCACAATCCGGTGCTTCACCACCTGTCATTTTTTGAACTGAATGAAAAAAAAAAAAAAACACAGCTTACTTGGGCTTGCACAAAATTAGACATTCGATTTGTTGCTCCACAGCTTTAGCCATCACTAATGAACACACTTGTACCTAACTACAGAGTATATATTTGTCTCTACTTTATCAGTGATCTAATTCTCTCTTTTGGGTTTGCTTTCTTGAGTTTTCTGGTTTCATGTTCCGTCTATTCTCTGCTTATATAGGCATGGATGGACTAGATCTGCAGACGGGGACATTTTCCTTAAAACAAATTAGAGCTGCAACAAATGACTTTGATTCTGCAAACAAAATTGGGGAAGGTGGTTTTGGCGCTGTCTACAAGGTGCATGCTGTTATGTGTCTTGTCCCGTTCCATGTATCTTCGTGTGACCTTCTTATAAATTAATTCTAGTAATTGGGTTTGCATGCAGGGTCAATTAAATGATGGCACTGCAATAGCAGTTAAGCAGCTTTCATCGAAATCGCGACAAGGAAATCGAGAATTCCTGAATGAGATAGGAATGATATCATGCTTACAACATCCAAATCTTGTAAAGCTCCACGGGTGCTGTATTGAAGGAGATCAACTATTGCTGGTTTACGAGTATATGGAGAACAATAGTCTTGCTCGTGCCTTGTTCGGTCAGTTCTACTTATGCAAGCTGTGATTTAAGCACCATACAAAATAGTACCTTGACAGACGTGGAAATAACGAGCAACTATGGCTTCTTGGGTTTTACAGGTCCGGATTATCATCAACTTCAGCTAGACTGGTCCACGAGACATAAGATCTGCACCGGGATTGCTAAGGGTCTCGCCTTTCTACATGAAGAGTCTAGACTTAAGATTGTCCACAGAGATATTAAAGCTACTAATGTGCTGCTTGATCGAGATTTAAACCCGAAGATATCAGACTTTGGACTGGCCAGGCTTCATGAAGAAGAGAAGACTCACATTAGCACCAAAATTGCCGGAACCATGTCTGTTATCTTCTCCCTATCAAATTCCATGTCCAAAATTTCTTGACGATGCCTAGAATTCAGATTGTGCTCTCTGGTGATGCTATAATTTCTTAAGATTGTCAATTTAACAGATTGTGATTTTGTTTGCAGAGGATATATGGCTCCAGAATATGCATTGTGGGGTTACCTCACATACAAAGCCGATGTGTACAGCTTCGGAGTGGTGGCCTTGGAGATAGTTAGCGGGAAAAGTAATAACAGTAGCCTGCCGAGCGACGACTTTTTTTGTCTATTGGATTGGGTATTTTTCCTAGTCGCTGACTTGACTTACCACATGAACATACTTTATTAACGATCGGGCTGGGTTCTCCATTCTCGCAGCACAAGAATTTTTCAATAGCTCTATGATGAAGTACTGATTTATGTTGAATTATGCTGCAGGCGTGTCACTTGCAACGAATTGGGAACTGGATGCGACTTGTCGATGAGAAGTTAAACGCTGAAGTCAATGAAGAAGAAGCGAAAATCGTGGTAAAAGTCGCTCTTTTGTGCACAAATGCCTCTCCATCTTTAAGGCCCACGATGTCTGAGGTGGTGAACATGCTCGAGGGAAAAATGGCCATACCAGACGTGCTCCTGGAGTCGAGCACCTGCTGCGAAGATCTGAGGTTCAAAGCCATGAGGGACCTGCGCAAGCACGGGCAACAGCAAAGTTATACCAAATGCCATGCACAGAATCCCACGACCATCAACACGTTGCCGTCTTCGTCAAGTACCTTGAGTCAAGATTTGTCTGAAGTAAATCAAGATTCCACGCTCCTCCCGCAAAATGCATGAACATTAGTTGTCGCGGCATACCAAACTTATGCTTATCTCAAACTAGCAAATCGGAATCCCATTACCTTGACTGAAGAAAAGGTTCCTCGACTAGAGTGACTTTGATCGGTGGAAGCAGAAAAACTCGCCGGGGCCTAGCAGCAAGGAAATCTGGGATGTGCAAAAGTTATACAAATTAGGAAGGAAGCATTGGTGCTTGAGTAGGCGACCCATTTCTTAGTTTGTTACTTCTCTTCAGCGTTTTGGGCGAAAAGTCGATCGAAGTTATCGATACAGATGTGCCCAAGTTATTGTACAGTGTACTGAATTACCTTCTTTCAATTTGATGGGAAGAAATGAAGAGATTTGCTGTCAGGTTCATCACCTGTTCACCTGGATAAAATGACTGGAAAGAAAATGTGAAAGTACTTGTGCCCTCTCACGACGGCTTAAACCAGTAGGGATGATCAGGTATGCTGATATGCTGATACTTTGGGCTCTCTATTGGATTCCCTTTCCTCATCCTGAATATTAGATCAGTCATGTTTTAATTGGACTTCTGCCTTACGGGGGTTGCACGGTCCCTGGCCAAATCTTGCCGTGGCGATCTGTCGCCTCTGTCCCAGTTTACGCTCACCTTCTCCCACTTCTCCCACTTCTTCTTTTTCATATTTCATTAGATCTACAGCTAGTGTAAAAAAAGCTTTGATATATTCATCATTAAATGGATGATATGTGGATAATTTCTGTTAAGCAAATATTTCTAAATATATATGTCACTTATCCAACGGTGAATGTGTAAAGAGTATTTTATATTGGTGGTGAGCATTATAGTAACCTTTTTCAAAATTTCCCTATTTCCTAAATTCTTTATTATTTCTTTAATTTGTTTTTTCAAAAACCGTTTAGGATGCTATGCAACTTAGGGCGCGTTTGATAATCATTTTGTTTTGGGAATAGATTTTGCTCAAAGATGATTTTATTTATTTATTCATTCTATTAGGGAACAAGTTCGAGTTTTTAAAGACGCTCGGTAACTACTCAAATTTTTTCTTGGAATAGAAATGCATTTGGTAAAATTCTTATATTTTTTTTTGTTTCTTTTAATTTTTAATATATCTTATTTTTCTCTGTTTTTTTTTTTCTTTTTTTCTTCTTCTTCCTCCTTCCTTGTGGTCAATTGTTGGCCAAGGCGGTGGCTAGTGACTGGCTTGGCTAGGTTTGAAAAGCTCGCCGAAGCCTCGCTAGGCCAAGGCAAGCTTTGACGAGCTCGCTTGGCTATCGCAAGGCTCAGTCTTGCAGATCTGGATGAGGCTTGGGCCAACGAGTCTCGTTGTGACTCGGTGTTGCCGGGGGCCGACGGCACTTCAACAAGGTCACTAGCCATGGCCGAGGTCGCCAATTAGCCAAAAGGTGAAGAGAAAAAAGAAGAAAAATTAGACTTGATTCCAAGAATTATTTCGGGGAAGAAGAAGAAGAAGGAGAAGGAGAAGAAGGAGAAGAAGGAGGAGGAGAAAAGAAGAAAAATTATACTTGATTCTAAGAATTATTCTGGGGAAGAACAAGAAGAAGAAGAAGAAGAAGAAGAGAAAAGAAGAAAAATTAGACTTGATTCTAAAAATTATTTTGGGGAACAAGAAGTAACCTTTTTCTATTTCTTAATTTTGTTCCAAATCTATTTTCAGGAATAAAAAAATAGATTTTTGTTTCTGGGAACAAAAAATTTATCAAATAGATATATTTTTTTTTTCGTTTCAGTAAACAAAAGAATAGAATCAGCCCTTTTCATAAATGTTACCAAACAGGGCCTCAAATGTCGTGTCAGCGTTATTTCCTTTTTTAAAGGAAGACTCACTCGAACATACAATATATATATATATATATTACTCTAGGAACCCAATTGCTCAAAAGTAAGTTGAGTCACCTGATTGAATAATTTGAAATGGTTTAGGGACCTCCGGTGTCTTAATCCCAAAATTTTCTCACTAAAAGAATCTGAAATTTCCTAACAATTGCTAAAATTTACTGGCGCAAAACGCCTATCCATTCGTAGGCTCACAATATACTCTTCAAAATAATCTTGCTAGGTACTTAAAAGAGACATTTATGCGGAGCATCATAGAGAGAGAATCAAGATGAGGACTTAAAGAATTTTAGGGGGAGTGGTGTTTGATCATTTTAACCCTCTCCTTGACGCCAAAGTCTCTTGATACTCTTTTCTTGTAGAAAGGATTCGCCTCCTATGGTACTTCCCTAAGTCATGAAAAGAAGACTCGACAACTATTGTCGCCAATCTCCTATTGTGAAACCAAGCCAATCGAACTTGGTAAACTTTAACAAGAAAATAAAGTCTAACAAAAAACATGTGATTCTAAAGATATTATCTACATCTATAAGGAGATTTGATAGAAAGATTTCGCTAGAAACAAGTGTCACAATAGAGACTACAATACATTTGAGCGCTCATATTTCATAAACTCATCTCACTCAATAAACTAACATATTAGCCCTTAGGATTTGTTTATTTTGCAAAAAATACAATATTTCTAGAAAATATTTTACAGAAAGTCATTTTTCAAGAAATGACAATATTGTCTTCTTCTTTTCTTTTTCTTTTTTCTTTTTAATTACTGAAACCTAAAAATGAACATGAAAATATATTCCATCGTTTGATAAGAAAATTTTGATTTTTCTAACTAATTATACTATTTGGACACTACTGACTTGTGCATGGATAGTCGAAAACCGGGTATAAACACTAAGGTCATAGGTCTGGCCTCGTTGGACCTTAACCTAGGCATCAAGGATATATGCGCGAGCACAAGCATGGGCACTAATTCCAGGTTCACAAAAGTTTAGCCTGAGAACCCAATGCCTATGTTTGGCTCCATGGCGTGCTAACTAAATTCAAAAATGATTTAGCTCGAGGACCGATGCTCATGCCCAGGGGCAAGTTTATCATTTGTTAGTTGTCGTTAAATTTTACTATCAAATTACTAAGTTGGATAGCATGCGACAATTGACGGATGTATCAATTTAGTGTTTTATCTTCCATTTATCATATGTATACCGGTTTGTGATTTTTTTGTCATATTAATCCAATTTAATAAAAACTAACGAAGATTAAGTTTATCGCAAATGTACTAATTTTGTGTTTTTTATAGTCAAAAAATTAATTTTGGATAAATTTATCTAAGATATACTGCTTTGGGATTTTTCATTATATTAACCCAAATAATTCCCAAATAGTCATAAACCAAATGATAATCTAGTTATAAACTTTCCAATTTTATCATAATATATTTAACCTCCCCACAAATATTCCAAGATAGTTCTCTCGGCTAGTTGCCACAAGAAATTAGTGAGGTAGTATCTAGTTATCTCTGGCCATCTTATGTGGCATACTGACACGGGCAACTCTACATGGATCGCCACCCTAGCTAATTTCAGCTAAAATTGGCCAGAAATGATTTCATTGGAATTTCTTATAAAAATTTATGACCACATATATAAAATTGAAAGTTTATAACTAAATTGGTATTTTGTATAAAAAAAATTTATGATCAAATTGGAATTTTCATACTTTATGCTAGGAGGAAGTCAGTATAAGATTTCGCTTGCTTACCCATTGCTCAGGATGCCTATCGGTATCTAAAAGCTTTTTAAGTATGTCTGGCAGAATGTCTCATGGTGTATCCCTGCAATTTCTGCTATTCTTTATTTCAATGACAATTCACCGACTTTGATGAATTTCTTGGGAAAAATAAAAGAAGATTCAAAAGTTTTGACGTACAACTTCCCTATAAATTCAACAAGAGTTCACCTACCGAATTCGCATTAGGATAATTAAGAGTAAACAAAAAAAAAAATTAAAAAAGATACCTGCACTGTGTCCGTACTATTACCATATTCATATCTAGTAAGGGTGAGCATGGTCCGGGTTGGTCTGAGCCACCCCCTAACCCTAGGACCAACCCGTACAGTGTCGGTCCTCAATTTTTAGGACCGAGGACCGACCCTATTAAGCTTGGGACCAAGGACCGGACCGACCCAATGGGTTGGTGCGGTTCCGAGATCAACCCGAACCGATCGATAATTTTTTCGTCTTATTTTTTATACTCCCTAAAAAAGCAAACCTACAAATTCAAATTACACATCCATCGACAATGCGGCATTGTGCAACTAAACTATAAATACTAATACATATTTAGCAAATTTAAGATGACACAATAATAGAAATTTCGTACCTGCTAACCACTCATCGAGATATAGGAAAAGATGGAAAATTCTTGTAATCATCTATCTTTAATATTCATAACATCATATGCAAAAGCCTTTTCCTGCATTTGATCATGTAAAATCCACTCAACCAAAAAAGGAGCTTCACACCACTTGACTAGTAAATCACCGTAGCAACTGCAATACTACTCTACTCTTCAAAAACTTGTACCATTTAACACAAATTGAAAAGCAAAGTGCAACTGAAATTCATTAGTAAAATACAATTAAACCATAAAAAGTTCAAAATACTTAAACCATGAATATATAACTCCACATCTTGTTAATTCACTTGAACTTCTAAACACCTGAAAACAAAACAAACGACACATAATTAATACTCAACAAAAGTTTTAAATTGGAATTACTATTAGTGCTATTGATAGAACATCTCAATATAATATAATATAATAGACATTTTACTTAGATTTGAATATATAAAAGAATTATAAATAATATAATATAATATACAGGGTAGGTCCAGGGTTGGACCGACCCAAAACTCTTAGGACCGAGGATCAATCCGTACAGTGTTGGTCCTGAAATTTCAGGACCAAAGACCGACCCAGTCCCCTTGGAAACCGGACCAGGATCGGCAGGGTTGGGCTGGTCCAAGGTCGGTCCAGGGTCGACCCTAGACCGCTTCTCACCCCTAATATCTATGAGACTTTTCAAGTGAAGTCGTGCGCGTAGCATGTCAAAAGCTTACTTGTACGACGTACAACATTGTATTCACCAAAAATGAGGTTGACATTTATCTGTGTATTTTATAAGGAAGATGAAAATTCGTGTGTGGTAAAGTGTAGTTGCTGTTGGTGTTCATTTTTCGGTAAAGTGAATCTATTTGTCAGTAAAATTATTTCTTCATCGTAAATCTTACATATTCACAATAAATTATGTGATATTAGTAAGTAAATACCAGTAGTAAAAAAGGGTCACTAATGGACTTAATTTGTTCGTGGTAAACCTTATTTACTCTTTGTAAACATTTTCATCAAAATAGATATCGCTTTCATATCCTTAATAAACAATTGTATTTATCAATATATTTTTTTAAACAAATTAAAAAGTGAAAAGAAAGAAGCAAAAACTTGTAAGTTGAAAGTTGAGGGGATGCAGTCATTTTCTCTCGTCCAATTCCTTTGCCATATCTCCACCTAGATGAACAATTAAAAAAACTTTTAGAGACACTCCTCTTGGATTTGTGACTTGATGCAGGTAGCTTCTAGCGGACACTAACTCCTTTAAGAAGTAAGACATTTTAGTAGCATGTCCATGGAAGCGATTTGTTTCTTTTGACGACGAATTTTATTTATTGAAACTATCGATACTTGATTTATTGTTCAGTGAGATCATAGAGGATTGGAAATGATGGAGTTTATTCATGGTAAGATTGGGAAAAAAAAGACATCCTGGGATTTTAGGTCTTTGTTTTTGTTTGGCTGATCAGCTCATTCTTTGTCTTTTCTTTGATGCATTAATAAATCATTATTTGATTCAATTGATTAGTTTCTATGAATATCGCATAAACGTGAGGTGCTATATTCTTATGCTTTACCATGAAGCACAAACCATTATCTCATTCATCGGATTCATCTAGATGATCAGACTCAACATCACTATTCTTCAAGAGTATTTCAACCACACATTTTTTTTTTCTAACGATTGATCTTTCAAAGAAAAGACGACTTAGATGCCGCCTTTTTCAAAAGAGATGGCCGTCTTCATCTTGACAGCATGGCTCACATGTCAAAGAGAACATAACATCAGATTGATTGTAACGGTTCTTCCACCTCATGGAATTTAACCTCATGATTAAGGTCAGTTTGACCTCGCCCCCGTGCAAAGAGATCCTGTGGAGAATGACAGCAAGAGGGGAAACGTCCACGTCCTTTCCTCCGCCGGCCGAATGGTTGTCGCGTCTTCGGAATGTTCAATTCTTTTCAAACAGGACAGAAACCAGCAGACATGCATCGGATTAAAAAACCGAAATATGAATAAAGATAAATCCCATCCCCTCCTCATTAACCGCCAACTAGTCAAACTGTTTCCGACTACCAGCATTCCCACCCGTTTTCTTTCCATTTCCATCTGGGAACTGGAACTGGAAGTGGAGGTCTCGCTTGTTTTGTTAACTCCTACGTTGAGTACGGAGCACAGCATTTGTTGGTTTTTTTTTTGCCATTTGGTCGAGCTCCAAGGCCTCTCTCTTCCTCATACCCAGAATAGGTCCGAGCTCGAGAGTTTTCTTGCCATTAGTTCCTGGGGAGGCCGAGGTTCTTGATCATGGCGGGCAAGACCTCGTTCGTTTTCTTGATTTTCATGGGGTTGAGCTGCTTCGATTTGGTGTGGCTCGCCGAGTCAAGGCTGCCCCAAGCGGAAGGTACGAGTTAATCTTTTTTTTTTTTTTTGCTGTGAACGGTGTAAGTACGGGTTTGGATGCTGAGAAATTGTGGGAGAGTTGCGAGCTTTTGCTCTCTTAAAATCCGGGTTTCGGTTGGTTCACGTTCCTGAGAGTAGGTGGGGTTAGCTTGTTGCGCTCTGTTTCTCCGTTCTGTATATTATTTCCTTTTAATGACAGTGTCGGAGCTGACCGGGAGATGGGGAAAATTAGTGTAAGATTCATATGAGAATCTCTCTACCCAATGTTTGCGAATCCTTTCTAGACTTTAATGGGTGTAATTTTGGTATTCTGATTGGTAAGTAGAGATGGGAGTTTCAGTTTCTATAGCCAGGAAGAAGGGAAGATAGGAGGTACTTTCTATTTTATATTATTCGGTCAGATAATGGGACTCCTAAGTTAATATTTCCAATTTGGGTAAGGCAATTTTAGTTTATCCTTTAGTGGATTTGCCCGATGCCTATATTAGGTATATTATTGAATGCCACAGGCTTTAAAGATGGATAAGTTCTCTTTTGGGCTCGTGGAACTGGTACTAGTAATGGAAACTTGTTGGTTGACCTAATCAGTAACAATTTTTGGGTAGCTTTTCTTGCTGGTCGGTGCAGCGGTCTTGAGTGTCCTTGAGAATGTTATGACAACTCTAAAATAGAAGTCCACTGTGGTGGAGTGAAGAACCCTTGTCGTTGCCGTTATGCTGGTTACCTCTTCTACACAGTTGGACATGCTTCATCATGACTCTCCAGTGTTGGTTCAGGCCTAGCTGAGGCTGATTCTATAGCCCTGACTAAACTTCTCTGTCGAACCCACCATAATGAGCAACATTGTGGCTATCTTGGTAGATTGACCTTGTAGAGCTGGAGAGAGATGGCCTTGGCAAATATATAGAAAAGCAGTTCTTTTGATAGATTGTGTTGCAGAAAACACCACACCTGCAGTTTTACTTGCCTTGCAAGCACTGTATAATTAAAGGTGATATTATACACCTCCATTTTTCTGATTATGATGCATCAGATGTAGCTTTACCCCTCCCACCTGAGGCCACGATATTACAGAATAGTAATAGGTTGTCTCCAGAGTTGAATCATTTGACAGAAAAGAGTCATACTGACCTTATTCGGTAAATAAATACTTGACATTTACAGCAGGGGCTTTGGTCTGAACTTCTGGACTACGGTAACTCATTTTGTGTTTCTTTTTTTCTTCTCACTTTCTTTTCCATAATCACAAAACCGAGAGAAAATGGATGCAGTAATCATCTACTAAAGCATTAACTTTCTTTGGCAAAGCAACTACATCCTTCATTACTAGTCAATTTCCTCTCATTGACAATCGTAACTTATACCTTTCACTTTCTCTAATGGTGCTTTCTTTTATATTCATGTAATTTAGTTGATGCTCTCCGCAAGATCACAAGCACAATGGGGTCGACATACTGGGATTTTGATGGTGACAATTGTGAAATACGAAAAGTTGGGTTAGCACTGCAGCCAACAGCAAAAGCTGAGAGTAGCATTGGTTGTGATTGCAACATCGGGAACGATACCTTGTGCCACGTCATAAGGATGTATAAGTCCCTCATCGAATCACTGAAGCTTCTTCCGTTGATTATCATCTCAATGCTCCTCCACCAGTCTGCATTGCTTCATACTTCCGTTTTTTGCCCCAATCTTTGTGAATTTTAATGAAATCATACATTATATCGTTTACCTGTCTTTTCATAATATAACGGTTGAAAAATAAGATTGATGTAGTTCATTAAAATAAGATCATTATTCTGCTCTTAGACAAACACATTTTAGATTTTTTTATCATCAAAATGTCTCTTGCAACTATTAGAGCTGTACTTGATATTGAGCTGTTTCTGAAAGAAGCAACGTAAAAAATTTTGTCTTGACAGGTTGTTCTCGAAAGTGTGAAATCACCCTCATAAGTCCAATTAAGAGAAGATATAATTGCCATTCAAAATTTGATAACATTCACCATTTTCCCCAGACATTTGCTTTAACAAACCACAAAACACAATGTCTTCCGATATGTATTTCCAGAAAAGAAAAAGGGTTGTTAAAGTGCAAAATTTGGTGGCATCAGTGAAGAAGAGGGATATATCAGTATTTATCTTTGTGCTTATTTATGCTGTTTCCAGAAGATGTAAATTGGTCTCTTCAGTATATATATGAGTTCAGCAATCTTATCCGCAATTTTCAACGCTGATTCATGGTGTTACACTATAACTTTCCAAATATCCAATGAAGCCATCTCTTGCACTTAACATCAATCTGATTGTCGTGCATCACAGAGTGCTGAAGTTTCATAGTCTACCCGGAATCCTCCCCCCTGAGCTTGCTAAGCTCCCTTACCTCAGAGAGATGTAAGGATTAGTTTCCACTTCCTTCATCTGTTATGCTATTTTGCTACTTTGTGTCCAATTATAATTTGGGTTAAAATAGCAATTTTTTTTTTTTTGCGAATAATATGCTGGTGAACTCTTGCATTGCAGTGCTTAACCAAAAAAAACTCTTGCATTGCAGTGATTTTGCTTACAACTGCCTCAGTGGTGAAATTCCTGACGAGTTGGGTTCCATGCAGTTGACATCAATGTAACCAATGCTCCTCAATTTCCTCACATCATATGTTTTCCTCTGATTGACTATTAACAGAAAAATGGTTGTGCAGCTCTCTTCTTGTGAATCGCTTATCAGGAGCAATACCGACATCATTGGCAAACATTACCTCTCTAACATATCTGTAAGTTTCATGCTAAATCTAATAATTTCTGTGGTGCATTTCTTTCCTGAGCAATTGTTGCATTTTGAAATCATCAGAGATGCACGTTCCATGGGAGCTATATTTTGCAGTTTGTTTTTGCCTTTCTCCATCAATTGATTGCCACTTCTTTTATGTAGAAGTATAGCTAGAACATTTATGTAAAATTTCTTTCTCATGACCGTCAGAAAACTCTACTCGTTAAATTTCTGAAGAATAGCTAAAATGCCTTTGGTTTCAGATAATTTAGTTGGAGTCTATTACAGAAGATTATATATGGTCAATTCAATGACAATTATAGAGCTTCTTTATCAGGAATCTTGAAGCCAATCAGTTCTCTGGTCCTGTTCCTCATGAGCTTGGGAGTTTAATCAACTTACAGAATTTGTAAGAAACCCTAATACTCTTAAGCTTGGGACTATTTTTATTTCAGCTTTATACTTTTATTTGCTTATCGTGGTGCCATGATATGGTCATAGGATTTTGTCCTCCAATCAGCTAACAGGAAATGTGCCAACTACATTTGCCGCATTAGGAAATCTGACAGATTTGTAAGACAATGATGTGCTTGTTTCCTACATAACTATTACGATTTGAATGCCTACTAATACTTTATATTTGATATTCCAGTCGAATAAATGACAACAACTTCAACGGCAGAATACCCAGTTTTATCCAAAACTGGAAGCAGCTGAATAAACTGTAAGATCACAATTTTAATACATTTTGTGTGGGTTAAATTTGATGATCAACATGTTTTTTTCTTATAACTACGTACTGAATATTTCCATATACACTTCAACTCTTGAAGCGAAATGCATGCAAGTGGACTTGAAGGATCCATTCCATCACAAATTTCTGCTTTGAATAAAGTAGAGGAGCTGTGAGTAATTAGCTTTCTCACAATTAATTCTTTATCTTTCATAAGTTAGGATGCAAGTCATATATTTGTTTGATTCACAGTTATTTGCTAATGATTAAATACGTTGACAGGAAGATTAGTGACATTGATGGTCCTCTCCAGCTATTTCCTGCACTGGACAACATGACAGGCCTAGTGATATTGTTAGTCTCAGTTCTTCGATACAGAGTTTTGGTTCTCCTAGGATGTGCTGTGCTTGGTGTTTGAGTTGTTAAACCTGGCAGCATATTGTTACAGGGTACTGAGAAGCTGCAACTTATCTGGGCAAATTCCCGCATACGTGTGGAAATTGCTGAATCTAGAATTTTTGTAAGTAAATCTTGTTAATTTTTTACTTGAGAAGTTTTAATAGTCTTTCTTACAGCTGAAACAAGGTAGGCTTGCTTACCTTATGTCTTCATGGTCCTAGGGATCTCAGTTTTAACAAATTGACTGGGCAAATTCCGGCTACAATCAATTTAAAGCGCGTAAAATTCATGTAAGTTCATCATTCGCATGCCTGTGAATGCATGTGTTCATGCAAGTCTTCTTGTATTGCTGTCTCTTATTTATGTCAGTGCAAAGGAAAAAAATTTGTTGATAAAATATGCTAGTGGCCTGTACCATGTGACATAATGCATCCAGATGATCATTTTAATGGTTCTTTTCCTATTGTATTAATTATGTCACATGATTTTTGCTTAGATTTCTTACCAGCAATTTATTAACGGGAAGTGTTTCAGACTCAATCCTGAAGGAAGGAACCAGCATGTATATTTCTTGTTCTTATCGAGTTGATTGCCTTCACCATCCCTTTGATTCCTACCATCTTAAAGTTAGTTTTTCCCCATGCTGTGTGCAGTGATCTTTCATACAATGACTTCGCGTGGCAAGGTCCTCACCAACCTGCTTGTCAAGAAAACATGTGAGCTCACCAGTACCTGTGCTATATTTCTCTTTAGATATCTTCTGTAAGATATTCATGGAAAATCTGATTTTGGTACTCTGCCCATTTTCTTCAGGAACCTGAACTTGAATTTGTTTAGAAGCTCCTCAGCAGAAAATAACTCGTAAGATTCCTTTCACCATGCGCAATATAAATCTTCATTCTTCATTCATTTTTATTTTTTTGGAGGATTCCGGTAAAAAGCTTGAATCCTTCAGTTGAAAGCACAGTTTTGTTGCCAAAGTGATCATCTTTGATATGGCGGCTTTTCATTCATGAGCATTTTTTCACTGAAGTCTCAGATCTGTAATTATGAAGGGTTCAAATATATCGATTGCCAAACAACCATATAACTACATACCCAGTTTTTTTTCTTTTTTAATTCGCACTGAGTTTTCTTGTGAAATGAAAGGTCTGGGTATGTTTGCTGGTCAAGGCTAATTCATTTATGCATCTGTTGCAGAGGCAGAGGTGTTCCTTGCTTGGAGAAATCTCAATGTCCACATTGTAAGTATTTGCTTGCTGAATCATTGCTCTCCATGCTGCAAAAGCTATGGAATTTTCAAAGTTGGGTTAAACTGTTACGTTTTTTTATATACTTGTCCATTTTGAGCATCAACTGTTTGGTCTTGTCCACTACATGGTGCTGTAGTTATGTTTTCTGTTATTCAAGGTCAGAAGTTTTCTGAATCATATGAAATTTTTCTATCAGACTCGAGTTGTTTACATGTTAATTGTGGTGGAAAAGATGCAACCATCAAGGAATCTAAGCAGAAGATCATCTATCAAGGAGATCAAGATGAAGGAGGTGGTGCTGCAAAATTCTATTTAAATCATGATGAGTTCTGGGGATTCAGTAGCACAGGGGACTTCATGGATGATAATGATGAACAAAACCTGCGCTATTCTGTGTATCTACTATCCTCAAACCTCACTGTCTTGGATTCAACAGCACGAACAGCCCCAATTTCACTGACTTATTTTCATTACTGCTTGGAGAACGGGATGTACACTGTGAAACTCAGATTTGCAGAGATACAGTTCACTAACGACAAAACATATAACAGCCTTGGGAGACGGGTATTTGATATTTATGTTCAGGTACTTAAGTTCTCATTGGAACACCTGGATTTCACATTGCATATCGTTTCAATTCTCTGGCACATTAAATCTTGGTTAAATGACTTTGGCACAGGGGAAGTTGATTCTGAAGGACTATGATATTGAGATTGCAGCAGGTGCTGCTCAGAAGCCAAAAGAGGAAGTCTATAATGTCAATGTGACAAATAATATGCTGGAGATTCGTCTAATTTTTGCTGGAAAAGGGACAACAAGGATTCCTAAAAGAGGAGCTTATGGTCCACTTATTTCTTCTATTTCTATAGTTTCAGGTGAGGCTGAAATTCTTCGCTATTTTGTATAGCTTAGATGGTTTCGGTAGTCTGATGCAGACCTGCATCAAATTTGAGGCCATTGATAAGCATAATACATTGGTTCTAAAGCCCTTTGATATGATAGTTATGATTATAGCATTATCCAGCTGTGCAACCAATCATTTTCATCATTGGCTTGTCTTGTTTCTGTTGGGCAGATGTCAATGGGTGTTCAAGAGGTGGAAAACAAAAGACTGCTTATGTCACAGTTGGAGTTGGAGCTGGAGCATTTTGCATTGTTCTCTTATCACTCTGTATACTTAAGTGGAAAGGCTATTTCCGAGGAAGAACCAACAGAAGACAAGGTTCAGTTTCTATGAATTTTGTTAAATATGACTGAATGTTCTCTGTCATCAATCTGACTTGCTTGAGAACAGCATAATCTGGTGCTTCACCACCCGTCATTTTTTTAACTGAATGAAAAAAAACACAGCTACTCTAGTCTACTGTGCAAGTCGCCAATAGCTTACATGGGCTTGCATAAAATTAGACATTCAATTTGTTGCTCCACAGCTTTAGATATCACTAATGAACGCACTTTTACCTAACTGCAGAGTACATATTCGTCTCTACTTTATCAGTGATCTAATTCTCTCTTTCGGATTTACCTTCTTGAGTTTTCTGGTTTCAAGTTCCGTCTATCCTCTGCTTATATAGGCATGGGAGGACTAGATCTGCATACAGGGACATTTTCCTTGAAACAAATTAAAGCTGCAACAAATGACTTTGATTCTGCAAACAAAATTGGGGAAGGCGGTTTTGGTGCTGTCTACAAGGTGCATGCTCTTATGTGTCTTGTCCTGTTTCATATATCTTTGTGTAACCTTCTGATAAATTAATTCGAATAATTGGGTTTGCATGCAGGGTCAATTAAATGATGGCACTGTAATAGCAGTTAAGCAGCTCTCATCGAAATCAAGACAAGGAAATCGAGAATTCCTGAACGAGATAGGAATGATATCATGCTTACAACATCCAAATCTTGTGAAGCTCCAAGGGTGCTGTATTGAAGGAGATCAACTGTCGCTGGTTTACGAGTATATGGAGAACAATAGTCTTGCTCGTGCCTTGTTTGGTCGGTTATACAAGCTATGATTTAAGCACCATACAAAATAGGACCTAGATAGATGTCAAAATAATGAGCATCTATGGCTTCTTGGGTTTTACAGGTCCGGATGATCATCAACTTCAGCTACACTGGCCCACAAGACATAAGATCTGCACTGGGATCGCTAAGGGTCTTGCCTTTCTACATGAAGAGTCTAGACTCAAGATTGTCCACAGAGATATTAAAGCTACTAATGTGCTGCTCGATCGAGATTTAAACCCGAAGATATCAGACTTTGGACTGGCCAGGCTTCATGAAGAAGAGAAGACTCACATTAGCACCAAAATTGCCGGAACCATGTAGGTTATGTTCTCCCCATCAAATTCCATGCCCAAAATTTCTTAACAGCACCTTGACTATATAGATTATGCTCTCTGGTGATGCTATAATTTCTTAAGATTGTCGATTTAACAGATCATGATCTTGTTTGCAGAGGATATATGGCTCCAGAATATGCATTGTGGGGTTACCTCACGTTCAAAGCCGATGTGTACAGCTTCGGAGTCGTGGTCTTGGAGATAGTTAGCGGGAAAAGCAATAACAATAGCCTGCCGAGTGATGACTTTTTCTGTCTATTGGATTGGGTATTTTTCTGAGTCTCTGACTTGACCTACAGCAAGAACATACTATATTAACGATCGGGCTGGGTTCTCCATTCTTACAGTATAAGAATTTATCAATAGCTCTATGATGAAGTACTGTTCTATGTTGAATTGTGCTGCAGGTGTGTCACTTGCAACAAACTGGAAACTTGATGCGACTTGTCGACAAGAAGTTAAAGACCGAAGTCAACGAAGAAGAAGCAAAAATCATGGTCAAAGTTGCTCTTTTGTGCACAAATGCATCTCCATCTCTAAGGCCCACGATGTCTGAGGTGGTGAACATGCTCGAGGGAAAAATGGCCATACCGGACGTGATCCCGGAGACGAGCACCTACTGTGAAGATCTGAGGTTCAAAGCCATGAGGGACCTCCGTGAGCACGGGCAACAGCAACGTTATACCGAATGCCATACCCAGAATTCCATGACCATCAACACGTTGCGGTCTTCATCAAGCACCTCGAGAGTTGTTTGATGTAAATCAAGATTCTCCCGTAGAATGCATGAACATTAGTTGCCGCGGCATACCAATCTTATGCTTGTCTCAAACTGGGGAATCGGAATCCCATTGCCATTTCCGAAGAGAAGGTTCCTCGACTACGATGACTTTGATTGGAAGCAGAAACACTTGCCGAGACGGCGAGACCTAGTGGCTAGGAAGTCTGGGATGTGCAAAAGCTGTACAAATTAGGAAGCATTGGTGCTTGAATGGATGACCCATTTCTTAGTTCGTCACTTCTCTTTGGCGTTTCGAGCAATATGTCAATCAAAGTTACCGATTCAGATGTGCCCAAATTAATGTACAGTGTACTGAATTACCTGTTTTTTTCAACTTGATGGGAAGAAATGAAGAGATTTGCTATCAGGTTCATCATCTGGTTCACCTGGATAAAATGACTGGAAAGAAAATTTGAAAGCACTTGTGCCCCCAAACGATGGCTTAAACCATTAGGTATGATCGGGTATGATGATATGCTGATACTTTGGGCTCAGATCTCCCCTCCTTATCATGAATATTAGATCAATCATGTTTTCATTGGACTTCTGCCTCGCTGGGGTTCTGCGGTCCCTGGCCAGATCTTGCTGCAGCAATCCATCGCCTCCGTCCTAGTTTACACGTCGCCTTCTTCTCCCGCTCTCATTTATTTTTTGGAGGATTTTTATTAGGTCTACTATTAGCGTAAAAGAACTTTCACATATTATGACATGTGGATGAATTATGTTACACAACTATTCCTAAATACACATGTCACTTGTTCAACATTGAACGTGCAAAGAGTGCTTTGCACTAGTTGCAAACATAACAGTAATTATTTTTTCCAAATTTCCTTATTTCTGAATTCTTAATATTCGTGTCGTTTTTAGTGTTCTCTTATTTCCTGAATATCTTTTTATTTTGTTTAAAGTTTTTCGCAAACCACTTACGATGTTACATTGGAATTTAATGACAACTTGATGGTCATGTCAATATTTTTTCCTTTTTTTAATGGAAGACTCACTCGAACATAAAAACAAAAACAAAAATTAGTCTAGGAACCCAATTGCTCAAAAGTAAGTTGAGTCACATGATTGAATAATATGACATTGTTTAGGGACCTCCGGTGTCTTAATCCCAAAATTTTCTCACAAAGAGAATCTGAAATTTACTAACTACTAAAATCTACAGGCATGAAACACCTATCCATCGTAGGCTCACAAAATTCTCTGGATCTTTTGCATGTACGTGACTTTATGTTAGACATTTTACGGCATATTTCTATTGTTGACCGAGTTCTTTTCATTTTGAGCACATTTCATGTTCTTTAGGATCAAAGAAACGTGCTCATTTTCTAACCCGGGTGTTCACAAAACTCTTCAAAATAGTCTTGCTAGGTACTCAAAAAGAGACATTTATGTGGAGCATCATAGAGAGATAATCAAGATGAGGACACAGGATTTTAGAGAATGGTGTTTGATCATTTTAACCCCTCCTTGGCGCCAAAGTCTCTTGTTACTCTGCCTTCTATAGTACTTTCCTAAGTCATGATTGAAGAGACGAGGAGTATTGTCGCCAATCTCCTATTGTGAAACCAAGCCAATTGGACATGGTAGACTTCAATGAGAAAATCATTCAAACACCAAACATGTGGTTCTATTGATGTTAGGAGAGTGATAGAAAGATTTCGTTATAAACAAGTGCCACAACAGAGATTATAAACACATTTGAACACTCATATTTCATAAACTCATCTTACTAAATAAACTAACATATTAGCTCTTAAGCTCTGTTGGTTTCGCAAAAAAAATGTGACATTGTTTGGAAAATATTTTCTAGAAAAACGGCAATATTTCCCATTATTTGACTGTAACGTGAAAACGAACTGAAAAATATTTTCTAGTAAGCAAAATCTAACTTTTCTAATACCCATACACTATTTGAGCGATAATGACTCGTGTGTGGACAGCCAGGGAATCGAGTACGGACACCAAAGTCCTGAGTGTGGCCTTGATGGACTTTGACTTGGGCATCGGAGACTAGGGCACAAGCACCCATCCTCAGTCCATAGTAGTCGGGCCCAGGAATCTGGTGCTTATGTCCGGCTCCTTGGCGCCCCAGGTCAGGTCCACGAAGGCCGTGATCATGGACCCAGTGCCCATGCCTAGATACTAGGCACTTGAGCCCAAGTCCACAAAGGCTAAGGGTAGGATCCTTGTGCCTCGGCTCTGGAACCAGTTGCCATGCTCGAGTCTAGGGTTGTCAATAATATCCAAGCCAAACTGACATAACCCAAATAAAAAATTCAAATCTTTTCGATTTAGGTCTCATTCAGTTCGAGTAGCAAGTATGTAAATTCGAGTAGTTTAACGCTTCGGATTGGATTTCGGATTTTGAGTTTTTACATTTATTTTTAAATTCTCCAATTCAAAAAGTACGAGCATTAACCTAACCTCCACCAGTCACACCCCTCTCTCTCTCCAATTCACCGACTTTTAATGGCAACTTCACCTCAATCGACCACCACCACCGTGACGAATCTCTCTTGCCCTCCCCTTCGAACCAGGTTGGAACATTATGACCAGTTGCTGCTGGGATTGATTGGATTTATTAGTTTTGGTTGAGTTTTTGGGGCATGTATTGATCCTGGACAGGTTTAGGCTGTAAGCCGTCGTCGTATCTCCTCAACGATAATTCGTATCCTATTGCGAAATCAATGTCTCATGGGAGGTCTGTCAATTTCTGAGTATTTGCATTCATCTCGGTAACTTCAACTTTGCGCATCCGAAATGGTCAAACCCGATTCGAGCCAACCCCCTCCTGCTGGCTTAACTCTATTTTGGAATGGTATAATTCTGCTTTCTCTTTCTCGGTGGTTGAGAAGGCGATTTTTGAGGTTTGACTTTGACCATCTAGACGAAATACCTGGGGCATTCCAGGCATTGACGGTGCAATCAGTACTCGTTTAAAAAAAAATAGATAAACGAAAACAATGGCAAAATTTCTCAGACGAATTCTTTTTTTTTTTTTTTTGGGGTCCGAATTTCTCCAACGAATTAAGCCGGGGATTCTACCATTGGAACGAAAGTGAAATGAAGGAGTACGATCTAATGGACTTGATCCAAAGGTTGAAAAATCACCGAAGATTCTTCTTGTTTGAACATTGTTGATATACCTCATTAATTGCACATAGATAAATGGGGGAAATTATCTAAAATGTCCAAACCCATTGTACTTTTTTCCAGTGGCTATCATTCCAACTTGAAAGGAGAAGGTAAGGGGTTCGAATCCCCATATTCTCAGGGAGTTGTGGTGGGGACGATTTAGTGTCAGGATTGGATTTCAATTCCCACGCCCTATAAGGAGGCAGGACAAAAGTTTGAGAGTGAGTGTTAGAGTAGAAACAAAGTAGAACCGACCAAAAAAAATTATAGGAACAAAGTAGGACCGACCAAAAAAAATTATACTTTTTCCAATTCAATCATAAACATTTAGATTTTGTCTAGTAATAGTTAATTTTTTATTTTTTTATTTTCTCCTCTTTTCCTTCTTTTCTTTTTTTCTTTTCTTTCTTTTTATCTCCCTTGGCCACCAGGCCTTGTCGATGGCTCGCAGAGGTCTCTACCTCAGGCAAGAAACACCTAGGCCTAGCTTGGCAAGGGCCACTCTCGAGCAAGGGTCGCCCTTGCTTAGGCAACAGCCATTCACTAGATTGGGCGAGAGCGAGGGCTGTTCTATGGTTCAAAACTAAAGAATTAAACTCCTAGAGTTTTCAAAATAAAATATAAGATCATACCTTTTTTTGTCATCCACAGTACTCTTGTAACAAGTCAGTAAAAAACATTAGCTCGAGCACTCGTGCGAGCACTATATATGCACATCTCCGATCTTGATCTGCGATAAATCAATGATTCATGTCCTTAAATGCTAATTCTCCCCAAATTCAAGCACCTATCAATTCAATTTACCCTTGTGAAAACGATGCTTTGCTCATGATGAAAACGTGATTGGGTTAAATTATATTCTAAGGCTAGGAGTGATCGAAACATTGCAATCTGGCAAGGGCTATGCGCAGCCTTTGCTTTTGGTTCACCCTTGTCTCCGATTTGTCCAGCGCGAGAGTTTGACTCAATTTGTAATTTCATTAGGACCTATAAGAATCGATCGGATTGTGCAAGAAAAATGTGCAATGCATCTCTTTGCAGGCAACATAAACTTTGTGCATTGTAGAAGATGAGCAGGAGAAGCAAGTTGTGGTTTTTGGGATTGAGGGGCGTCTAGTGATCAAAGAGAAGAAATTACTTGTCAAGATAGAATGAGTTCGATTGTCCATCACTAGGCTTCTCATGATTTGACCATGGTATGTCTCGACAATTGCGGTTTAGATGCTCTAGAAAACTCCCTTGTATCGTATCTTCTATCCGTTGAAATTTTGATGTTGTTGATTTTTTTTTTACTTTGGAAGTTTCTTACACTAATGACTTGCTTTTTAAGGGGAAAATGATATGAATAGTTTCTAAACTTTGACACAATATGTAATATTCTCTCTAGACTTTGAGTTTGTTCGACGTGATCCCTAAACTATTTATGAATATTCGATATAGCTTTTTCCGTTTGCTCAAACGACAAAATATTTGACTACAATCTCCTAACTCTAGCATCGGTCTAGTTTTAATTCCACCTAGTCGACTTGGTGATAAGTGTGTTTCTAATAGTCACACTGTTCCATATACATTCCTAGGCCAATTACCAAGGACTCGGCCCAGGTAGAAACACAAGGGGCACTCAAATGATTTGATGGATACGAGCTATCGAATTCGAGTATTCCTTTGCAAGATAATTTCTAGGGATTAAGTGCTAAGAAACTAAATCTTTCTTGATCTTGACTCAGACGGGTTGCAATTCACAAGGTCAGAAAAAAAAAAAAAAAAAAAAAAAAAAAAAAAAAAAAAAAGGTGAACTTAGTATTGTGCAAGAAAAAGATACCTCAGCGCGCACAACAGAAGGGAAACAAGGATAAATGACAAACAGAACTTCGTTACCCCGGCTCTCTTCATTGACTTCGCTAATGCATTAGAAAGCTTGCAATATGAATGGGACTGGTCAAGCCATGATAAAACTCAAAATATCCTTTGCTTTGACCACTCTTAACTAAGGGTGATCGGTTCCTAATTCGATCTGGTTCCAGAAATTGGAACCAGGGACCAAACAAGTTGGTCCTAAGATCAGGAACTGGACCGAACCATCAATCTGGTTTGGTTTTGGTCTAGTCCAATGGAAACAATCATTTATATTTTCCCACTACTTTTTTCCCATTATTTTTTTCCCACTACTTGGACCAAATTGAGATAGTATTTACTTCACATTTTACTAATTTTTTGGAAGAAATAATAAAATAAGAAAGTATATTTAGTTGGTCCAGTCCAGTACAGCTAGACACCAAACCACCCGAACACCAGTTCCACTTTTAGGAACTGGACACTAGATCGACATTCTCGGGAATTGGACCAAACTGGCCAATCCAAGTGACTTCCACTTCGGGGGCAATACATTTTGCATACCCCTAGTCTTAACAAAGAGCATAGGGAATCTATCCACTTGCAGGGAGAAGAAAATTCATGATTTAAGGAACAATCTTTGAACATAGTACAGTGTCATAATCTCCCGTCTCAATCAGCTGTAAAACTTGACTTAAAGAAGACAAAATGGTGCCAATGGCTCTTCTTATCCACATTGCCAACCAACCCAATCGTGTCCACACACCTTAGAAACTAATAGGTAAAATATTTATTACCTGTTGTGAGGCAATGTTGAATAATACTTCAACACACACATCTTGATATTTCAATTCCATTTAGTTAAGATTTTAATGTCCAAAGTCCCACATTGGATATGAAAGGCTTATGATGTTATTCATATATTACGGCCCAGTCAAAATTTCATCACTTTAGGTATTTTTTTTCTTTTCGAGACTCGATGCTTGAAATGATTCAAATTATCACATGTGATGATAAAGCAATTTCCTGCTAGTAAAGACATATGATTTGGCGATGGACCAGACCCCGAACTGATGTGATGAGGACAAGAAAGGAGGGGGGAAACAGCGCTCTCGAATTCACATTGGTTGCACCATCATTCCCTTCTATCTCTCATGGTGATCGAGTGAATGTCCTTTTAATTTTCAACCCATCACTCCCTTTTATCTCTCATGGTAACCAAGTGAACGTCCTTTTACTTTTCAACTACATAATCTGAGTTCAACAAAATTATCATTCCTTGGATCGCAAATCCAGCCTTATATCCTGGTTTATCCGAGTTTATTCGATCCAAGGCATATCACCAAACACTATGTAGGCGAACTTATGTGCCACTACCTTAAGGGGCATCTTTGATGTGGAGAAGCAAACTAAATTGAATGGTCCACATCCATATTTTTCTTCTTTTGTTCAAACCAAACACCATCCTGTCGCATGACATAATTAAAAATAGAATTTGCTTTGCTCTAGATTGCGAGGTTTTACGTCTTATATTAATGCAAATTTGACTTTTGGTTCTTCCCTGGGGACTCCGTGTGATGATCGGAAGGTAGACCTGGGCGTCATGTCCATTCGTACTCATTATTCCTTGCGCATGCCACGCAATGGTCAACCCAAGCTGTGTACACCGCGGCTGAGATAATTAGGGCTGGTATTATGAAAAATCTTAAACGAATATATTTATAATAAATTTAATTTAAATTTCCATTTTAAACATCAAAAATCCCAAATTGATATTCATGTGATAAATTTACTATATATTAATTTCTATTAAATTTTATTGTCAAATTATTGACTGGGATAACACATGACAATTGACGAGTGTATTAATTTAGTATTTTAACTTCCTTTTATTATAGGTGTACCAATTGTTATTTTTTTATGATATTAATCTAATTTAATAGAAACTAACATAAGTTAGGTTTGTCACTAATGTATCAATTTGATGGTTTTTATAGTCAAAAAATTAATTTTGGATAAATTTATCTCAGGTATAATAGTTTGGGATTTTTCATTGCATTAACCCAAATAATTACCAAATTTGTCACAAATTAGATGATAATCTAGTCTTAAACTTTCCAATTTTGTCATTGCAGATCTAAACCTCCACGCAAATATTCCAAGATGGTTCTCCTAGCCAATCGCCGCAAGAAATTATTGAACTAGCATCCAATTATTGCCGACTGTCTTACACAGCATACTAATGCTAGCAACTCTACTCAAAAGAACGTCCTGCCTAGATCGTCGCCTTAGCTACTCCCGATTGAAATTGGCCAGAAAGGATTTCATTGGAATTTTGCATAAAAAATTAGGACCACATATATAAAAAATTGAAAGTTTATAACTGAATTAGAATTATGTACAATAAATTCATGATCGAATTGAAATTTGCATACTTTATGCTAGAAGAAAGTTAGTATGAGATTTCAATTGCTTAACTATTACTCCTGGTGTCTGTCAGTTTTTAAAAGCAGTACAAGTATGTCTGGTTGAATGTCCTTTGGTTTGTCCATATCAAAATCCACAAGTATGTCTAGCTGAATATTTACTGGTGTATCCTTGCAATTTCTCCTATTCTTTGTTTCAATGACAATTCACCGACTCTAATGAATTTCTCGGGAAAAATAAAAGAAAATTCAAAGGTTTTGACGGACAGCAAGTTTGAAAAATCAAGAGTTCAGCTACCGAATTCACATTAGAATAATTAAGAGTAAACGTTTAAAAAAAAAAAGGATACCTACACAGTGTCCGTACCATTCCGATATTCTTATCTAGGAGACTTCTTACGTGAAGTCGCGTGTATATTTCGGTAGCATGTCACGTCAATTTTGGCAGCATGTCAAAAGCTCACTTCTACGACGTGGAACATCGTATACGCCAAAAATAAGTTTGACATTTATTTGTATATTTCAAAAGGAAAATGACAAATCTTGTGTAGTAATAGTGTAGTTGTCGTCGGTATTCATTTGTCGGTGAAGTGAATCTATTTGTCAGTAAAATTATTTCTTCTTCGTAAATTTTACTTATTCACGATAACTTATGTAATATTAGTAAGTAAACTCCAATAGTAAAAAAAATCAGTAATGGACTTAATTTGTTCATGATAAATCTTATTTGCTCTTCGTAAACATTTTCATTCTAATAGATATTGTTTTCATATCCTTAATAAACAATTGCATTTATCAATATATTTATAATTTTTTTTGAAAAATTTTGAAAAAGTAAAGAAAAAAGCAAAATTAAAAAGTTAAAAGTTGAGAAGATTCAATCATTTTCTCTCGTCCAATTTCTTCTCCATATCCAAACCTAGATGAATAGTTCAAAAAACTTGTACAAACGCCACTCCTCTCTGATCTGTGATTTGATGTGAGCAACTCTAGTGGAGACTCTAAAAAACTCTTTTCAAAAGTAAGATGGCTTCAGTAGCATGCTCATAGAAGTGATTTGTCTCTTTTAACGACCAATTTGCACTTATTGAAGTTATCAGTGCTGGATTTTTCGTTCAGCGAGATCATAGAGTATTGAAAATGATAGTCTATTCATGGTAAGATTGGGGAAAAAAAAAAAAAAGACACCCTATATGTGATTTGAGGTTTTTGTTTACGTGTAGCCAATCAACTCATTCTTTGACTTTTCTTTGATGTGTTAGTGAATCATTATTTGGTTTGGTTGATTAGTTTCTATGAATATCACATTAACGAGAGGAGCTATCATTAGAAAATCTCATGCTTTACCAAGAAGCACAAACCATTATTTAGTCAATGAGATTCATCTGGACGATCGGACTCAACATCACTACTCTCTGGAAATATTTCCACCATACATTTTTTCTAAAAGGTTCATCTAGACATCTAGACCATCTTCTTTTTAACAGCGTGGCTCACACGTCAAAAAGAACATAAATCAGGTCGACGATAATGGTTCTTCAACCTCATGGAATTTAAATCATGTTTAAAGGGCACTTTGACCTCGCCTCCATGCTAGGACAAATCCAATTTTGTTTTAGCTACGAGAACGACAGCACGGGGAGAAACGTCCACGTCCTTTCCTCCGTCTGCCGATTTGGTTCTTGCCCTCCCCGGAATATTCAATACTTTTCAAACGAGACAGAAACCAGTAAGATATGCATCGAATCAGAAAACCATTCCCTCCCGCCAACCAACTTGTCAAACTGTTTCCGAGTGCCAGCATTTCCACCCGTTTTCTCTCTTTTTCCCCATCCGGGAACTGGAACTGGAGGTTTCGCTTGTTTTGTTGACTAGTACGTTAAGTAGGGAGCACAGCATTTGCTGGTTTTTTTGCCATTTGCTCGAGCTCCAAGACGTCTCTCTTCCTCCAAGATCCAGAATAGTTCCGAGCTCGGAAGTTTTCTTTGCCATTAGTTCCACGAAAGGCCGAGGTTCTTGATCATGGCGGGCAAGAACTCGTTCGTTTTCTTGATTTTCATGGGGTTGAGCTGCTTCGGGTTGGTGTGGCTGGCCGAGTCAAGGCTGCCCCAAGCGGAAGGTACGAGTTAATCTTTTTTTTTTGGCTGTGAACGGTATAAGTACGTGTTTGGATGCTGAGAAATTGCGGGAGAGTTGCAAGCTTTTGCTCTCTGGAAATCTGGGTTTCGGTTGGTTCACGTTGCTGAGAGTAGATGGGGTTAGCTCGTTGCGCTCTGTTTCTCTGCTCTGTATTTTATTTCCTTTTAATGACAGTGTTGGAGCTGACTGGGAGATGGGGAAAATTTAGTGTAAGATTCATGTGAGAATCTCTCTACCCAGTGTTTGCGATTCCTTTCTAGACTTTAATGGGTGTAATTTTGATATTCTGATTGGTAAGTAGAGATGGGAGTTTTCAGTTTCTGTAGCCAGGAAGAAGGGAAGATAAGAGGCACTTTCTATTTTATATTATTCGGTCAGATAATGGGACTCATGTTAAAAAACTCTAATTTGGGTAAGGCAATTTTAGTCTATCCTTCAGTGAATTTGCCTGATGCCTATATTAGGTATATTATTGAATGCCACGTGCTTTATGGATGGATAAATTCTCTTTTGGGCTCGTGGAACTGGTACGAGCAATGGAAATTTGTTGGCTGACCTATTCAGAAACAGTTTTTGGGTAGCTTTTCTTGCTGGTCTGTATAGCGATCTTGAGTGTCCTTGAGAATGTTATGGCAACCCTAAAATAGATGACCGCTGTGGTAAAGTGAAGAAACCTTGTCGTCGCTGTTATGCTGGTCACCTCTTCTACACAATTGTTTACCTTGGACGCTTGCAGTTTTACTCGCCTTGCAAGCACTGTGTAAATAAAGGTGACATTATACACCTCCAATTTTCTGATTATGATGCATCAGATGTACCTTTACCCCTCCCAACTGAAGTCACAATATTACAGAATAGTTATAGGTTGTCTCCGTGGTTGAATCATTTCACAGAAAAGAGTCATACTGATCTTATTTACTAAATAAATACTTGACATTTACAGAAAGGGCTTTGGTCTGAACTTCTGGACTATGGTAACTCATTTTGTGTTTCTATTTTTTTCTCATTTTCTTTTCCATAATCACAAAAGCGAGAGAAAATGGATGTGGTAATCATCTACCAGAGCATTAACTTTCTTTGGCAAAGCAACTACATCCTTCATTACTAGTCAATTTCCTCTCATTAACAATCTTAACTTATACCTTCACTTTCTCTAATGGTGCTTTCTTTTCTGTTCATGCAATTTAGTTGATGCTCTCCACGAGATCACGAGCACAATGGGGTCGACATACTGGGATTTTGATGGTGACAATTGTGAAATACGAACGGTTGGGTTAGCACTGCAGCCGCCAGCAGAAGCTGAGAGTAGCATTGGTTGTGATTGCAACATTGGGAACGATACCTTCTGTCATGTCGTAAGGATGTATAAGTCCCTCATCCAATCACAGAAGCTTCTTCCATTGATTACCATCTCAATGCTACTCTGCCCGTCTGCATTGCTTCATACTTACCCCTATTTTTTGCACCAATCTCTGTGAATTTTAATGAAATCATACATTATATCGTTTACTTGTGTTTTCATAATATAATGTTTGGGCAATATGATTGATGTAGTTCATTGGTAAAATAGATCATTATTCCACTCTTAGACAAGCACATTTTAGTTTTTTTCTCATCAAAATGTCTCTTGCAACCGTTAGAACTGTACTTGATATTGAGCTGTTTCTGAAAGCAGCAACATAAAGTTTTTGAGTGTCTTGACATGGTTGTTCTCAAAAGTGTGAAATCACCCTCATAAGTCCAATTAAGAGAAGATATAATTGCCATTCAAAATTTGATAACTTTCGCCATTTCCCCCAGACATTTGCTTTAACAAACCACAAAAGGCAATGTCTTCCAATATGGATTTCCAGAAAAGAAAAAGGGTTGTTAAAGTGCAAAATGTGGTGGCATCAGTGAAGAAGAGGGATATATCAGTATTTATCTTTGTGCTTATTTATGCTTTTTCCAGGAGATGTAAATTAGTCTCTTCAGTATATATATGAGTTCAGCAATCTTATCTGCAATTTTCAATGCTGATTCATGGTGTTACACTATAACTTTCCAAATATGCAATGGAGCCATCTCTTGTACTTAACATCGACCTGATTATCGTGCATCACAGAGTGCTGAAGTTTCATAGTCTACCCGGAATTCTTCCCCCTGAGCTTGCCAAGCTCCCTTACCTCAGAGTGATGTAAGGATTAGTTTCCACTTCCTTCATCTGTTACGCTATTTTGCGACCTTGTGTCCAATTATAATTTGGGGTAAATAGCAATTTTTTTTAATAAGATGCTGGTGAACTCTCACATTGCAGTGATTTTGCTTACAACTGCCTCAGTGGTGAATTTCCTGATGAGTTGGGTTCCATGCAGTTGACATCAATGTAACCATCCTCCTCGATTTCCTCACGTCATATGTTTTCCTCTGATTGACTATTAACAGAAAAATGGTCATGCAGCTCTCTTCTTGTGAATCGCTTATCAGGAGCAATACCGACATCATTGGCAAACATTACCTCTCTAACATATCTGTAAGTTTCATGCTAAATCTAATCATTTTTGCAGTGCATTTCTTTCCTGGGAAATTGTAGCATTTTGAAATCATCAGAGATGCACGTTCAATGGGAGCTATATTTTGCAGTTTCTTTTTGCCTTTCTCCATCAATGGATTGCCACTTCCTTTTATGTAGAATTATATCTAGAACATTTATATAAAAATTTCTTTCTCATGACTGTCGGAACAAACTCTATTTGTTGAATTTCAAAAGAATGGGTAAAACGCCTTTGGTTCCAGATAATTTAGTTGGAGTCTATTACGAAAGAATATATTTGGTTAATTCAATAACAATTATAGAGTTTCTTAATCAGGAATCTTGAAGCCAATCAGTTCTCTGGTCCTGTTCCTCATGAGCTTGGGAGTTTAATCAACTTACAGAATTTGTAAGAAACCCTACTACTCCTAAGCTTGGGACTATTTTTCTTCCAGCTTTATACTTTTATTTACTTATCATGGTGCCATGATATGGTCATAGGATTTTGTCCTCCAATCAGCTAACAGGAAACGTGCCAACTACATTTGCCACCTTAGGAAATCTGACAGATTTGTAAGACAACGATGTGCTTGTCCTACATAACTATTACGATTTGAATGCCTACTAACACTTTATATTTTATATTACAGTCGGATAAATGACAACAACTTCAGCGGCAGAATACCCAGTTTTATCCAAAACTGGAAGCAGCTGAATAAACTGTAAGATCACGGCTTTAATACAATTTGTGTGGGTTAAGTTTGATGATCAATGTGTTTTTTCTTATAATCTACATACTGCGTATTTTCATATACACTTCAACTCTTGAAGCGAAATGCATGCGAGTGGACTTGAAGGACCCATTCCATCACACATTTCTGCCTTGAATAAAGTAGAGGACCTGTGAGTAATTAGCTTTCTCACAATTAATGCTTTATCTTTTGTAATTTAGGATGCAAGTCATATATTTGTTTAATTCATAGTTAATTGCTAATGATTAAATGCTTTGACAGGAGGATTAGTGACATTGGTGGTCCTCTCCAGCTATTTCCTGCACTGGATAATATGACAGGCCTAGTGACATTGTTAGTCTCAGTTCTTCGATACAGAATTTGTATTCTCCTAGGATGTGCTTGGTGTTTGAGTTGTTAAACCTGGCAGCATATTGTTACAGGGTACTGAGAAGCTGCGACTTATCTGGGCAAATTCCCGCATACATGTGGAAATTGCAGAATCTAGAATTTTTGTAAGTAAATCTTGTTAATTTTTGACTTGAGAAGTTTTAATATTCTTCTTACAGCTGAAACTGGGCTTGCTTACCTTGTGTCTTCATGGTCCTAGGGATCTCAGTTTTAACAAATTGACTGGGCAAATTCCGGCTACAATCAATTTAAAGCGCATAAAATTCATGTAAGTTCATCATTTGCATGCCCATGGATGCATGTGTCCATGCAAGTCTTCTTGTATTGCCGTCTCTTACTTATGTCAGTGCAAAGCAAAAATTTTGTTGATAAAATATGCTTGTGGCCTGTACCATGTGACATAGTGCATCCAGACGATCATTTTAATGGTTTCTTTCTTTTCCTATTGTATTAATTATGTCACATGATTTTTTCTTAGATTTCTTACCAGCAATTTATTAACGGGAAGTGTTCCGGACTCAATCCTGAAGGAAGGAACCAGCGTGTATGTTTCTTGTTCTTATCGAGTTGATTGCCCTCACCATCCTCTGGATTCCTACCATCTTAAAGTTAGTTTTTCCCCATGCCGTGTGCAGTGATCTTTCATACAATGACTTCGCATGGCAAGGTCCTCAGCAACCTGCTTGTCGAGAAAACATGTGAGCTCACCTGTACCTGTGCTATATTTCTCTTTAGATATCTTTTGTAAGATATTCATGGAAAATCTGATTTTGTTACTCTGCCCATTTTCTTCAGGAACCTGAACTTGAATTTGTTTAGAAACTCCGCAGCAGAAAATAACTCGTAAGATGCCTTTCATCATGCCCAATATATGTCTTCATTCTTTATTTATTTTTATTTTTTTGGCGGATTCCGGTAAAAAGCTTGAATCCTTCAGTTGAAAGCACAGTTTTGTTGCCAAAGTGATCATCTTTGATATGACGGCTTTTCATTCATGAGCATTTTTTCACAGAAGTCTCAGATCTGTAATTATCCGAAGGGTTCAAATATTTTGATTGCCAAACGGCCATATGACTACATAACCAGTTTCTTTTTTCTTTTTTTAATTCGCACTGAGTTTTCTTGTGAAATGAAAGGTGTGGGTATATTTGCTGGTCAGGGCTAATTCATTTATACATCTGCTGCAGAGGCAGAGGTGTTCCTTGCTTGGAGAAATTTCAATGTCCACATTGTAAGTAATTGCTTGCTGAATCATTGCTCTGCATGCTGCAAAAGCTATGGAATTTTCAAAGTTGGGTTAAACTGTTACGTTTTTTTATATACTTGTCCATTTTGAGCATCAACTGTTTGGTCTTGTCCACTACATGGTGCTGTAGTTATGTTTTCTGTTATTTTCTCTCTGTCGAAGTCAGAAGTTTTCTGAATCATATGAATTTTTTCTATCAGACTCGAGTTGTTTACATGTTAATTGTGGTGGAAAAGATGCAACCATCAAGGAATCTAAGCAGAAGATCATCTATCAAGGAGATCAAGATGAAGAAGGTGGTGCTGCAAAATTCTATTTAAATCGTGATGAGTTCTGGGGATTCAGTAGCACAGGGGACTTCATTGATGATAACGATGAACAAAACCTGCGCTATTCTCTGTATCTACTTTCCTCAAACCTCACCGTCTTGGATTCAACGGCACGAACAGCCCCGATTTCACTGACTTATTTTCATTACTGCTTGGAGAACGGGATGTACACTGTAAAACTCAGATTTGCAGAGATACAGTACACTAACGACAAAACATATAACAGCCTCGGGAGGCGGGTATTTGATGTTTATGTTCAGGTACTTAAGTTCTCATTGGAACACCTGGATTTCACATTGCATATCGTTTCAATTCTCTGGCACATTAAATCTTGGTTAAATGACTTTGGCACAGGAAAAGTTGATTCTGAAAGACTATGATATTGAGATTGCAGCAGGTGCTGCTCAGAAGCCAAAAGAGGAAGTCTATAATGTCAGCGTGACAACTAATATGCTGGAGATTCGTCTAATTTTTGCTGGAAAAGGGACAACAAGGATTCCTAAAAGAGGATCTTATGGTCCACTTATTTCCTCCATTTCTGTAGTTTCAGGTGAGGCTGAAAATCTTCACTATTTCGTATAGCTAGATGGTTTGGGTAGTCTGATGCTGACCTGCCTAAAATTTGAGGCCATTGATAAGCATAATACATTGGTTCTAAAGCCCTTTGATATGATAGTTATGTTATAGCATTATCCAGCTGCAACCAATCATTTTCATCATTGGCTTGTCTTGTTTCTGTTGGGCAGATGTCAAAGGGTGTTCAAGAGGTGGAAAACAAAAGACTGCTTATGTCGCAGTTGGAGCTGGGGTTGGAGCTGGAGCATTTTTCATTGTTCTCTTATCACTCTGTATACTTAAGTGGAAAGGCTATTTCCAAGGAAGAACCAAGAGAAGACAAGGTGCAGTTTCTATGAATTTTGATAAATATGACTGAATGTTCTCTGTCATCAGTCTTACTTGAGAAGACCACAATCTGGTGCTTCACCACCTGTCATTTTTTAACTGAATGAAAAAAAACACAGCTATCTAGTCTACTGTGCAAGTCGCCAATAGTCTACTTGGGCTTACATAAAATTAGACATTCAATTTGTTGCTCCACAGCATTAGACATCACTAATGAACGCACTTGTACCTAACTACGGAGTATATATTCGTCTCTACTTTATCAGAGATCTAATTCTCTCTTTTGGGTTTACCTTCTTGAGTTTTCTGGTTTCAAGTTCCGTCTATTCTCTCTGCTTATATAGGCATGGGAGGACTGGATCTGCAGACGGGGACATTTTCCTTGAAACAAATTAAAGCTGCGACAAATGACTTCGATTCTGCAAACAAAATTGGGGAAGGCGGTTTTGGCGCTGTCTACAAGGTGCACGCTGTTATTTGTCTTGTCCTGTTTCATATATCTCCGTGCAACCTTCTTATATATTTATTCTAATAATTGGGTTTGCATGCAGGGTCAATTAAATGATGGCACTGTAATAGCAGTTAAGCAGCTCTCAGCGAAATCGCGACAAGGAGATCGAGAATTCCTGAATGAGATAGGAATGATATCATGCTTACAACATCCAAATCTTGTGAATCTCCGAGGGTGCTGCATTGAAGGAGATCAACTATCACTGGTTTACGAGTATATGGAGAACAATAGTCTTGCTCGTGCCTTGTTTGGTCAGTTCTACTTATACAAGCTATGATTTAAGCACCATACAAAATAGGACCTAGATAGATGTCGAAATAACGAGCATCTATGGCTTCTTGGGTTTTACAGGTCCGGATTATCATCAACTTCAGCTAGACTGGCCCACGAGACATAAGATCTGCACCGGGATCGCTAAGGGTCTTGCCTTTCTACATGAAGAGTCTAGACTCAAGATTGTCCACAGAGATATTAAAGCTACTAATGTGCTGCTCGATCGAGATTTAAACCCGAAGATATCAGACTTTGGACTGGCCAGGCTTCATGAAGAAGAGAAGACTCACATTAGCACCAAAATCGCCGGAACCATGTACGTTATGTTCTCCACATCAAATTCCATGCCCAAAATTTCTCAACAGCACCTTGACTATAGATTATGCTCTCTGGTGATGCTATAATTTCTTAAGATTGTCGATTTAACAGATTGTGATCTTGTTTGCAGAGGATATATGGCTCCAGAATATGCATTGTGGGGTTACCTCACGTACAAAGCCGATGTGTACAGCTTCGGAGTTGTGGCCTTGGAGATAGTTAGCGGGAAAAGCAATAACAGTAGCCTGCCGAGTGATAACTTTTTCTGTCTATTGGATTGGGTATTTTTCTGAGTCTCTGACTTGACCTACAGCAAGAACATACTATAAGAATTTATCAATAGCTCTATGATGAAGTACTGATTTATGTTGAATTGTGCTGCAGGCGTGTCGCTTGCAACAGACTGGAAACTTGATGCGACTTGTCGACCAGAAGTTAAAGACCGAAGTCAACGAAGAAGAAGCGAAAATCATGGTCAAAGTTGCTCTTTTGTGCACAAATGCATCTCCATCTCTAAGGCCCACGATGTCTGAGGTGGTGAACATGCTCGAGGGAAAAATGGCCATACCGGACGTGATCCCGGATCCGAGCACCTACTGTGAAGATCTGAGGTTCAAAGCCATGAGGGACCTCCGCGAGCACAGCCAACAGCAACGTTATACCGAATGCCATACCCAGAATTCCATGACCATCAACACGTTGCGGTCTTCATCAAGCACCTCAAGAGTTGTTTGATGTAAATCAAGATTCTCCCGTAGAATGCATGAACATTAGTTGCCGCGGCATACCAATCTTATGCTTGTCTCAAACTAGCGAATCAAAATCCCATTGCCATTTCCGAAGAGAAGGTTCCTCGACTACGATGACTTTGATTGGTGGAAGCAGAAACACTTGCCGAGGCCTAGTGGCTAGGACGTCTGGGATGTGCAAAAGCTGTACAAATTAGGAAGCATCGGTGCTTGAATGGGTGACCCATTTCTTAGTTCGTCACTTCTAATATGTCGATCAAAGTTACCGATTCAGATGTGCGCAAATTAATGTACAGTGTACTGAATTACCTGTTTTTTTCAACTTGATGGGAAGAAATGAAGAGATTTGCTATCAGGTTCATCATCTGGTTCACCTGGATAAAATGACTGGAAAGAAATTTTGAAAGCACTTGTGCCCTCACACGATGGCTTAAACCATTAGGTATGATCAGGTATTGATGATATGCTGATACTCTGGGCTCAGATCACCCCTCCTTGTCATAAATATTAGAACAGTCATGTTTTTATTGGACTTCAGGCTCGCCGGGGTTGCGTAGTCCCTGGCTAGACCTTGCTGCGGCGATCCATCTCCTCTGTCCTAGTTTACACGTCACCTTCTTCTCCCGCTTCTCATTTATTTTTGGGAAAATTTCAAATAAGGACCCACAATGCAATCATTTTTTCAAAAGAGGACCTAAAGTGAAGTTTGTCTCAAATAAGGACCCAAAGTGTCTTCATTTTCTTAAAAGATGACCTGGAGTGGAGTTTGTCTCAAACAAGGACCCAGAGTGATCATTTGGTCTCAAAGAAGGACCTCATTTGCTGGCCGGTGAATAAATGTATCTTCGATGCATATTCCGGTAGCCTAATCAGGGATATTTTTGTCTTTTTTTTTTTTTTAAATTTTCAGTTGTCTTGTTCTTTATTATTATTATTATTTTGGGTCGATGGTGATACTGTTCATCATCTTCTTCGTCCTATGTTCGTCTTCTTCTCAAGAACATCGGACTTGAGAAGGGCCAGTGAGCGCTGGTCGTTGGTGAGAGTCGGCGAGGGTTGGACGCCCATCATTGGCAGTAGGCGAGGGCCACCAAGCCCTCGTCAGCTGTGGGTGAGGGCTTGTAGGCCGACCCTTGCCAGATCTGGCGAGGGTCGTCGAGCCCTCGCTGGCTGCGGGTGAGGGCTTGCAAGCCCTCGTTAGCCCGTATTAGTGGCCGGTGAGGTGGGCGAGCCCTCACCCGGGGCTGCCGAGGGGTGACCTCGGCGATGGCCGTGAGGGCGACCTCCCCACCTCCGCTCGTTGCTCCACCAACAACCTCATCTTCGCTAGGATTACGACTAGGATGCTCGCGTCGCTTTCTTCATCCCTTCCTCCCATCTTTGCTCCTAGATCAACAACTTCTTCGGCTACCCATTTTTCCCTCGAGGACCTTCTTGTAGGGCCTCGATTTGGACGGCCCCCCTCCCCCATGGCCAGCAAGGGCTCGATGGCCCTCGCTCGCTACCGGCGATGGGCGTCGAGCCCTCGCCGACTCTTACCAACGGCCAGCGCTCGCTGACCATTCCCCAAGTCCGATATTCTTGATCTGGGCAAGAAGAAGTAAACAGGGGACGGAGAAGACAATGAATAGGGTAACCAAAAATGAAAAAAAAAAAAAAAAAAAAAAAAAAAAAAGGGACGAAATTACCGTAATCGAGCCTTTGGAATATACATTGAAGATGCATCTATTCACCGGCCGGCGAGTGAGGTCCTCCTTTGATATTAAATGACTACTTTTGGTCCTTTTTTTAGACAAACTTCACTTCAGATCCTCTTTTGAGAAAATGATGACACTTTGGGTCATTATTTGAGACAAACTTCACTTCAGGTCCTCTTTTGAGAAAATGATAACACTTTGGGTCCTTATTTGAAATTTTCCCTTTATTTTTTTGAGGATTTTTATTGGATCTACTATTAGCATAAAAGAACTTTCACATATTCATCGTTAAATGGATGACATGTGGATGAATTCTATTACACAATTATTTTTTAATACACATGTCACTCGTTCAACCTTGAATGTGCAAAGAGTGCTTTGCACCATTTGCAAACATAATAGTAATTTTTTTTTCCAAATTTCTCTTATTCCTGAATTCTTAATATATGTGTTGTTTTTAGTGTTTCCTTATTTCCTGAATTCCTGTTATTTTGTTTAAATTTTTTCACAAACCACTTATGAAGCTACGTTGGAATTTAATGGCAACCTGATTGTCATGTCAGCATTGTTTCCCTTTTTCTAACAGAAGACTCACTTGAACATAAAAGCACAAAAAATTAGTCTAGGAACCCAATTGCTCAAAAATAAGTCGAGTCGCATGATTGAATAATATGACATAGTTTAGGGACCTCCGGTGTCTTAATCCCAAAATTTTCTCACCAAGAGAATCTGAAATTTACTAACTACTAAAATCTAACGGCACGAAACATCTATTCATCGTAGGCTCACAAAATACTCTGAATCTTTTGCATGTACGTGACTTTATGTTGGACATTTTATGGCACATTTCTATTGTTGACTGAGTTCTTTTCATTTTTAGCACATTTCATGTTCTTTAGGATCAAAGAATCGTGCTCACTTTCCAAGCCACGTGTTCACAAAAGTCTCCAAAATAGTCTTCCTAGGTACTCAGAAAAGAGATATTTATGTGGAGCATCATAGAGAGATAATCAAGATGAGGACACAGAATTTTAGGGAGAGTGGTGCATTTTAACCCTCTCCTTGACGCCTAAGTCTCTTGATACTCTGCCGTATATAATACTTTCCTAAGTCATGATTGAAGAGACGAGGAGTATCGCACCAATCTTTTATTGTGAAACCAAGCCAATCGAACATGGTAAACTTCAACGAGAAAATAATCCGAACACCAAACATGTGGTTCCTTTGATGTTAGGAGAGTGATAGAAAGACTTCGTTATAAACAAGTGCCACAATAGAGATTATAAATACATTTGAACACTCATATTTCATAAACTCATCTTACTAAATAAACTAACAGATTAACTCTTAGGCTCTGTTTGTTTCGTAGAAAAAGTGACATTATTTGGAAAATTTTCTAAAAAAATGGCAATATTTCCAGATACTTGACTACAACATGAAAATGAACAAAAAAATATTTCCTATTGTTTAGTGATGAAAATCTAGTTTTTCTAATAGTCATACACTATTCAAGCAATAGTGACTCACGCGTGGACAGCCGAGGACTCAAGTACGGACACCAAAGTCTTGAGTCTAGCCTTGATGGACTTTGACTGGGGCATCGGAGACCTAGGCACAAGCACGAGCACCCATCCTCAATCCACAAAAGCCTAGCCTAGGAATTCGGTGCCTATGTCCGGTTCCTTGGTGCCCCAACTCAGGTCCACGAAGGCCATGCTCATGGACCCAATGCCCATGCTCGAATACCAGGCACTTGAGCCCAATTCTACAAAGGCTAAGGGTAGGATCTTGGTGCCTGGGCTTGAGAACCCAGTTGCCATGCTTGAGTCTAGGGTTGTCAAAAATATCTGAGCCAAACTGACCTAATCCAAACAAAAAATTTCGGATCTTTTTGGTTTGGATCTCATTCGGTTCAAGTAACAAGTAAATGAATTCGAGTAATTTGACGGTTTAATTTGAATTTCGGATTTTCAAGTTTTAAATTTTTATTTTTAAATCCCCCAATTCAAAAGGTACGAGCGCTAACCTAACCTCCACCGTTCACGCCCATCTCTCTCCAATTCACCAACTTTTAATGGCAACTTCACCTCCATCGACCACCACCACCGTGACGACTCTCTCTTCCTCCTCCGCTTCGACACCTTTCGCACCAAGCGCCCCAAGCCCACCCCTTTGAACCAGGTTGAGTCTTACTCCACGGTTTCCACCGATGACAGCTCCAACTCGACGCCGATCATGACAGGAAGAGCGGCGTCCAAGTCGTGCAGATCTTTGTCACCGTCAACGAAGCCACCAACTCCTCCGGCAATGAGAAGGTCGAGGAGCATAGGATGGAGCCGCTGCGATCGGAATTCTAGCCTATTGTTGTCGCGGCAGCAAAGATCACGGCGGAGACTGGGGATCGAGGAAGTATCGAGGCGTGAGGAGGAGGCCATTGGGGGAGGTGGGTGGCAGAGATAATAGGATGGGAGGCTGAGACAGTGTTTGGGGACTTATGATACCGCCTCGATGGTCTACGACAGGCTACGCTCCCTCTTCGCGAGATTACCGTGACAGAGGATGCAAAGGCAAAAAAAAAAAAAAAAATTGAAAACCCAAAACCCAAACCAAACCACACTTTTTGATTTGGTTCAAATTGAAACAAGTGCGACTCTAAAAAAGGGTTGGGGGTTGCCGTTGACACCCCTAACCAAGTTCCTAGGGTCCATCAAGGCTAGGCTCATCAGTGGGATCAAGGTTATGGGCCCAACCTTGATGGACTTGGCTGTGGGCATTAAGTTCCCAGGTTTAGCCTTGATAAACTAAGGCATTAGCCGAGGAACCAAGCACTGACACTATGGTCTCAAGCCTAGCCTCAATGGGCAAAAGTGTGGGCATCGGAGTCTCGGGCTTCAACCTCAATGGACCCAAGCTTGGGTATAAGAGATTGAGCATTGGCATCAAGCTCCCATGCTAGGCCTTGATGGACCAAGGCATGGGCACTCTAGCCTTGACCTCAGTGGACTTGAGCATAAGCACTGGAGACTTGAGCACTAGCATTGGGGCTCAGACATAAGCATCAAAGTCCCAAGCCTTGGCCTCAATAGACACAAGCTTGGACACCATGACCTAAGCCCGAGTGCCGAGGACATCGGCACGCCCCTTGTGGACTCAGCTCGAGTGTCGGGAACTAGAGCTTAGGTGCCGAAGACCTGGGTATGGTCTTTGTGGACCCAAGCCCAAGTGTCGGGGATACGGACACAAGCATCAAGATCCTGTGTTTGACCTTTGTGGACTTGTGCCTAGGCACTAGGGCATCGAGCATGCAAACTGATGTTCCAACCCCAACCTTGATGGACTAGGTGCAACCACTAGTGTCATGGGCTTGGCTTAGTGGACTAGAGCACTAGTGCCGGGTACCTAGGCACAGGCAGTGGGATTGTCGGCCTTTCTTTGATGTATTGCTTGGTATCCAGTATTAGGGTTCTCATGCTTAAGTGTAAAATTTCGTGTCAAAGCGCCAATTTTTAATTTTATTTTGGAAAATTATTTCTAATTTATTAAAAAGAAAATCATTTGTAAATTTTAAGCATAGATTTTTCATTGGCTAGGAAAAGATGGAATAAATTTCTGTAAAACAATTTCACGAAATAAAACGGAGCTTTACTCTTACTTATTTCCGCAAAACAAAAAATAATTTATTTGTCCTTTTTTAAATGAGGCCAAAAATTGTGTTTGTTTAATAATCCCATTTTGCAGTTTTTCACAACGTCAAATGATCATAAGGAATGGACAAGCCCGTCTCTAGTCTTGAAAAACTAATTTACTTCCTCACTTTTTTTTTTTTTTTTGTAATTTCCAGAAATTAGCAGAAATTAAACTGTTTCAAAAAAATTACCAAAAAAAAAAAAAAAAAGGGAAGAAAGAAACCGAGGAGCAGAGGCCATTGCGCTGAGTTCAACTGATAAAACGGAATCTCTCAATCGGACGTCGGCGTGATCTACCCCTCGCGAACGGTCTGCACCATCCAGCTTTGGGCCAGACTCGATGCCGACTTTGCAGCGTTCGTTCTATCTCGATGCAGAGCCAAATCCGGCAATCTGGGTGTCCAAGGAAAGAGCGTGCGACATACGTCGAAGGCGTACCGAGCGTCCGATACGAAACTAACCGAGCAGGTCGAGAAATTGCGATGAATGTGCTTGCTCTCAAGCTATGACTGAGAGTTTGGGAGGCTGGTTTTCTCGAACCGGTCATCGGATTTGCAGGCCGTCGAAATCAGGAGTTTTGATTTGATGAGGAGAGCAGCTCTTTCTTTTTTCTGGTCAAAGAAGTTTATTCATTTCTCTAAGTTTTTAGCATTGGAGCTTTCGAACAAGCTTCAGAATAAAATAAATCCCAAAAAATTTGAAGGAGATGGGCTTTAACAACCCAATCCGCAATTTTATTGGCTTTTCTATAACAATGAAAATCGAACAAATCAAATCAGTTTTTTAGTGATAAGCACACACTCTTTCCATGATATCTGATTTGTGAACTTATCCATACTAAATTGTCCAACTTGAGGGCTAAGCAAATGTGTTTTTTTGGAAGCAAAGCGGTATAAGCTTTCGAGGAGAGCTAGGGTTTTTGGTTGTTGTGGCAGATGGAAACCGAAGCAAATCCCGCAAAAACACCAATGAGGCTCCCTAATAAGTTGCGATAGATGCATGAGATGGTGCCTTTGATCCATCCTACTTCTAAGGATCCATCGATGTTAATCCACAAAACTCCTTTGCTTCAGCGGAATCCAAATCTATGAAGAACTTCTTGTTTCAAAATATTTTCATGTTTTGCTAATTGAGTTCATCCAATCAATTTTTGTCGAAAATTGATAAGGCGAATGTCAGGTGTCTTGTATGGTCGGTGAGGGTCGCCGAGCCGTTGCCAATGGCCAGTGGTCCTTGCCCAAAAAAAAAGAAAAATAAAAAGGAAAGAAATGAAAAGAATAAAAAATAATTTATAATTATAATTATAATTCGCCCTTGACCGGTCGAAATGTTTAGCTAACCAGTGACTGGGAAGGTCAAATCCTTATCTGAAATGACTATAGCCACTTTAGGCCTTTATTTGATATAACCATAGCCACTTTATACCATTATTTGACACAATATTCACCTCAAATCCATATTTGAGGATATGAGGGCATTTTAGGTTTTTACTAGGAATTTTCCCAAAATATATTGTGGGTGATTTTAGGTTCATCATTCTGGTGCTACAAATTTGTTTTTAAATTAAATTTGCATATGAGCGGTGATAATATTTATAACCTACCAATCAAAAACCAAGTTGGAAGAAATTTTCTCGAAGTGAGGATTGATGAATTAAGTAGCTAGCTAAGCTAAAAGTCAAGATTTTTAATGCCATATAAGAGCTTCAATAGAAGGTCTTGGTATTTGAAATGTTAAATAAGAACTATTGTCACGAAAGACTTGCGAGTGAGAGGACCTATAAAGAGACTAGCGGTGCAAGATGCTCTTCCATGGATAAGGTCAACACAAACGAATGTAAAAGTGAGACTTCATGGGGCGAACTATGTCACATGAATTTTACTTGGTTCATGAAAGCCAGGCATCATATGAGAAATGTCCTACTTGATCAGAAAAAATTATTTAAAAAATCCTAAACTTATTATACTTTAGTTAATTCAATTCTATATCTTTCAATTTTTGCCAATTGGAGTCCTAAACATCTTCAAATTTTTCATTGAGTCTATTTGATAAATTTTAGTTGAAAATTCCTGACATGATTAGTGGCCAACAAGAGCTGCTAGCCAACCCTCATGGTCACTGGGTGAGAGCCACGACTAGTGACCCTCATGGGGCTTGGTAGGAAAAAAAAAGGAAAAGAAAGAAAAATATTTAAAAAAATAAAATTATTTTTAAAAATATTAAAAAAATTATCCACATCAACATTGGTTGATTTACATGATACTACCATTATCCATGTTAGCAATTTCAAGTTCAAATTAGCCAGATTAACTAAATTGGAAAAATGTAAAACGATTTATAACTAAATTACCATAATTATACGGTTTATGACTGAATTGATTAAATGTAAAATTTTTGGACAATTTTCTCAATTCAATCATAAGACTATCCTATGCAATGCATTGAAAGTAATAAGGTGACTTTTAAAGTCCCGGAGTTTGATCTGATTTTTGAAGCATTCATGACCAATTTCATCTTCTTGGTTACATGATAAGATTCCAGATACTATAATTGATCCATGGACAAGTACCTCCACCAAGGCTGCGTTTGTGGTGAACTGGCAAGTCTAGATAGAACAACCTTCAACAAAACGATCACCCCCTCCTCATTTTCATTATAAATGATCTGCTTGCTCTAAAATGACTTGTGTTAATGGGTAATTCTAATTCATAGGGTCTTTTGGCAGAATTTGAAGCAATTACTTTTGTAGTAACAGACTGAAAAGGAGCAGAGTGGGAGAGTCAAAATTGAAAAGAAAATCCATTGCTTGTTTCTCTCATCCAAAACAGTGAATGAGACTTTCACCACAGTTGTGCTGTGCACCTCTCTTCATATGGTTGTAGCATTTATGATTACATGAACTGCAACCATGCTGTCTAGATTTTTCTATAATTCTAATTCCATCAATGTCTCTATCTTCTATCAAATCTTATATTTACGTGCATCAAACAAGTACCGAGATAACATGTTTATCCATATCAGACTTATGCACTAACAATCAACAGACCAGTCGATAGTACCCAAGGAACGTTATTGCATCTCCTTTGTTGTGTGATCCAGTCCTATCTGCCAAATCCCGGCTCATATTCTCATACATTTCTTAGCGGGCCTTTCTCAGCATGGACAGAACTTGAAAGGGCAAGATCCTCAACACGGTTCGGCAGTTGTTTGGGCTTTGAAAAGCCCATGTCAGCAAGGGCCAATGCCGACACATGACGTGATCACATCACGTCAATCTCCAACTAATTGCGAAGATCGATGTCGTGCCCGCCTCGTGCTCAGTATCGGTGGGCTGCCGCCTCACGTGGCAAACACACCTTTAGATGGGAAAAAAAGAAGAGAAGTCAAAAAAGGAAAGATAAAGGTGAACTGAACGTTCTTGATAGCGAAAAAAGAAAAAGGAGCGTACGCAAACGAAAAGAAAAAAGAGAAAAGGGAGAGAGACGACGGTTCAAAGGAGAATAGGCGGTTCAGATTCGACGGTCAGAATTGGCTGAAATTGTAATATGTTTTTCGTGAGATTAAAATCTACCGGTTTATCATTTTGTTCATTAAAACCCTTCTCCAAATTATCTTCTATGACTAGAATTTCTTGCTTCTCTGTTATTCTATCTTTGTAATGACGATATATTAATGTACTATTGTCGTGTTGAGCCTCCAGCTATACGACTAGAGATCAGTCCTATAGTATTTTTTAGTATTGGGTTTCCGACATAAAATTTATGAGTGTTGTTTTTTTCATATTATCTTTTATTTTCAGCACTATATTTATTTGTGTTGGTTGATATCGCTGGAACATTATTGATTGGACATTAGTTGGTTGAGTTTTGAGGAATGTGTTGATCCTGGACAGACTTAAGCTGTAAATTGCTTTCGTATCTTCTCAATGATAATCTGTATCCTATTGCGTAATCAATGTCTCGTGGAAAGTCTGTCAATTTCTAAGTATTTTGTTCATCTCAGTAACTTCAACTTTGCGCATCAGAAATGGTCAACCCGATTCGAGTCAACCCCCTGTTGCTGACTTAACTCTATTTTGGAATTGTATAATTTTTGCCTTCTCTTTCCCGGTGGTTGAGAAGGCGACGTTTAAGGTTTGACTTTGAGCATCTAGACGAAATACCTGGGGCGCTCCGGGCATTGACGATGCAATCAGTACTCCTTGGAAAAAAAAAATGGATAAACGAAAACAAAGAAATATGTTTTTGGCAAAATTTCTCCGACGAATTCCTTTTTTTTTTTGGGTCAGAATTTCTCCGAGGAATTAACCCGGTGATTCTACCATTGGATCGAAAGTGAAATGAAGGAGTACGAATTAGTAGACTTGATCCGATGGTTGAAAAAATCACCGAAGATTTTTCTTGTTTGATCATTATCGATATACCTCATTAATTACACATGGATATATGGGGAAAATTATCTAAAAAGTCAAAACTCACTACACGTTTTTTAATTCAGTCATAAACCTTTAGATGTTGTCTATTAAGTCATAAACATTTTTATGTTTTGATAATTGAGTCAATCTGATCAATTTTAGCCAAAAATCAATAAGGTGGACATTAGGTATCCTATGTGATATTACTGATATTGATATGAACATTTTTTAATAATATTTAATATTTATTACTTTCTTCTTTTTTCCTTTTTTTTTTTTTCGTTTTTGTTTTCGTATTCGTTTTCTTTCTTTTTTCCTTTGCCGACCACTGGGCCTTATCGATGGCTAGCGGAGGTCTCTACTCAGGCGAGAAATGCCTAGGCCTGGCTTGGCGAGGGCCACTCTCAAGTGAGGATCGCCCTCGCTTGGGTAGCAACCGTTCACTAGATTGGGTGAGAGCGAGGGTTGCCCCATGATTCGAAACTAAAGAATTAAACTCCTAGAGTTTTCAAAATAACATAAAAGATACATACGTTTTTGTCATCCACAGTACTGTTGTAACAAGTCAATAAAAAACATTAGCTCAAGCACTTGTGCGAGCACCATATATGCAAGTCTTCAATCTTGATCCGCGATAATTCAATAATTCATGTCCTTAAATGCTAAATTCTCCCAATATTTAAGCACCTATCAATTCAATTTACCCTCGAGAAAACAATGCTTTGCTCATAATGAAAACGTGATCGGTTAAATTATATTCAAAGGCCAGGAGGGTCACTGTCAAAACTTTGAAATCTGGCCAGGCGTGCGTATCGGGCTATGCGCAGCCTTTGCTTTTGGTTCACCCTTGTTTCCAATTTGTCTAGCATGAGACTTTTGACTCAATTTGTAATTTCATTAGGAACTATAAGAATCGATCGGATCGTGCAAGAAAAATGCGTGATGCATCTCTTTGCAGGCAACATAAACTTTGTGCGTTCTAGAAGATGAGCAGATGGCACAACTTGTGGTTTTTGGGATTAAGGGGCGTCTAGTCATCAAAGGGGAGAAATCACTTGTCAAGATAGAATGAGTTCGATTATCCATGGCTACGCTTCTTACAATTTGACCATGGCATGTCTCGACAATTGCGGTTCGGATGCTCTAGAAAACTCCCTTGTATTGTGTCTTCTATCCGTCGAAATTTTGATTTTGTTGATTTTTTTTCACTTTTGAAGTTTCTTACGTTAATGACTTTAGGAGGGAAAATGATATGAATAGTTCTTGAACTTTGACACAATATATAATATCGCCTCTGAACTTTGAATTTGCTCGACGTGATCCCTAAACTATATATAAATGTTCAATACAGTTTTTTCATTTGCTCAAATGAAAAACATACCTGACTTCTGCTGCATTAACCCAACAATCTCCTGACTCTTGCATCGGTCATGTTTGAATTGCACCCGATCGACTCGGCAATAAGTGCATTTCTAATAGTCACACTGTTCTAGAAACATTCCTAGACTAATCACCAAGGACTCGGCCGAGGTAGAAATACAAGGGGAACTCAAAACGTTTTGACGGATGCGAGCTATCGAATTCGAGTATTCCTTCTCGAGATAATTTTTAGGGATTAAGCGCTAAGAAACTAAATCTCTCTTGATCTCGACATGGACGGGTTGCATTTCACTAGGTCAGAAAAGAGATGAACTTAGTATGGTGCAAGGAAAGATACCTCAGCGCGCACAACAGAACGGAAACAAGGATAAATGACAAACAGAACTTCGTTACCCCAGCTCTCTTCATCGACTTATACTTATATATATATAAATGAATGGGACTGGTCGGGCCATGAAACGTCAAAACTCAAAATATCCTTTGTAGTCTTAACTAGGGGATCAGTTTCTGATCCAATATGGTTTTCAAAAATCAGAACCGAGAATCGGATAGGTTGGTCCTAGGACTGGGAACCGGACCAAACCATCGATCCGGTCTATTTTTGATCTGGTCCAATGGAAACGATCATTTATATTTTTCCCATTACTTTTTTTTCCTACTATTTGGACCAAACCGAAATAGTGTTTACTTCATGTTTTACTAATTTTTTGGAAGAAATAAAATAAAAAAAGCATATTTAATCAGTCCGGTCCGGTTCTCCCTTGGAATTGGGCGTTGGACCGCCCTAACACTGATTCTACTTTTAGGAACCGGGAACTAGACCAAATTGGCTGGTCCAGGCAGCTCCCGGTGCGGGCGATAAGTTTTGCATGCCCCTAATCTTAACAAAGAGCATAGGGAATTTGTCCACTTGCAAGGAGAAGAAAATTCATGACTTGAGGAACCGTCTTTGAACATAGTACATTGCCATAATCTCCTGTCTTATTAGTATTAGTTGTAAGACTTTTGACTTAAAGAAGAGAAAATGGTGCCACTGGCTCTTCTTGTCCGCATTGCCCACTGACCGAATCGCGTCCACACACTCTTAAAAAGTCCAATCCAAAAACTTAAATTGATACGCAAAACATTTATAAGACGTTGCCAAGTAATGTGGGATAATACTTCAACACATGCATGTTGATATTTCAAATATTTTCAACCAAAGTCCCACATTGGATGCAAAAGGCTTATGATGTTATTCATAAATAACGGCCTAGTCAAAATTCCGTCACTTTAGGTATTTTTTTTTCGAGACTCGATGTGTGAAATGATTCGGATCATCGCATATGAAGATGGAGCAATTTCTTCCAGTAAAGACGTGTGATTTGGTGACGAACCAGGCCCCGAACTGATTTGACGAGGACAAGAAGGAGGGGGAAATAGAGCTCTCGAATTCACATTAGTTGCACCATCACTCCTTACCGAGCGAACGCTCTTTTATTTTTCGACTACGTAATCCGAGTTTGATAAAATTATCATGCCTTGGATCGCGGGAAAAGTGCCAAAAAAGTCCTAAACCTTTTGGCTTTGTGCCGATTTAGTCCTAAACCTTTTTTTGGTGCCGATTTAGTCCTAAACCTTTTTACGTTGTGCCAATTCAGTCCTTTCCAGCCAATTTTGGCCGGATTTTGCTGACTGGACGCCGGCCGGCTGACGTGGCTTGATCGGCGGCGCGTGTATAATTTTTAATAATATTTTAATATTTTTGAATATTTTAATATTTTTATTTTATTTTTTCACTTTTTATTTTTATTTTTATTCTTTTCTTTTTCTTTTTTCTTCTCATCTTCTTCCTCCAGCCGGCCGCCGGAGCTCGGCCGACCGGCCGGGCGACGGCCGGCGAGGTCGACCTCGCCGGCCACCTCGCCGTGGCCGCGAGGGCGGCCTCGCGCCGGCGGGCGAGGCTCGCCCTCGCCGGATCGGCGAGGATCGAGCCTCGCCCATGGCCGGCGAGGCTCGACCTCGCCGGATCCGGCGAGGGCGAGCCTCGCCACCCAGCCGCGAGGGCCGGCGAGGGCGAGCCTCGCCCGCCGGCGCGAGGCCGCCCTCGCGGCTGGGTGGCGAGGCTCGCCCTCGCCGGATCCGGCGAGGGTCGAGCCTCGCCCATGGCCGGCGAGGGCAAGCCCCGCCAAAACCCCCACCCCGACGGATCGCCGCCACGGGAGAAACGGGCGAAAATCCGGGGCCGGAGCCGCGCGATCGAAGAAACCCCGAGCTCCCGTAAACCCTAGAGACGACGACGACGACGAGCGGAGGAGGGAGGAAATTTCTAGGGCGAGATTGGGATCGGAGAACGGAGCCGGGAGGAGTCCGGGCGGCCTCGCGCCGGGCTGGCGGGGCTCACCCTCACCGGCCATGGGCAAGGCTCAACCCTCACCGGATCTGGCGAGGGTGAGCCTCACCACCCGGGCCGCGAAGGCGGCCTCGCCGGCCATGGGCGAGGCTCGATCCTCGCCGGTGGCGCGAGGGCGGCCTCGCGCGGGCGGGCGAGGCTTGCCCTCGCCGGATCGGGCGAGGATCGAGCCTCGCCCACGCGGCCACCGGCGAGGTGGCCGGCGAGGTCGACCTCGCCGGCCGTCGCCCGGCCGGTCGCCGAGCTCCGGCGACCAGTGGAGGAAGAAGATGAGAAGAAAAAAAAGAAAAGAAAAAAAAAAAGAAAAGAATAAAAATAAAAATAAAAAGTGAAAAAATAAAATAAAAAATAAAAAATATTCAAAAATATTAAAATATTATTAAAAATTGTACACGTCGGCGCCGATTTGGCCACGTCAGCCGGCCGGCGTCCAGTCAGCAAAATCCGGCCAAAATTGGCCGGAAATGACTGAATTGGCACAACGTAAAAAGGTTTAGGACTAAATCGGCACAAAGTCAAAAGGTTTAGGACTTTTTTGGCACTTTTCCCCTTGGATCGCAAATCCAACCTTATATCCTGGTTTATCCGAGCTTATTCGATCCAAGGCGTATCGCCAAGCACTATATAGGCGAACTTATGTGCCACTACCTTAGGGGCATCTGTGATGTGGAGGAGCAAGCTAAATTGAATGGTCTACATCTATATTTGTCTTCATTTGTTCAAACCAAACCCCATCCTATCACGTCACATAATTAAAATATAATTTGCTTTGCTTTGGATTGCGACTTTTTACGTCTTATATTAATGCAAATTTGACTTTTGGCTCTTCCCTAGGGACTCCGTATGATGGTCATAAGGTAGATCTGGGCGTCATGTACGTACGTACTCATTATTCCTTGTGCATGCCATGCAAGGGTCAACCCAAGCTGTGCACAGTGCGGCTGGGATAATAAGGGCTGATATAAACTCTAAATTTATAATAAATTTAATTGAAATTAATATTTTCACCATAAAAAATATCAAACGGGTATACCTGTGACAAATATACCATATGTTAGTTTCCATTAAATTTTACCATCAAATTACTAAGTTAGATAACATGAAATAATTGATAGGTGTGTCATTTTGGTGTTTTACCTTCCGTCTATTATAGGTATACCAATTTATTATTTTTTGTGGTATTAATCAACGCCGGCGGGTCGTGTGAACTCGAAAGGGGGCTCTGATGGTTCCTCGGTATAAAAAAAAATCTAATTTAATGAAAATTAATTGAGGTAAAGTTTGTCATAAATATACCAGTTTGATTTTTTTATAGTCAAAAAATTAATTTGGGGTAAATTTATTTCAAGGGTACCAGTTTGGGATTTTTAATTATATTAACTCAGATAATACCTCATTAGTCATAAACCAGATGATAATTTAGTCTTAAACTTTTTAATTTTGTCATTATAGATCTAAACCTCGGCACAAATAGTCCAAGATGGTTCTCCTAGCCAATCACCACAAGAAATTACTAAAGTAGCATCAAGTTATCACTGGTCGTCTTACGTGGCATATTGACACAAGCAACTCTACTCGATAGAACATCCTACATGGATCGCTGCCTTAGCTACTTCCAGCTGAAATTGGTCATAAAGGATTTCAATGGAATTTTGCATAAAAATTTAGGACCACATATATAAATTTGAAAGTTTATAACTGAATTGATATTCTATACAATAAATTCATGATCACATTGGTATTTTCATACTTCATGCTAGGAGGAAGTTAGTATGAGATTTCGCTTGCTTGCCCTATTGCTCCCGGTGTCTGTCAAGATCTAAAAGCAGTGCGAGTGTGTCTGGCTAAATGTCTCCTGGCGCATCCTTGCAATTTCTTCTATTCTTTATTTCAATGACAATTCATCAACTCTAATAAATTTCTTGGGAAAAATAAAAGAAAATTCAAAGGTTTTGACTATAAATTCGACAAGAGTTCACCTACCGAATTCGCATTACAATATAATTAAGTAAACAAAAATTAAAAAAAAAAATTAAAAAAGATATCTGCATTGTCTCCGTACTGTGGTATACCTGGGAGACCTTTCAAGTGAAGTCATGCGTGTTGGGTAGCATGTCAAAAGCTTACTTGTATGATGTCGAACATCGTATCCGCCAAAATAAGGTTGACATTTATCTGTATATTTCAAAAGGAAAATGAAAATTCTCGTGTAGTAAAGTGTAGTTGTTGTCGGTATCCATTTGTCGGTAAAGTGAATCTATTTGTCATTAAAATTATTTCTTCATCGTAAATTTTAGTTATTCACGATAAATTATGTAGTATTTAGTAAGTAAATTCCAATAGTAAAAACCGTCAGTAATGGATTTAATTTGTTCATTTGTAAATCTTATTTGCTCTTTGTAAACAATTTCATTCAAATAGATATTGCTTTCATATCCTTGATAAATACAATATTTATTAATATATTTTTTATAAAAAAATTTTAAAAAGTGAAAAAGATGAAAATCTAAAAAATTAAAAATTGAGAGGATTCAATCATTTTCTCTCGTCCAATTCCTTTGCCATAGCTAGACCTAGATGAACAACTAAAAAGTTGCAGAGACGCCCCTCCTAAATCTGTGACTTGATGCGACAACTTCTAGTAGAGACTCTAAAAAGCTCCTTTCAAATGTAAGATGACTTCAACAGTGTGTCCATCGAAGCAATTTATCTTGGTGCTAGACTTATCGTTCAGCGAGATAATAGAGAATTGGAAATGACAGAGTTTAATCATAGTAAGATTGGGGAAAAAAAGGACATTGTCTCTAGAATTTTTAGTTTTTGCTTCTGTGTAGCCAATCAGCCCATTTTTAGGTTAATACATTGAAAAACCCTAAATTTGTACACTTGTGACAAATTTACCCCAAACTATTTTTTTGATCATGAAAAACTCCAAATTGGTATTATTATGACAAATTTACCCCGACTGACTATAAAAAACCATAAACTGGTACATTTATGATAAATTTACCCCAAACTAATTTATTCGACTGCAAAAAACCCCAAAATGGTAAATTTGTAATAAATATACCCTATGCTAAATTGGATTAATACCACAAAAAAATCACAAAAATTGTAAATTGTGACAAACGGAGCGTAAAATCCTAAATTGGTATACCGGTCAATTGTCACGTGTCATTTAACTTAATAATTTAAGAATAAAATTTAATGAAAACTAACAAAGGGTAAATTTGTCACAAGTGTACCAGGTTTGGGGTAAATTTGTCAAGGTATCTGGGTTTGGGGTTTTTGGTGGTCAAAAAAATAGTTTGGGGTAAATTTTGTCGAAAGTGTCTGGGTTTGGGGTTTTCGGGTATTAACCCCCCATTTTTGGACTTTTCTTTGATGTGTCAATGAATCATTATTTGGTTTGATTGATTAGTTTTTATGAATATCACGTCACCGACATTTCGTCAGAAATCTTATCCTTTACCGAAAAGCACTAACCATTATTTTGTTCATCGGATTCATCCAAACAGTAGGACTCAACATCACTATTCTCTGAGAATATTTCGATCGCCCATGTTTAATAAATGGTTCATCTTCCAGAGAAAAGACCTCTAGACCGCCATCTTTGTAACAGCGTGGCTCACGTGTTAAAAAGAACGTACAACAGGTTGATGGTAACAGTTCTTCAGCCCCATGGAATTTAACCTCAATGACTAAGGTCACTTTGACCTCGCCTACATGCGAGGACAATCCAGTTGCGCAGCGACTGCGAGAACGACAGCCCGGGGGGGAAACGTCCACGTCCTTTCCTCCGTCTGCCGAATTGGTTCTGCCCTCCTCGGAATATTCAATTCTTTTCGAACGGGGCAGAAACCAGTCAGACATGCATCGAATTATAAAAGCCGAGATATGAATAAAGATAATCCCATCCCCTCCTCGTCGGCCGCCAACTTGTCAAAACTTGTTTTTTCTTTCTTTTTCCCATCCGGGAACTGGAACTGGAGGTTTTGCTTGTTTTGTCAACTCCTACGTTGAGTACGGAGCACAGCATTTGCTGGTTTTTTTTGCCATTTGCTCGAGCTCCGAGACGTCTCTCTTCCTCCAAGACGCGGAATAGGTCCGAGCTCGGAAGGTTTCTTTGCCGTTAGTTCCTCGGGAGGCCGAGGTTCTTGATCATGGCGGGCAAGAACTCGTTCGTTTTTTTGATTTTCATGGGGTTGAGCTGCTTCGAATTGATGTGGCTCGCCGAGTCAAGGCTGCCCCAAGCGGAAGGTACGAGTTAATCTTTTTTTTTTTTGGCTGTGAACGGTGCAAGTACGTGTTTGGATGCTGAGAAATTGTGGGGGAGTTGCGAGCTTTTGCTCTCTTGAAATCTGGGTTTCGGTTGGTTCACGTGGCTGAGAGTAGGTGGGGTTAGCTCGTTGTGCTCTGTTTTTCTGTTCCGTATTTTATTTCCTGTTAGTGACAGCGTTGGAGCTGACTGAGAGATGGGGAAAATTAGTGTAAGATTCATATGAGAATCTCTCTACCCAATGTTTGCGATTCCTTTCTAGACTTTATTGTGTGTAATCTTGGTATTCTGATTGGTAAGTAGAGGTGGGAGTTTCAGTTTCTGTAGCCAGGAAGAAAAGAAGATAAGAGGTACTTTCTATTTTATATTATTCGGTCAGATAATGGGACTCTAATGTTAAAAAACTCCAATTTGGATAAGGCAATTTCAGTTTATCCTTTAGTGGATTTGCCTGATGCCTATCTTAGGTATATTATTGAATGCCACATGCTTTATGGATGGATAAATTCTCTTTTGGGCTCATGGAACCGGTACGAGCAATGGAAATTTGTTGGCTGACCTATTCGGAAACAGTTTTTGGGTAGCTTTTCTTGCTGGTCTGTATAGCGATCTCGAGTGTCCTTGAGAATGTTATGACAACTCTAAAATAGATGTCCGCTGTGGTAAAGTGAATGACCCTGTTGTTGCTGTTATGCTGGTCACATCTTCTACCCAATTGTTTACCTTGGACATGCTTCAACATGACTCTCCGGTGTTGGTTTAGGCCTAGATGAGGCTGATTCTATAGCCTGAATAAATTTTTCTGTCAAACCCACCATAATGAGCAAGATTGTGGCTATCTTGGTAGATTGACCTTGAAGAGCTGGAGAGAGATGGCCCTGGCAAATATATAGAAAAGCAGTTCTTTTGATAAATTGTGTCGCAGAAAACACAACGCCTGCAGTTTTACTTGCCTTGCAAGCACTGTATTATTAAAGGCAACATTATACACCTCCATTTTTCTGATTATGATGCATCAGATGTACCTTTACCCCTCCCAACTGAAGCCACAATATTACAGAAAAGTAATAGGTTGTCTTCACGGTTGAATCATTTGACAGAAAAGAGTCATGCTGACCTTATTCACTAAATAAATATGACATTTACAGCAGGGGCTTTGGTCTGAACTTCTGGACTATGGTAACTCAATTTGTGTTTGTATATTTTTCTCATGTTCTTTTCCATAATCACAAAACTGAGAGAAAATGGAAATAGTGTCTACTAGAGCATTAACTTTCTTTGGCAAAGTAACTACATCCTTCATTATTAGTCAATTTCCTTTCATTGACAATCGTAGCTTATACCTTTCACTTTCTCTAATGGTGCTTTCTTTTCAATTCATGTAATTTAGTTGATGCTCTCCGTGAGATCACGAGCGCAATGGGGTCAACATACTGGGATTTTGATGGTGACAATTGTTTGATACAAAGGGTTGGGTTAGCACTGCAGCCGCCACCAGAAGCTGAGAGTAGCATTGTTTGTGATTGCAACATTGGGAACAATACCTTCTGCCACGTCATAAGGATGTACAAGTCCCTCCCCGAATCTCTGAAGCTTCTTCCGTTGATTACCATCTCAATGCTACTCCACCACTCTGCATAGCTTCATACTCACAACTGTTTTTTGCCCCAATCTCTGTGAATTTTAATGAAATCATACGTTATTTCGTTTATGAGTTTTCATTATATAAGGGTTGGGAAATATGATTGATGTAGTTCATTGGTAAAATAAGATCATTAATCCACTCTTAGACGAACACATTTTAGTCTTTTCCTCATCAAAATGTCTCTTGCAACTATTAGAACTGTACTTGATATTGAGCTATTTCTGAAAGCAGCAACGTAAAGTTTTTGAGTGTCTTGACATGGTTGTTCTCGAAAGTGTGAAATCACCCTCATAAGTCCAATTAAGATAAGATATAATTGCCATTGAAAATTTGATAACTTTCACCATTTCCCCCAGAAATTTGCCCACAAAATGCAATGTCTTCTAATATGTATTGCCAGAAAAGAAAAGGGGTTGTTGAAGTGCAAAATTTGGTGGCATCAGTGAAGAAGAGGGATATATCATTATTTATCTTTGTGCTTATTTATGCTGTTTCCAGAAGATGTAAATTGGTCTCTTCAGTATATATATGAGTTCAGCAATCTTATCTGCAATTTTCAATGCTGATTCATGGTGTTACACTATTAACTTTCCAAATATACGATGAAGCCATCTCTTGCACTTAACATCAATCTGATTGTCATGCATCACAGAGTGCTGAAGTTTCATAGTCTACCCGGAATTCTTCCCCCTGAGCTTGCCAAGCTCCCTTACCTCAGAGAGATGTAAGGATTAATTTCCACTTCCTTCATCTGTTACGCTATTTTGCGACTTTGTGTCCAATTATAATTTGGGGTAAATAGCAATTTTTTTTTAATAAGATGCTGGTGAACTCTCACATTGCAGTGATTTTGCTTACAACTGCCTCAGTGGTGAAATTCCTGATGAGTTGGGTTCCATGCAGTTGACATCAATGTAACCAATCCTCCTCGATTTCCTCACGTCATATGTTTTCCTCTGATTGACTATTAACAGAAAAATGGTTATGCAGCTCTCTTCTTGTGAATCGCTTATCAGGAGCAATACCAACATCATTGGCAAACATTACCTCTCTAACATATCTGTAAGTTTCATGCTAAATCTAATCATTTTTGCAGTGCATTTCTTTCCTGAGAAATTGTTGCATTTTGATATCATCAGAGATGCACGTTCCATGGGAGCTATACTTTGCAGTTTCTTTTTGCCTTTCTCTATCAATTGATTGCCACTTCCTTTTATATAGAAGTATATCTAGAACATTTATACAAAAATTTATTTCTCATGACTGTCGGAAAAAACTCTATTTGTTGAATTTCAGAAGAATGGCTAAAATGCCTTTGGTTTCAGATAATTTAGTTGGAGTCTATTACAGAAGATTATATTTGGTTAATTCAATAACAATTATAGAGTTTCTTAATCAGGAATCTTGAAGCCAACCACTTCTCTGGTCCTGTTCCTCATGAGCTTGGGAGTTTAATCAACTTACAGAATTTGTAAGAAACCCTAATACTCATAAGCTTGGGACTATTTTTCTTCCAGATTTATACTTTTATTTACTTATTGTGGTGCCATGATATGGTCATAGGATTTTGTCCTCCAATCACCTAACAGGAAACGTGCCAGCTACATATGCCGCGTTAGGAAATCTGACAGATTTGTAAGACAATGATGTGCTTGTTTCCTACATAACTATTACAATTTGAATGTGTGCTAACACTTTATATTTCATAATGCAGTAGAATAAATGATAACAACTTCAACGGCAAAATACCCAGTTTTATCCAAAACTGGAAGCAGCTGACTAGACTGTAAGATCATGGTGTTAATACATTTTGTGTGCGTTAAGTTTGATGATCAACATGCTTTTTATTATAATCTACTTGCTGAGTATTTCTATATACACTTCAACTCTTGAAGCGAAATGCATGCGAGTGGACTTGAAGGACCCATTCCATCACACATTTCTGCTTTGAATAAAGTACTGGAGCTGTGAGTGATTAGCTTTCTCACAATTAGTTCTTTATCTTTTTTAAGTTAAGATGCAACTCATATATTTGTTTAAATCACAGTTATTTGCTAATGATTAAATACGTTGACAGGAGGATTAGTGACATTGATGGTCCTCTCCAGCTATTTCCTGCACTGGATAATATGACAGGCCTAGTGACATTGTTAGTCTCAGTTCTTCGATACAGAGTTTGGATTCTCCTAGGATGTGCTGTGCTTGGTGTTTGAGTTGTTAAACCTGGCAGCATATTGTTACAGGGTACTGAGAAGCTGCAACTTATCTGGGCAAATTCCCGCATACATGTGGAAATTGCAGAATCTAGAATCATTGTAAGTAAATCTTGTTAATTTTTGACTTGAGAAGTTTTAATAGTCTTCTTACAGCTGAAACAAGGTAGGCTTGCTTACCTTATGTCTTCATGGTCCTAGGGATCTCAGTTTTAACAAATTGACTGGGCAAATTCCGGCTACAATCAATTTAAAGCGCATAAAATTCATGTAAGTTCATCATTCGCATGCCCGTGAATGCATGTGTTCATGCAAGTCCTCTTGTATTGCCGTCTCTTACTTATGTCAGTGAAAAGGAAAAAAAATTGTTGATAAAATATGCTATTGGCCTCTACCGTGTGACATAATGCATCCAGATAATTCAATGCATTTGTTGATTGAATGTCATTTTAATGGTTTCTTTCTTTTCCTATTGTGTTAATTATGTCACATGATTTTTGCTTAGATTTCTCACCAGCAATTTATTAACGGGAAGTGTTCCAGACTCAATCCTGAAGGAAGGAACCAGCGTGTATATTTCTTGTTCTTATTGAGTTGATTGCCCTCACCATCCTCTTGATTCCTACCATCTTAAAGTTAGTTTTCCTTCATGCTGTGTGCAGTGATCTTTCATACAATGACTTCGCATGGCAAGGTCCTCACCAACCTGCTTGTCAAGAAAACATGTGAGCTCTGTACTATGTTTCTCTCGAGATATCTTTTGTAAGATATTCATGGAAAATCTGATTTTGTCACTCTCCCATTTTCTTCAGGAACATGAACTCGAATTTGTTTAGGAGCTCCTCAGCAGAAAATAACTCGTAAGATTCCTTTCATCATCCCCAATATCAGTCTTCATTTTTTATTTATTTATTTATTTTGTGGATTTTGGTAAAAAGCTTGAATCCTTCAGTTGAAAGCACAGTTTTGTTGCCAAAGTGATCATCTTTGATATGATGGCTCTTCATTCATGAGCATTTTTTCACAGAAGTCTCAGATCTGTAATTATCCGAAGGGTTCAAATATATTGATTGCCAAATGGCCATATGACTACATGCCCAGTTTTTTTTTTTTTTATCCGCACTGAGTTTTCTTGTGAAATGAAAGGTCTGGGTATCGTTGCTGGTCGGGGCTAATTCATTTATACATCTGTTACAGAGGCAGAGGTGTTCCTTGCTTGGAGAACTTCCAATGTCCACGTTGTAAGTATTTACTGGCTGAATCATTGCTCTCCATCTCACAGAATCTATGGAATTTTCAAAGTTGGGTTAAAGTGCTACATTTTTTTATATACTTGTCCATTTTGAGCATCAACTGTTTGGTCTTGTCCACTACATGGTGCTGTAGTAATGTTTTCTGTTAATTTCTCTCTGTCAAGGTCAGAAGTTTTCTGAATCATCTGAAATTTTTCTATCAGACTCGAGTTGTTTACATGTTAATTGTGGTGGAAAAGATGCAACCATCAAGGAATCTAAGCAGAAGATCATCTATCAAGGAGATCAAGATGAAGAAGGTGGTGCTGCAAAATTTTATTTAAATCGTGATGAGTTCTGGGGATTCAGTAGCACAGGGGACTTCATGGATGATAACGATGAACAAAACCTGCGCTATTCTGTGTATCTACTTTCCTCAAACCTCACAGTCTTGGATTCAACGGCACGAACAGCCCCAATTTCACTGACTTATTTTCATTATTGCTTGGAGAACGGGATGTACAATGTGAAACTCAGATTTGCAGAGATACAGTTCACCAATGACAAAACATATAACAGCCTCGGGAGGCGGATGTTTGATGTTTATGTTCAGGTACTTAAGTTCTCATTGGAACACCTGTATTTCACATTGCATATTGTTTCAATTCTCTGGCACATTAAATTTTAGTTAAATGACTTTGGTACAGGGGAAGTTGATTCTGAAGGACTATGATATTGAGATTGCAGCAGGTGCTGCTCGGAAGCCAAAAGAAGAAGTCTATAATGTCAGTGTGACCAATAATATTCTGGAGATTCGTCTAATTTTTGCTGGAAAAGGGACAACAAGGATTCCTAAAAGAGGAGTTTATGGTCCGCTTATTTCTTCCATTTCTGTAGTTTCAGGTGAGGCTGAAAATTTTCACTATATCAAATAGCCAGATGGTTTCTGTAGTCTGATGCTGAGCTGCATAAAGTTTGAGGCCATTGATAAGCATAAAACATTGGTTCTAAAGCCCTTTGATATGATAGTTATGATTCTTAGCATTATCCAGCTGCGCAACCAATCATTTTCATCACTAGCTTGTCTTGTTTCTGTTGGGCAGATGTCAAAGGGTGTTCAAGAGGTGGAAAACAAAAGACTGCTTATGTGATAGTTGGAGTTGGAGCTGGAGCATTTTGCATTGTTCTCTTATCAATCTGTATACTTAAGTGGAAAGGCTATTTCCGAGGAAGAACCAAGAGAAGACAAGGTGCAGTTTCTACGAATTTTGATAAATATGACTGAATGTTCTCTGTCATCAATCTGATTTGCTTGAAAAGACCATGATCCGGTGCTTCACCACCTGTCATTTTTTAACTGAACGAAAAAAAAACACAGCTACTCTAGTCTACTGTGCAAGTCGCCAATAGTTTACTTAGGCTTGCATAAAATTAGACATTCAATTTGTTGCTCCACGGCTTTAGCTATCACTAATGAACACACTTGTACCTAACCACAGAGTATATATTCGTCTCTACTTGATCAGTGATCTAATTCTCTCTCTTGGGTTTACCTTCTTGAGTTTTCTGGCTTCAAGTTCCATCTATTCTCTGCTTATATAGGCATGGAAGGACTAGATCTGCAGACGGGGACATTTTCCTTGAAACAAATTAAAGCTGCAACAAATGACTTTGATTCTGCAAACAAAATTGGGGAAGGCGGTTTTGGTGCTGTCTACAAGGTGCATGCTGTTATTTGTCTTGTCCCGTTTCATATATCTTCGTGCAACCTTCTTATAAATTTATTCTAATAATTGGGTTTGCATGCAGGGTCAATTAAATGATGGTACTGTAATAGCGGTGAAGCAGCTCTCATCGAAATCACGACAAGGAAATCGAGAATTCCTGAACGAGATAGGAATGATATCATGCTTACAACATCCAAATCTTGTGAAGCTCCACGGGTGCTGTATTGAAGGAGATCAACTATCGCTGGTTTACGAGTATATGGAGAACAATAGTCTTGCCCGTGCCTTGTTTGGTCAGTTCTACTTATACAAGCTATGATTTAAGCACCATACAAAATAGGAGCTAGATAGATGTCGAAATAATAAGCAACTATGGCCTCTTGCGTTTTACAGGTCCGGATTATCATCAACTTCAGCTAGACTGGCCCTCAAGACATAAGATCTGCACTGGGATCGCTAAGGGTCTCGCCTTTCTACATGAAGAGTCTAGACTCAAGATTGTCCACAGAGATATTAAAGCTACTAATGTGCTGCTCGATCGAGATTTAAACCCAAAGATATCAGATTTTGGACTGGCCAGGCTTCATGAAGAAGAGAAGACTCACATTAGCACCAAAATTGCTGGAACCGTGTAGGTTATCTTCTCCCTATCAAATTCCATGCCCAAAATTTCTTAACAGCACCTTGACTATAGATTATGCTCTCCGGTGATGCTGTAATTTCTTAAGATCATTGATTTAACAGATCATGATCTTGTTTGCAGAGGATATATGGCTCCAGAATATGCATTGTGGGGTTACCTCACATACAAAGCTGATGTGTACAGCTTTGGAGTTGTGGCCTTGGAGATAGTCAGCGGGAAAAGCAATAACAGTAGCCTGGCGAGTGATGACTTTTTCTGTCTGTTGGATTGGGTATTTTTCCAAGTCTCCAACTTGACTTCCAGCAAGAACATACTATATTAACGATCGGGCTGGGTTCTCCATTCTCACAGTATAAGAATTTTTCAATAGCTCTACGACGAAGTATTGATTTATGTTGAATTATGCTGCAGGCATGTCACTTGCAACAAACTGGAAACTTGATGCGACTTGTTGATGAGAAGTTAAAGACTGAAGTCAACGAAGAAGAAGCGAAAATTGTGGTAAAAGTTGCTCTTTTGTGCACAAATGCATCTCCATCTCTAAGGCCCACGATGTCCGAGGTGGTGAATATGCTCGAGGGAAAAATGGCTGTACCGGACGTGATCCTGAAGCAAAGCACCTACTGTGAAGATCTGAGGTTCAAAGCCATGAGGGACCTCCGCAAGCACGGGCAACAGCAAAGTTATTCTGAATGCCACACCCAGAATTCCACGACCATCAACACGTTGCAGTCTTCGTCAAGCACCTTGAGTCGAGAGTAAATCAAGATTCAATACCCCTCCCATAAAATGCATGAACATTAGTTGCTGCGGCATACCAAAGTTATGCTTCTCTCAAACTAGCGAATGGGAATCCCATTGCCGTTACTGAAGAAAAGGCTCTCAACTATAGTAACTTTGATCAGTGGAAGCAGAAAAACTCTCCAAGACCTAGCGGCGAGGAAATCTGGCATGTGCAAAAGCTGTACAAATTAGGAAGGAAGCATTGGTGCTTGAATAGGTGACCCATTTCTTAGTTTGTTACTTCTTTTCAGCGTTTCGAGTGAAAAGTCGATTGAAGTTATTGACACAGATGTGCCCAAGTTATTGTACAGTGTACTGAATTACCTGTTTTTTCAACTTGATGCGAAGAAATGAAGAGATTTGCTGTCAGGTTCATCATCTGGTTCGCCTGGATAAAATGACTGGAAAGAAAATTTGAAAGCACTTGTACCCTCAAACGATGGCTTAAGCCATTAGGTACGATCAGGTATGATGATATGCTGATACTTTGGGCTCAGATCTCCCCTTCTTATCATGAATATTAGATCAGTCATGTTTTAACTGGACTTCTGTCTCGCCGGGGTTGCGCGGTCCCTGGCCACATCTTGCTGCAGCGATCCGTCGCCTCCGTCCTAATTTACATGTCACCTTCTTCTCCCGCTTCTCATTTAAATTTTTTGGGGGATTTTTATTAGGTCTACCATTAGCATAAAAGAACTTTTACATATTATGACATGTGAATGAATTCTGGTACACAACTATTTCTGAATACACACGTCACTCGTTTAATGTTGAATGTGCATAGACTGCTTAGCACCGGTTGCAAACATAATAGTAATTTTTTTTTTTCCAAATTTCCTTATCTCTGAATACTTAATATTTGTGTTGTTTTTAGTGTTTCCCTATTTCTTGAATATCTTTTTTATTTTGTTTAAAGTTTTTCACAAACCACTTATGATGCTTCGTTGGAATTTAATGGCAACTTGATGGTCATGTCAACATTGTTTCCTTTTTCTAATGGGAGACTCACTTGAACATAAATAAATAAATAAATAAATTAGTCTAGGAACCCTATTGCACAAAAGTAAGTTAGTCACATGATTGAATAATATGACATAGTTTAGGGACGTTCGGTGTCTTAATCCCAAAATTTTTCACCAAGAGAATCTGAAATTTACTAACTACTAAAATCTACCGGCACGAAACACCTATCCGTTGTAGGCTCACAAGATACTCTGAATCTTTTGCATGTACGTGTGGCATATTTCTATTGTTGACTGAGTTCTTTTCATTTTTAGCACATTTCATGTTCTTTAGAATCAAAGATCAAAGAAACGTGCTCACTTTCTAACCCACGTGTTCACAAAACTCTCCAAAATAATCTCGCTAGGTACTTAAAAAGATACATTTGTGTGGAGCATGATAGTGAGAGAATCCAGATGAGGACACAGAATTTTAGGGAGAGTGCTGTTTGATCATTTAACCCTCTCCTATATGCCAAAGTCTCTTGATACTCTCTTGTCGAAAGGATTCGCCTTCTATAGTACTTTCCTAAGTTATGATTGAAGAGACAATGAGTATTGTCTCCAATCTCCTATTGTGAAACCAAGCCAATCCAACATGGCAAACTTTAACGAGAAATTAATCCGAACACCAAACATGTGGTTCTATTGATGTTACTTACGTCTATAAGGAGAGTGATAGAAAAATTTCACTATAAACAAGTGCCACAATAGAGACCGTGTATACATTTGAACACTCATATTTCATAAACTCATTTTACTCAATAAACTAACATACTAGCCTTTGGGCTCTATTTGTTTCACGAAGAATCTAACAAGTCTAGAGAATAATTTCCAGGAAAATGACAATATATTCCATTGTTTGACTACAAAGTGTAAATGAACTAAAATATTTTATGTTGTTTGGTAAAGAAAGTATGATTTTTCTAACTAGTTATATACTATTTGAGGACTAGTGACTTATGTGCAAATAGTCAGAAAATTTGGTACAAGCACCAAGGTCCCAGGTCCAGCCTTGGTGGACCCTGACTAGGGCATCGAGGACTTGGGCATGATACCAATTCTCGGTCCAAAAAGGCTGACCCAGGATCCTAGTGCCTTTATTCGGCTCCTCGGTGCCTCGACTTAGGAAAACAAAGGTTGGGTCCAAGGACCCAGCGTCCATGCTCGAATCCTAGGCACCCAAACTCGAGTCCATCGAGGTTGGGTTTGAGTCCACAAAGGCCAAGTGTGGGACCCTAGTGCCTAGACCCAAGAACCAGGTTACAATGCCCGAGTCTAGGGGTGTCAAAAATATCCAAGCAAAACCGAACAGACCTAACCCAAACCGAACAAGAATTTTGGGTCTTTGAAGTCCAAGTCTCATTCGGTTTGGACAATACAAAAATGAATTCGGGTAGTTTCACAGTTCCGTTTGGGTTTCGAGTTTTTATTTTTCATTATGAAATTCCCCAATTCAAAAAGTACGATCCCTAGCCCTAAGCCTAACCTCCACCAATCGCACCCCTCTCTCTACAATTCACCTACTTTTAATGGCAACTTCACCTTATTCGACTACCGTCACTACCCACCGAGACCACCGTGACAACTCTCTCTTCCTCCTCCGCGATCGCCGCCTTTAGCGCCAAGCATTGCAAGCCCTCCCCTTCGAACCAGGCCGAGTCTGGACTCCACGATTTGCGCTGAAGACGGCTCTTGCTTGGCGTCGATCGTGAAAGAAGAGGGACGTCGTGCATATCTCTGTCACCGACAGCAAAGCCACCCGACTATTCCGGCAATGAGGAGGTCGAGACGCATAGGATCGACTTGCCGCGACCGGAGTTCCTACCAATTGCTGTCGCAGCGGCAAAGAGCAGAAATTGGGGGATTGAGGAAGTATCGAGGTGTGACGAGGAGGCCACTGGGGAGGTGTGTGGCGGAGACGAGATGGGAGGTTGAGGCGCCGCAGTGGCCTACAAAAGGCTACGCTCCGTCTCCGCGAGATAGTTGTGACAGAGAATACAAAGGCAAAAAAAAAAAAAAAAAGAACCCGATACTCAAACCAAACCACATTTTTCGATTGGTTTGGGTTGAAATAAGTGCAATTCTAAATGATTCCATTCAGGTATCAATGAACTAAACCAAACCATTGACACCCCTATTTGAATCGCTGAGGTCCGTTGAGGCTAGGTTCGGGCCTCGCACTAGGGTTCCAGGCCTAATCTTGATGGACTTGGGTGCAAGCGTCAACGTCATGGCTCTAGCCTCAGTGGACTCAAGCACCACCATCAGGGATCCTAGCATTTGCTTGGGTCCCCAGCTTGGCTTTGAAGGACTCAAGCATGGGCACTTGAGCCTTGACCTCGATGGACCCAAGCACGAGCCTTGAAGACCTAAGCATGGGCACTAGGGTTTGGGTATGGGCACCAGAATCTTGGGCCTTAGCCTTAATAAACACGAGCTCAGGCATCGGGAACCCATCCCGAGTACTAAGGACTTAGGCATGGCTTTTGTGGATCAGAGCTTGAATGTTGAGAACCTGAGCTTGAGTGCCGGGGACCTAGGCATGTCCTTTGTGGACTCGGGCCCAAGTGCTAGAAATCTGGGCACGGGTATTGGGATCTTGTGCTCAACCTTTATGGACCTACGCCCTAGTGTCGAGGCATCGACCATAGGCACTAGTGTCTCGAGTCCGACCTCAATGGACTGAGGCGCAAGCATTGGTGTTGCTAAGGCTAGGCTTAATGGACTTGAGAATGGGCACTAGGGTCACTGACCCTTCCTTCATGCAAGCCAAGACTTGAGACCCAGCATTAGGGTTCTTATTAGGGGTGATTATTTCCCAATTCGGTTCCCAAATGGGAATTGGGATCGGACCATCAGTTCTAATCTGGTCCAATGGAACCGGCCACTTTTTTTTTTCCCACTAAAGAGTGACCATGCACAACGAGAAAGAGTGACAAATCTTAAGATATTGACGAAAGTGATGATGAATGAAGAATTATTGTGTTGTAGTTTGTTGTACCATTGGATGATAGAGTATTTAGTTCACAATTTACTAATTTTTTGAAGATATAAAAATAAAAAAAGATATATGTAGTTGGTTTAGTTCGGTTTGGCCCCCTCTTGGAATTGGGAATAAAACTGTATGGACATCAATTTTACTTTTAGAAATCAGAAATTAGATCGACAATCCCAATAACTGAACCGAACTGGCCGGTCTAGTCTAGTTGACCGGCTAGCGATATTGCCTGTTTTGTACATCCTTAGTTCTCATGCCCAAGTGTAAAGTTTTTCATTTAAGTGCCAATATCTTGTTATATTTTAGAAAAATGATTTTCGATTTTCAATTTGTTAAAGAGAAAATCATTTTCTTAAAAAAAAAATTCACAAAACAAATGGAGCACTAATCAGTATTTGTTTTCACAAAACAAAAAGTAATTTCTCGGCTCTTTATTTAATAAGGCCAAAAATTCTTTTTATGTAATAATCCCATTATGCGGTTTTTCACGGTGTCGCATATGGACAAGCCCTCTCTGGTCTTGTAAAAGCCGATATACGTCCTGACCCAAAACAATTTTTTCTTTTTTCAGTATTTTAGGTGATTTCCAGAAATTAGCGAAAATTCAACTACTTTAAAAACAATTACAAAAAATACAGGGGAGTAGAGGCCATCGCGCTGAGTTCAACTTTCAAAACGGTATCCCTCAATTGGACGTCGGGGTGGCCCGCACGCGCCACCTGGAAACGGCTGCGCGTGGGATTCACGCACCACTCATGAACGGCACGCGCCTGGTGCAGAAGACTTCCAGCTTCGGGCCTGACTCGATGCCGACTTTGCAGCGTTCGTTCTCTCTCGATACGGAACCAAATCGGGTGATCCGGATGTCGATAGAAAGAGTGCACGACATACATTGAAGGCGTACCGAACGTCCGATCACGAAACTATCCGAGCGGGTCGAGAAATCGCGGTGAATGTGCTTGCTCGCAAGCTATGACACAGTTTGGAAGGCCAGTTTTCTCGAAATCAAGAGTTCTCATTTGGTAAGGAGAGTTGCTCTTTCTTTTTTCTAGTCAAAGAAGAAGTTTATACATTTCTCTATACTTTATACTTTAATATTGGAGCTCCCAAATAGGTTTCGAAATAAAATAAATCCCAAAGGGCTCGAGGGAGTGGGCTTTGACAACCCAGTCCGCAACTCCATTGGCCTCTTTATAATAATGAAAATCGAGTCAACCGAATACAAGTTTTTCAGTGATAAGCACACATCCTTTCCACGAGATCCAAATTACGTATCCATATTGAATTATCCTACTCAAGGGCTAAGCATATGTGTTTTTTGGAAGCAAAGTGGTATAGGCTTTCAACGAGAGATAGGGCTTTGGTTGGTGCGGCGGATGGAAACTGGAGAAAATTGCGCGAATCCGTGGATGAGGTTCCCTGACAAGTTGCGACAGATGCATGAGATGGGACCTTCGATCCATCCTACTTCGAAGGATCCATCGATGTTAATCTACAACGCTGTCAAATTTATGAAAAACTTTTGGTTTATGATTATAAGTTTATCATTCTCGAGTTCCTTTTCCTCAAATTCGTGAGCATGGCAAAGGACAGATTTTCGTAGGTTCCTCGGGTCTAGGGCTTGTTGTCTGAAGCAGTCATCAAGAGATGGTGAATTAACTGAGGTTCTTCTGAAATTTTAGAGCCACTCTTCAATTCATGTCAAGCCTTAGGGCTGTGAATCACCAGACCGGTTTTGTCCATGTATAGAGCCCAAAACTTCTTCAAAAGAATTTGTTCTTCATATAGAATTTTAATTACCTCAAAGTTATATCATTTTAAGAGTATTTGGAAAAAAAAAACTCTCTCTATCCATCTTTCAAGTTTTACTTTACTAGGAAATGTAATTTTGGAACGACAAATTAAATAGACTAAAACGCAGTGTGTTTGTCACATAATAATAGCGTGCCAAGAGTAAAGTGCTGTGTGGCAAGTATACAAATATTCCCTAAGCTTCTTTCCGTGTTATTGCAAAGCAAATTAAAGGACGGTTTTCTCCTTTGAACTTTTGCCAAAAAGAATTTTAAAGGAATTGTGCTGATTATTATTTGCTGCAAATACCGTGAAATAGGACTGAAATAGTCATGTAAATATTACTTGATATAATTTCTACGTTTCAACAAATAGATATGTGCACATCTATTCTTCATTTATAATCCCACAACAATCCGTGCATCACATAAGCATATGTTTAGGTCGTAATCATGCAAGATAGCCATAAAAATAGAACTTTTCTTTACCATGCATGAGGATTATTGTGCAGTATTATATGGAAAGTTAAGTAAGTAAACTTGGATGTTAAGTTGGTTGTACCCTTTCAACATATATATCTTGCGTAACTATCAACTGATTAATATAATTTAAAAATATTTAAAGTAACGCCGGCATAAATATGGCATAACATTTAAGCAAAACAAACAAATAAATAAAATAAGATTTATATTTAATAGAAAGTAAAATTATCAGATTTTAAAGTACCGCATAGAAACAAACTCACAGATTTGATTGGATCACCTATTTTATGTATCTTTTAATATGTTATAAATATATGATTTACGAATATGAGACATTTTAAAGTCTTTGACCTGGCAAAAATGACTTAATCCGCTTGCTGCCTAATACTAGAATAAAGTACCTAGAGAAAGTACAATTTTATGAGTAGAAACTTCATAAAGTCACAAAAAAAGTTAAAAAGAATAAAAGTAGAGAGTTGAGACTTTCTATATAACATTTTTTTTTCTACCTTTTGATGGTTTGCATCCAAATTTAAATCACCTAATATTATGAGAGGAAACAAGATATGTAAGAGATAACATATATCAACCATCTCAATTAAAGTTGTGTAGTTATATAAAGAAGAAATTTCTAGCTTCGCGTATCCACCCAAAGCCCTCATTTATGACACTAGCAGTAGGGTCGCAATATCGTTAGTTAAGATATATTGGTGTCGAAATTTTTTTATTCAAATTCGTTGAAAACATCTCAGCTTATGTTGGTTTTAAGTAGTTATTTCATGTCTTGTTGGTTTTTCTCGATAAATTTATGTTATACTCTCGAGACAGCGAAACATCATCTTTCTACGTCTTTCTACGAGAAAATATTGCGTGATCTGGGAGCTCCACATCAGCGTGGTCCCCGGCCACTCATGCAGCGCCACGTGGAAAAGTGGGTCCCCTTACTGTCTTCTACATTTTTTTCTTTCTTTCTCATCTACGTAGCTTCTTGGTACCCTCTCCTAGCCTGCGCACGTCCATTCTCCCCCTAGCTAGGGGTGTGCAACGGAAACCACCCGAACCGGGACCGGACCGGACCGGCCGGTTTTGGGCGGTTCCCACGGTCGGCGGTCCGGTTCCCGGTTCCTAATCTTGGAACCGGTGGCCGGTTGGTCCGGTTCCCGGTTCCAAAGTGGGAGCCGGACTGACCGGACTGGACCAAACTTTTTTATATATAATTTATATACATATAATATATAAACACATATAATATATGAATATTATATATGAAACTTATTGCAATCGAAATTGCAATTGAGGTAACAACATCTTATGTGGCCAAGAGACCACCAAAGCTCTTGTTGTTACTCTTTATTTATAGAGAAAACTTACTTGTTAGTTTCATAGAGATTGTCGATAAAACCTAAGCCAAGCACAATCTTCAATCACAATTGTTCATGGCTTTTATGCTTAAAATTAAGCGTGAAACACATAAACTGTGATTGATATTCACGCAAGTGAAGTTTGAATATTTGCACGTGAAAACATGTGTGAGTAATTTTTATTAGATTGCCTGGGAACCGAATTGGATTGAACGGTCCGGAACATGATCGTTCTTTAGTGAAAAAGAAAGTGCCGATTCTGTTGGACCGGACCGTTTGGTCCGGTCCGGTCCTCAGTTCCCAAAATTGGGAACCGATTCTCTCGGTCCGGTTCCCGATTCCACTTTGGAACCGGACCGAACTAGGAACTGATCATCCCTACCCCTAGCCTGCACAGCCTACACATTCTCGAGAATTTGCAATGCATTTATCATGGAAAGAGAAGCAGAGGGACTTTTCTCTTTCCTCTTCAAACGAAGCAGAGGCTTCGCACGGTTACTCTCCAGCAGTTGCGATGCTTTCACCCGACGGTCGTCGCTGCTCTGCCATGCGTCAAGTCGTAGCTCCCTGCCGTTGCCGACAACCTACATTACGAGCACCCTGCTCGTATGCTGCTCGCTTCTCTCTCCGCTCTCATTGCTACTTCGGCGTTTGTTCCGGCGTTTGTCAAGCGGTTGTCCCCCATCGACATCAACAAACCACATTACGGCCGCCCCATCTTCGGCGTTCGCTTGCTTCTCTTTGCGCGCACCTTGCTGCTCCGGCGTTCATTCGAAGTTCATCAAGCGGCTATTCCCTCGCCGTCGCCGGGGAAGCAGGGGCCCCTACTATGGCGCTCACTCACTTCTCTTTTCGTGCTACTCTGGCATTTGTCAAGCGACCGGAGGAGGAGGAAGGGCCATTTCTTCCTAAGGCGGAGGAACGGGGACAAAGATTTGGCCGTGGTTTTGCGGGAGCGAAGCCTAAGGCACATATCCTTCCGCTACACGCTACGGAGCCGATCGGTGATTGGGCTTGGTGATTACACGTTGCTCTCGAGACTCAAGCCCCAGAGGGAGGTCGTTGACTAGCTAAACTCCCTCATTCAAGGTGCGTTTAGGGTTTTCGTGATGCAAAATTTGTTTGTGGGGGTTCAACAGAAAAGTTGCGTATTGATTGGCTTCTCGCTTCATTTTCGGCGTTATTTTCGGCAGGGAACTTCATTTCCTGGTCTCCTTCCCCTATTTCCACACTCCCTATGATGAGCTTGATCCTCTTAGTTTGATGGGTTTGGCGTAATTCGATCGGCATAGTTAATGTTGTGGACGTGATTTTGGGTGGTGGTAATAAGACATCAGTATGGAGAAGGAGCCTCTCCTTGGAACTCTGTTTTCTATTCTCCTTCCCTTGATTCCACATTCCGTGTGACGAGCTTGATCCTTTTAATTTGATGAGTTTGGCGTAATTCGATTGGTAAGTATTGTGGATGTGATTTTGGGTGGTGGTAAGTAAGCAGATAAAATGTGCTCCACGTGGGCTACTTTGATTTGCTCATATGCCACACCAATCGATCTAGATAATCCTAAAAAAAATCAAGAAGTCTAGTCTCAATATGTTCCTTCTGTTTCAGCTCGGCAATGCCTCGTCGGCGGAAGAACCGACGTCCGAGGAGAATGGAAACGATGGTCCAACCAATTTCAATCCGTTCTGGTTCAACTTTGGAAAAATCTCGGATTTGAAGTTGAGATTGTTTTGTGACGAGTTGTGTTGATATAGAGGTTGATGCATCATATTCAAATTGAAGATAGCACTAAACTTGCTTCTGAAACTCATATGCAAAGACTCAAGATGATCGTGAATGTGACAATGATTTATCTTTTCCTTTAGTGCAATCTATTAGCCATTCTATTTTTGTATATATATTTCCATGAATTCTATTTTAATGGTTAAGTGATGTCATGCTTTGATGTTTTATGCCTATAGTCATTAAACTGATTTCATGTTATTTTGCTTATGCCCATTAGATCCCTTCTGATCAAGTAAAGCCTTTGCACCCGTAAATTCGCAGTGTAAGGTTATCCGATAGCTAAATTAGAGGTAATTCTAGACTTATACTATATGAAAGATATTTGTTTTTTCAAAAAATGGAAGAAATTTTATTTTCCTCGTAAAAGCACCATGTTAAAAGCCTTTTGTTCTTTACTTGTAGCTTGAAACTGCTCATCTTGCATATGTAACCCGTGATTTGGAAAAAGATTTTGAATTTACGATAGGAATGGTTTTTGCAAGCGAATTTGAAGCATATTATAAATATGTGGCCTATGCTATAGGCAAAGGTTTTGGAGTGAGGAAGTCTAAGACTAGAAAAAACGACAAAGGAGAAATAACTCGACGGATTTTTGTGTGTAATTGTGATGGGTATTCTGTCAACTCATTTAATCAATAAAAAAAAAAAATGAAAGACTTGAAGTTAGATGTGGTTGTCCTGCTTTTATCAAATTTAAGGTTGAGAATGGCATTCATGAAGTCGTGGAGTATGTTTCGGAGCACAATCATGAGTTTATACCAGAACATCAAAATCACTTAATAAGATGTTGAAGAATGATTTCTAATACTTGCAAAGGGATTTTAGTTGACATGGCTAAAGCTGGCATTGGGGGGACAACGGCATATAAATTCTTGGCCAACGAAGCAGGAGGAAGCCAAAACTTAGGTTTCATCCTATGTGATTTTCAAAATTTTCTACAAAGTGAAAGATCAAATCTTATCGATGGGGGTGATTGTCAAAATCTTTTGAATCATTTTCATTGCATGCAAATGCAAAATCCAATGTTTTTCTATGTACAACAGGTAGATCAAGATGATAGATTGACAAATCTATTTTGGAGAGATAGTTTGTCCAAATTTGATTATGACTGTTTTAGTGATGTTGTGGTTTTTGATACCACCTATCATACTAACAAGTATAACTTGATATGTTGGCCTTTTGTTGAAGTTAATCATCATTGGAAGAATACTTTGTTTGGTTGTGCATTTTTATCGGATGAAACCACAAATTCATTTATGTGGTTATTCGAGGTGTTTTTGAAGTCTATGGGAAATAAGGTTCCAAAAATCATTTTCACTGATCAAGACTAAGCAATGACAAAAGCCATTTGAACGGTATTTCTGAATACTCAACATTGTTTATGGACTTGGCATATTGGGAAAAATGCCAATCAAAACATTCTACATCTTTATTGCAAGCCAGAGTTTAAGGATAAATATTTTTCAAAACTTATGTATAGATGCAAATAAGAAGATGAATTTGAATCTACTTGGAGAAAAATGGATGAGGAGTGGGGCACTAAGAATAATAGTTGGCTTCAGAGGTTGTACGACTTGAAATATAAATGGAGTTCAGCTTTTAGTCGCGATATTTTTACTTGTGGTATAACATCAAGTCAAAGGAGTGAGAGTGCTAACAATGTCTTCCAACAAATGTCAGCTAAGACATCGAGTCTTGTATTATTTGTCCACTACCATGAAGAACAATAGAAACATGAGAGAGACTGAAGGTCAAGATGATTATACTTCTCGTGGGTAGCCCAAATTGCATATTTTGCATAACGGGATATTGATGCATGCCGCTTCAATGTACACGTGCCATTTTTAAGAGGTTTTATGATGAATTTTTGCAAACTGTCTCTCAACATATTTCGAGTACTACTTTTAATGGGTTGGTTTATGAATACACTCTCAAGTGTAAATGGATTCAAGGTGAACATATTGTCAGATTCAATCCTGTTGACTTTTCTGTTTCTTGTGAATGCAAGTTATTTGAATCAAAAGGGTAGTTGTGTCACCATGCTTTGTATGTGTTGAATGCGAACTCATCAGTTTTAGTCATTCCATCTGCTTATATTTTGAAAAGATGGACTATAGGTGCGAAGTAAGGATATAAGAATGATGAATCTCATGAAATGTCAGTAGGTCCATATACTTTTAATAGATTTTCCACATTAATGCAAAATGCTTTTGAAGTGATGAATTTGGGAGCCCAAGATGAAAATACTATGAAAATAGCGAAGAATAACTTAAATGCAACAATAGCTGAAATTTCATCATACAACTCAAGTGTGGTTGTGACAGATGGTGCTAGTGATGATAATGATGATGAGGCTTCGTTGTGTGAGATGTTGGTATTGGACCCATTTCAAAAGAAATGAAAGGGAACAAGTTATGAAAGGCTTAGAACCTCAAGTGAGAAAAAAAAAGTAAAAAAATAATACCCTCGATGCTAGTAGAAAGTCGAGGTAAGCTGATTCTGATTGACATAGAGTTCTAGTTAATATGTTTAGTTTATTCTTATGCTACATGATGCTAATTAATATATTTCTTATTTTGTAATGTAGAGCTGGTTGTTCAAACCACACATGTTGAAACTCATTTATCAGATTATTCAAGAAATGCAAATCAAATTCAAAATGCCATTTGTCCTGACAACATTGGTGGTCCTGTAGTAAATCTTAATTTTCATAATCAGGTGTGTCTTTCTGAGTTCAACATTTGTTTTTACATTCTACTAATTTGATCAATTTTTCTTTGTTAATATATACATAGATGCAACCAGCATACATTATGCTGCTGGGGATTATGAATGAGTTTTTCCCGTTCACTAATCAGGTATATAGTAGTTTGGGTTACTAATTTAATTTTTGGTCAAAATTTAATGTATCATGAAAGCATTTTGTTACATTATATTAATGAGGTCATTTTTTTTTTATATAGATGCAACAATCATATATCATATGCCGCTAAGGATTATGAATGGATATTCCCTATTCACTAGTCAGGTACCTATTATGAAAATTATTTGATATTGCAGTATTATTTCATCTTTAGCAAACTATTTTAATACTTAATGATAATGTTTTTTTTTTATCATTAGATGTTGGAGTATCATGATAGATCCCGTGAAAACATTTTGAGTCAAATACTAGCCATCTCACTTTTGTTGACTTGCATTTTTTGAGATAATATTTATGCATGCCCATTGTTTAGAAAATTGTGCATTTTTCTCAAAATATATTTTATTCTTGTGCACATGAGTTATTTAATTCTTTTCAACATCCTAAGTTGAATGAATTAAACGATTCTGGAGGCAGAGACAACGTATAATCAAACAAAAATTCGTCAGGAGATGAAAGATAGCAGCATAGTCGTTTTTTTTTTTTTTTTATGCTTGTTAGAATTCTTCTGTCTTCTATGTTTGGGAAGCTTGATAGTGGAATGATAATGAAGAAGGCATATGTTTTTATGTAGAGCAATTCATTGAGTATATAGGGTGATGTGTTAAAAAGTGCTAATTTGATGAAAATATGTGATTTTTGTGTGTAATTGCATATGCTTCTACTAACACGATTATTGTTTTTTATGCTTGTATGAATTCCCTTGTCTTCTGTGCTGTTTAGGAAGCTCAATTGTTGAATACCTATATTTTAGTGTGTGGTCGGCAAATGCTGAAGACTTTGTATCCGAGAGATTTGCCAACAATGGAATAGACGTGAAAGGGCATCATTTTGAGTTACTTCCTTTCAGTTCAAGATGTAGAGAGTGCTCCGGAATTCAATTAGGCCCAATACAAGTGAAATTTGTTATGGCTCAATTAGTGCATTGCTTTAAGTGAGAAGTACTTGAGGGCATGGTCCCGAGCAAATTAAAGCTTTCGGAAATAAATTCGTATGTGTCCTCATGCTCAAAATTAATTCATCAAACTTTGCATGCATCTAGTTTAAAACCTCATTATGTTATTGAGCAAATAAAATTTGGCGTCCAAACTCGATACCTCATATTTTTCTCTATTTATTGCCCAACAACCTTTTTTGAAATAAATTTGGGCAACTTTTTTTTTTTTTTTTTAAAGCTTTCGGAAATAAATTCATATGTGTTCCCGTACTTAAAATTAATCCATCAAACTTTGCACGCACTTAGTTTAAAACCTCATTGTGTTATTGAGCAAAAAAAAAAAAAAATTGGTATTCAAACCCGACATCCCATTTATTTTTTATTTCTTGCCCAACAACCATTTTTGAAATAAACTTGGGCAACTCTTTTTCTTTTCTTTAAAGTTTTTGGAAATAAATTCGTAGGTGTTCTCATACTCAAAATTAATCTCTCAAACTTTGCACGCACTTAGTTTAAAACCTCATTGTGTTATTGAGCAAAAAAAAATTGGCGTCCAAACTCAACACCCAATTTATTTTCTATTTCTTGCCCAACAACCATTTTTGAAATAAACTTGGGCAACTTTTTTTTTTTTTTTAAAAGTTTTCGGAAATGAATTCGTACATGTTCCCGTACTCAAAATTAATCTATCAAACTTTGGACACACCTAGTTTAAAATCTCATTGTGTTATTGAGCAAAAAAAAATTGGCGTCCAAACCCAACACCCCATTTATTTTCTATTTCTTGCCCAACAACCCTTTTGAAATAAACTTGGGCAACTTTTTTTTTTTTTTTTAAAGCTTTCGGAAATGAATTCGTACATGTTCCCGTACTCAAAATTAATCTATCAAACTTTGCACACACCTAGTTTAAAACCTCATCGTGTTATTGAGTAAAAAAAAAAAATTGACGTCCAAACTCGACACCCTATTTATTTTCTATTTCTTGCTCAACAACATTTTTTGAAATAAACTTGGGCAATTATTTTTTTTAAAGCTTTCGGAAATGAATTCGTACATGTTTCCGTACTCAAAATTAATCTATCAAACTTTGCACACGCCTAGTTTAAAACCTTATTGTGTTATTGAGTAAAAAAAAATTGGCGTCCAAACTCAACACCCTATTTATTTTCTATTTCTTGCCCAACAACCTTTTTGAAATAAACTTGGGTAACTTTTTTTTTTTTTTTAATTTTCAGAAATAAATTCATACGTGTTCCCGTACTCAAAATTAATCTATCAAACTTTGCATGCACCTAGTTTAAAACCTCATTATGTTATTAAGCAAAAGAAAATTGGCGTCCAAACCTGACACCCCATTTATTTCTATTTCTTGCCCAACAATCCTTTTTGAAATAATCTTGGGCAACTCTTTTTTTTTTTAAAGCTTTCGGAAATAAATTCGTACGTGTTCCCGTACTCAAAATTAATCCATCAAACTTTGCATACACATAATTTAAAAGCTCATCGTGTTATTGAGCCAAAAAAAAAATTGGCATCCAAACCCGACACCTCATTTATTTTCTATTTTCATGAGGATTAAATATGAAGTAGGGTATTTTTACCAAAATATATATACATATGAAGTAGGGTATTAAATGTGAAAACTTAAAAATATATACTACTCATTGAGTTGTCATTACCCATTTATCTCCTTTTCAATCTTTTTAGACTCAACCCATGACAAATCCAGTTAAATGGCCAAAAAACATGCTATAATTGCCTGATGTTTTTATTGATCTTTGGCAAAACAATGTACAATGGGAAACCCGGTGGTAGTCAAACTAATAGTGGCTTTCATGTCAACCAGCACTTAACCTATAACAAGCACCTGCATTTCCAATAATAAGGCTCGCTGATGTTAAACTTTCTTACAAAGTGTGAAAGGAAGAGTTCGTCCTAACAATTATTGTTCAGAGAGAATTTTTCACTAGAGTGCTCTATTTAGTTAGCATTTTCTTTCCTTCATGAATCATGAAATACTATCAGAATACATTTGAAGATGCCGTTCACAAGCATTTTGTGCAAAGGCTTTCATGTCAACCAGCACTTCCTTGTAAAGAGAGAGAGGACAATCACTCTATTGACCATCGTATCGGCATTTAATATCTTCCCCTTCTATAAGCCTTAGGGGTGTGCAACAGAAACCGCCCGAATCTGGACCATACCGGCCGGTTTTGGGCGGTTCCCACGGTCAGCGGTTCGGTTCCGGGTTCCTAATCTTGGAACCGGTGGCCGGTTGGTTCGGTTCCCGGTTCCAAGATGGGAATCGGATCGACCGGACCAGACCAATTTTTTTTTTTTATATATAATTTATATACATATAATATATAAACACATGTAATATATGAATATTATATATAAAACTTATTGCAATCGGAATTGTAATTGAGGTTGTGGCCAAGAGACCATCAAAGCTCTTGTTGTTACTCTTTATTTATACAAAAAACTTGTTAGTTTCATAGAAATTGTCTATAAAACCTAAGCCAAGCACAACCTTTAATCACATTGTTCATGGCTTTTATGTTTAAAATTAAGCGTGAAACACAAACTGTGATTGATATTCACGCAAGTCAAGTTTGAATATTTTGCACGTGAAAACATGTGTGAGTAGTTTTATTAGATTGCCCGGGAACCGATGGTCCGGTCCACTGTTCCCAAAATTGGGAACTGATTCTCCCGGTCTGGTTTCCGGTTTCCGGTTTCACCTTGGAATCGAATCGAACCGGGAACTGATCACTCCTAATAAGCCTCTCCACAAAATCTAAAGGAAGGCTAATCATCTCTAATGTCTTTTCCCATACCCGGTAAGAGGTTTCAACATTGTGTGCTTCTTCAGAAGGGTTTGTTGGACGGTAGTCTTGGGAAATGAAAGCATAAACAGGCCAGTCATCTGCTTTCAACAACTCACAGTACTCTGGAACCTGAGGATCTGTCGCAGCGAAAAGTGAACTCTTAGAACCTGCATGAGTAGTGAGACGTGAAATTTAACCCTGTATTATTTTAGATTGGATGCCATGCCACCCACCCCTTTGGGTCAATCGTTGACTCATTGCACACTGACACGACACCACATATATGCATCCAAAGTCTACTGGCATACTCACTTTTACGTATTCAAAATGAAAACTATTTTAGGATACTTACAACGTTGGTTTGGACTACTCCTTTTTTTTTTTTTGTCGAAAGTTTGGACTACTCCAGGTGATACACATAATACACGAGAGAAGTACACTATCAGTGCCATAGGTTGTGTACGATGCTCACTTTGGTGCAAAAAGTTTCCGTCGGATCATTTAAATACCAAAATTTTTTAAAAATGATCATTTTAGTGCCAATGCCGATTCAGTTGGCCGGAAATCTGACGTGGTAGTTTTTTATTAATTTTTGACGCTAATGTGGCTCGCTGGAGCATACAGTCAACATGTAAATCACCAAACGACGCCATTCGTCTTTTCTCTCTCTCTGCACCTTCAACCCCCCTTCTTCCTCCTCTTCCTCCGCGCTCGCCTCCTATTTTCCCACCACTTCTTGGCCGAGCGATGGTGGCCTAGCACAATGGCCGAGCGATGGTGGCCGAGCACGGTGGCCGAGCGACGGTGGCCGAGCACGGTGTGGCCAAGCGATGGTGGCCAAGCAAGCTAGGTCGACGAGGATGAACAAAAGAAAACCCTAATTTCAATCCCAAATTAGCTATGCGGCGTCGTTTTTCCTAAGCCATCAACATATGATGGCAAAACGACGTCGTTTTCTTAAGTAGGATGGAAAACGATGTCGTTTAAAGGGTTTATTGTTTTTTCTTTTAAATATAAAAGCCACGTAATCATTTTGGTCGGAATTTCTCGCCGGTGGCATCAAAGTGATCGTTTTTTCTCCGATTTGGCACTTAAGTGATCCGACAGAAACTTTTGGCACCAAAGTGAGCACCGTACACAACTTATGGCACTGATAGTGTACTTCTCCCCATAATACACTTATTCCAGATTCAGCAGGTAGCTGTTTATGGAGGACACTGTTGAACATAACCTAAATGAGGCCACCTCGCCTCGTTAGTAATAATTACAGGTCGAAATCAACATTCTAATAAGTATCACTTCATAACCTATAATATATTAGTAAGAAGTATTGAAAATATACTAATTGCTAAGCAAAAAATCGAACAGGAATGTATTAAGGGGAAAAATGAAAAGGAATAAGAACAATGGTTTAAAGCCAGAAAGGGAGAGTTTGGGGACAATATAGCAGTAAAAATGTCGCATTGATAGGTTTGCAGCCTAACTAGAGTAAACAATTAGCATATGGCCATTCATCCTAACATACAAACCAAATGGATTGAGGTCAACCATCCAACGACATTAAAATGGAGCATCGAACATCACGAGTCTTCAGCAAAATTTCCATCATTCAAGAACCAAAGACAAGAATATCATTCTTTCAGTGATCTGCCATTAGCAAATGGAGGCAAGAACATCCCGATTAACATAATGCAGCACCAACTTAATGTGTCATTGAAAGTACTAACTGAAGGAAATCAAAAGCCAATTTGCCTGCTTAGGATCAAAGGAATCCTATTATTTAACTGCCCTACTGCAGAATAGTTTCAAGCCATCATCAAATATCTGATAAGTATGACTCCTCGAGATGACTTTAGCTCTATGTTTACTGTTATGAAGGATCTCACGATTCTCAATCCAACCACACAATATGATACTTTGAGACCAAATATCTAATTCACCACTCGATTATGGTAATTTGCCTATAAGCTACAGTCCATACTTTAAAAGTAAGATGAAGAATGTGGACTATATTGTGGTCACAAACTTACCACAGAATTTACATTGACAATTCTGCTTGGAGAGCCTCGAAGGAGCGATGGCAAAAGCAATATTGATAGCAAAGCTGGAGCAAGATGATTAACTTGCATATGTTGCTCATATCCATCTTTTGAAAACTTCTGTGGTTCTGAGATCATCACAAGTAAGGTACATCAGTTGGCAAGATTGTTCTTAAACAAGCATAGGTCCAAAGAAAAATATGCAAGAATAGCTCATGTGACCTCACAAGAAAATTTATCTATGTAAGAATTTCTCCCTTTTGCGTGCTTATTTGAGAAGGGTTTTTCATTGCTTAAATAAACAAATGATGAGGATGGAAGTAAAATACACAATTCGACAAACACAAATCCATGTGTTCTTAAGAGTCTTTAGTACTTCGAGTAGGCAAATTGACTTCTTCTATGGTTACATACACATACAAGTGAATTTCACTGGTAAATACCATGTCATTTACATAAAAGGGAGGAATCAATTCATTGTATACTAAAAAATCCATCAAGCAACATTTTAATCACAAAAAATGGTTTCAAACATATAGATCTGTTGACCCTTGCAATATCAGTTCCTAGCTACAACAACAAAATTTCTGCCGGAAAATGACAGTGCATCACATAAAGGGAAACAAGGAGTTATCTAAGCCATTAAATTCTAATGCAGTTTAAAGACTGAGAAAGCATATAGAAATGAACCCTGGAAACAATTCAAAATGCTGCTTGGATTTTCTTTTGGGAAAAAAATATCAGTGGAATAGATCTTCAAGGCATTGAAGAATATAAGAAGCAATATACACAATCATCCTTTGACATGGCGAGCCAAAAAATGGAAGTAAAATCCTTTGACTTACCTAGTGAAATAATAGTGCACGAAACTAAGGTACCGATAGCACCAAATAGCATGATGGTCATAAAGTTTCTAAAGAATTGCTTCTTTTTCACCTGAAACCTTAAAAGGATGATTAGCACCAATAAATAACTTATTAAAACTCCATATCAGAAGCCTATAAGAAATTATTTATTCACTCAATTGAGATTAGAAAATAGAAAGGAGATAAATCCCATAGAAAATAGTCAGAACACTTTCAACCCTAGAAGATATAGGCAAGCTTATTGTAAAGTTCAAAGATGAGACAGTAAATTAAATTATACAACTTGTCTGTCAACTCTATATTTTGTAAAGTATAACAGATTAATATACATGGACATTTTGCTGACTATCAAATTATTCAAATCTTCAATGATCGGTCTTCTGTCCATCTATATAGTCTATCCCACACAATTTATAAAGCCCATGTCAGAATTCTATCGAAGCCTGTTTACAGTTCGAGGAACTCTTTACAATTATGGAAAAATCCAACCCAATCTCAGTTAGTGGAGTTACTTGTATCTGAAGACAAATTTGAAAAAACAAACATGTAGCAACAAATGATGCCTAAAAGTTACCACGTAAAAAGAACAATGCCTAATGCTACTATGTAAGATGATCTGAGAAAAGTTCTTCACCACACTCCAATTGGAAATTAACTTACCCCACATTGAATATGATAGGTGGCAGAAGATATATGAAGAAGGGATCTTCACTAAACACTAAGAGATGGGAGTTTTTCATTCTCGTGGTCAGTAAAATAACGATACCAGTACATAATCCCTACAAGAAAATTCGAAAGTAATTACTAACAACCTACTTGAATTAAACCAAAAGCCTTCAGCCTCTAGCACAAGACCAAAAGAAATGTTTGCACATGTACAAATAACACCAACAGGCTTGGGGGGAGACAATTTTGTTATAGGTATACTAGTTTGGAATTTTTGATGGTTAAAAAATTAATTTAAAGTAAATTTATCACAAGAATATCAACTTTTCTTCATGGTATTAATCTTTTTATTTTTATTTTTATGGTTTACTTCTTTCGTAGGTTTAAAGCACCGAGCCCAAATTCTTGTCGGCCCGTGGAAAGCCCAACACCTTCGAAAGCCCAAAATATGCTTCGACACCAAAACCCTACATTCACGTGTTCCCCCTCTCAAGTTCTCTCTCTCTCTCTCTCTCCCACCTTCCCTCCCTCCCCGTCCGGCCATAACGCTGCCAACGCCTGCTCAGCCACCGGCCGTCGCCGTCGCCGGTCCGGTCATTGGCGGAAAACTAGGACGAGGTCACGTGGTCGTACTGGAACAGCTGCCGGAGGAGTTTCGTGGGGGAATGAAGGTTTGCTGAGAGGTTTATGCTCCGTTGAAGTCGCAGAAAAGATTTTCGAGTCATGGGTAGAGTTCAAGCGAACAAAGCCCACAAGACTCGGTTCTCCTCCAAGTCCTCGCGGAACATCCACAGAACATCTCTCAAAGGTCAGTCGCCGCCGCCGCCCCAGTTTTGCAGCGTTACTGGGTCGCTTTGTCGGTGGTCGTTTCGCTTCTTGAACGTCGAAAAAGCGGCTTAAGAGTTTGGTCGCTGCTGTTTCGGGCGGTGGAGTTTGAATTCGGTGGAGGGTTCTCGTTCGTTTGTGTGGGCGAGGGTTGTTTTTTCTGGCTGAGTGAATGGGCGTTGTCGGGATAGTTGAGGCTTGAGGTTGTTGACAAGTGTTCTTTGTGTTTCAGACAAGGGCAGGATCGCAAAGTCTGATGGCAATGTTGGCAAGGGCGCGCGAGCTGCTAGAATTCAGCACAATAAAATGGTGATTGATGCTCGGTCCGTTTGGAATCATAAGGTGGCGTGGTATACTTCTGCTTGTAGTCTTATGAGTATTGGTGTTGTTTTGCAGGTGAGGGAGCAGAAACGGGCGGCCCTTTTAAAAGAGAAAAGGGCTATGAGTGGATCGTCGAGTCCTCCCCGTGTTATCGTGAGTTTTCTCGACAAAAAATTGCTGTGTGATTAATTGGGGTATCTTTTGCAATTGTATGCAATCGAATCTTTCTTAGCAGTAACTGTGTGTGATGGTAGGTTCTTTGTGGCCTTTCTGCTTCCGCGGATTTGGATTCTCTTGCCAAAGATCTTCTTAGGTTATTATCCGCGGAAGATGCAGGTGTTGTGCCCTCAACAGTTTCGTCTCCTGAATACAAAATGCGTGTGACGGTGGGTAATTCTTTCACATCTCCCTTTCTGAAGTTGGACATTTGTAGGTAGTTATTCTTAATAAGGCTCACAAAACTCACAGCTTTGGACTCGTTGTTAGTTATAGTGTGGATAATACTCTCTGGATGCACAGTGCAAACTGTGTATTAATATACATCATGCGGGGTTTTTGGTATGCAGTACTTGCATGCTCATCGCCAATTCATGTCAGCTTTACTAAATCACATGTCTTACATTCCTACAGTAATGGGATCCATAGGCTTTCTGTTGACATGACTCCCACATGCATGGTTTCACTTGGGATGATGAGAAAAGAAATCTCTCTCTCTTTCTCTCTCTCTCTCTCTCTCATAGTGTCTGATCTGTTTGCTTAGGCATAACTGATTCCTGCCACTCTAGGTACTGAAAGCACCGCATGGGGATCTCACGGCCTGTATGGAAATGGCTAAGGTAACTTTGGTATACTTTGTTTCTAACTGCTGTTCTGATCCTGTGGTTTGAAGTTTCTCTTATGCATTACCACCTGCTTGTAGGTGGCAGATCTGATTGGTTTTGTGGCATCAGCTAGTTCATTATGTGAAGACACTAGCTCGTACTACATTGACTCCTTTGGAAACCAATGTCTCTCAGTGTTTAGGTCTATTGGTTTACCCAGCACTGTTGTTTTTATGCGAGTAAGGTGTTTGACTTCGTGTATTGAATATTTTCAAAGCATCAGGAGTTGGCAAATGACTTTCTAAAATACTGTGTGTGAGAATTTAAATGAACCTGTGCAGGATCTACCTTTAGATATGAAGAAACGGCAAGAATTTAAGAAGATGTGTATATCTAGCCTTACGCCTGAATTTCCTGAAGATTGTAGATTTTACTTGGCAGATACCAAGGATGAATTGCATAAGGTAAAGTTTACGGACCTTAAGTATGTTAGATCCAGCATTTCTCTTGTAGTAATCTTATAACAGCAAAAACTGAATGACCATGGATTATTTCTGCAATATAACTGTGATTTGTTCTATTCTCAATTTTTCATTGGTTGCAGTTCATGTGGCTTTTCAAGGGGCAAAGGGTTAGTGCCCCTCATTGGCGCAATCAACGGCCTTATCTAATAGCTCAAAAGGTAATTGCTTCTCCAATTATTAAACACTCAGCAAATTCTAGCTAGAAGCAGTGCCCTTTCTGTCTAGATGAACAGTTAAAGTGGTTTCTGTTGGGTGACCACTTTCAAAAGAGCTGCAACTGAGCGAGTTGGAGTTGTGAGGATTCACATAAGTAAAATGTTATGGGGGAATTGTGTGATGTGCAAGTACGGGCTTTGACATGGTCGTATCTTCTCAAGCTGCTAGAATATATATATATATATATATTAATTGGAAAAGTGTTACAATATTCCTTGGATATGAAAGTCATTTTGGAAAAGTTAAGATTTTGTTGGAGCTCTTCTGAAATTGATATGAATGGATTTCAAAGAAAACAGAAAGAAAAGCTTAAGTTTTCTTAGTTCAATTTATTAACGTTGGTTCTGGACTATTCTGAAGCCCTCTCGACAGAGAGTAATGATGTTATTCTATGTTTTATAGGTGGATATAGTAAATGATGATCAAAATCCTGGAAAAAGCACTCTTTTGCTCACTGGTTATCTCCGTGCTCGCTCTCTCTCAGTGAACCAGTTGGTAAATGCTTAAGCCATTGTCTTAATACAGTTGCTGGATATGTTGATAGTAGCTCATAGTCATATTCAACAGGTCCATGTTTCTGGTGTTGGAGACTTCCAATTGACCAAAATTGAAGTTATAAAGGATCCACTTCCTTTAAATGCAAGAAAAGATCATGGTGCCATGGATTTTGACGAAGTGCATGAAGTTGAGGTATAGACTTCTACATGTTGTGGCAAGAGGATATAAGTTAGTTTGTCCACTTTACTTGATTCTGAAATTTTTAGGGGATCAAGACTTGTATTCTCAATAATCATTGTTGATTTGGCACCTTTTCGACAAGTTTCAATTTTTCAATTTGGTGATCATATGCATTACTTATCCGAACCTTATTGAAATTATTTGGCCAGACATGGAACTTGTTGAAATCTGATGCACTCAGTGATATAGGTTTAGCTTTTAAGACCGTAATGCTAAATTAAAGACTATTAACATTAGGTGTTAATGTGAACCCATGATCTTCACAATGAACAGTGTGTTCATTTAGTGCTTCCACTCATCTGTTACAACTATGTCTAGGAAGAGCATTTCATCCATTTAGGTGTTGTTATTCTGCTGTACTTGTAGGTTCCACTTGAGTATTGTGTGTTGGCATTAAACAATTGCAACCTTGGGGAATTATTTTATGTTAGGTCATCAAATCTCTGGATCCAGACCCCATGAAGCAGGAGGCATTGCTTGTTGAGAACGTTCCAGATCCTCTTGCTGGAGAACAGGTGATTAAAGCAAATTCTAAATTTTCTTTTCTGTGGTCCATCACAGTTACTTGTCTACCTTGTGTTTTAAAGCTGACTTATTTCTGGTCTGTCATTGATTAATTTGCTTTGGTACTAGATCATTTTAATCAGGTATTATCCTGGTATGAAAATCTATCAGTTGATTTGTTAGGTATAGAAAATATCCCCCTTGGAGATATGAGCTGTTGGCCTACTGCCTTTCATTTTCCGAATAGTACTTTGTTCATTACAATTGTATTTTGCTCAGTTATATGCTACTGATTTTCCCTAGCATGCCTTTTATTAATGTGAAGTGGAGGATACTTTGTAAGTATATGAGAGGAAATGTGTGGAAAGGAATTGAAGTGCATTAGCAGGACAAGATCTGTTGAATTTGCACCTTTTCCTGTGGATTTGTTGATTTGACCTTTGTTGAAGGACCATCCCTATGGCTTCTGTTGATTATTTACATAACAGTTCTGTGGTGAACCTGGTTGACTTCCATTCTTGATATTCTGCTGTTCTTTATTGCTTTCATTGGGGACCATGTTTCTACTGGAAGTTTGAGCTATTTTATTCACTTTGTTCTTCCTTAATTGCAGACCTGGCCAACGGAGGAAGAAATGGCTGAGGCGGAGAGAGCTCATGAACAAAAGAAACTTAAGAAAAGGTCACTTCCTCGAGGCACCTCTGAGTATCAGGTCATCCGACGTATCCACTCTCAATTTTTCTAGAAGATTATCATAGATTTACCATCTTTTTCAAATTTTCATGCCGACGTATTTCTTTATCAAATGATGGTTGAATTCTATGTGATTTTCATGGACTCTGAAGTAATTTCAATTCACAGGCTGCTTGGATTGTGGATGATTCGGACGTGGAGGATTCAGAAAGTGATGGTGATGGTGATGGTGATGATGACAATGGCATGGTTTTGGATGAGGAGGAAAATGGCATTGCTTCTCGAGAAGGCCATAATGGTTTATATTATGATGATGATCAAGCTTCATTAAACTTGAGAGATTCTGAGGAGGAAACTGAGGTTGATTCCATGATAATGGTAAGTTTTGTATACGGAGAGACATGACTTGTGGGATTTGATAACATAAACTCGATTGTAGCGATGCGCAAACTCGGTGGTTTCATGTGTCTGATAAGATGTTGTGATCAAACGACTACACTCTTAAAGCTTCTTTTTGAGTAAAATCTAGCTTTGTGCATAGTAACTCTTTGGGATTGCTCTCTAATTAGTGCTTGCTTCAAATTTTATGTGGCTATCTAATATGGCTTTTTACTGCCGTATCTGATGATGATTTTGTTAAGGGATACTGTCTGGATCTTTTAGTCATGCTTGACTTGTGATATACTCTGTTCTGTCTTGCAGGATGGCGATAACTTGACGAAAGAACAAATAAAAGATGAGCTTAAAAAAATTAAAGAAGCACATGCTGAAGATGAGGGTACCTTGATCTACTCTATTCTTCAGTCTTGTTTGACTTTGGTACATTTTAGTTGATGATTGATATTAACATCAGAAAGATTTCACTCTAAATCCAGTGCTCACGGATTATCCATGACAAAAGGATCCTCAACACGAATTGATATTTTATGATTGAATTTCCAAGATGTTGAGTTATACTACTGTAATTTCTTTTCCAGTACAATGCCTTTCTTGCTGGAAATATTTATTGTTTGGGAGAGAATTTCATCAGAAGGGAAAAAAGTAGATTTTCCTGCGCATAGGGGGTTTTCCACGTGAAGTGGCTATGTATGAAGTGTCCTTTACTTTAACCTGAATTTGGATTTTGTGGAGCTGCTGTCTTAGTAGAGTTGATTTAACTACACTTTACCAATGAGTAGGCTTGTGATTCATGTTTGGTTTTGCATTTCAGAATTCCCAGATGAGGTAGACACTCCGCTAGATGTTCCTGCTAGGAGGCGTTTTGCGAAGTATAGAGGATTGAAGTCCTTTAGGACCTCCTCATGGGACCCCAAGGTAATGATATCGCTGTTTTCTTGCAGGATTCTATAGGGCTTATAATGGTTGAAATTGCATTACATTTTTCTTGAAATTAATATCAGGAATCACTACCACCGGAATATGCCAGAATATTTGCCTTTGATAATTTTAAAAGGACACAAAAGCATGTTCTTGCAAACGCATTGGATGTGGAGCAAGCTGACCGGGATGACTGTGTACCAGCTGGCACCTATGTTAGACTTCATGTTAGGGAAGTACCTACGGGTGTTGCTACTGGATTGTGTGACCTTGTGAAGACATTGCCAATAGTATCATGTGGTCTTTTGCAGCATGAGTCCAAGATGTCTGTTCTCCATTTCAGGTTCTTCCTTTTACAGATATAGCTTTCATATAGCTCTCTGCACTGTATGCTGTTGGGATCTCATCTTTTTTTCTTTTCAATGACATTGCTTGTTTTTGGTGGATCCAGCATAAAGAAGCATGACTCATATAGTGCTCCTATTAAATCCAAGGAAGAGTTAATATTTCATGTTGGTTTTCGTCAGTTTGTGGCAAGGTATTGTGACAGTAGTTGATTGGAGCATCTCTCTATATTGTTGTTTATTGTTTGTTGGAGCTACCCTGCTAATTTCTATTGTTATGCAGACCAATCTTCTCAACAGATAATATGAACTCGGACAAGCACAAAATGGAGAGGTTTCTCCATGCTGGGTGTTTTTCTGTGGCATCAATCTATGCTCCAATATCTTTCCCTCCTCTCCCTCTGATTGCCTTGAAGCATGCTGAAGAAGGTTCTGCACCAGCTGTTGTGGCTGTGGGTTCCTTGAAAAGCGTTGATCCTGACAGAGTAATTCTGAAGAGGATCATTTTGACTGGGTAGGGATTGAGTGGAATTCGTATATCACAATGCTCTCTCTGTGCATGCATGTGTGTATGCATATGCAAGGGGTGATTACAAAGTTCTCTATGCAATATGGGGTGGTCAAGGGATCGATTTCATGTGCTACATAACTTGAGCATGAATATGTAACACACAAGCATACAGTCACTTAGATGAGAAGTTCTTAGGTGCTCGGTATCTGGATTGGCTTAGGTGATGGTAGCATGGCTTCAGGAACACCTAATAATGTTAGACGTGCACACGCTTGCACACTCTTGACCTTTTAACATTATGGTACTGTGCCTGTTGTACATCAGGTTAAAATCGAGGTGAAAAGCAAATTACGGGGTCAGATATGTGGGTTGGAGTTATATGTATTCTTAGGAAAAAATTCTCTTGTTTATTGTTAGATGAACAAAAAACTTCACCCAAAACTTTCCAGGATGAAAAAGGTAGATCATCAATTTTAGGCAAAAAAGTGCATGTAGCACTTTGGTTTAGATTGTATTGAGTGCTGTTGGTGGTTTTTCAAAGTTTACTTCTGTGCATTCACTATTGAAGATGGAGATGACTTCTCTGTGGTTGAGGTATACTAGTGGCGGTGGTGGTGGATACTTTCACAATTTTGGAGTGCTCCCCTTTTAAATTCTTCTGACATTTAAATTTTGGCTATTTTCCAGCACATGCCTTTAATCTTATTTTTTACTCACTGCATTCTGTATGACTAAAACTTGCACTAAAACTTGCCTGCAAGTTCAGCAATGACATTAAACATACCTGTTATTGAAGTGTCTCATTTGTTGCAGTTACCCTCAACGTGTCTCTAAGTTAAAAGCCTCAGTCAGATACATGTTTCACAACCCAGAAGATGTGAGATGGTTTAAGGTTAGGAATTTGCTGCTGGTCTAACCTCTCAGTTTTCTCATGGTATCTGATTTATCAACAATGGATTTAATCCTCGTGGTCTTTGAACGATTCAATTTATTGGTTGCAGCCTGTGGAAGTTTGGACAAAATGCGGCCGGCGTGGTCGTGTTAAGGAGCCTGTTGGTACACATGGTATGTTCTTGAATCCTTTCTCGTCTAATTGAGAATTATCTTTTGAATGGAATCTACTCTTTGTATATTGACTCTTGGTGCTAAGTGCTAACCCTGCTCTCCCGTTTTCTACTCAGGGGCAATGAAGTGTGTTTTGAATGGAATTCTTCAGCAACACGACACCGTATGCATGAGTTTGTATAAACGTGCATATCCCAAGTGGCCTGAACATCGGTTCCCCATTGCGGATGCTTGACCAGACAAGACCGGTGGTCCATCTGGTTGGGATTTATTCCAGAATCACAGATGCAGATGCTATGGCCTGTGAAGGGAATGAAGCTCTGGTTCAGAATATCTATTGTAGGTAAAATTTTGGTGGTTTGCTCGTGCTGTAGTGTGAGATACTCGAGTCTGGTGGTCAATTTTTTCCCCCCTGTAAAATACCCCCATTGGTAATCAAGAAGCATCAGTAATCTAGTTTTTATCCATTCTTTCAAGGGTTGTAGCCAAGTCGAATTCCTCTGGCTTGCTTATGATTGGATCACTGTCCTTGTGTGGGTAAATTTTGGGTATATATATGTGTTTCGCTCTTTAGTAGCATGACATGAACTTATGAGACTTTATATGCATCTGTCTGCATTACTACGTTATGACTGGATATAGGTAGGTCCAAACAGCTAATCCATCCGTGATCCTAGTACCACATCCGGGGACTTAAATGGCCATAGATTTATCAAAGTAAGGTAGTGGCGTGAAATTGTAGGTGGAACCACCTTTATTGACTCTGTTTTGACTGAGTCATTTACCGCCTTGACGTATCACTTGTTACGAGCTGAAAGGCCTGAATTTTGAAGTCAGTTAACCGCTCTATTTCACGACATTTAAGAGCACAAATGATAACTATTTTGTTTTAATTTTTTTTTTCGTTTCAGAAATAGATTTTTTTTTTTTTTAATTCCCGAATGAGTTTCCGAGCAAAGACGTGTTAGATAATGAAGGAAAATTTCTGTTTCTGAAATATAAATTCATTTGATAATGACACAATTTCTCTTTCTTGGGTGACTTGTGTTCGTGGTTGGCAAATAGCGGTGGTGAACGGCACGTGGTAGCGATTGGGTGGTTGGCTAGTAGCCAGAGAAAGCAATGAGAATAGAATTTTCTCATTTCTATTCAGAAATAGATAATTTTTACTTATTTTTATTTTGAACTTATTGTTGAATTAAAAATTTGTTTCGCAAATAGAAAAGTAAAATTACTAAAGGATTTCTATTCTATGAGAACAGAAAATTAATTTTGAAATAAATAGAATGATTATAATGTGCGGCCTAATGTTTCGCATTCCCCTTTTGACTGTCGTCTATTTGCTTGACTTGCATTATGTCTTAGCATCCCTTTGCCCAAAGAGGAGATTGAGAAAATTTCCAAAAAAGTCTTCGATCTATTGCAATTATACCTAATTTTTTTCTTTTACCAATTTAGTTTTAATTTTTTGCATTTGTGTCAATTTATTTCTTCCGGCCGATTTTGGCTAATTCGTGCTGACATAGATGTTGATCGTCCGATACTAACGTTAACAATTGTCTAATAAATTTTTGTCTTTTTCAAATTTTTTATTAAATTTTTAATCTTTTCTTTTCTTTTCTTTCTTCCTTTTTCTTTTCTTCCTACTTTTGTTTTTTGACCCACAATATCCGACGAGGGTTGTGGGCAAGGCCAACCTTGCCATAGCATTACCGGCACGAGCAAAAGTGGTCTCGCCCACAGCAGCAAGGCCATGGTCGCCTTCGCTTGTGAAAGGAAGAAAAGAAAAAAGAAGAGAAAATAATATATTAATAAAAAAATCAAAAAAGAAATAAAATATTACTAAAAATTGTTGACGCATGCGAAAATGCACTTTTGCACAATGTGGGTCTTGGAGCGACAAGGCCATTTTCATTGGATCATCAGTAGACGAGGGCCAAGAAAATTGGCATTTTTTGTGGCAAAACATTTTTCATTAATGGAAAAATATCTTTTAAAATAAGAAAAAATGTTTTTCGCTTTTGAAATAGAGGAAAACCTTTTCCATATCTTATTCTATCTCACTTTCTTTCACCAAATACTTTTTCCTTTTATTTTAATTTATTTAAAAAATCCATTTTAAAATTATTTTTCTTTTTCTTTTCATTCTTGTTTCTTCTGTTTCTTTGGCTCGTTGGCTTGTGGTGAGATTCCATCTCACCTTGCCCAAGCTCACTTAAGGCGATCAGGCACGCTCGGGCCTCGCCAAATTCGGTGGCGGGCGGGGCTCGAGCCCTACTCGAGGTTGCCAAAGGTTCGCTAAACTCTAGTGACCTCGGGCAAGGTTGACGAATCCCTGGTGACTTCAGGCAAGGCTCGAGCCCTACCTAGCTCATTGAATCTAGTAAGGCCCAAGCTTGCTTGACGACCTTGAGTGAGCTTGAGCCTCGTCGGACTATGGCGAGGCTTAAACCTGTTTAAAAGAAAAATAAAAAAGAAAAGAAAAGAGAAATAGAAAATAAATAAATTAAAAATCAATTTAAAAAAAAAAAATAAAAATTAATTTTAAAAATATAAAATAATAAAAAAATATTGGAAGAGAGTGAATGGAGGAAAAAATTTTCCTACCAAACAATAGAAAATATTTTCTGCTTTATATTTAGGTTTCATTTGCACATCAAAAATAAATTATATTTTCTTGGAAAATATTTTCTAAAAACATCACATTTTCTGCGAAATGAATGGAGCACAGAACTAGGAAAATATTTTTGAAATTTTTCGGTATTTATTTCAATGAAAATGAACTAACAATGGGAAAAAGCTTATAAAATAGGGAAAATGTTTTCCACTTTTCAAGTTAGATAAAACCCTTTCCATATCTTTTTTCACTTTTTTTTTCACAAAACACCAAATTCTTATTTTATTTTCATTTTTTTTTTGAAAAATCAAGTTTTTATTTACTTTAACTTTCTTTTTCTTTCTTCTTCATATTCTTCTTCCTCGGTTGGTTGCCAACAGTTGGTGACCAACCACAGGTGAGCTTGAGCCTTGCCATAATCCAATGAGGCCTAAGCTTGCTTGTGGTCGTTGGGTGAGCTAGCCTTGCTAGAGTGACGAACTAGGCAAAGCTCTGGCCACCTCAAGTGGGGCTCAAGCCTCGCCCAACTCGATAGCGTTAAAGCGAGCTTGGCGTCATTAGTATTTGGTGAGCTAGAGCTTTATCGACTTGTGGCAAGGCTCGAGCATTGCTTGGCATTGGTCACTAGCTGTCCTCATGGCTGGCGATTGGCTAAGGAGAAAGAAGAAAAAAAAAGAAAGAAAAGGAAAAGAAAAGAAAGACATAATTTTAGGATTGGTTTTGAAAAATAAAATAATAAAATTTTATTAAAATGAGTGAATGGAGAAAAAGATTTATCATATCAAAGAGCGGAAAATATTTTTCACTTTATTTTCAAGTTTTTACTGAATATTGAAAAATATAGCTATTTTTTTTGGAAAACATGTTTTAGAAACACTATATTTTTTGTGAAATAAACGGAGTGTAAAAACCTAATTCCAAGTTGAAACTGAACTAACCTTAAATTAAGCTTAATCTAATGAGGACTCACTTAATCTACGGGACATCTGCCTCGTTTCCATTAGGTCACGTGTGATCTCACGTTGAGGAACGTTAGAGCATACGTGACCTTCCATGGTCGTGTGCTCTGATGTCAACACTCTACTTTCTGTCACAGTCACAGTCATGAGGAGTTCATTTCGTAATGTCATTATTCTGAAGGTCACGTATGCTCTAACGTCAACACTGTACTTTCTGTTACAGTCGTGAGGAGTTTGTTTCGTAATGTCATTATTCTGAAGGCCACGTATGCTCTGACGTCAACGTTGTACTTTTTGTCGTAGTCATAGTCGTGAGGAGTTCGTTTCGTAATGTCATTATTCTACTCCTACTTACTTTGCCTTAGTTCCAAGGGAGAAAATTGCCATCCATGGTCGTACCATTTGATCCGTCGTCTCTTTAATTACACTATTTTTTTTTTTAATCACGGGTGCTCTAGAAGATTGATTTTTTTTTTGAAAGACTAATATTCTGTTTATTTTGTAAAAAATGAATAATTTAAAAAATAATTTCCTAAAAATGATTACTTATATCACTTATAAAATTGAATGAACAAAAAGTGTTCTCATTGTTCAGGAAAATATCTAATCAATAATAAAAATAATTTTCATCGATTAATTATTTTAAGCAATATAAGTGATCATTTTTAGAAAAGTAGCTTCTAAAATTCATTTTTCATGAAATAAACAAAGCCTAAAAAATTTAGAACACAAAATCTTGTATATTTTTCTCACCTTTTTTGGATGCATTTGGTTCAGTATTTTAAAAACCTATTGAGGAAATGCAAAATATTTTAGTTTAAAGGATTTTAGGCAAATGTAAAGACCATTTGGTAAACTACGCTTTAAAAAACAAATTTAAGATAAATGTTGTTTAGTAGAAAACGCATTTAAAAAGCTCTTTGGTTTATGCATATTAGTTCTTTTTAAAAAAATTGTTTAAAATTGAAAATATAATATATGCAACTTTCTAAATATAAATTTTGACAATAATACTAAAAAAAAATCAAATATATATAATTTTAGGGGAAAAAGGACCAAACCCTTTCTGGTCGGGCGAAGAGCTACGACCATTTGCGAACCGGCAGTTGTTGATGGAGGTTGGTTGAGGTCGGCCGACCTTTGGTGAGGGTCACAGGAGGTCACCCAACCTTGCGCGACCTTCGCCAAGGGTCGCGTGACCTAAGCGGTGCACAAGGTCGAGCAACCCAGGCGACGATTGCCTGGGTTGGGTGCTGCCTGGGTCTCCCAAAGTTGTGCGACCTTCGGCGGCCCTCGTGAGGGTTGCACGACCCTTGTTGGAGGTCACCTAACCTCGAGCGATCTCTATTGATGGTCGCCAACGGCGCCAGAGTTGGCTTATTGGTGGCTGTGGCCCTTCGTTGGAATGGGAAAAGTTTTGGTCCTTTTTTAATAAAAGGAACAACAAGGGACAAAATCGAAAATTTAAAAAATTGGTGAGGGTAGTTTTGGAAGAAAATAATGAGTTTCAATAGTTGACCAAATGCTGAAAATCTAATACTAGTCCTTATTAACATTGGGTTTTAAGCTTTCACAATGTTATCTCTCACTTAAAATTCCTTTAAAATAGTTGTCAAACGGTCTGGTATTTCCTGAAAGGGCTATGGCTGGCCCTTTCATTGCATTGGACGGGACAAACATTCCTTGGCCAACCTTCTGGAAACGAAGGAAGGGTTGGCAAAGGGAACGGACAGATACTTACAAATGCAAAAATCTTTCCTTTATTTTTAAGTTTTTTTTTTTTCATTGTCCACCTCTTTCTTTTAATATATATTCAATATATAATACCTAACAATCATAGATGTAAACATAACGAGCCGGCAAAGGACACCATGCCCACTTCCGTTTTACGCGTCACCGGTGCATGCGGGGGCATGCGAGCGCATGCGACCTTGGAAATTCATCTGAATTTGGAAGTTCAATTAAAAACAAATAACTCACAAGTCCTTCATGCCTCATCAATCAACCAGTCACATCTGACATTTTTGCTAGCAAAAGGAAATTTCGGACGCAACACGATCCATGACTTCACTGAGGAGAAACTAACAAAACGTTCAAAAAAAAAAAAAAAAAAAGCACAAATAATTAGGAAAAAAAGGCCAAAGGGCTGGGGCTAACCGTCCCGCCTGTATTTTTTTTAAAATTTTTTTAGCCTTTTCTTTTTCCTTTTTCAATTTGTCTTTTTTGGAAAAAAAAAATAGAAGAAGAAAAAAGGAATGAAAATTTTTAAAAACTAAATTACTGAAATTTCCTTGATTAGCTGTTAAAGTTAGGTCATTATTTAAGACTAACGTGACACTTCAAATATTTATTTAAAATAAGATTCACTTCAGGTTCTTTTTGAGGAAACGAGGGTCCTTTACTTCATTTGAAACAATGTTTACTTTATGTCATTATTTGAGAAAACGATGACACCTTAGGCACTTATTTGAAATTTTCCCATTGATTAATGAATTGGCATTGCTTATTAGATTAAAAATGGGAAGTGATGCTAACATGGTGCTAATTGCACGCCCGAGATTAGCAAATGACAAATTGGGAAGACAAAAAGTAAATCCTAATTTAATAGTATTAGTTATAACGGGTAAACGAAGCATTTGATTGCATACATTAAGAAACTTAAAAGACTTGACATCATAAAATAATACTTCGAGTAACAAATTGCATAGCTTGAGAAAGATAACAAAAAGGACTTGATCGCGTAGAGCAAAAGTAAGAGAGACCAAATCTCACAAACATTGAAACTTAGACGACTAAAGTTGCACTTAATTCTTTAGGTTACTAAAAATATAATCTCATATGAAAAAAATGTACCATTAGACTTTCTTGGTGATGACAATGTACCACAACTAGGTAGGGGAATGATTATAGGCAAGAGGTGCCTAAATAATGTGTGACTTTTGACAGGCTTCTTGAATGATAAAGAGAGTTGAAATACAGTAAGCAAAGCATTAACCAAAGGAAAAGTTTTTCCTGGCTTATGTACGTGAAACTAAAATAGATGTCTTTAGGTATAACATGCATTAGTTAGTATCGCAACTTTAATGTTAAGTGTACTTAGGTGAGAATGCGTTATAAGGATCAATAACCTTATGGAAAAATTATTTATCTATACATCTCCACAAGCCAAAATTAAACCTGGTATGGGATAGGTTAAAGTGGACGATGTATACCTTAAGTGAGTCAGGCTAAGACTGAGGTGTTTCATTTAGAATATATGAAAAGCATCATTAATGTCCATAAAGCTTAGGATCTGCTCAAAAGGAATCATTGGCATGCACAAATTGAATAATGAGTCTTATCTTTGATAGTGAGATATAGAATTGCCCTCTACCCCTTGACTTGATTTTCTTTAGATTTAAGATTATATGCCCCACCTTTTGTCTTAGCACCCAACATTTTGTTATCTTTGTTATCTGGACTCAGCTGAGGAACCTTCGATCTTTCGTCACAAAATGTTATTGCATGAGGATTCATTTTTACCCTTTGGCTATTTCCTCAACTGACAAATGAGCACTTCCATGCACAGCCTATAAAGTAGTCATTTTCTTTCATCTTTCTCAAATGGGAACCCTTCCGCTTTAAGTATCTGCACTCGAACTCGTTGGATATATCCGCAAGAATTGTTCTATTTCCCTTTCTTGATTCCTATGTTTACTGATAAAGGAAAACTGAACTTATCGATGGTATTTTCTCTTTTCCCTCCATCGATATATTTGCCTGAGTTTTGTGTAGGTTTCATCTTTGTTAATCTGTTCTTTTTTCCAACTAAACGTTGTCATCCAGGAGACTGAGGCTGAATTTGTTGAGGGGAAGGTAGATTGGAAGGGAAGAAAAGCTTTGAAGCACAAGCATGGTGGGATGAGAGTTTCTTTGCTCATTCTGGGTAGGTTCTAATTTTGCTTCAATTGTCACTGCTTTAATCGCGGCCTTGCGCGCAGGGGATTTAGGACCTCTCAGATTTCCACGTGTCGATTTCTAGACCAATGATAGTCGAGAGGTTCCTGCACCATGTTTGTCTGACTATTCCCTTTTTGTCTGATTTGAACATCTCCTAAAGGTCCGCTAATAATTACATATTATCCTTAGGGAGGACCAAGTAGCTCCTCGTATTTGAGCATCCCCAAGCATTTAATACGAGTCGTGTCGTTGCAACTTTCTTTGTTCCTTCTGTTCCAACAGCTCTTCATTAAATGCAGCACGTGAGGCTTCACTTGTTTTTTCCTTTTGTCGGCTACGACAGAAGAAAATAGCAAACGAAAGAAACAAAATAAGTTAACGAAAGAGGACAAACAAAGCTCACAATTTTCTACTTAGACAAATCCTCTCTCTCTGATGATAAAAAAAAAAAAAAAAAAATTCTCTCCCTCTCTCTTCATGATGGTCTTCCCTCCATTTTGACTAGGGGTGTGCATGGTCTGGGCAGGCGGTTCCCGACCTAAAACCAAGAACCGCCCACTAAGGACTGGTTCCGAAAAATTGGAACCGGGATCCACCCGAGAATCGGACCGCCGGTCCGGTCCGGTTCCCAAATAGATCCATGAAACCGATCTTGACGCGAAACAATTTTGGTTTTCAACATAGAAATACTACGTGACATCGAAACAAGCCAAAGAAAAAAAAAACTAAATTTAAGTACGTGGAGATGCGGACGGCGAGAGAAGTAAATGCAACGAATTTACAAATACGGTCTAAGCGGTTCCCGGGTATTTTGCACACCCCTATAAGGGAGTGAGATGAGATCTAGGGTTTCTTTTAGTAATTTTTTTTTTAATATTAAAAAGGTTCCGGTCCAGTCCGGGTGGGTGGGCGAGCGGATCCACCCATGGAGCCGGGAACCGGACCGGTACCCACCGGTTCCCATAAATTGGAACCGTGAACTGGACCGGTTCCCTCAAGAACCGCCGGTTCTGGGCGGTTCCGGTCCGATTCCGGGCGGTCCGGATGATTCTCGGGTATTTTGCACACCCCTAATTTCGACTACGTCTTCTTCTACTATCTTTATTTTCACGTTCACATGGCTGCAGAGATGAGTTCAAGACAACAAAAGAAACCACTTCACGCTTGTTGAACCCACATGTAATCTTCTTCGTCTAACAATTTCGGTTGATCAATTCACATATGCCAATATTTGATTTGCACATGGTTGAATTCACATATAGATTTGCCGGTCCGATTTTATTTAACGGCTCAAACTCAATATATATTTTTAATATTTTTTTATGAAGGAATTTGAATTGGCTAAGTATCGTAATGATCTAAAGCAATATTGACTTTTTTTATTATCTCATTTTGGCTTAAAAATGCCAATTCCGCAGCCGCATTTGGTTTTGAGAGCTTGGCGAATGTGGCACTCGCTGTCAACTTGGTGACATACTTCAACGGAGTGATGCACTTTGAGCTAGCTGAAGCAGCTAACCAGCTCACAAACTTCATGGGGACTAGTCACATCCTCTCCATACTAGCAGCCATTCTCGCCGACACTTTCATTGGCAGATTCAAGACTGTGCTCATTTCAGCCTCGATCCAATTACTGGTACACATTGCCTGAATAGTTTGTTTAACACTACATAGTAACTGAATTTGCAATTGGTGTTGCTGGTGATCTCTGAACTTTGTTTAGACTCGAACGAATTATCAAGCATTAACAAAGGGCCTTTCTAGACTATTTGTTGGTCCCTGGCCGCAAGTTCGAATCTTTGGCCATGTTGACATATTAATTCCTCCAGATTTTAACTGATTCTAATTGTGAAGTATAGCGAAACCCTCTATAGACCCCATCAAAGCTCTTGAGCAACTCTAACTCTACTTAGGAATGCTCAAACAGGGACTAGCACTCCTAACAGTGCAAGCTCACTATCCAAAGCTCCGACCACTGCCGTGCAATGTTTATCGCACTTCCCACTGCAAGAAAATCAGCGGTGGAGATGCTGCTCTCCTATTCCTCGGCCTATACTTGTTGGCAACCGGCAGTGCGGGCATGAAGGCCTCCCTGCCAGCCCATGGCGCCGATCAGTTTGATGAAAAAAATCCACGGGAGGCGAGGCAGATGTCGAGCTTCTTTAACTGCATCTTGCTGTCTGTATGCACCGGGGCATTGGTGAGCCTGTCGCTGGTTGTCTGGATCCAAGTTAACAAAGGATGGGACTGGGGGTTTGGCTTGTCTACCTTTGCCATGATCTTGGCAATAATCATCTTCACCGTGGGATTGCCACTGTACCGTATTCAGCTAGTTCAGAAATCGAATGCCATCATTGAAATCATTCAGGTATGAACTCATCATCTTCTTTCATATGTGTATTTCACTCCTCCAATTATTGTTTTATCTCGATCTTGTTCTTTTGTGCAGGTATATGTAGCTGCAATCAGCAAACGAGATCTTCAACTTCCTAAGGACCCAAAAGAGCTTTATGAACTTGATAAAGACGGAGAAGCAGCGTTAGAAGCAGAATTTTTACCTCACACTGAAAGTTTCAGGTTGATCCCACCTTTAGCAAGGATCAGCAATATTATATTAGACTCGCTAATTGCAAAAATAATAAGCATACTGGTTCGACTGTTCTGATTCGAAAAATATGCTGAAATTGTAGGAAAATCAGAAGTAATGACAACTCAAAATTGGGCAAAAATCACATCTAAATTACTTCGATGGTCCTCCTCTTATTGCTTGTTAGGTTTCTTGACAAAGCAGCCATGCAGACAGCTTCTCCAGAGCAATATGGAGGTGCGAAAGGGCCCAATCGATGGGCGTTGTGCCGGGTCACACAAGTGGAGAATGCCAAAATCATATTAGGCATGGTCCCTATCTTCTGTTGCACCATCATCATGACCCTATGCCTTGCTCAGCTTCAAACCTTCTCCGTCCAACAAGGCCGAACCATGGACACAAGCATCACTAGCTCCTTCCACATTCCACCAGCCTCCCTGCCCATCATCCCATTCGCCTTCTTGATTGTCATCATCCCAGTCTATGACCTGGTCTTCGTACCCTTTGTGCGCAAGCTCACAGGCCACCCTGCTGGCATCACGCACCTGCAGCGCATTGGGGTTGGTCTGGTCCTGTCCTCTATCTCGATGGCAGTGGCTGCGGCCATTGAGGTCAAGCGAAAAGCTGTGGCAAGGAACCACCACATGCTCGATGCAATGCCTGCGCTCCAACCTCTTCCAATCAGCGTGTTCTGGCTGTCCTTCCAGTACTTCATTTTCGGGATTGCGGACTTGTTCACATATGTGGGGCTCCTCGAGTTCTTCTACTCTGAAGCGCCGAAGGAGCTCAAGTCGGTCTCGACTTGCTTCTTCTGGAGCTCCATGGCACTCGGATACTTCTTCAGCACGATAATGGTGAAGATCGTGAATGGTGCGACGAAGAAGATAACGAGGAGCGGAGGCTGGTTGGCCGGGAACAACATTAACCGGAACCATTTGAACCTGTTCTACTTGTTGCTTTCCATGCTTAGCTTGATCAACTTCTTCGTCTACTTGATTGTTGCAAGGCGATACAAGTACAGGAGTCACCAATGAAACCAACACCAGGGGAGGAAGTGAGGGACTGTAACGTGGAAGTCAGATTGAATCACATCAGAAGTCGAATGTTGCTACAGTTTGGTGTCCCTTGCTCTGCGTTGTGTGCAGGGAAAGGGTGGGTTCTTGAGATGTCATTTGGTGTTCATTAGTGGAAGCAGTTGGTAAATTGGAGTGGAATCATGACGACTGGTGCTTGTAATCTTCCCTTAATTATCTATTTGCATGTTAGTCTCTCTTCTTAATGATGATGGCTAGTGCGTGAGATATCAACTAATGGGACTAAATTCACGGGAAAGCCTTTTAAGAAATTTATCCCCTTTAATTGAATAGCTCTCTACGAAAATTCAGTGAGATCTCTAAAAAATTTATTTATCGAATTTCTTTCTCAGCTCAACACTAGGGGGAGGAACTCTTCCTCTGGAGTATTAGTCTTGCACCGAATTCTGTCATTTTTAAACCTCATTAAGTATTGTTCATTTGTTTTGCAAAAAATATAATATTTCTAAGAAGTCATTTTGCAAGGAAATAACTTTATTTTCTTGTATTTGGCTGAAACCTAAAAAGGACATGAAAATATTTTACATCCTTTGATAATGAAAATTATTTTAAAAAATCATTTTTAAAATATTTTAAATTTTTATATATTCTTTTATTTTCCATTTCTTCTTTCTTGACTAGTCGCCATTATTGTGATGGTCGACGATCGATCACAAGCAAGCTCAAGGCCAACGAACTCAAGCCTCACAAATCAAGCGAGCTTCGAGAGAGCTGGCCACAAAGCAAGGTCTCAAGCCTCATTGGTCGTGGTGACCTCAAAACTTGTATGTGGCTGGTCACTAGCTATTCCTTGTGGCTGGTGACTAGTCAAGGAATGAGAAAAAAAATTTAAAAAATTTAAAAAATCTTTTAAAAATAAAACATTAAAAATTAATATTTTTAAAATTATTTTAGTAAAAACAAATATTTTGCGAGATTTTATGGGAGACGCCAACTATTCTAGAGACTTAAGCTGTTGACGAAATTGTGATTTAATATTTAATTACTTTAACACTCTCCCTCACGCCCTCATACACGCATAGGTTGGACTTTGAGGCTTAGTGAAAATATATAATTGGGGAGACAAATAGGGCGTAGAAAGATTTTAACTCAAGACCTCATGTCCTCATCTAATGTAAGATTTTGAAGGACCACAATCAACTGTTCTAAAATGTTAAAATATTAGATGAATGCGTGGTTTAATATTTAATTATTTTAACACTCCCCCTTACGCTTAGTCTAGTCTTTTCTCTAATACTAAGTATGAAAATTTAATTAGAGAGGCAAATGGGACTTGACTCAAGACCTCTAGCTTCGATATTATGTGAGATTTTGTGGGATCATTACCAATTATTCTAAAAGTTTAAGCTGTTAGACAAAAATATGTTTTAATATTTAATTACTTTAACACTCCCCCTCAGTAGATACTGGACTTTAGCCTAAGCCTAAAGCGTGGAAGTCTATAATTAGGGATGGCCTTCGTCTAACATGTTTCATTAACAAAAGAACCAAACCCAAGCGCCAAGGACCCTTGCAAGGCCTTTGTGGACCTAGGTGTTAGGGAAATCCCTTATGATGTTTTGAAGATGATAAAATAAACCAAAGACTACTAACATGTTTAATGGTTAAGTAATAGATCATACATATGATAGAACATGTAAAGGATATTGTCAAGGTCTGAAGACGGCCAGAAGACTGAACGGAACACATGTCCAAAATATATTTTGAAGATTTCCAAATTTCTGTGTTAAAGTCTGAGACTGCTAAACTTTAGTGTCAAAGTCTGTTCTACATTAGAAGTCTGCCAACTCCAACAAATTCCAGACTAAACGTGAATGAAGAACCATAAGATAGACTATATGCTGAAACTGAACCAGAAGACAGACTCTATGCTGAAGCTGAACTTATTCAGATTGTGTTCAGATCTTAAAGCTAAATTTGTTCAGAAGCAGAATTTGTTCAGACCCAGATTGTAAAGTCTATTGTACTCAGACTCATATTGTAAAATCTATTGCACTCAGACTTTACATTCAAATTCGACAGAACATAACTCAAGCCCCAATCATATAATGGCTAGTGATCTGGTTTGGATTCTATATCAAGATTGATTTGATTGACTCAATCTAATTGATTGACAATTGGATCTTGAAGACAAGAACTTTCTATACGAAGAAGCTCTATTTATGGAAACCAAGATTCTGTTTGTATGGGCGATCGAAATCAATTTGGGATTATACTTTTGTCACTCAACGGCTACCAAATCTTCTAGATATAGAGCTGTCCAATGGGTAGATTGGAAGACGATCCTCAAGATACTGTCCAACGACTAGTTTGGAAGTGGAGGAGTATTTAAGGAGATGAAGGACCGATGAGCAAGTAAGAGATGGAGCGTAGAATTTATAATTCCAAAATTTGAGCGACATTTGATCATACACTTGTCTCTTGTGAGCTTAAACGTTTGTGATCATGAGAGAAATACCAAAGGAGTGACTTAGTGAGATAGTGTGATCTACTAAGTGTTTTGCACCCAAAGTTGTAATTTCTTGTTGATTGTATAGTGGAATCCAGCCAAGAAGGCTGTTATCGTGGGAGAGTGAATGTAGGCTTAATCTAAGCCGAACCACTAAAAACCTTGTGTTCTTATTCTCTTTCCTGAATCTCTTTATTTTGTTCATAGTTTTATTTAACTGCTAAAGTCTGATCTCGCTCAAAATCCGCTATTCTCCAGACTCAGTTTCAAAAGTCTGTTATTATTCAGACTTAGGTTAAAAGTAAAGGTTTTCACTACATCTTGCAGAATCTGTTTTTACACTTATTCACCCCCTCTAGGTGTTCATACTAGCACTTTCAATTGGTATCAGAGCCAAGTGCTCGGTTTATAAAAGTGTTTTTACTTTTGAGCTAAAGATCTTCTATGGCTAGTATCTTGGCACCAGGACTTATGGAGGGACAAAGCAACACAAGGCCACCATATTTTGATGGAAATGACTACAACGTGTGGACGAACAAAATGAAAGCATTCCTAAGATCCGGAGATCCCTTGCAATGGGATGTTGTGGAAAGAGGAATCAATTCCATTGCTACGTCTACATCAAATAAGAATGGCAAAGACAAAGAAACCAAACCTCCCGCTCCTATGTCTCAAACGGAGTTGTCCAAAAGAGAAGCTCTTAATGCAAAAGCCATTTATTCTTTATATTGCGCTTTGTCTCCTGCTGAATATAATAGAATCTCTTCATGTGAAACAACAAAAGAAGTTTGGGATAGACTTCATGTTACATATGAAGGGACCGATCGTGTAAAAGAGACAAAAGTAAACTTCCTGCTTGACCAATATGAATCCTTCAAGATGAAGCAAGGAGAATCGATTGGAGATATGTTCAATCATTTTATAGAAATTGTAAACGATTTGGCGTATCAAGGTCATCCAATTTCTTCCCCAGTGAAGGTCAACAAACTCTTGCGAGGTCTCTCAAAAGATTGGAACCATGTCAAGACCTCAATCCGGGAGACTTAGAGGATTATGCCATTCTCCGTTGATGAATTGATCGGCATTCTTCAATCCTATGAAGTGGAACAAATTGTTAATAAAGATCCCGAAGGTAAGAAGTCCATTGCTTTAATATCTAACGCTATTTTTGATGAAACAGACTCAGAAAATGACATGGACGACAAAGAGCTTGCTTTTATGATCAAGAAATTCAAAAAGCTGAGTAGAAAAGAAAGCAAATTCAGTGGAAGAAGACAATACAAGCAGAATTGGCAAAAAAGAACAATGAAAGAAGATGATGAGCAAGAAAATATATGCTTGATGGCACATTCAGAATCTGAGTCTAACTCAGACACAGACTAAGAATCAGAGTCTGACTTAAACACAGAGTCAGAATACGATGAGGAAATCGAGATAAGTCATTTAAAAATTCCTCTCAAAGTTTTAAAGTATATAAATGAGCTTTGCTTAAATTTCAAATCTTCTCTTAAAAGGATCTCAAACTTAAAAATGAGAATTCTTGGCTTAGGTCGCAAGATCTTTCTCAAAAAGAAAATTTTGAAATTTGCAAAAAGATTTTATACAAACAAAATCGAGATTTACTTGTCAAAGAAAATGATTCTTTAAAGAAAGAATTTTCAAATATTTCGACAAGATTTTTAAATTGATCAAAAACATTAGAGCATATCCTTTTCATACAAGTTCCTTACTATAATAAATCAGGACTTGGTTTCAATAAGGAAAGTGATTCTCTCATTGATTTTCCTAAAGTCAAGGAAAGACTTAAATAAAGACTTCCAAAGGCATTTTACAAAAATCATTTTCAAAAAGTGTTTGTAAAACCTGTTGGTGGAAATGATGTCAAGTGTTCAAATTGTGGAGATTCGGAACACTTTGAGAAAAAATGTCCTAAAGTCTGGAGACCTATCAAGAAAAATTGGATAAAAACAGCATACTCTACTAACTCTCATGGACCCAAGAAAAAATGGGTACCAAAGAAAAGATGAGTTATTTTTGCAGGAAATAAAGGAAGAGAAGAATGAGAGTTTGGTAAGGAATGTATATTTTTTTATTCTCAATTTGGTTTGAGTACACAATTTAAAATTTCTCATTATACTTGATATTCGATATATCCTTGGTTGATTGAAATTTTATAATGATCATATTTTGTTTCATTGAAGAAAGAATCGTATGATTTGTTTGTGATTCGTAAGTTGAGATTTGATTTAATACGTGTGATTATTTGAGATAATTCAAATTATTTTGTCTAATTTTATAATCTCAGATTTAGTCATATTTTGCAATGTGAAAATCTGTTTTACATGATGATGCAAGATATTCTTAGATATTTAAAGATTTTATTCTCTCTATTTTTATCGTACTATAACTAAGTGAGAATTTATTTTTCAAAATATCATTGTGCATAATATTCTTTCTTTGAATACTTTGTTATGATGAATTAAGAAAGAATATTTGTTTATGGAGATTTTATATTTTGCTCTACCATCATGGAAGGATCCAAATTGATGGGTACCAAAAAGGGAATGAGTTGATTGTAGGAGATTCAATAAGGCAAGACTGATTGCAAATCTACGCAGATTTTGGTGCAATAAGAAAAGAATCTCAGGCGAAGATTGGTAATGATGTTTTTTTTTTTTTTTTAAATCAATGGTATATTTGAAACATATACTTGGGTAAGAGAAATTTTTTTTTTCATCCCGCCTTGCGAATTTCTACGTGCATTTATCATGATTTTGGATGATTGTTTATTATATTGCGAATATCTTTTGTTATAAATATAAGGTATTGCAATTTTGGCACGTGACAGAAATATCTATTTTCCTTTTGTAATATGCATATCTGAAATTTATGCTCAAGGAAATCTCTTTGATCTCGAAAGATATTACTGCATATTCATGGATATTCTTTCTATATTCTTAGAAGATATATTATATCTAGCAAGTTTGATCCGCAAGTCAAAGGAAGATATTACGTGACATTTTGGCAAAGATGATTATCTATTATACAAGATTTTGTAGGTGACAATAGAATCTTCCATATGAATTTTGGAAAGCTCGATCTGAAAATTATAAAGATTCTATACTATCTTTTGAAGGTTTAGAAATTCCCTTCCTTGTGCAAAATTTTTGCTTATTGAGGAAATCTTTTATGTGTCATACGAAAGGTTGAATAGTTCTGAATTTTAATATTTGATAATTTTATATATGCTATTGAATTTATTTATTTGAAGAAAAGGGCATTATATATTACGTGGATATTATTATATCTTATTTGTGGAAAAAGTTTGTTAAGTTGATGCAGGTTGAATTCGAGAGGAGCTTGATTGAAGAAAATAAATTTTTGCCTCGAATTTCAAAATGCAAGTGATCATTGCAAATGTTGTTGCTACAAATGGAATAATGGAAAAATATTCTGCTTAACGTGCACAAGCCACAATTAGTGCTATTGCAAATATTGTCATGATGACGGGGAGAACGTGAATCTAATAAAAAAGAAAGAATCATGATCATCTCAAAAAGGCAACAAATTGAGGGGGAGCTTTGATCAATTATGGAAAAATCTTTTTGGATTGATCGTGATCTTATTATGGAAGAAAGGAAAAGGTAAATACGTCAGAATTTAAGTTCTACAAAATCCGGTTAGTGCATCTTTTATTATATTTTGTCATTAACAAATCTCATATTGATATTATCATTTTATTATGACAAAAAGGATACGTGAATTTTATGATGCATCCGTGATTCTTATTGGATATTTGCTATATTGCATATCTTTAATATTCGATAAAAGCTGATTTTTTGGAAATTGTGTTTCATGCAAGATATTTGTTATAATTTTATATTCTCTACGTGATACTATCGCTTTTTGAATATGACAAAAAGGGGGAGAATATATGAATATGCATATGTGTTGATTGGTTGATATTATTTATTGCATACTATTAAGCTGTGATTATTTTTCTATATATTGTTATGCTCAATCTATTTGCTATTTTCTTATATCCTTTGATTTAAATTAATATTTTTAAAAGTATGTTTACAAATCTGCATATTCAGAGATTGTTTTGTCATCATAAAAAATGGAGAGATTGTTAGGGAAATCCCTTATGATGTTTTGAAGATGATAAAATAAATCAAAGACTACTAACGTGTTTAATGGTTAAATAATAGATCATGCAGATGATAGAACATGTAAATGATATTGTCAAAGTCTGAAGACGGCTAGAAGACTGAATGGAACACATGTCCAAAATATATTTTGAAGATTTCTAGACTTCTGTGTCAAAGTCTGAAGACTGCCAGACTTTGGTGTCAAAGTCTGTTCTACATCAGAAGTCTGCCAACTCTGACAAATTCCAAGACTGAACATAAATGAAGAACCAGAAGACATACTATATGCTGAAGCTGAACTAGAAGACAGACTCTATGCTGAAGCTGAACTTATTAAGACTGTGTTTAAACCTTAAAGCTAAATCTGTTCAGAAGCAGAATTTGTTCAGAACCAGATTGTAAAGTCTGTTGCACTCAGACTCAGATTGTAAAATCTATTGCACTCAGATTTTACATCCAGATTCGTCAGAACGTAACTCAAGCCCCAATCATATAACGGCTAGTGATTTTGTTTAGATTCTACATCAAGATTGATTTGATTGACTCAATCTAATTGATTGACAATTGGATCTTGAAGACAAGAACTTTCTATACGAAGAAGCTCTACTTATGGAAACCAAGATTCTATTTGTATGGGCGATCGGAATCAATTTGGGATTCTACTTTTGTCACTCAACGGCTACCAAATCTTCTAGATACAGAGTTGTCCAATGGGTAGATTGGAATATTATCCTCAAGATACTGTCTAACGGCTAGTTTGGAAGTGGAGGAGTATTTAAGGAGATGAAGGACCGATGAACAAGTAAGAGACGGAGCATAAAATTTATAATTCCAAAATTTGAGTGACCTTCGATCATATACTTGTCTCTTGTAAGCTTAAACGTTTGTGATCGTGAGAGAAATACCAAATGAGTGACTTAGTGAAATAGTGTGATCTACTAAGTGTTTGCACTCAAAGTTGTAATCTCTTGTTGATTGCATAGTGGAGTCCAGCCAAGAAGGCTATTAGCGTGGGAGAGTGGACGTAGGCTTGATCTAAGCCGAACCACTAAAAACCTTGTGTTCTTATTCTCTTTCCTGAATCTCTTTATTTTGTTCGTAGTTTTATTTAACTGCTAAAGTCTGATCTCGCTCAAAGTCTGCTGCTCTTTAGACTTAGTTTCAAAAGTCTGTTATTATTCAGATTCAGGTTAAAAGTAAATGTTTTCACTGCATCTTGCAGAATCTGTTTTTACACCTATTCACCCCCTCTAGGTGTTCATACTAGCACTTTCACTAGGTAGGACCAAAGCTCGAGCTTAGGGCATGAGAAAGGGCTTTTATGGACTCGAGCTCGGGTGTCAAAGCATTTGGTACGGGCACCGGGGATTCGAGTTTGGCCTTGATGAACTTGGGTATAGGCACCGGGGGCCCAAGGCTGAGCATTGAGGTCCCAAGCCCAACCACTGAGACCCACAAACTAACATTGGGATTTGTGCTCAAGTGTAAAGTTTTTTGTCCATGTACCAATATCTAATCATATTTTTTTTTTTAAAAAAATCTGATTTTTTTTTAGGAGAAAGTCACTTTCCTGAATTCAAATTTTGGAAGTAAAATATTTTCCATCGACTCATTTTCTAACCAAACCAAACTCCATAGAACGAAGAAAGATATTTTTCACGAAACAAACAAAACCTTAATTGCACTTTTATGTAAAGTTTTAGCATTTTCAATGTATTTATTAAAAAAAAAAACATAAAGGAAGAATAATTTTATCAAAATTACACTTTCCTGCTGGGCGTTATGCAGATCAATCTTCTCAACAGATAATATGAACTCAGACAAGCACAAAATGGAAAGGTTTCTCCATGCTGGGCGTTTTTCTGTAGCATCAATCTATGCTCCAATATCTTTCCCTCCTCTCCCTCTTATTGCCTTGAAGCATGCTGAAGAAGGTTCTGCACCAGCTGTTGTGGCTTTAGGTTCCTCGAAAAGCGTTGATCCTGACAGAATAATTCTGAAGAAGATCATTTTGACTGGGTAGGGATTGAGTGGAACTTGTATATCACAATGCTCTCTCTGTGCGTGCATGTGTGTACGCATATGCATGGGGTGATTACAAAGTTCTCTATGCAGTATGGGGTCGTCAAGGGATCGATTTCATGTGCTACATAACTTGAGCATGAATATGTAACACACAAGCATACAGTCACTTAGATGAGAAGTTCTTAGGTGCTTGGTATCTGGATTGGCTTAGGTGATGGTAGCATGGCTTCAGGAACACCTAATAATGTTGGACACACACGCTCACACACTCTTGACCTTTTAACGTTATGGTACTGTGCCTGTTGTACATCAGGTTAAAATCGAGGTGAAAAGCAAATTACAGGGTCAGATATGTGGGTTGGAGTTATATGTATTCTTAGGAAAAAATTATCTCGTTTATTGTTAGATGAATAAAAAACTTCACCCAAAACTTTCCAGGATGAAAAAGGTAGATCATCAATTTTAGGCAAAAAAGTACATGTAACGCTTTGGTTTAGATTGTATTGAGTGCTATTGGTGGTTTTTCAAAGTTTACTTCTGTGCATTCACTATTGAAGACCGAGATGACTTCTCTGTGGTTGAGGAATACTAGCGGTGATGGTGGATGCTTTCACAATTTTGGAGTGCTGCCCTTTTTAATTCTTCTGACATTTAAATTTTGGCTATTTTCCGGCGCATGCCCTTAATCTTATTTTATAATCACTGCATTCTGTATGACTAAAAGTTGCACTAAAACTTGCCTGCAAGTTCATCAATGACATTAAACATACCTATTATTGAAGTATCTCATGTGTTGCAGTTACCCTCAACGTGTCCCTAAGTTAAAAGCCTCAGTCAGATACATGTTTCACAACCCAGAAGATGTGAGATGATTTAAGGTTAGGAATTTGCTGCTGGTCTAACGTCTCAGGTTTCTCATGGTATCTGATTTATCAACAATGGATTTAATCCTTGTGGTCTTTGAATGATTCAATTTATGGTAAAATTATCCAAAAAGTCCTAAACCTATTGCACTTTTATCAATTCAGTCATAAACCTTTTAACTTTGCCAATTTAGGCCTAAACCTTTTCACTTCTGGCTGATTTAGTCCATCCGGCCAATTTTGGCCGGAAAATGCTAACGTGGATGCCGGCGGTGCCATGTTGGACCGTCGACGCTAACGTGGACAATTTTTAATAATATTTTAATATTTTTGAATTTTTAATATTTTTTTCTGTTTTTTTTTTCTTTTCTTTTTGGCATTTTCTTTACTTTTCCAATGGCATAGGCGACGGCCGGCTACCGGCTGGCCTCGCCCGCCACAGGTGAGGCTCGGCCGGGCGAGAAGGAGCCCCGGCGAGGGGAGCCCTCGCCCAGGTGCGGCCCAGCAAGGATTGCCTGAGCGAGGCCGACTCTCACCTAGGCAAGGGCGGCCTCACTGAGCATCGGCCAGGTGACGGCGACGCCGGGTGAGGCCGCCCGGCTTGGGTGAGGGTCGGCCTTGCCAGATCTGGCGAGGGGAGTCCTCATCCGGGCAGGCTTTGCCCTCGCCGGCACCAGATCCGGCAAGGCCGGCCCTCATCCCCGGCCGGCAGGGCGTGGACGATCGGGAAGATGACGACGGTCCTTCCACCCTGCTAATGCTGTCGATTCCCGGTGGTGAGTCAAGCGAGTCGGGGGCGAGGCGAGAGGACTCGAGCAAAAGAGATGGAGGGACAACGGGGGCGAGGCAAGAGGACCCGAGCAGAAGAGATGGAGGGACGAAGACGACAATAGGGGCGACGGTGGTGGCGGTGACAACGATGATGATGTGGTCGGGCCTGAGTTCACAACGATCGCCGGCCATCGGAAAAGGAAAGAAAAAAGCCAAAAAGAAAAGAAAAAATTAAAAAACAGAAAAAAGTAGTAAAAATTCAAAAAAATATTAAAATATTATTAAAAATTGTCCACGTCGGCGTCGGCTCAGCATTTTCCGGCCAAAATTGACCGGATGGACTGAATCGGCCAGAAGTTAAAAATGTTTAGGACTGAATTGGCAAAGTTAAAAGGTTTATGATTGAATTGGCAAAAGTGCAATAGGTTTAGGACTTTTTGGACAATTTTCCCTTCAATTTATTGGTTGCAGCTTGTGGAAGTTTGGACAAAATGCGGTCGGCGTGGTCGTGTTAAGGAGCCTGTTGGTACACATGGTATGTTTTTGAATCCTTTCTCTTCTAATTGAGAATTATCTTTTGAATGGAATCTACTTTTTGTATTTCGACTCTTGGTGCTAAGCGCTAACCCTGATCTCCTGTTTTCAACTCAGGGGCAATGAAGTGTGTTTTCAAAGGAGTTCTTCAGCAACACGACACCGTATGCATGAGTTTGTATAAACGTGCATATCCCAAGTGGCCTGAACATCGATTCCCCATTGCGGATGCTTGACCAGACAAAACTGGCGGTCCGTCTGGTTGGGATTTATTCCAAAATCACAGATGCAGATGCTATGGCCTGTGAAGGGAATGAATCTCTGGTTCTTTATTTTTTTTTTGTTGGTTCTACTCTAATCCTACTCTAACACTCACCCTCAAACTTTTGTTATTGCCTCTTTGCAGGGCGTGGGAGTCGAAACCCACTCCTGAAATGAAATCGTCCCCACTCCAATTCCCCTTGAGAATGTGGGGATTTGAACCCCCAATCTCCCCCTTCCAAGTTGGAAGGATGGCCACTGGGGGTTTGCCCCAGTGGTTAATGAAGCTCTGGTTCAGAATATCTATTGTAGGTAAAATTTTGGTGGTTTGCTCGCGCTGTAGTGCGAGATACTCGAGTCTGGTGGTCAATTTTTTCCCCCTGTAAAATACCCGCATTGGTAATCAAGAAGCATCAGTAATCTAGTTTTTCCCCATTCTTTCAAGGGTTGGAGCCAAGTCGAATTCCTCTGGCTTGCTTTTGATTGGACCACTGTCCTTGTGTGAGTAAATTTTGGGTAAATATATGTGTTTCGCTCTTTAGTAGCATGACATGAACTTACGCGACTTTATATGCATCTGTCTGCATTACTACGTTATGACAGGATATAGGTAGGTCCAAACGGCTAATCCATCCGTGATCCTAGTACCACATCTAGGGACTTTTTATTTTTTTTGGTCAGACCACATCTAGGGACTTAAATGGCCATAGATTTATCAAAGCAAGGTAGTGGCGTGAAATTTTAGGTGGAACTCCCTTTATTGACTCTGTTTTGACTGAGTCGTTCACCGCCTTGACGTATCACTTGTTACGAGCTGAAAGGCCCGAATTTGGAAGTCGGTTCCTCGAATAACCGCTCTATATCACGACATTTAAGAACACAAATGATAACTATTCTGTTTTAAAATTTTATTTTTATTTCAGAAATAAATTTTTCTATTTTTATTCCCCGAATGAGTTTTCGAGTGAAAATATATGTTAGATAATGATACAAAATTTCTGTTCCCAGAATATAAATGCATTTGATAATGACACAATTTCTCTTTCTTGGGTAATTGGTGTCAATGGTTGGCAAACATCAGTGGCAAGTGGTGGGTGGCAGTGGTTGGGTGCTCAGTAGCGAGAGCGAGTGCTTAGTAGCAAGAGCGAGTGCTAAGAAGAGAATTTTCTTATTTTCTTATTTTAAACTTATTTTTGGATTAAAAATTTGTTCCAAAAATAAAAATAATGAAATTACGTTACTAAAGGATCTCGAGAACGGAAAAATAGTTTTGGTTAAAAATAAAATGATTATCATGCGGGCATTAAATGGTCTCATATTTTGCATTCTCATTTTGATCGTTGTCTATTTGCTTGACACATCATGTCTTAGCATCCCTTTGCCCAAAAAGAAAATCGAGAAAATTTCCAAAAAAAGTCCTCAATCTATTGCAATTGTATCTATTTTTTTTTTTTAATCAATTCAGTCTTAAATCTTTTATATTTATGTCAATTTATTTCTTCCGGTCAATTTTGGCTAGTCGGTCTTTGATAGATGTCGGTAGTCTAACCGACACTAACGTTAGCAATTGTTTAATAAAATTTTATTTATTTTTCGATTTTTTTACTAAAGTTTTAATATTTTCTTTTCTTTTCCTTCTTTCTTTTTATTTTCTTCTTACTTTTGTTTTTTGCCCCCACAATATCCGACGAGGGCTTTGGCCTTACCGACTACAAGCAAAAGCAGCCTCGCCTACAGCTAGCAAGGCCATGGTCGCCTTCGCTTGTGGTCCCTAGGCCTTTTGTGAGGCACGATTGCCTTAGATCAAGGTTGACAAGGCTTAATTGGGCCCGAGGATTAGAGAGAAAGGGTTTGGGGGAGGGGGGGGTGGGGGAGGTGGTGGCTGTGGGTGAGGCCAGCCTCGCCACTATTGGGAGAAAAAGGCCTCACCAGCCACTATTGGAAAAAAAAAAAAAATAAGGAAGAAAAGAAAAAAAAAGAGAAAAGAAAAAATTAATAAAAAAATTAAAAAAGAAATAAAACATTATTTAAAATTGTTGACCTTTGCGGACTGGGGATGTATGCTTTGCTTTCGTACACCCATATGATGTGGGTCTTGGCGCGGCAAGGCCTTTTCCATTGGATCATCAGTAGACGAGAGAGGGCCAAGAAAATTGGCATTTTCTGTGGCAAAACATTTTCCAATAATAGAAAAATATCTTTTAAACTAAGGAAAAATGTTTCTCGCGTTTGAGATAGAAGAAAACCTTTTCCATATCTTCTTTTATCTCACTTTCTTTCATCAAATGCTTTTTCCTTTTATTTTATTTTTAATTTTATTTTATTTGAAAAATCCATTTAAAATTATTTTTATTTTTATTTTTTGTTATTTTTCTTTTTATTTTACTACTTTTCTTTGGCTCGTTGGCCTGTGGCGAGACTCTACCTCACCTCGCCCAAGCTCACTCAAGGCTATCAGACACACTCGGGCCTCGCCAAATTCGGCGAGTTGGGTGGGGCTCGAGCCTTGCCCAAGATTGCTAGAGGTTCGCTAACCTCTAATGACCTCGAGCAAGGTTGGCAAACCTTTGGCAACCTCAAGCAAGGCACCCTACCTAACTCGTTGGATTTAGCGAGTCCCGAGCTTGCTTAACAATCTTGAGCGAGCTTGACCTCACTGGTATCTAACAAGCTTGAGCCTTGTCAGCCTGTGGCGAGGCTTGAACCCGCTTGGCAGCGATCGGAAAAGGATAAAAGGAAAAAGAAAAAGAAAAGAGAAATAAAGATAAATCAAAATCAAAATCAAATTTAAAAACAAAACAATAAAAATTATTGAAAAAGAGTGCATGGGGGAAAATTTTTTCCTTCTTGAATAGTGGAAAATATTTTCTACTTTATATTCAGATTTTAATTTGCACACAAGAAATTAATTATATTTTCTTGGAAAATATTTTCTAAAAACATCACACTTTCTGTGAAACGAATAGAGCACAAAAAATAACTTCTAGGAAAATATTTTCCAAAATTTTTGGTATTTGTTTCAATGAAAATGAATTAATTGAGGAAAAATTTTCCATCAATGGAGAAAAGCTTATAAAATGGGGGAAATGTTTTCTACTTTTCAAGTTGGATAAAACACTTTCCATATCTTCTTTCACTTTTTTTTTTTTTTTTTTTTTTTTTTTCACAAAACACAATTTTCTTTTCTTTTTTTTTTAAAATCGAGTTTTTATTTAATTCAATTTTTTTTTCCTTTTCTTTCTTTTTCTTATTCTTCTTCCTCGGTTAGTTGCCAGCAACTGATGACTAGCCATAGGTGAGCTTGAGCCTTGCCATAGTCCAATAAGGCCTGAGCTTGCTCATGGTTGATGGGTGAGCTAAGGCCTCGCTAGAGCGGCGAGCTAGGCAGGGCTCGAGCCTTATCGAAGGTTGCTAGAGGTTAGCAAGGCTTTGGCCACCTCGGGTAAGGCTCGAGCCTCTCCCAGCTCACTGGCCTTAAAGAGAGCTTGGCCTCCTTAGTATTTAGTGAGCTAGAGCTTTATTGGCTTGTGGTGAGGCTCGAGCTCGGCGTTGGTTGCTAGCCATCCCCATGGCCAGCGATTGGTAGAGGAAAAAGTAGAAAAAAGAAAGAAACGAAAAAGAAAAAGAAAGATATGATCTTAGGATTGGTTTTTTTTTTTAATTATTAAAAGGAGTGAATGGAGAAAAAGATTTTTCATATCAAAAAGTGAAAAATATTTTTCACTTTATTTTCAAGTTTCTATTGAATATAAAAAAATATAGCTATTTTTCTAAAAAAACATTTTTTAGAAACGTTATATTTTTTGAGAAATGAATAGAGTCTGAAAACATAAACCTTAATCTAATGAGGACTCACTTAATCTACGGGACACCTGCCTCATTTCCATTATAGCCACGTGTGATCTCACGTTGAGGAACGTCAGACCATTCGTGACCTTCCATGGTCGTGTGATCTGACGTCAACACTTTACGTTCTGTCACAGTCGTGAGGAGTTCATTTCGTATTCTACTTCGAATTTTCCCAAGCTCCAAGAGAGAAAATCGCCTTCCATGGTCGTGCCATTTGATCCGTCGTCTCTTTAATTACACTATTTTTTTTTTTGAAAGACTAATACTCTATTTATTTTGTGAAAAATGAGTAATTTAAGAAATATTTTCCTAAAAATCATAATTTGTATCACTTATGAAATTGAATGAACAAAAAATATTCTCCTTGTTCAAGAAAATATCTAGACACAAATTGTTATCAGTAAAAAAAAAATTTTCATCAACTAATTATTTTAAGCAATCTAAGTAATCATTTTTGGAAAAGTAGTTTCTAATAATTCATTTTTCATGAAATAAACAAATCCTAAAAATTTAAAAAACAAAATATTGTATATTTTTCTCACCCTTTTTGGGTGCATTTAGTTCAAGTAATTTGAAAGCCTATTCGGGAAATGTAAAATAGTTTAGCTTAAAGGGTTTTGGGTAAATGTAAAGGCCATTTGGTAAACAACGCTTTGAAAAACAAATTTGAGAGAAATGTTGTTTAGTAAAAAATACATTTGAAAAACTTTTTGGGTGACAAATATTAATTTTTTATTTTTTAAATTGAAAAAAATAATATATGCAACTTTCTAAATATAAATTTTGACAATAATACTAAAAAAAAAACCAAATATATATAATTTTAGGGAAAAAAAAAAAACCAAAATCTTTGTTGGTCCGGCGAAAGGCTACGACCGTCGATGAGCCGGATCTAGTGTTGGTGGCTGTTCGTCGAGGTCGATTGAGGTCGAGCAACCTCTGGCAGCACGCGAGGTCAGGCGACCCAAGCGTCGGTCGCCTAGGTTGGCTGAGGTTGTGCGACCTCTTGCGGCCCTCATGAGGGTCACACAACCCTCGCCGGAGGTCACCCAACCTCGGACAATCTCGATCGATGGTTGCCGACGCAAGATTTGGCTCGTCGGTGGTCATAGCCCTTCGTTGGACTAGCGAAGGGTTCGATCCTTTTTCAATAAAAGAAATAACAAGAGACAAAATTGAAAATTTGAAAATTTGGTTAGGGTAGTTTTAGAAGAAAAAATGAGTTTCAACATTTGGCCAAATGCTAAAAGCCTAATACTAGTTCCTATTAGCATTAGGGTTTTAGCCTTCCCAATGTTGGCTCTCACTTGAAAATTCCTTTAGAATAGTTGTCAAACGGTCCAGCATTTCTTCAAAGGGTTTTTAATGGCTCCTTCATTGCACTGGACGGGACAAACATTCCTTAGCCAACCTTCTAGAAACGAAGGAAGGGTTGGCAAAGGGGACGAACAGATACTTCCAAAGGTAAAAACCTTTCCTTTATTTTTTAGTTTTTATTTCATTGTCCAGCTCTTTCTTTTAATATATATTCAATAAATAATACCTAATAATCATAGATGTAAATTGTGTTTGGGGAAAGTATTTGGGGAAATGCAAAGGCCGTTGAGTTAAAGGTGTTTTCCAATTTGAAAATTGTGTTTGGTAAATTGTATTGTAAAAGTCCATTGTGAAGTATCTTTAAGTAAAATGATGTTTGGAAAAATTATATTTGCAAAAGGCTTTTGTTATTCATAAAAAAAAAAAAAAGTTGGCTGGCCAAGAACAAGTAGTTGCCAGCAAGAAGCAGGCAGTCCGGCGAAGGGCGGGCAGTCCGATGCAGGCTGTCCGGCAGAGGTAGGCAGTCTGGCAAGGGTTGTGCTACCCTCCGATGAGCATCGTGGCGATCAGATCTGATCGCTGCGCCACTCGCCAAAGGGTTGTAGGCGACCGAATCTAAGGTTGCAACCCATCTAGTCGCCGCTTGAGCCTCCGACACCAGATCTGATCGCAACCAGACTTGCGACCAAATGGGTCGCGCAGCCCCAACGACCTCCGTGCAAAGGTCGCGATGTGACAGGCGACGGTCGCCGGCGACTGCATCTAGTCGCAACCATATCTGTGACCAGATGGGTCGCGACCTCTAACCTCCGCGGCGACCACATTTGGTTGCGACTAGATCTACGACTAGATGGGTTGCATGGCCCCAGCGACCTCCGTGGCGACCGCATCTGGTTGTGACCAGATGGGTCGCGCGGCCCCAGCGACCTCCACGCGAAGGTTGCGGTGTGGCGGGCGTGACGGTCGCCAGCAACCGCATCTGGTTGCGATTAGATGGGTCACACGACCTTTAGGATCATGACTTCCATGGTGACCACATCTGGTCGCGACCAGATCTGCAACCAAATGGGTCACGCGGCCCCGGCGACCTTTGCGCGGAGGTCGCAGTGTGACAAGCGCGACGGTCGCCAGTGACCGCCTACCCTTTGTTGGTAACTGCTCATGGAGAAGAAGAAGATGAATAGTGAGGGCAAAATTGGAAAATTGAAAAATCGGTGAGGATAATTTGAGAAGAAATTTTTTTTCTTATCCCCTCAACTCAGCATGCCGAGAATGCTAGAAGCCCAAGGTAGCTCCCAACCTACTTTGGGCTTTCAGCCTTTGGAAGACTAGCATTCCTTCAAAGTGGGTTTCAAAAATGTTCCCAAACACCTAATATTTGAGCAAATGAACTTTGGACACCCAAAGCTACTTGCAAATGCTGATCCCAAACGCAGCCTAGTCCTTATTAGCATTAGGGTTTTAGCCTTCCCAATGTTGGTTCTCACTTGAAAACTCATTTAGAATAGTTATCAAACGATCAAGCATTTCTTCGAAGGGCCTTGCTGGCTCCTTCATTGCGTTGGACGGGACAAACATTCTTTAGCCAACCTTCTAGAAACGAAGGAAGGATTGGCAAAGGGGACGAACAATACTTCCGAAGGTAAAAATCTTTCCTTTATTTTTTAGTTTTTATTTCATTGTCCAGCTCTTTCTTTTAATATATATTCAATATATAATACCTAACAATCATAGATGTAAACAATAACGAGCCGGCAAAGGACACCATGCCCACTTCCGTTTCACGTGTCACCGGTGCATGCGGGGGCATGCGGGCGCATGCGAGCTTGGAAATTCATAGAATTTGGAAGTTCCATTGAAAACAAACAACTCACAAGTCCTATTCAAGCCTCATCAATCAACCTATCACATCTGACATTTTTGCTAGCGAAGGGAATTTTCGGACAAAACACGATCCAACGACTTCACCGAGGAGAAGGCAAGATAGCGTACTGTTCATTTGTGACTTTCGAATTCCGATTAGTAGATTAATACTAAGGATTGGGTGAGTTATATCCTAATAAATTTATCATATTCAATTGAGAAACCTAATTATATAGTACGTCGCTTTCGTTAATACATTTAGCGAAGTGGATATGTAGATGAGTTTTTGAAAGAATCGAACGTATCTAGTTGAGAGAGAGAGCAAGATGTCGGACTCATTTGCACTTCGTCATATCCTGGTTGACTTAGTCGCTAAACGTGACTATTAAAGCTTGACATATTCATATTAAGGCTAAGATTAAGATTAGGACTATATTGTGACAAATTGATTGGGATGTTACGTGGTTATTTTAAAAAAGGAATTTCAGTATGTTGTCATGAAGAGTATTCCTCTTGCATTTGGTTACTTGAGGTTGGAAATAACTACAAAATAAAGAGAAAAAGCAGTAGAATAAGAAAAAAAAAATCAAACAAGCAACTTTGAGAAAATTATCCAATTAGTTATAAACTTATTGTACGGATGCTAATTTAGTTCTAAACATTTTAATTTTACCAACTTAATACTAAACTTTTTCCTACAATTCCAATGTAATTCTTTTGGTCAAATTTTGCCAAAAAGTTGTTGATGTAATGATCTGATCATCAATAGCTGTCCCATTTGGCACATCGTCATATCAGTGATTTCTTGAGAAAAACAATCGGATGGATAATATGGAAATTTTGCACAAAGATTTATAATTAAATTGGTAAAATTGGAAAGTTTAAGGTTGAATTGACACTCATATAATAGTTTGTGATAGAGTGGACAATTTCCCCAAACAAATTCCAAAGATTAGGTATCAGGTTAAGTGTGGTTTTAGTCCTCTAAGTTTCTGTGTTTGCCTTATTTGGTTTATCTAAGTTTAAGTTTTTCGATTCGTACAATTTGGTCTTCTAAGTTTTATTTTGTGCAATCAAGTACTCTAATTTTTCCATTTGTGGATGCCATGATTTATTCAAAAAAGGGCTCGAAGTGGACCTTATTTCAAATAAAGACTTAAAGTGCCATGTTAGTATTAAAGAAGAGCTTGACCTAACTAGCTGGTTGAGGATATGATTTATTTTTTTAATTTTTTTCTTTTTTCTTCCTTTTTATTTTTCTATTTTTTCCCAAAAAGAAACTCAAAAAAGAAAAATGTTAAAACTAAAAAAAAAAAAAAAAACACAAATAATTAGAAAAAAAAAAGGCGAAAGGGCCGGGGCTAGCCCTCCCGCCTGTATTTTTTTTTTTAATTAGCGTTTTCTTTTTCCTTTTTCAATTTGTCTTTTTGGAAAGAAAAAATAGAAAAAAAAAAAAAAGGAAAGAAACTTTTTTAAAATGTAAATGATGGAAATTCCCTTGATCGGCTGCTAAGGTTAGGTCCTTCTTTGATACTAACATGACACTTTAGTCTCTTATTTGAAATAAGGTCCACTTTAGGCTCTTATTTGAGAAAACGAGGGCCCTTAATGTCCTTATTTAAAATAATATTCACTTTAAGCTATTATTTGAGAAAAAGGCACTTCAGTATGTATTTGTCCCATTGATTAATGAGTTGCCATTGCTTATGTGATTAAAAATGGGAGGTAATGCTAATATGTTGCTAATTGCACGCTTGAGATTAGCAAAAGACAAATTGGGAAAATAAAAATTAGATCCTAATTTAATAGTATTAGTTATTACGGGTAAATGAAGCATTTGATTGCATATGTTAAGAAACTTAAAAGACTTAATTACACAAAATAACACTTTGAGTAACAAATTGCATAACTTGAGAAAGATAGCAAAAATGGCTTGATTTCACAGAGCAAAAGGTAAGATGGACCAAATCCCACAAACATTGAAACCTAGACGACTAAAGTTTTACTTAATTCTTTAGGTTACTAAACATATAATCTCATATGAAAAAGATGTACCATCAGACTTTCTTAGTAACGACAAGGTACCATGGGAATGATCATGGGCAAGAGGAGCCTAAACAACGTGTGACTTCTAACAGGCTTCTTGAATGATAAAGAGAGTTGAAATACACTAAGCAATGCATTAACCAAAGGGAAAGTTTTTCCTAGCTTATGTACGTGAAACTGAAATAGATGTCTTTAGGTATAACATGCATTAGTTAGTATCGCAACTTTAGTATGCTTAGGCGAGAGTGCATTATAAGGATCGATAACCTTATGAAAAAAGAGTTTACTTATACATCTTCACAAGCCAAAATTAGGCTTGGTATGGGAGAGGTCAAAGTGGATGATGCATACCTTGAATGAGTTAGGCTAAGAGTGAGATGCTTCATTTAGAATATATGAAAAGCATCATTGATGTCCATAAAGCTCAAGGTCTGCTCAAAAGGAATCATTGGCATGCACAAATTGAATAATGAGTCTTATCTTTGATAGTGAGATATAGAATTGCCCTCTACCCCTTGACTTGATTTTCTTTAGATTTAAGATTATAAGCCCCACTTTTTGTCTTAGCAACCCAACAGATTGTTTTCTGGACTCAGCTGAGGAATCTTCGATCGTTAGTCACAAAATGTTATTGCATGAGGATTCATTTTTGCCAGTTGACTATTTCCTCAACTGACAAATGAGTACTTCCACGCACAGCTCTTAAAGTAGCCATTTTCTTTCATCTTTCTCAAATGGGAACCCTCCCGCTTTAAGTATCTACGCTTGAACTCGTTGAAGATATCCGCAAGAATTGTTCTATTTCCCTTTCTTGATTCCTATGTTTACTGATAAAGGAAAACTGAACCTATCTATGGTATATTCTCTTTTCTCTCCATCGATTTATTTGCCTGAGTTTTGTGTAGGTTTCATCTTCTTTTTGTTAGTCTGTTCTTTTTTCCAACTAAACGTTGTCATCCAGGAGACTGAGGCTGAATTTGTTGAGGGGAAGGTGGATTGGAAGGGAAGAAAAGCTTTGAAGCACAAGCATGGTGGGATGAGAGTTTCTTTGCTCATTCTGGGTAGGTACTAATTTTACTTCACTGCTATGATCGCGGTCTTGCACGCAAGGGATTTAGGACCTCTCAGAGTTTCACGTGTCGGTTTCTGGACCGATGATAGTCGAGAGGTTCCTGCGCCATGTTTGTCTCACTATTCTCTTTTCGTCTGATTTGAACATCACCTAAAGGTACGCCAAGCAATGGCACATGATCCTTAGGGAGGACTGAATAGCTCCTTGAGCATCCCCAAGCATTTATGCAAGTCATGCGTCGTTGCAACTTTCTTTGCTCTTTCTTTCCCAAGAGCTCTTCCTTAAATGCAGCACGTGAGGCTTCATTTAATCTTTCCTTTAGTCGGCTACAACAGAAGAAAATAGCAAAGGAGAGAAACAAAATAAGTTAAAGAAAGAGGACAAACAAAGCCCACAATTTTCTACTTTGACAAATCCTCTCTCTCTCTTCATGATGGTCTTCCCTCCATTTCGACTCCGTCTTCTTCTGCTATCTTTATTTCCACGTGCTGCAGAGATGAGTTCAAGACAACAAAAGAAACCGCTTCACTCTTGTTGGCTCATAAATGAACCCACATGTAATCTTCTTCTTCTAACAATTTCGGCTGATCAATTCACATATGCCAATATTTGATTCGCACGTGGTCGAATTCACATATATTTATCAACGGCTCAAACTCGAGACATATTTTTAATATTTTTTATGAAGGAATTTGAACTGGCTAAGTATCATAATGATCTAAAGCAATATTGACTCTTTTTCACCGTCTCATTTTGGCTTAAAAATGCAAATTCCGCAGCAGCAAATGGCTTTGAGAGCTTGGCGATTATAGCACTTGCTGTCAACTTGGTGACATACTTCAACGGAGTGATGCACTTTGAGCTGGCTGAAGCAGCTAACCAGCTCACAAACTTCATGGGGACTAGTTACATCCTCTCCATACTGGCAGCCATTCTCGCCGACACTTTCATTGGCAGATTCAAGACTCTGCTCATTTCAGCCTCGATCCAATTACCGGTACACATTGCCTGAATAGTTTGTTTAACACTACATAGTAACTGAATTTGTAATTGGTGTTACTGGTGATCTCTGAACTTTCTTTAGACTCGAACGAATTATCTAGCATTAGGAAAGGGCCATCCTAGACTATTAGTTGGTCCCTGGCCGCAAGTTCAAATCTTTGGCCATGTTGACATATTAATTCCTCCAGATTTTAATTGATTCTAATTGTGAAGTATAGTGAAACCCTCTATAGACTATAAATGAGTCCACGAATCCATCAAAGCTCTTGAGCAACTCAACTCTACTTGGGAATGCTCAAACAGGGACTGGCACTCCTAACAGTGCAAGCTCACTATCCAAAGCTCCGACCACCGCCGTGCAATGTTTATCACACTTCCCACTGCAAGAAAATCAGCGGTGGAGACGCTGCTCTCCTATTCCTCGGCCTATACTTGTTGGCAACCGGCAGCGCGGGCATGAAGGCCTCCCTGCCAGCCCATGGCGCTGACCAGTTTGATGAAAGAGATCCACGGGAGGCGAGGCAGATGTCGAGCTTCTTTAACTGCATCTTGCTGTCTGTATGCACCGGGGCGGTGGTGAGCCTGTCGCTGGTTGTCTGGATCCAAGTTAACAAAGGATGGGACTGGGGGTTCGGCCTGTCTACCTTTGCCATGATCTTGGCAATAATCATCTTCGCCGTGGGATTGCCACTCTACCGGATTCAGACAGTTCAGAAATCGAGTGCCATCATTAAAATCATTCAGGTATGAACTCATCATCTTCTTTCATATGTGTATTTCACTCCTCCAATTATTGTTTTATCTCGATCTTGTTCTTTTGTGCAGGTATATGTAGCTGCAATCAGCAAACGAGATCTTCAACTTCCTAAGGACCCAAAAGAGCTTTATGAACTTGATAAAGACGGAGAAGCAGCGTTGGAAGCAGAATTTTTACCTCACACTGAAAGTTTCAGGTTGATCCCACCTTTAGCAAGGATCAGCAATATTATATTAGACTCGCTAATTGCAAAAATAATAAGCATACTGGTTCGACTGTTCTGATTCGAAAAATATGCTGAAATTGTAGGAAAATCAGAAGTAATGACAACCCAAAATTGGGCAAAAATCACATCTAAATTGCTTCGATGGTCCTCCTCTTATTGCTTGTTAGGTTTCTTGACAAAGCAGCCATGCAGACAGCTTCTCCGGAGCAATATGGAGGTGCGAAAGGGCCAAATCGATGGGCGTTGTGCCGGGTCACACAAGTGGAGAATGCCAAGATCATATTAGGCATGGTCCCTATCTTCTGTTGCACCATCATCATGACTCTATGCCTTGCTCAGCTTCAAACCTTCTCCATCCAACAAGGCCAAACCATGGACACAAGCATCACTAGTTCCTTCCACATTCCACCCGCCTCCCTGCCCATCATCCCATTCGCCTTCTTGATTATCATCATCCCAGTCTATGACCAGGGCTTTGTACCCTTTGCGCGCAAGCTCACAGGCCACCCTGCTGGCATCACGCACCTGCAGCGCATCGGGGTTGGTCTGGTCCTGTCCTCTATCTCGATGGCAGTGGCTGCGGCTGTCGAGGTCAAGCGAAAAGCTGTGGCAAGGAACCGCCACATGCTCGACGCGATGCCTGTGCTCCAACCTCTCCCAATCAGTGTGTTCTGGCTGTCCTTCCAGTACTTCATTTTCGGGATTGCAGACTCGTTCACATATGTGGGACTCCTCGAGTTCTTCTACTCTGAAGCGCCGAAGGACCTCAAATCGGTCTCAACTTGCTTCTTCTGGAGCTCCACAGCACTCGGATTCTTCTCCAGCACGATAATGGTGAAGATCGTGAACGGTGTGACGAAGGGGATAACGAGGAGTGGAGGCTGGTTGGCCGGGAACAACATCAACCGGAACCATTTGAACCTGTTCTACTTGTTGCTTTCCATGCTTAGCTTGATCAACTTCTCCGTCTATTTGATTGTTGCAAGGAGATACAAGTACAGGAGTCACCGATGAAAGCAACACCAGGTGAGGAAGTGAGGGACTGTAACGTGGAAGTCAGATTGAATCACATCAGAAGTTGAATGTTGCTACAGCTTGGTGTCCCTTGCTCTGCGTTGTGTGTAGGGAAAGGGTGGGTTCTTGAGATGTCATTTAGTGTTCATGACTGAAAGCAGTTGGTAAATTGGAGTCCAATCATGACGACTGGTGCTTGTAATCTTCCCTTAATTATCTATTTTCATGTTAGTCTCTTCTTAATGATGATGGCTAGTGCTTGAGATATCAACCAATGGACTAAATTCACGGGAAAGCCTTTTAAGAAATTTATCCCCTATAATTGAATAGCTCTCTAGGAAAATTCAGCGAGATCTCTAAAGATTTATTCATCGAATTTCTTTCTCAGCTCAACACTAGGGGGAGGAACTCTTCCTCTGGAGTATTAGTCTTGCACCGGATTCTGTCATTTTTAAACCTCATTAAGTATTGTTCAACGGACTCTCCAGATTGCTGGGGTATCTTGCCAGTTCAGCCACCCGAAAAATATGTCCAGAATCGGACATGCATATCCTGCTAATTCCTAACAAATACGCAGGCAGGTTGAGGTACCAATTGAAAGCTGGACCTGACAGTGAAGTAGGGAAGATCCTTAACTTGACAAAGTCATCAATAGACATTTCTCCACACTGATAAGTGAATTAAGCAATGTGCTGGATGGCCGTGATTTCACCTTCGCCAGTAAACAAAGCAAATTCAGAACCTCCATACCCCCTTGAAGAAGGGATAGTTTCTGTTTATGTGATCAGGGCTTGGTTTCCCATGCGGAGCCATATTATTCCTTTAAAATCTAGGTCCGTCCAGATGCTCTATTGTATTCTTGATTGAGAGGATTAGCTACTCTTTGTTCGTTTCCATCGAGTCCTCTTTCAGGAATTTCTCTATTTCTAGCCTCCTAAGGGCTAGGCGTGGTTCTCTACTTCTGTCATTATTGACATCGGCCTCTCTATGGGCTACTTGTGATGGTTCCCTTCTCCTAAAGGGTAGCTCATGGTGTCCAGGCCTTTCTGGGCTAAAGCCAGATCGAGGATAGCCTTGACATCTTCCTCCAAGAGGGTGTTTTGCCTAGTTCGATCGTAATGATTTATTTCAGGAGATGCCCATGTTCTTGGGGAAAAGTGCCAAAAAAGTCCTAAACCTTTTGGCTTTGTGCCGATTTAGTCCTAAACTTTTTTTGGTGCCGATTTAGTCCTAAACCTTTTTACATTGTGCCGATTCAGTCCTTTCCGGCCAATTTTGGTCGGATTTTGCTGACTGGATGTCGGGCCGCTGACGTGGCCTGATCGGCGCTAACATGTACAATTTTTAATAATATTTTAATATTTTTGAATTTTATTTATTTTTATTTTTTATTTATTTTATTTATTTATTTTTCTTTTTTCTTCTCATCTTCTTCCTCCAGCCCGGTTGTCAAGCTCCGGCGATCGGCGAGGCGACGGCCGGCGAGGTCGACCTTGCCGGCCACCTCGCCAGTGGCCGCGAGGGCCGGCGAGGCTCAACCTCACCAGATCCGGCGAGGGCGAGCCTCACCCGCCTAGCGCGAGGCCGCCCTCGCGGCCGGGTGGCGAGGCTCGCCCTCGCCGGATCTAGCGAGGGTAGAGCCTCGCCCATGGCCGGCGAGGGCGAGCCCCGCCAGCTCGGCGCAAGCCCGGCTGCCTCGGAGAACCCCGGGAATCACAAAACCCCACCCCCGATGAATCGCCGCCGCGGGAGAAACAGCGAAAATCCGGGGCCGGAGCCGCGCGACCGAAGACACCCCGAGCTCCCGTAAACCCTAGAGACGACGACGACGACGAGCGAAGGAGGGAGCAAATTTCTAGGGCGAGATTGGGATCGGAGAACGGAGCCGGGGAGGAGTCCGGTGGCCTCGCGCCGAGCGGCGGGGCTCTCCCTCGCCACCCGGGCCGCGAGGGCGGCCTCGAGCCGGGCGGGCGAGGCTCGCCCTCGCGGCCACTAGCGAGGTGGCCGGCGAGGTCGACCTCGCGGCCATCGCCTCGGCCGGTCGCCGAGCTCCGGCGACCGGGCCTGGAGGAAGAAGATGAGAAAAAAAAAAAGAAAAAGAATAAAAATAAAAATAAAAAATAAAAATATTTAAAATTATTAAAATATTATTAAAAATTGTACACGTCGGCGCCGATCAGGCCACGTCGTCAGCCGGCGTCCAATTAGCAAAATCGGGCCAAAATTGGCCGGAAATGACTGAATTGGCACAACGTAAAAAGGTTTAGGACTAAATCGGCACCAAAAAAAGGTTTAGGACTAAATTGGTACAATGCCAAAAGGTTTAGGACTTTTTTGGCACTTTTCCCCATGTTCTTAGTACTACAGCTTCCTCTAGCTGTTGAGTGTGGCACTTAAAAAATTATTTCCTGAGAAATTGGATGAATTCGAATGGGAGTTCATCCACTCATATGGCCGTTGTTCCTGCGGGCACCATTTGGAATTTCTCCAGAAGCCTCATCAACGAGGTTTCTTGCATTCATCTATTTTTTGAGAGGCATTGACGAGTCTTTGGCGCAATTCCGAGATTGCTATCGACAATTCTTTGCCTTTCGAAAATTGGCTGTAAAGTTTGAGCCAGTCATTCAGCTACTTTGTTAGTCATATCATTATCATCCCTTCGACGACTTGATGAATGCTCGTTATTAATTTCTCAACTTGTTGATCAACATGGTTAATGATTTTTGTGGTTTTTTGTGACATTAATCTAATTTATTGGAGGATATATTTATCATAAATGTACCAATTTAGGGTTTTTGAAAATTAAACAAATTATTTTATGATAAATTTATCACAAATGTATTAATTTTGGGTTTTTTTATAATCATTTGGAGTAAATTTATCACAAATTTACTAGTTTAGGATTTTTAGCGGTCAAAAAATTAGTTTGTGATAAATTTGTTATACATGCATCTGTTTAGGGTTTTTTTTTTTTTTTTAAATAGTAACCCTAATTTATAAATATAGATATATAAAATCTTTCTATACTAGATATATAATAGGCGCTGCTTTATATTTTGTTGTTGAGGATTGATCCTCATTGTTATTTTCATTGACAAGTGACTTGCGATTGTTACGCTATGTTGTTGGTATGGATGATATTTGTTAATTTAGTTTATGGATGATGGTTCCTCGATGATGTGATGGTCGGTTGGGGACTTCTTGTACTTCTGACTTTTGAAATGTGCTCTGCGGGGATTATTTTGCATGATGGATGATTAGATTATTGTATTGTAGGCTTTTATTTGATCACGGCGGGTTTTTGATTTGCCCTAATACCATTATAAGTTTTAAACTTTTTTATCAAGGTCCTAAATAACGTTTTACATTAAGTTTTCATGATTGGTTTTTAATATATTTATGAGAAAATATCACAAAAAACCTTAAACTATACTCACTGTCACACATATATTTTAAATTTCTTTAAATGACATAAATATCTTAAAGTATACCCATCGTGACACATTTACCTCAAACATTTTCTTTTAAAAACATAAAAAAAAAACTTAAATTTATACATATATGACACATTAACTCTCCATCAAAATTCCCTTAAATGATATTTCACTTAAGCCATGTGGGCATTATATCAAAACTGTTTACTTTCTAACGCCTGTGTAACTAAATTTTTTATGGTTTGCATTGACAAAACTTAGATAATGGTAAATGTATTACGTAGGTACAAGTTTGAGATTAAGTTTAGTATAAATATGTTACAGTGGACATAATTTACATAATTTAAGGTTTTTAATAACTTTTGCCCTATATGTTTTATCACATGAGAATGCAAAAAAGAAAGGGAAAAAAAAGTTTCTCATTTCGATCTTAGGCCTGAGACGACCCAGTCTTTTTTAGCCGGGCCATTTGGACTTACTTGGGCCACGTAAGCCTAGGGCCAAAATTTCCCAAGCTTGGAAAAAAAAAAGGGGCAAAAGCCCACCCAGCTTGGCTTACCCCTGCCATTAGGGATGCATAGCAAAAGCTCGATATCTTCACGACTTATAGAGCACTCGTGTCTAGTCCCGTTATTCCAATTGAATCCACATTCATTTTAAACTTAAGTCAATAGATTATAGGGAAAATCTCAAATAAGGACCCAAAGTGAGTTTATTTTCTCAAATAAGGACCCAAAGTGGTCATTGTCTCAAATAAGGATCCGAAGTAGCTAACAAGTCTCAAATAAGGACTTGAACCCACCGGCCGGCGAGCGTGTGGCATTTCCGGTGGCTGGAGTATGGGCAATTTTGTCCACAAAAAATATTGATAGAATTTGACAAACCCTAAAAACAAAACCCTCCAAACTCTTCTCACTCCTCCCTTCTCACTCTTAGTCCCCCACCCCTCCTCCATGGCGTCGCCGTCTTCGCGCTGGCTCCTGCCGACCCTCCTCCGCTCCGCCGCCCTCCGCCGATCGCCGTCGCGGCCCACCTCCTCCTCCAACCCCAAATCCGCCCCCTTCTTCACCCCCTCCTCCTCCCCCCGCCACCGCGGCCAAGGGCATCGGGAAGGGCAAGATCATCAATGAGTTCACCGGCGCTGGCGCGATTGGGCAGGTGTGCCAGGTGATCGGCGCTGTGGTCGACATGTGGTTCGACGAGGGCTTGCCCCCGATCTTGACAGCCCTGGAGGTGCTCGACAACTCGATCAGGCTCGTGCTGGAGGTGGCCCAGCACCTGGGCGAGAACATGGTTAGGACCATCGCCATGGACGGGACCAAAGGGCTGGTGCGCGGTCAGCGCGTGCTCAACGCTGGCTCCCTGAGTTCCAAAGGTACGTGCCCTCTCTCTCTCTCTCTCTCTCTCTCTCTCTCTCTCAGTTGGGTCCATGGAAGTGGATTCGAATTGTGCCCGAGATGTGGGTACTCAAGATGGAGATGTTCTTTGTCTCATGGTTGGGTCCGTGGAAGTGGATTCGAATTGCACCCGAGATGTGGATACTCAAGATGGAGATGTTCTTTGTCTCATGGATGGGTCTGTGAAAGTGGATTCGAATTATGCCCAAGATGTGGGTACTCGAGATGGAGATGTCCTCTGTCTCTTGGTTGGTTGGGTGGATTCGAATTGTGCTCGAGATTGAGATGTTTGTGAAATACTCTGTATTACTTTCTTACCTCTGTTTCCTTTTTTATTGAACTTGTTTCTGGGGGACTGAAAATCATTCAGTTTTAGTGAACTTGAAGAAAAAGGTTATGCAAAAACTTCACATTCTCTCCTTTCTACGAGTCTGCTAGATATACCTTAAAGAACTTGCAAATCTTATAGTTCATCCACCCTTTACTTGTAGGTAATGTAGGCACTTTAATTGTACTACCGTTAACCCATCAAAAATAGGAATCAATTTATCCCTCTTTTTTGCTTTCAAATCTCTGCAAGGAATTGATGGTTCTAGAGTTGAAAAGGTGATGGAATATGTTCATATTGCTGTGTTGTAGGAGATGCATCTGCCATGGCTCCTAATGGTAGAGGCTTCTTATGGACTAGATTGTGCTTTCAGGTTCAGGGTTTTTATGTTGGTTACTTATAAATTTGTCCATCTTGTTGCTTTCTTGTGGAAGAGGACTTTGTGGAAGTAGCTGAGTTCTTTGATGTTGTCGTCAGTTGGGTAGTGAAAATCAAGGTCATAACCAAAGGTGAATGGTTCTACCAAATTCATTTTTTTGTCTGCCAATTATAGATGGTTCAAATCACCTCATGCATTCAAGCATGCTTAATGCTTTTTCTCTACTGCTTCGTCTTTTTTGTTCACGCTTTCTTTATTCGATTTTTTTTTTTGGACAAGTTCTTTATTCGATGTTAAAATTTTTTGTCTAGCAGGAACAAAGTTGAAGGACTTCCTGGCCACAATGCAGTCTTCCCCTCACTTTCAATCAAAGATTGCTACAATCGGGTCCTAAACTTCGCCACGATGTCGATGAGTATGCAAAGCAATTTCCTACAATCGAGTTCGAGAAAATAGCAAGAAGTACAAGAACCGAGGGACAAATCATGGATTAGTGTGGTACAAAATCAATTATGATGTAGAAGTGTTGCTGCAGATACAAATTTCAATGTCAAGAAAGTCTGTATCGTGATCTCCCTATCTGAAACTAAAAAGGATATTGTAAAGATGGAAATTTGAAATTCTCTCTTTCCTTATTGCACCATGAGAACATGTTAACTGAGAAACTCAAGTTATACAACTGCATTTCCTTGGGCTTCAATGGACAGAGAAGTTTATTTTTGCTACGGTGATGAGTCTTATATAATAAGTTGATGAAGCATTAATATCAAAAGATTCCCCGAAACAGCCTAGTCTAGTGACATAGTCTATATTCTACAATTAAATGATTATCATGCAAGGCTTTGATTTCATACATGATGCAAGGGATGTACGAAAAAATGAAAAAGGTACAAAATTATGTTGTCTAAAGCATTTGGACGTAATGTCTAAATGGCCATTGATAGATCAAGTTCAGTGGGTAGAGAAACTGACGTCCATGGACTGATGAGCTTCGACTTATTCTCTAAGAACATAATGGTATTTCTAACTTGGAAAAACATAGCCAGGGGTATTACTTCAATTTGAGTTTGGGAAACCAATTTAGCCAAAGTTCAAGCAACAAGGAAGTCGTGCTTCCAGCGCGCTAAATGGAGTCAAATGATATCAATAGATTCCATAATTATATCAAATAGATAGATATGCAGCAAAGGGTAAAAGCATCATAGATATCAAGAACATAAAACTTAGATACATCAACCACAAGACTACAAGATGTGTAGTCCTCCTTGAAGACCACAAAACACGGCTTGTATGATGGAAAAAAGAAATATCCCACGAAAGAAATCTTCCTAACGAAGTAGACCTATACATATTTATACTTTAAAATGCTCCATGATAGACCAAAATAGACCCATCCACATCAACTAACAAGAAAAGAAATTGTGTTGTTGGTCTTGCGTTTCTCCAAAAAAAAATTGCTCGTCTTCCACCACTTTCAAGTTGAGATCCTTACATCCTCCTCTTTACCTACGATTGAATCAAAAAATAAATTAATTAGTCAAAAGAAGTAGGGTGTAAATAAGAACACTTCTAGGACAAAGTCAAGGGTAAATGGATACCTGCATCTTTGTCCTTCCTATAGCTGTCGACGAGCTTGAGATGTTACCAAAAGTTGAAGCAAGAAATTCAACTATCTCAGGTTGTGATTCTAATGGGGCTAAAGGGGCTGAAGATGCTGATGCTATTGTTGTCGTTGCCACTGCCATCGATACTATTGATGGATTATTGCAATGATACCTATTATGGCCTATGCCGCCACATTTCCCACAAGTGATAGTAGTATTTTGTCTCTTCAACTTTGTTCCCTCGAGCTCTTGCACAACTTTCTTCTTTCTTGTCTTCAAATTTTTATCAGTTGTTTCATTCACTGATTTTGTTATTTGTTTGTTCTTTCTGCCAACTTGCTTGGGCACATCTGGTGGGAGTAATGGCTCTCTAGTAGGCCATGTGAATCTACAACATGCACAACATGGCTATAAGTTTGCATGAATGTTTCCTTACTAAAACTTGTGTGAACCCATTTTTCAGGATCTTCTCTCATGCATATAAGAGCTGCCACAGCATGACAACAAGGGATTCCACTGATGTTCCATCTTCTACAACTACAAGATCTATGTCTAATATTAACAACTCTCTTGTCACCATATGGGCCACTCAATTCAAATTCATCCTCCCCATTCCAGCTAGGAATCCATGATGCTGAAAATTGTTTTTGAAGATCTAATATCTTTTGGATATTAGGACATATCACACCAGTGTACTTAGCCATCCCATCTCTTTGCTTATGAATTCTTTCCATGAGCTGCACTCTTATAACTTCAAGCATTGTGATGATAAGTTTGTCCCTTGCGTCAATGATGCTTTTGTTGAAACTTTCACACCAATTATTCAAGGAAATATCACATTTTGAGCTTGTCCTGAAGTAGAACTTGCTCCATTGCACCGGAGGCCTTTGAGACAACCATTCATTAGCTTTCTTATTAATTGCCTTCAGCTCTTCCATTGCCAAGTCAAAATCACATATTCTAGTTGCCATGGCAGCCTTCCAAAGGAGCTTTTTAAGTTCTAGCCCTCTGTGATGTAGCTTGAAGTTTTCATAAAAATGCCTTAAGCAAAATCTATGTTCTGCTTTAGGCATTAGATTTGCTAGTGCTTGCACCAATCCCTTCTGTTTGTCACACAAGAAAGTCCAGTACTTTGAATTTTCAGGGTCGGTAATCCCTAAGTCTTCTGCAATCAAACTAATAAACCAATGCCATGTCTTATATGTTTCTTGTCCGACAACTGCCCATGCAAAGGGATACATTTGATTGTTGCCATATATGCCCACCGCCGCTAGAAGTATACCCTTGTAGCTTGATGACAAATGGCAACCATCAAAACCCACAAAGCGCCTACATCCTTCTACAAAGCCCCTCCTTAATGCATCCAGACAAATATAAACTGCCTTAAACTTGTATTGGTCTTGATATTGCTCAGTTTTGATTATACACGTGGATCCCGGGTTGGCATCAAGAAGTGCTTGACAATAGCTCCTAAGCATCCGAAATTGCTCTTCCTCATTCCCAGTGATCGTACTCATTGCCGTTGCCCTAGCTCTATAAACCATTGTCCTCGACCACTTTAAAACATTCCCAGACTCCATTGTTTTTTTCATTGAAGCACCTGGCCATGTAGGATTGTTTCTCAACCTATCACAGTACTTGTTTGCTAACCATTTAGTGCTTATTTGAGGAACATGTAGAGCTCTATTACATGTATGTATGGGGTTAAAGGTTTTGACTTGTAAAGTATGCTCAATTTGCACTTTGGAAGCATATATAAGCCAATCACAACCATCAGAACACACTGCCCTCAATTTATTAGGTGTATTCTTAACAAACCTCACCTTTCTCCCATTTTTTATGGCATGGTTCCTAACGGCCTTTCTAAATTCCTCAGCATTACTAAAGCACATTCCTAACTTGAAGACATGATTTTCCATATTAACCTCAGCATTAAACTCGGGATGTGTATACTCATTTTCGCCATTCATATTCAAGAAATCTACATTGTCAACTAACGCATCTACATACTGACTGATGTCTCCAACCTCCATATCCCTCTCCATTGAACCATCATTGTTAGCACAACTTACATTTCTTATGTATAACTCATCAAGATCAACAAAGGCGAACCCATCTTCTCTAGCAACGCCATCATACCCACCATCATATATTGAATAGTTTAGTTCTTCACATCCCTCAATTGGTGCAAAATGAAGCAAAAATAAAGTCAATATATTTCCATGCAAAACGTACACCGGGAAAAAACAAAACAAAAATAGTAAACAATTGCAATAAAATTGTACCATGCTTTGATTAACGAAAGAAAACTAGGCACACTAGTGACTATATACCACTATTTTATTGGATACCATTTGTCAAAATATTGTGCATTATGGAGTTAAAATGTTTTCAATGTTGCCATAACTTTCTCCTTAGGCGAGCCAACCATGGTGGCCCAAAAACCAAACTTAGAGATATATACCATAAGGAAAAGAAAACTCATCCCATTCAAAGCATTTCTTAGGCTCATATGTTATCGGCTTGAAAATTATGGAAACGACTACTAAGTTTGGTTGACTCAACTTTTGTCTGGATTCTCTCTTTCTCGTTCAACAAACAAGGCTGAAAACACAATCCTATCAAGAAGACTTAATTGCAAATTTACTAAGTAATTGTGGAATGATAACTAGCAGGATCTACAATGCATCTTGACACAAAGATTAAATAGTCTTCATATTAATAACTTGGGAAGAAGAACTTCTAACAAGTAATCTAACAAATTGCTACTTTAGAAGTTACGTCCATTATAGTGCACAAAAACTGCAGAAAACAAGACACCTCCAGTTCCTAATAACTAGTGCGCACAAAATTTATTGGAAACCAGATGCCCTCATGCTCTGATTGTAAACTCATGCGCACGTAGACTCAAATTGATTTTGTCTCAATGTGTTTCCACCAAATTTCCTCCTCTAAATACTTTCCATCAGAGTACCCATATCAGAGTACTTATAGCTTTTTTTTAAAATGTCTATCTACTTTCGCTGTGAGAATCTATGTGGGCTTTTAAATTCCATGATAGGCCGTGAGTTCCAACCATCAACGACAAAATATAAACCAGAAAAAAAAACAAAAAGAGAGTATAAAAAAATTGCAAAATGGGGACCACCATCACAACATGTAGGACCCCAACAGCAGTAATATCTAATTAGAAATCCATAGCGGACACAACACATATGCATTTTGTTGGACAAAAGAGACATTAACTCAGAAATCCAACAAAACAAGCAAAAAGAACACCATAAAACAAAAGAATTCGTCCTACCATCACCATCCTCACTGCCATCTATGTGATATTCCACCACATGCCCACGCCTTGTCAACATGTTGCTTCGACAAGTTACAACCACTTTGAACGAATGAAGGATCGATTGCACCAATTTGAATGAAACCGACCTCGATTGAACGGGTGTGTGAATCAAAGTGTATGGCAAACCTAGGAAAAGATAATGAAGAATCGAGACCCTTGTGTTACACACGAGTGTCTCAATAACAAAAAGGTGGCTTTACTCGAGATTTGTCTTCTTCGTTGGAAAGAAACGAAGACAGAAAGCAAAAGAAGAAGATGTGAAGAAACGAAGGTAGGGGTTTCTTTTTGTGTTTCAATTCGTGTTCCATTAACAGAAAATTTCAGTGCTCCAAGCCAGAGAGGACAAAGAACGGAGAAGATGATGAGAAGAAGAAAGGAGAACGTGAAGAGGTTTTTTTAGGTCAAAAGAACGTGAAGAGTTTGGGAGGGTTTTGTTTTTAGGGTTTGTCAAATTCTATCAATATTTTTTGTGGACAAAATTGCCCATACTCCGGCCACCAGAAATGTCACACGCTCGCCAGCTGGTGAGGTTTAGGTCCTTATTTGAGACTTGTTAGCCACTTCGGATCCTTATTTGGGACAACGACCACTTTGAGTCCTTATTTGAGAAAATAAGCTCACTTTAAGTCCTTATTTGAGATTTTCCCTAGATTATATGGAGGCAATTAATATGCATATTTATCTACTTGACACTACATCAATTCTCCGATGCAAGACTATTGAGTTAATTCACTAGTGCACCTCAACAAAGCTCTCTTTTTGTGGTGTCAAGACGATATAGGTTGTTTTGACTCCATCAATTGCCTTGGCCAATTAAATTTGGTGGGAAGTAGGGGATGCCATGTACCACCTTGCTTGATGAGGATGCGATCCGTCAACCATGAGGGACACGGATTAGGTAACGATTGCCCACATAAATGAAGATTTTCGGAAAAGGTGTTTGCATTGAGCTTTCTTTGTTTTGAGAAAAATAAATGATACACAAAATATTTTCCTAAATGGGATTTGGTTACAAATTGAATGGTTTTGATTGTCCAAAAAAATATTGGCACTTAAATTGTTGTCAATAATGAAAACATTTTTCATAGACTGTCAATTTCATGTGCATATTCCAAGATATACACATGAAAACAAGTGTCTATCTCAGAATTGACATGGAGTACATAAATCAAGTGTGCCAAGTTGGAGGAATTGAATGTCTCCAATAATGAATTTAGTGGCCAAATTCTTGATGTAAGAGGTTGTTTTGGATTCTGTTTGTTTCATGGAAAATGAATGATTAGAGAAAACATTGCAAAAGCACCCAAAATTAACCTTCAAAGACTACCAAGAGAGAGAGCTTAAATTGAAGTCCATTTACATGAGCTAATTAGTGATACATTGAAGCTATACTCATCAATTCTTTCAATATGGATTGTTGCATAATATCCTCACATGCATCCAACACCAACGATACCTACACCATCAAATGAACAATTCTTGCAAACTCCTAGAGCATGACAGCCCAATTCATTTCAGGAATTTATATACACTCATATGCTTTAGGAGCATGCAACAAATTTTTCTAGTCACTTCTCTTAGCTCTTATGGCCACCTCAGAGAGAGAGAGAGAGAGAGAGAGAGAGAGAGAGAGAGATTTCAGAGGCGCCATGGACTTCTTCATGCACTAGATAACTTCATTTGGGGCAAAATTTAAAACCTTAATTTATCTAATCGACGAAATTTTGTTGGTTAAGCTGTAGTTTCAGATTAATTAGAACTTTTAGGTTACTATGTTAAGGTATCAAGGACCTCTAAAATTTTAAGCGAGTCGATTTGGGGTTATTGAACATGATCTAGCGATGGAAATGACTGGAATTTGCAAAGAAGGTAAGAAACCTAGAAAATAAGACTATAATACTTCTATAAATAAAGATGAATGTCGTAATTAGGAAATTTAATCCAATTCGAAATTCAATCCAATTTAAGGGGAAATCTATTATGATCTATTATGAATGATCTTCTCGTCTTCGTATCTTTAGAGTCGAAAGGTTTTGTCTTTAGAAATGATTGGTTTGTAGTTGATTGTTATTTTTCTATATGTGTTATTAGGGAAAATGTCACAAATGGTCCTTGAACTTCCATCTAATGTTCAATTTCATCATTGAGCTTTCGATTTGCTCAATTTGGTCCTTGAACTTTCATCTAATATTCAATTTTATCCATGAGCTTTTAATTTGCTCAATTTGGTCATTAAACTTTCATCTAATGTTCAATTTCATCCTTGAGCTTTCGATTTGCTCAATTTTGGTCCTTGAACTTTCATCTAATATACCATCTAGTCCCTAACTATTTGAAAATTGACCAATTTTCCTTTTTTTTTTAATACCAAACTGTTTTTTTAATAAATAAAAAAATACCAAATTGGGTTTTTTTTTTTTTTTTTTGGGTTGAAAAAAATACCATATTTATACAAAGTAACAAAGGTCAATATTTCTTCCTTTCTCCATATTAAAAACAAATGGAAAAATGGACAGTAATAATAAACAAAGATGAATCTTGCATTTTGATTTTTTTTTTTGGTAGAAAGGGTAATAATAATATTGAGGACGGGCATTTTGATTTTTTTTTTTTTTTTTTTGTATATGCAAATTACTCGAATAATAAACATTAGATGAACATTCATGGACCATTTGTGACATTTTCCCTGTGTTATTATTATGCATGTTGTCAATTCCTCTTGGGTCTTTAAATGGACCATTCTATTATGCATTCCAATCTTCCTTCGCATGAATCTTTAATAAATTTGGTTTGCACGTGTTTTAAAGTTGATTTGCAATTGCTCCCGATTCTTAAGTGAGGGTAATCCCATGGTCATGCTTTAAGTCAATCAATTGATCATCACCACGCGTCATGTACTTCCCTTGAATTCTATCAATCAGAAAAACCATGATGAGTGAGCTCATCAGGGATCTCATCGATCAGACCCGTGGATCTAATATGCTATCGTGACCATTTGGGCATTAACTTTTTTCTACGTTTGGGCTCTAATTTTGAGCCTGGTCTTATGTCAAAGTTACATATTCGATGTCAATACAAGTTATATGCTTCGACACTCTCGACACTTTCGACACTTGGCAGTCCACGGCACACTTGTTGAGCCACCTTGCAACGCTTTGGTTGCTTCGCCAGCATCCACGCAATCCCTCAGAATCGACCCAACACTTGTCAATCACACATGCCCAACCCCACCGAGCTCTTGCAGCAGAATGCATGAAAATGAACACCGAAAGAAGGACGCTTGCCAACACTCTCAACAGACCCGCGACGACGAAAGAGATCGGTTTTTCTTGATTTAAGATGGAGGCCTCGACTGACGAGCGGAAGACGCCGCTGCCGCTGACGAAGGAGGAGCAGCAGCCGGGAGAGCCGACGACGGTATGGTGGCACGTGGTGCAGAAGGGGGCGGAGCTGACGCAGTTTCTGGCGCCGGCGAAGCAGTTGAAGCAGCACGCGTGGAGGTTCGCCCTGTACAGCCGCGACGCGCGCTGCCAGATCGCGGCTCAACCAGGACTTCCTCCGGTGCGCCGTCTACGACGGCGACGACCACCACGCCTGCCTCATCGGTAATAATCCCAAACTCTCTTCCTGCAATATGATTAGTCGGGTTCTATCTATACTGCCTTAAAAAGAGATTGTTGACATTATTGACGAAGAATTTTCTCATGAGAAATTTGTAAGAGCGTCACATTCATTTGTACTGATAGGATAATGATGCTTTGGTGATTAATTAAGGGCGGTTTTCTATTACTAGAAAGTTATCTCCATCATATTTTAGATCAATGACATTCTCTCTCCTCTTTCTCTCTCAATGAAGGATAGAAGGATAGAAAATTGAATTTATTTAGGCTCCATATGTTTCGTGAAAAATGAATGATTTAGAAAACATTATTCTGAAACTATAGTTTTTATCATTTGAAATAATTAACTAATAAAAATTATTTTCATCGACAGTAATTTATGTTTGAACATTTTCGTGGGCATTTATATATTTTTCATTCATTTATTTTTAAAAGAATAAAGCAATTATTTTTAGAAAAATATTTTTTAAATTAGTGTTTTCCACCTCAGTCATCAGGCTGGGGCTTATTGAAGCCGGACGTGGTGATGAAGAGGGACGACTGATACGGCATCAGAACCGACCAGCTGAAGGCGACGAGGGAGGACATCAAAGAGCCCGAGCAGCACCATCCTTGTGCTGATCACTGGACACGAAATGGGATGGGCTTCGCTGTTGACGTCGTGTATGCTGATATGAAACGGGTCGTGCCTTTCCCCTGAATGAACTGAGCATGCAGCTGTGGGCTGCGACTGCAACGTAAATCTACGTAGCCTCACGTTGATTTTGTGCACGGTAAGGTATGGAAGTGCTCCTAAGACAGGTATGAAGCTATCATTTCTCTCTCTGAATTTTAATAAATTCACTCCATGCGATTCTATTGTTAGGTGCATCGTTTGTGTCCGCATCAGCTTTTCATCAACTAATGCTGTTAAATTAGTAATGGAAGGAATGTATTGAACGAATTTATTAAAATTCAGGGTCTAATTGAAATAAAGGTTCAAAACCGAAATTGATCATTAGAAATAGACAAAAGCTAATCCCGAACCAACCATCCAAACCCTCCCTTGCCACCGGCCATCGCCCTTGTCACCTCTAATTGTGTCGCCGACATGGAAAGTCATAACGTCCTGCGGTGTTGGTTCCACGGGCGTGTGACGGTTGAAGCTCTAGCGGTCATGGTCGGTTGCTAATGATTTGACAGCCATGAGCATGAGTTCGAAACTCAAGCGCAGCTAGATGTGAGCTCCAAACTCGAGTAGCGAGAGTAATAATCTAGGAAAAGATTTGGAAGGACAATCTACGTCACATTGAATTCGCGTAAGCTGAAACCATCACCAAAGGACGAATAGTCAAACCTTTTTAAAAGTAACGGGACAATTTAAAAAAATAATAAATATATTAAAAATCATAAAATTTATCATGAAAATACAATTGAGTAGTAAAATTTTTCAAAAAATACAATTAAGTTTATAATTTGTTAAATTGATATAATCAAGTTTTAAAATTAGTCGAGTCGGTGCAATCAAGTCTTAATTTATCATATTTTTCATAAGTTAAACGGAGTTAGCAGAAAGATTTGATTACATCAACTTAACAAATTCAAATTTTTAAACTTGACTGTACTTTTTAAAAATTTTAGAATTTAGGATTCGTTTGTTTTGCAAGAAATATAATATTTCTAAGAAATCATTTTGCAGGAAAATAACTTTATTTTTCTATATTTGGCTGAAACTTAAAAAGGACATGAAATATTTTACGTCGTTTGGTAATGAAAATCATATAAAAAAATCATTTTTAAATTATTTTAAATTTTTATATATTATTTTATTTTCCTTTTCTTCTTCCTTGACGGGTCGTCATTATTGTGATGGTTGGAGACCAGTCACAAGCAAGCTCGAGGCTAACGAGCTCGAGTCTCATTGATCAAGTGAGCTTCAAAATAGCTAGCCACAAAACAAGGCCTCAAGCCTCATTGGCCTATGGCAAGCTTGAACCTTGTTTGTGGCCGATCACCAGCTATTGCTTGTGGTGGGTGATTAGCCAAGGAACAAGAAAAGAAAAGAAAAGAAAGGAATATATAAAAAAATTAAATTAAATTAAATAATTAAATAAATATTTTTTAAAATAAAATTAAAAAATTCATATTTTAAATTGTTTTTGTAAAAATAAATATTCTGTGAGATTTTGTGGAATCATTGCTAATTATTCTAAAAACTTAAGCTATTGACGAAGTTATAGTTTAATATTTAATTACTCTAACACTCCCCCTCACACTCTCATGCATGTGTCACGGGCCGATCGATTGGGATCGTGACCGCGCGGCGACTCGGGCACTTTAGGATTGGAATGGATCGCCGAAGCACCTAAGCCAAGCCTTACTCGATTGAAACGCTCACTCGCTTGCCTTACCCGGATCGTAGAGAGATAAAGAATCTAGAGAGAAGAGCTCTTGAAAGAAGACTTGCTTTGTATTGCGAAAGTAGTGGATGTTTACAAATGAGGGAGGACACCCCTTTTATAGTTGAGGGCCTCGGATTACATCCATTGATCTAGAATTCTATCGGCGGACGAGATCGCACCGCCTCAACTACCGACATAATGTCAGCTACCATCTACCGACATAAATAAAGGAACAGACTTCTGTAATAAAGCTCAATGACGGTATCGCCCGCCCTTGCAATCTTCGGGGAGAAGGCTTGGTGGGAATCCGAGCGAGAGCAGGAGGTCCACGGGTGAGTCGGGGTCGACCCTGGGGAACCTCTCGGGTCGTCCATCTTTCGGCCCGTGACATTCTCCCCCACTCAATCGAGCGACGTCCTCGTCGCTCTCAGCTTGGCGGTCGGCTTTCTTGGCACGAGCACGGGCTTTGGCACAAGCTTTGTTGTTCTTGTTCCGCTTCGCTCGGACGCTCATGAAAGAAGGACCGCAACCTTCTATGATGAAGTCGGACATGGCACGCGGCTCGGTCTTCGGCTTGGACGGAGCACGCGGCGCGCACTCAACCTCGGGGAAGAGCGCTTGGATGGGCATGGCGTGTGTTGGAGTAGGATCCAACTCAACCTTCGACTTCACCTCGGACAGCTTGTTGATGCGCATCACGGCCTTCAAGCTCTTGTCAAGGCGTCGGATCGACGCGATGGTTTTGGTGTCGACCACCCCTTTGATCATGGGGATCATTGACGGGCACTTTTGGTCGAGGATCATCATACACTTGGTCCTCATGTCGATCATGGCTCCCACACTATGGAAAAACTGCATCCCAAGTATGAGATCATAGTCGTCAAGAGGGATTACCTCGAACGCCATTCGGCCCTTCCATCCGCCAATCTTGACGTCCACGTCGGGCGTTGCTCCTACGCCATGGAAGTCGCCCGAATTGATGGGCTTGTACGACTTCTCGGATGGTTCCACGTGAAGTCCCAAGGCCTTTGCAACCTCGGTCGACATGAACATGTTGGATGCGCCGGTGTCGACCAAAGAGCGTTCGGCCGCCCACTTCGACCTCCACAAAGAACATGTCCGTGTTTGGAGCGATTTCTCCTCCTTTGGTTGGCGATCGGGCTTGGACTGAGTTGATCATCCTCACAGCTCCAATCCGAATCTGCCTCTTATCTTCTTTGGGCACCTCCTTCTCTTCCTCGATAGCAAGGAGGGCGTTGATGCGAACCCTCTTCGGGCACTTTTGGGTCCAGTGCGGACCTTTGCAAATAAAGCAAGGATAGGGTGGAGGTTGATCGAACTTACTCGCGTAGTCCGTCTGCGGTCGACCTCTTTGGAAGGACGGCTTAGAAGTCCCTTCTCCCCACGCCTTGGCTCGACCGCCTTGATCGTGCGCGCCTCGGGGAGTGCTTCTCGTGTCGTCTTCGGGTCGATCCGACCTCCAGTCTCTTGCTCGGTTGTTCCTCGGCTCAACCTTGGTGAGGTCGATGAGAGACTCGGCCATGCTCAGCACACGCGCCAGACTACTCACGTCCCGCCGCTTCAGCTCAAGTTGTGCCCATGGCTTCAGTCCATCCATGAACGCTCCGAATGCCTCCTCTTCGCTTAGGTTGCGGATTTGGAGTTTGAGCTCCGTGAACTCCTTCACGTACTCTCGGATCGCGCCTCTTTGCTCGAGGCGATGGAGCATGCTTCGGGCTTCTTGTTGAGCGAACTCGGGGAAGAAATAGTCGCGGAATTCCCTCACGAAGTCGTCCCACGTGTTCACAGGATCAGCGCCGCGTCGAATCTCATCGCACCTATTGCGCCACCACAGCATCGCCGTATCAGATAGGAACATGGAAGCGGTTCGTACCTTGGTCGACTCGTCTCGGATGTTGACGGCGCCGAAGTATTGCTCCATGCTCCACACGAAGTTGTCCACCTCTTGGGCGGACCGGTTGCCTTTGAACTCTTTCGGCTTTGGCACCTCGATCTTGGTCACCGTTTGAGTAGGCACCGCACCGTTCGTGATGCTAAGTTTGCATAGGGCGAGCTCGGCCTTGAGCTCTTGGATCTCGGCCTTCATGGCTTTGACCTCGTCCCTACACGGGCTTACCTCTTCGATTATTTGGACGCGCTCATTCAAACCATCAATCGATGCTTCGAGAACTTTGTCCTTGTCGAACAATGGAGCCATGGCTTGGTTGATGCCGGTCGTAAAGTCTTCGCGGAGCGAGCCCTCAACCTCCATGATCCGGTCTCGCACATTGTCAAGACCTTCCATGAGCTCGAGCATAGCACTCCGGACCTTCCCGATCTTCTCATCGAACGTGGCCGCAGCATCCATCGATGCGTCCCTCTTCTTTGGTCGGCCGCGGTTCTCTTTGACTGGCACGGCCTCTCCAACTATATTCGCTTCTTGGCTTGACATTCTTTCAAACAGTTGGCGCTCTTCAATCTCTTGGAAACGAATCTCTCTTTAGCTTTGATACCACTTGTCACGGGCCGATCGATTGGGATCGTGACCGCGCGGCGACTCGGGAACTTTAGGATCGGAATGGATCGCCGAAGCACCTAAGCCAAGCCTTACTCGGTCGAAACGCTCACTCGCTCGCCTTACCCGGATCGTAGAGAGATAAAGAATCTAGAGAGAAGAGTTTTGGAAAGAAGACTTGCTTTGTATTGCGGAAGTAGTGGATGTTTACAAATGAGGGAGGACACCCCTTTTATAGTTGAGGGCCTCGGATTACATCCATTGATCTAGAATTCTATAGGCGAACGAGATCGCACCGCCTCAACTACCGACATAATGTCAGCTACCATCTACCGACATAAATAAAGGAACAGACTTCTGTAATAAAGCTCAATGACGGTATCGCCTGCCCTTGCAATCTTCGGGGAGAAGGCTTGGTGGGAATCCGAGCGAGAGCAGGAGGTCCACGGGCGAGTCGGGGTCAACCTTGGGGAACCTCTCGGGTCGTCCATCTTTCGGCCCATGACTTGTGGTGGGTGATTAGCCAAGGAACAAGAAAAGAAAAGAAAAGAAAGGAATATATAAAAAAATTAAATTAAATTAAATAATTAAATAAATCTTTTTAAAATAAAATTAAAAAATTCATATTTTAAATTGTTTTTGTAAAAATAAATATTCTGTGAGATTTTGTGGAATCATTGCTAATTATTCTAAAAACTTAAGCTATTGACGAAGTTATAGTTTAATATTTAATTACTCTAACACTCCCCCTCACACTCTCATGCATGCATAGGCGTGACTTTAAGGCTTAGTGGAAATATATAATTAGGGAAACAAATAGGGTCTAGAAAGATTTGAACTGAAGATCTCATGTTTTGATAAAATATAAGATTTTGTAGGACTACAACCAACTATTCTAAAAGCTTAAGATATTAAATGAAAGCATAGTTTAACGTTTAATATTTAATTACTCTAAATCTCCCTCTCATGCTTAGTTTGATCTTTTGTTTAGTACTAAGCGTTGAAATTCAATTGGAAAGGCAAATGGGGCCTGACTCAAAACCTCCAACTCTGATATCATGTGAGACTTTACAAGATCATTGCTAATTATTCTAAATGTTTAAGCTATTAGATGAATGTGTAGTTTAATATTTAATTACTCTAATACTCCCCCTCAGGCATAAACTGGACTTTAGCCTAAGCTTAAAGCGTGAAAATATATAATTAGAGATACCCTTCGTCTAACATGTTTCATTAACTAAAGAACCAAACCCAAGTGCCAAGGACCTTTGCAAGGCCTTTGTGGTCCTAGAGAGGACCAAGGCTCGAGCTAAAGGACATGAGAAAAAGGGCTTTTATGGACTTGAGCTCGAGTGCCAAAACATTTGGTATTGGCAACGGGGGTTTGGGCTCGACCTTGATGAACCTAGGTGTGGACATCGGGTGTCCAGGGCCGAGCATCGAGGTCCCAAGCATAGCCATCAGGACCTACAAACTAACGTTGGGATCCGTGCCCAAGTGTAAAGATTCCGGTTGAAGCACTCATATCTAGTCATATTTTAAAGAAACGTTTTCCGATTCTTTTTAAGAGAAAATCATCATTCTGAATTTAAGTTTTGGAAATTAAGTATTTTTTATCGACTCATTTTTTAAGCAAACCAAACTCCATAAAACGAAGAAATATATTTTTCACGAAACAAACGGAACTTTTAATTGCGCTTTCATGTAAAGTTTTAGCATTTTCAATGTATTTATCCAAAAAAAAAACATAAAGTAAGGATAATTTTATCAAAGTTACACTTCCCACGTGCAATGCCAATCAAAGCCTCCCCCGGGATGCCCTGCGCATCTCCCGCCTGTTCAGTCCCCCACGATTCCAGCATATGCTCTTCTGCTTCTCCGACCTCATCCATGGCCCACCAACCATTCCCTCCCTTCTTCTTCTTCGGCCCCGTCCCTGCGTAACAACACCGTCGAGAATCCTGCCCCCTTCGTCTCCTCCTCGTCGCCGCCCGCTCTGCGTTCCTGGGTCTCGCCGGCAGCCCGCCTCCGCCGCCGCCGCCGCCGCCGCCTCTTTGCTCCCCATGGAAGCCCCGCCCAAGTTCGCGTACTCCGTGTGGGCGCTGCCCCCCGACGACCTGGCCCCGAGGCTGAGGGGCCTGATGGACGGCCTCCGGTCGGAGTTCGGGGGCCCCCGGTTCGAGCCCCACGTCACCGTCGTCGGGGCCATCGCCCTGACGGAGGAGGACGCCGTCGGCAAGTTCAGGGCGGCTTGCGAGGGGCTCCGGGCGTACACCGCCGCCGTGGATCGCGTGGCCGCGGGGACTTTCTTCTACCAGTGCGTGTACTTGCTCCTCCGTCCCACGGCTGAGGTAAATTTTGGGCACGTGTTTCGGGTCCCTAATGGCTTGTACTGGGTGCCCTGTGGTTTGTTTTAATGCCTGAATGGGAATGTTGACCCTGTTGTGGGGGGACTTCATTTTGCTTTTGGAATGGTGCTCTGGGTTTGGCTGAGATATTATGGCATTAGGGGTAGACTAGTGTGATATGCTGGAGAAGAGTTAATGGCGTGACACATTCTTAATTGACGTGCTTCGCTTACAGCAACTGACATTTTTAAGGCTAATTTGAGTTTTGATCATATTTGTCAGTAAAGAAACTATAATGCTTGCTAGTTTTGTTTTATCAATCTGATCAGCGACTTTCTCTTGCTTGTTTGATCGCATATTTGGTCCATCATCCATTCAAGAAAGGATGGCTCATTTGCTTCTTTTTGTTGTATTTCCGTTTTATTTGGGTTGTGGGTGTGATTGGAGGGCGCACTTTCAAGTTGGGTTTCAGAGATTGGCTGCTTCTGATGCTACTTGACCATGGATTGTTAGATATGCACTTTGTTTCCTTTTCTTCATCCTTTGCCTGAGTGAAGAGTTATGGAGTTGTAGTCTTGATTGATATGTATAATAAATATTCTTAATGTAAGCTTTGAGTTGAGTAAGAGTACAATATGCTTCTTCAACAGATTTACAATTAATGCAATGTCAAAGTTCTACAAGAAATCACAAGGTCGGTTTCGACTAATCACTAATGAGGTGCCTGAAATCTTCAGATTTTGACAACTACCTTCTACTAACAGAAGTCATACCCATCATCAGTCGACCCAACTTAAAAGCTTTCACCATAAAAACAATTGATCCAAAGTATAAGCATGGCAGCAAAGCTTTTCGGACTAAGTTCAGACAAGGCACAATTTGTCAATTTAGAGAGTTCAACAGAGTACATGTTAATTATGGTATTTCATTGTTTGGGATGCACGTTGTGAGTTTCTTTTTCCTTTTTCTTTAGGACAGTGAAGATAGGCATTGAACCCACTGTGTTCAGAATGGGCCTACTTGCGTGTCAACAATGTGTTTGGCCTGTCTATATCTTTTCTTCATTGTAGTTTTGTGTGCTGTCACTTGTTTCATGTCTCATTCCGTGTCGGATTTGTATGATATTGGATTCTGTTGGCATTAGTTTGCATTTCACATGCTTGCAGGGAATTTCCTCCTGGTTGGAATGAATCAAGATTGTTAAGAAGCCCAATTGCACAATTGCAAGAACACGTAGCATTTTCTTGAATGAAATGTTTTAGAAACCTGTACAAATTTTGTTCTTTGGGTTTAGCGGGATAATTAATTCACTCATTTTCTTCTTCCAGGTTGTTGAAACCAGTGATCACTGCTCTACTCATTTAGGTTATGAGAGGCCAACACGTAAGTTCTGGACATTACTGCTTTAGTTCTAGTCTATCCATGGGTTGTGTGGTTGTATGCTGAAATAGTTTATTTAGTCTATATAAAAAGAAACAACTGCTGTCCAGGATTTGGCTTAACCATGGGAGATATTTACTTTGTTTAATATTTGTCGGAAGGTGTAGTTGGTATCTTTGTTTCAAATGTCACTGCAAGTAGCCAAACATCGGCACAAGTTCTGTCCATTTGTTAGATAGTCATTGATACGATCTCCAAAGAGTAATGTTAAAATTTAATTTCGTGATGACAGAATGACTGATTTACTTTCTGTTTTAGTGAAATGAAAAGTAAAAACCACTGAGCTTCCATTTACTAAGTTAGAATCAGCAATAGAATGAGGCAAGCTGACAGTACTCTGATGGAGATGATAATCTATTGTCACCAATTACATTATTGTATAGTTTGGGTTTACTGAGCAGTTGGCCATTTCTACCCGATGGTAGAACCTCATCTTAAGGCGAAAATAAAAGAAGACCGTGAGAGTTTTGAAAAGACGCTCTGTTCCCTCAACCTTCTTTTGGCTTTATGCTAGAATTAGTGTTAAATTTAAGACCTTCATGGGCTTTAAGCGAGGATTAAGTTAGATATAAATATCACTGAATTCATGGGAAGGATCTTATGGCTGTAATTCTTAAAGTTGCATGGCCTTCCCTAGAATCTTTCGAAACACGTGCCATCATTTCCTGAGGACAGGCAGAAATGCTGAATTCTCAATGACTGATATTGACATCTCCAGAAGGGAATCCCATTCATGTGAACAGCGAACCCGTTTATCCTGATCGAGTCTTTACTTTCTTTGCCTTTCTTTTATTTATTTATTTTTTTCCGGTGCTTTGATGTGCTGAATGTGCAGATGAATACATTTGTGCCCGTGCAACTTATTTGGAGTTTCGTTGCTTTCATTTGTTTGCTGTGAATCTAAGTACTGGTTTCCTGGGAAATGAGTATACAGTGCAACAGTTAGTATAGCCCTGGTACTATCGTCAGGCTTTGCTAAGTTGCATTAGCTAAGTTTCGGCCCAAAAAGAAAGAAAAAAAACATATAGTTGCATTAGCTGAATGTTATCTTCTCATGTAACTGTTCAAAGTAATTCAGCAAAAAGAGTATTCTCTGGACACACCTTTTGTCTTCATTTTTTTCCATTCAATCTTTTCATCTCAATATCAGTTGGCATTGTAACTTTTGTTATTCTATTCATTTTGATGTGTTGACGAGGTCCCATGTTGTTAATTGTTAACACATGCTACTGATAAATGGGAATAATTGACAGAGGTGGAATTTTTTGTTTGTGAAAGCACTCACGTGTTGCTTCTATTGGTTGACGTTGTAGCTTACATGCCACATCTGAGCCTCCTCTATGGAGACCTGACAGATGAAGAGAAGAAGAAAGCTCAGGAAAAAGCCAATGAACTTGATGGGAGCTTAAATGGCCTCAGCTTCCTGATCTCTCGCCTCGCACTGTACAAAACTGACACGGAAGATAAAACTTGTCAATCGTGGGAAAAGATAGCAGAGTGCAACCTCAATACAAGTTAGATTCTGCTTGTAACCAGTATACCTTTCCTTATGTTCTCAACAGTCTGAAAAAGTCTTGTGTTCTCTACTTTGTCATCTGGTGTTGGGAATGTGACTATTCTACGGGCGTGTGCATCCAGTGTCCTTGTACATTTGTGGATTGCTCACTTTCAATCTATTTTCCCTAAAAATTCAGCTAATTGTTTGCGGGAAGTAATGAGAGGTGATGAATTATTCAAGCCAGGGAAAAAACAAGTGCACGAGATTGCGGAAAGTGATGAGATTACTTAGTTACTTTTGTCAGGCTCTCCTCTCACTTCATTGACACCAGCCCTCATTCTCTATTTTCTCAACTGCCAGACTTTCTTTCAACAGCTCCTGTTTTGACCTCAGATTAGGCGACTCAATAATTTCCGAAACAGTCTTAGCGCAAGCAAGGAAGGATACCATTTCTTCGATTCCTAAGCACCTCTCGTATGTATTCTTCTACTTGGACCAAAGTAAGTCCTTAAAAGGCTCCGTCTCAAATAGGGGTCCTCCGGACGAAAAACAGGAGGTAACCCCCCACGGGGCTCTCCGGCCACAAACCCCCCTAATGGGGGGTTCGGAACCCACCCTGATCCCCGCGACGCCTTCTCCGGGTAACCAATCCCGGGCGTGGTACAGGGAAATGACTAGAAGTTAGGGGTGAGCATTGGTTCAGGGTTAACCCTGGACCGACTCTGGACCGACTGACCCTGGACCAATCCAACCTTGCCGATCCTAGTCTAGTTCCCAGGGAGACTGGGTCGGTCCTTAGTCCTAAGTTTATTGGACTAACATTATGCGAGTTGGTTTTCGGTCCTGAAAGTTCAAGATCGGTCCAACTCAAACCAACCATATATATATATATATAATCACTTATAATTTTTTTTATATAGAAAAACCTTAAAATAAACGGCGTCAACGACATTAAACAACTCATTAGTGAGAAGTTCAAGTAATTTTACATTATTCTTTAATAACTTAAATTTTTAATGTTTTTTACGACGCCAACAGTCATAATTTACGAAGAACGAAAATGTTTTTGTGAGGAATCTTCATAGCGTCTAAAAGGGTATAAACAGCTCCTTACGGCATCCTCCTCTAGTACTCGTTATATTATGTTTTATTTGTCATTTTAGTCTTCAATTTGTCAAAATCGAAAAAAAAAAAAAAAAAAAAAAACTTCTCCACTCGCCACTCAACACTTGCCTTGCTCAGTTTGGATCACTCGTACCGCTTACTGCTCAATGCTCGCTTGGCTTGCTCCTCACTTGACACTCGATGCTCATTTTGTTCGACGCCCATCCCACTCGACTCTCACGGATTGCATTTTTTAGCTGACCTCGCTCGTTATCGAATTCATTGGGTTGGTTCGGTCCTCGGTCGCCCTTTTAAGAAATACAAAAAATGAAATAAAAAATTATTGATTGGTCCCCGATTGATTCTCGAACTTAACTAAATTGGATCGGTCCAGTTCTCAATTGTTTTTTCAATGAGTACAAAAAATGAAATAAAAAATTATTGATTAGTCCCAAGTTGACCTTAAAATCGGACCGAACCCACTGGGTCAGTTCAGTTATCAATCGCAAGCTCAATAGTGTTTGTCCTCCATTCCAAAAATTGAGGATCAGCACTGTACGAGTTAATCCTAGAGTTAGGAGGTGGATCGATCCAATTTGAACCATGCTTACCCCTAGTAGAAGTTCCTGCAAACAGTACTAGATAGACAAAAAAAAAACAAATACATATATAAAGAGAACATGCTAACTCTCATTTTTAGATTTTTGTCCTATCTCTTTATAGAGATTGGGAGTTAAAACTCATATTTCGTAGCTTAACTCTTCTCAATGTGAGGATTAGACCTCTCTTTTTCCATATATAAAGGGTGGCAACTCGTCCCCACTTGTTTATATATATATATGTACTTCACATGCCAGGAAAAGTTTCCAACCTGTCTCGTACCCGTCACCCAATCGCGCATTGCCTTCACGGGAATCGAAGGAATCCGGCGGCGTTACTCCACCTCCTCCGAACTCGTCAACAACCCCGCCAATGCTGGCAACGCACGCCTTCTCTCCCTTTCTTAAATCCCGCCCCCGCGTGGCAACCCCCTAAAAGTCAACCCCTTCGTCGTCCCCTTCCCCTCCCCGTCGCTGACCGCCCTGCGTTCTCGGTCTCGCCGGCAGCTCGCCTCCCCCCTACTCCGCTTCTTCCATGGAAAGCCCGCCCAAGGTGGCGTACTGCGTGCTCGCGCTCCCGCCGGACGACTTGGCGCCGAGGCTGGAAAGCTTGATGGACAGTCTCCGGTCGGAGTTTGGCGGGCCGCAGTTCGTGCCCCACGTCACCGTCGTCGGGCCTGTTAGCCTGGCGGAGGACGATGCCGTGAGAGAGTTCAGGGCCGCCTGCGATGGGCTCCGGGCGTACCCCGCCACTGTTGACCGCGTGGCTACGGGGACTTTCTTCTACCAGTGCGTGTACCTGCTCCTCCGTCCCACGGCTGAGGTAACTTCTCGTGTTTTTAGTCCCTCGACACATTCTTGATTGACGTACTTCTCTTGTAGAACTTTCATGTTGGAGGGTTATGGGGTTGTAGTATTGGTTATATGTATGTATCATGTTCATCATCTAAGTTCTGAGTCTAGTAAGAATAGAAAAATCTGCTTCAGCAGATTCATAGTTCTTGCAATCTCAAAGTTGTACAAGAAGTAACCGGGCAGGTTTCGTTTCAACTCATCACTCATAAGGTGCCTGAAAAATTTAAATTCCAACGACTTAACTTGGACTCCCGGAAGCTGTACCCATCATCAGTTGATCTAGAGCAATATCTTGCACGGTAAAAAAGTTGGCTAATGGCTTTTAATAGGTCCGATTCCCTTAAAGGGTACAAACTTCAGGCCGCAAAATTGCGAGAACACAGTATTATTATATTGAATGAAATGTTTGAGAAACCTGAACATTTTTTCCTTCCTTTTATTTAGTGAAATAGGTGATTCACTCATTTTCTTCTTCCAGGTTGTCGAAGCCAGTGATCGCTGCTGTGCTTTTCTAGGTTACAAGAGCAATACCCGTAAGTTCCGGATGTTGCTACTTTAGTTCTGGTGAATCCATGGGTTCTCTGATTGTATATGCTGAGATCGTTTCTTTACTCCACGTTGGAAGAAATGACCGTTGTCTGGGATTTGGCTTAGCCATGGCAAGCGTTTACTCCATTTAATAATCATCGCAAAACATCTGCACAAGTTCTGTCCATTTCTTGGATAGTCACTGAGGTGATCTCCAAAAAGTCACGTTCAATTTAAATTTGTGGTGACAGGATGAGTGATTTACTTCTGTTTTAGCGAAGCAAAAAGGAAAAACCACAGAGCTTCCATTTACAAAATTAGAACCAGCAATAGATTCAGGGAAGCTGACCGAAGTCCGATGGAGATTATAATCTATAGTCACCCATGACATTATTGTATACTTTGGGATGCTGAGCAGTTGCCCATTTCTGCCTTGACAGTAGAAACTTGTCTTGAGACGAAAACAACTCCTAGAGAGTTTGGAGAAGATGGTCGTTCCCTTAAATCCTTTTTTGGCTTTTTGCTAGGAATTGTATCAAATTTAAGACCTTCATAGGCTTTAAGCTGGGATTAAGCAAAGATATGGGTATAAGAGGATTCATGTTGAAGGATCTTATGGCTGTAATTCTTAAAGTTGCAAGGCCTTCTCTGGGATCTTTCTAAATGTGTCCCATCAATTCTTGAGGACAGGATGAAATGCAGATCCATAACGAATATTAGTATTGATGTCTGGGGAAGGGAATCCCACTATACGTGTGAACAGCGAACCGGTATATCTGGGTTAAGTCTTTACTTTCCTTGCCCTTTCTCCAGTGCTTTGCTGTTCCGGACATGTGAATGAATACAAAGTTTGTGCCTGTAGGACCTATTTGGAGTTCCGTTGCTTTCATTTATTTGCTGTGAATTTGAGTTGGGGTTTCCCGGGGAATGAGCATGCAGGGCAACGGTTAGTATAGTTCCTGGTGCCATCATCTGTCTCTGCTAGGTCATCTGAGCTTAGTGTTATCTCCACACATACCTGTTCATAGTAATTCAGCAAAAGAGTGAATTCTGTGGCCACGCCCTTTTGTTCTTTCAATTTTACCATTCAATTCTTTTCGTCTTAACATCCCTTGGCACTGTAACTTTTGTTTACTCTACCCATTTTGATGTGGCGACGAGGTCTTGTTGTGTTGACCGTTAACAAGTGCTAGTGATGAAAAGTAATTGACAGAAGGGGACTCCTTGTTTGTGTAAGTGCTTATGTGTTGCTTCTGTTGGTTGGTGCTGTAGCTTACATGCCACATCTGAGCCTCCTCTATGGAGACCTGACGGACGAAGAGAAGAAGAAAGCTCAGGAAAAAGCCAATGACCTCGATGGGAGCTTAAATGGCCTCGGCTTCCTGATCTCTCGCCTCGCGTTGTACAAGATCGACCCGGACGACAAAACTTGCACCTCATGGGAAAAGATAGTCGAGTGCACCCTCAGCACATGTTAGATTCTGTTTTGCAACCAGTATCCCTGTCCTCGTGTTCTCAGCAGTTCTGAAAATGTCTCACCTTGGCTTCTGTACTTTGTCATCTGGTGTTGAGAATGTGACTATTCCTTGGGCCCATGTGCATCCAATGTCCATGTACATTTGGAGATTACTCGCTTTCGATATGACTTTACCTAAAAATTCTGCCGGCGTATTTACTCCACAAGTTGAAAAGGGCTTCGTCTTCAGGACAAATAATGTAGCTGTGAAATTACATGTCTCCTCGATAGCAAGAAGAATGCAGACATCTTCAACCTCTCTCGCGCTTATGATAGAGCAAACTTAGGGCAAATCTAACTCCCATCATCCATCATAATTCCTTGCTAGTTATTAGCAGTAGAGCTTATTATACTTTTTATTATTAACCCTGGAATTGACTTATCTGGTTTGAAAACTCTATATAGTTTTGGGACTCTGCATTGAAACTTTTGGTGAGCATAGAGGATATCTCGAAACAAAATGCGATATATAGGGTAAATTGCGTATTCGACACAAGAATGGGGGCAAATCAAAATTTTCATCAATTATTATTATTGAATAACTCGTTTGTATGGGACAAGTCAAATCTCAAAAACAACGAAAAGATGCAAACTCTCCTGTTAAGATTCAGTAATTTTCATAGAAAGCAAGTAATTTTGAAAAGTCGATAATTCGGAATCAATCTAATTGACCTAGGTAAATGGCTCAAATAGCTAGTAATAACCTAAAACTATGTGATAATTTCATCGAAAGAAAAGTTGTTGATAAGTAATTCTAATAGTAATTTGACAAAATTTGATAGCAAACTTCTGAGTTCTGCGTGGAACAGGCATTTAGACATATCCATTCATTGCATTCCAATTTGTCATACAATACAATGTGCAATGCAACAATAAGAATTGCCAACAAAAGCCTAGGAAAGTCTATGTGCGTGCAAAATCTTTCGCCGCACAATCCTTCACAATACTCAGGACAAAGACAATCCTTTAGATAGAAACTTGTGTACAAATATTACCAAAATATAAATGGATTTTATTCAACGAGATCCTATAATCTGCTAATACTGTTCAACTTTTACATTTATATGTTTTGTTGGATTCTTATCTAGGCAGAACATAGGAACAGATGAACAAGAATTCCCTTACAGCAGCATCAATGTACCTCCTTACCTCAACACAAATAGTACTCCTCCCTAGGGTAAAAAGTTGCAAGCAATTAGGCTTGCGAAAATAAGGTGCTCCGCGATTATTCCAGCATACAAGTAGATCTCCTCCCATAGTTCTATTCAAGCACCACCGATCTGCTTCTTTCTGCGAGTTCCTGCTCCTTGTAAGTTGGCAAAATGAGAAAAGCCAGCAACAGAATACAAGCTGGAATCCAACTAAGTTATGCAAATGAGGCTAGCAAAGTAGTTGATGCAATTGAGTTGATTCCCTTCGATGGTCTATCTCAACCTGTGTGTCTGTGCGTCTGTGAGTGCAGGCAAACATGTGCATGTGTGCGGCTGAGTGAAAGTGGGACTGTTTGGTAATTTAAAGTGAATCTTCTCGCCATCCAGATTTTTCTTTCTGTGCCCTTTGTGTCTTTTTTATTTTTATGGCTGCAGCTCCACTTTCTGCAATGACTATTGTATATGTTCATGAAATTATATTAAGCTTCCGCTATCAAGAGAAGTAATAATGCTTTCCCCTCTGCTTTTGTAGAAGTTTCATTGCTTTCCTTGCAGCCAGTAATAAACACCATGAGAAGATGAAGCAACTTGATAAGATGGGCTTCTTAACAAGATAAAAAATTCCAGTTAAACAACTTTGCTTTGTACTGCTTATGGTCCAAAGCAGATGAACAAAGATTCAATCATACATAGTGAATGCTCCTAGTCTGGGAAACACTTGAGTTTGCCAATCATCTGGGATACATTAAGGAGAAGCTCCTGTCTCATCGGATAGAAGAATTTGGAAAGTTTACAAAGCAAAGGTTCCTCTTACTCTATCAGGTAATAAAGGAAAACATTGAAAAAGGCAGTTGCTTTATCCCATATCTAGCATACTCACTGAGATTATTCTAAAAATTAGCATGGAAGTGGTGAGATGAGAAGGATGCGGCTCTAGAAAACTTATATTGTGGGAAGAAGGATTAGGAAGCATATGACTTGTACTAAACTGTCGGTCATCTTTTAGATTCTAAAGAGGGGTCAGTATTCAATTTGCATTACATTATTACGCAAAATATCACAGGGAATATGTCAACGGCTCAATTCTTTCTGCAATGATGGTGCAATCAATCCATTCTGATAATTCAGAGTTCTTCCAGGCGAGTCAGATGTCGGTATTTGAGAAATAATTGATTTGCCCAAAACTGAGGATGAAGATAGACAAAATTGGTCAAAAGAGGTTTAAACACAGGAAAATGAAATCTCAATGTGATCTAGCAAGAAGTCTGCCTTTGCGGCAAGGTGCAGGTAGATAAGGCATGGAATGCTATAAAACATGGAGAGATATCTCCAGCAACCTTGTTTGAGAGAGGCTTTATTTGTTGTTGATAGTTCCAAAGAGGGGCCAGAGGATCTTGCTCGTGGAATAGGGAGTAAAAATTATGAAAGGAACCATACAGCAAGTTACATAGAAAAAGGCCAGTAAATTTGTGGGCCTGCTTCCTAAGCTTCAACTATCAAAAGCTATATCTACATGGAGATGAAATTGATCAATCTGAAGATATCTAGGAAGCCACTTTGATATGACTTGAGTGAGATTCAGCAAGATAATCAAAAGATGAGAATATGAAAATTTTCTATATGATCCAATTTCAGTTGAGAACAAATTGGTCTAGGCCAAACAGATTTATGATCTCTTCCCATCACACTGGTCATTAGTGTAGCATATCCAGCTTACGTGCATACTCTAAACAAGTGAAGACCTCTAGACTATTTGCTGAATGACGGACAAAGATTTGAAGCATGCTGCATATTGACTGAGATTTTGTAATGAATACCTTTAGTTCTCTTGCTCCAAAGTACTTGACCATCAATTGCAGTAAGGTGTCGATCATCAAGGCGCTTCCATGTTTTAATTGACTTCACAGGACCCCATGTTGCCTTGTCTGTTTTCTCTAACGTTGCCAAGACCACCCTTGCCCTCCTTGCCCATCCAGCCTTCCCATAGGCATGGTATCCAAAACCCCCAGCATAACAAAGCTCTATACCAGTTAATTCACCACAAAAGTCATTAAGGTGATCATGGCCCATGAAAACAGCTTTAACATCACCTGCTTCTACCATAGTTGCAAAGAAGCCCGAGTTTATAGAAGCAGAGCTGATGCCTTCTTGTTTTACACCAGTAAAATTTGATGAATCAAAACTAGCAAACTCGGGCAATGGGATATGGAAGTAAACAAGCCCTGGTGCAGGTGCTTTCCGGTGCTTACTCATATATGCTCTCTGAAACACAAATACCCAAAACGAACTAGTTAATCACATAATTGTTGTCATCAAGCTGGGATAAGGCAGAAGAATCTTAGTCTGTTTCTTTTCTCTGTTAAAAGCCCCAAGACTAATCATTGATGGCTCCTAGCCCACGAAACCAATTTAGTAGCACAACAGCCTGATTGAGATGGCTTGGTAATTGGCTAACTGTTTTGAAGCACACAAAGTGCTTCGCTGGAAGCAAACTGATTGTTCTTTCTTGAGCGAAGGCTCGGGTTTACATTCATCAGGAGCATATATGGAAGAAAAGGATGGAACATTTCTAAAAATCATCCAACACTCAGTAAGATTATTCATGAATAAATGCCAAATAAAAATAAAAACTTAAGAATTAAGTGATCCTAATTAAGAGATAGTTAGAGACGATCCTTCAAAATATGTATGACCAACACTTCCATAAACCATACAGTGCAGGATCCACAGCAATGTAGCAACAGTGGGTCAGTTACAGCAACAAAGATTAATTTCTCATTTTGAGTTTGCATTTTCTACCTATAAACCACGGTAATAAATTGATTAAGTACCTTAGCTCCTCTTATTTAAAAGGAAGAAAAGAATTTTCTCTTCATTTCTTACCCTGGAAAATTAAAGTCAATGCAGTTCCTGACCAATGTTCTTTTCTTTTATGACAGACATTAGTACCTCCATTAGATACCCAAAAAGAACATCAACAACTATGCCTTTTCTTTCTATGAATCTACACTCGATAGCTATCCATTTTGAATTGATGTTCACTCTGTTGTCTGTAAGGAGGACAGTAAAAGACAAAAGAAAGGAACTGGCAACATTCATACCCGAAGCTTCTTAGATGTGTGTTGAAACCAAACTTGCTGAGAGGGTTTGATCCAATCGTAACCGAGGATTGAGGGAACTGTCGAATAATCTCCACTATCAAGGAAATAGAGATTCAGGACTGATTTGTTTTCAAAACCAGAGCCTTCAACTCCATGGACCTCCAAGTTGTAATTCCCAAAACCATCAATTTCAATCCCGGTAGGATTGACCTGAGACAAAGTGTGCTTGAGGGTAACAATGTGTTTCATAACCCCTTCTCTTGACAAGGTGGACTCTTGGTCGTGGTTTCCCAATATGGCAGCCCATGGTATGCTTGAGGACACGGCGGGGGCAAATGCATATTCCAAAGATTTTGCAGCATCAGTCGCATCGAAGCCAAAGATATTATCCCCTTCATCACATTGTAAAAGATGAAACAGTTAGCTTTGGGTACCTTACAACCTCTCACCTATTGATGCGAAGGGAAGCAGAGCCAAATTAGAGAAAAAAAAAAAAAAAAAATCAAGGGACTGGAGAATCCGAAAGCTCCAACCAAGAATATATTTCAGATCTTTCAATATACAAAGACACACTACCAGCCAGAAATTCAAGTATTCCTCAGTGTGGATTCTAATTGCCCAAAATTTCTCTAATCAGGATTAGGATAAGAAACCCAGAAACCCAGAAAAGCAATTACCACATTCAGAATTACAGGAGAAAATCACAGTGAGATCTTCCTTGCTTTGTCAGGTGCAACTCTCACAAAAGACAAACAGATCCCAGCATTCATCCATCAAGATTGGCCCCTGAGTCTGAATTGCAATTTGCAAAATCTCTCTATACCTCAACCGACTGTCATCTAGAGCGTACGCGCATACCACACTCACAAGCACAAAAAGACAAGATATGGTGGCGTTTCGAGGATAGGGAGAAGGGGAATAACCCGTGAACACGACGAGGTCGGGCTTCTCCGCCTGGATCATCCGGTGGACGAAGGCGGTGGTGTTGAGGTCGGAGCAACCCGCCATCTGGGAAGGAAAGACGTCCTCGCAGGGCGTAGTCTTGCCGTCGCCGTAGTGCATGTCCGCCACCTGCAGTATCTTGAATTCCCCGTTCCCCCCGAACCGCAGCCGCTTCTGCTCCGCTCCTTCCGCCGCGCCGGCGACAGAGCTCAGGCAGAGGACCGCCGCCGCCACCGCCGCCGCCGCCGCCGCCGACAGACACGGGACGCCGACCGCCTTCCTCTTCATCTTCCCCTCCTCCGTGCTCTTCGATGCCGGCGGAAAACAGAGCTCCCCTGTTCAGGCGCGAGTTTAGATAAGCGACGATTGATGTCCGAGGATCAATTTGACTTGACTTGGAGAACACGTGGCGATTTCCGATTGGAGAAGTCATTATTATACAGCGTACGTGTGCAACCTACTTTTGTCTTCTCATTTACTGTGGTTCATGCTGGATTTCAAGTAATAAATAAGGACAGATGGGCTTTAAGTTTTCTGATTGGCCACTAAGCGAAATTCGAAAAAATTTCATACGTAAAGAACACGTCACTGAAAAAGAAATCTACATAGGCTTTGCCACAAGGAAATTGACTAATTAATATAGCATACTTTGGTAATAAGATCATCCTTTTGGATTTCATCTAATGTAGGGTGAAACTTGTTCCATTCGAAACCGACTCTTAGAGAATACTAGGAAGAGAGAATATTTAGAAACCCATTTAATTCAAAATTGAAGTAGAGATTTGAAATGCCCCAATTTCGGGAGTGAGTACCCAAATCTCAAGATGCTCTCTTTATGAGTATCACATGATGTCTCAAACTTTGAGATAGAGAGACGAGGAGGACTTTGCGACTTTAAATATAAAAGAAAATAGTAAGTGAAAATTGGCCGGAAAAAGTATATTGAAATTTCATCCAAAAAGTTTAAGATTACATTAGTAAAGTTGAAGGGTTTATAACTGAATTGACATCATGATATACTTATGACTAATTTAGTAATTTTACCCAATATATGTAACATGCTCTAAATTGCAGAAAAGCAAGAAATACTATCCCAAAACCCAAAAATCGCAACAACCCGTAAGCAAAATCAAATAAAGCCTTCCCAATATAACCCATAAATCCTCTACACCAAATGACCTTGGAAGAATCTATTATACTCATAAACCTTTAATAACATTTAAATTGCAAAAGCCAAGAAAATTTGCTTCTCAAGCCTCCATAATCTTCCCCTGCCAAAAACCTCCATAATCTTCAAAAGAAAAGCTCCTAAATAAATCAAAATTGGGCGTTGGCCTGGTAATAAATGCACCACATCAGAATTACCCCTATAATCTAAAAACCCTACTTTTACCAATAAACCAGAACTACAGTGGCCAAATCAATACTCAACAACTCATTAGTAACCTCTAATTACTCAAGCAACTTAGATAAACCTAATATCCTAAATAAGGATAATCTTTATATAACATATAGTATACAGAATACCAAGAATATAACAACAAAACCTAAAATTGTTAGGAAAAAAGCCATGAAAGCCACGAATTATCTCTGATCTTGAAATAACCCCTACACTTGAATAATTCTGATTTCATCCTAAAATCGTTAAAAATGGTCAATCTCAAAATAATTCCTAAACTCAAAATACCTGCAAGTAACCCCAATTTTGAAATAAGCAATACATCTGAAACAAGAAAACTCAAATTGAGCATCAAATAACTGCCATCTAACCCCAAAGCCCTTTAGAAATCAAGAATTACCAGATAGGCTCAATATCCTAAATAACTCATAAACCCCATATTACATTAAAAAAACAAAGCATCAATAATATCACACCAAAATCTAAAAATAAAAGAAATAATCATGAGTAACCATGATCTTGAAATAACTACTAATTCTAAAGTAAACCCAAAATAGCTCAAAACGTGTCTCAAACCCCCATGTCACACTTTTTTTTTTTTTTTTTGTTCAAATTCGTCGTTTCTCCAATTATTTGTCCTAGGATGTTGAGTTTAAGACGGCAAATCTTCGAGAGGGACCCCCATATCACACTTAAACCATTAATAAATGATCAATATTGAAATAGCAAAAATTCCTTCATATCACCTTGAATGGGAAACAACACGAGCCAAAAGTGTAGCCCCATGCCAACGCTCAAAAGTCTTACTAAAAACAAGAAGATAACACCAAAACCCTAAAGATCCAAACAACATATTATTAACCCATAACCATAATAAAAATATTCCTAGACTTGAAATAGCCCCTAAAGAAACTAAGAAAGAGATTCAAGTAACCTCAATAAAACCCCAAGCTCTACAATAAAGCTCTACACCAAATGGGCACGAAGAATCTATTGGATAACTGAATGTCCTAAAGTAGTCAATAGCACCTAGCTTGAAATCATCTTTGAATTACCTTAACTAGATCTTAAAATTATCAACAAATGCTCAATATCAAAATAAACCCCTAAACCAGAAATGTGACTGCTAAATAAAGACTCGATAAGCCCTAAATAACATATAAGTAGCCAAAAACAAAAAATATAACGAAACCAACCTAGAATACAAAAAGATTTGCAAATGAATATGTTTAAATAATTAACACATCTTTTCCAAAAATAAATTAAGTAATATCCCTTTTTATTCTCATCATGCTTCTTTTTAATAAATGAAATATTATGACAGTCAAGTTAATGTCTATAATCTCTCTACATGTCACATAGGTCAATAATCATGCCCATTCACACAAAAGATGAAATTGAACAATATTTTGACAGGTTGTGCAACTGCTGAAGCTTATTTTACCCAACTTTTTTATTATTTGTGCATACAGAAGTTGAGAAAGTATGGAAGGTTATGTTTGATTAAGCCATCAATTGTTAAAAGACTTCTAAAAGGTCTTTAAGCGTGGTAACCTTCAACTGGATGATACATCTTTCCATTTTCATTGCATGATAAAAATAGGGTGTCATATGTTAGTCACAAAAGCGCACCCAAGAAGATTTATGCACCTGATTTGAAATCAATCGTTCTTGATACGAAACAGTTCCATTACTAGCTTAATGAAACTGCCTCTCACCCTTAGCATTTAGTAAATGCTCTTTACATGACGATAATTGTGTGTTAGAGTTAAAGGAGATATTTGAACACTGTTCATAGAGTTTTTAGCTAGGCCATCTCATCATGGGTTGGGCTCAACTTAGTCCACACTAGCCAACATCATATTAAACTAATTAAGAAACCTTATATCTCACCTTATTATACTAATCCTGTAAAACAATAAATTATAATATTAATCAATGTAGCCCACATCTAAAAAACTCTTACATCATAGACTCATATGTATGGAAGGTACCACGAGTGATTGAGCTGAACTAGCGATGTTAGAGTGGTGGACTAGACGGATGTTGTCATGATCTAGGGAATAATTCTACAAGAAAAGAAAAAAAAAAAAAAAGGAAAATCAAGAAGAAAAAAATAAAAATTAATAATAGTTTAGAAAAAAATTAAAATATTATAATTGTCCACATCAATCTGGTTGCACCACATGAGACAATCAATGTCCACGTTAGCGATTTTCAGTCAAATTTAACCAAATAGACTTAATTGACAAAATGTGAAAAGATTTAATACTCAATTAGCATAATTAAAAATTTATAAATAAATTAACAAAGTACGATATATTTAGGACTTTTGGGACAATTTTCCCTATCATTTATTATAACAATGGTGGTGATGGTTAAGTGCTGATATTGTTGCAAATAAAGCAACTTGATCCGATCAAATCAAAAAAATTATTTATACTTTTACAGCAGTGCACATGGTTTCAGTTTCAATAACTATTGCCATGCAAAATATAATTTTAATTATTAGATATTTTAACAGTTTTGGAATATTTTGAAAGTAACGACTTTGATAGAAATTATAACTATCATGAAAGTCATTATTTTGTCATGACTATATAACAGTCTTTTAACGGCCTTGTAACGACTTTATAATGGCTAAAACGCTTCATTATTTTATGGGAAAATTCCAAAGAAGGGCTTGAAGTGTCAATATTTTCTCAAATAAGGACTTGGAGTTGAACTTGTTTCAAATAAAAGTCTAGAGTACTCTCATTTTGTCAAGTAAGAGCCTAAAGTGATTATAACTTGTTGCAACCTACCCTCGGGGGAGGGAATATGTTTAGGGGTATTGCCTAAAGAACTTAAGACCCATGTTAGGCATGGGCTCTCCCAAGCCCATATCTCGCGTGACATTATGATATTTTTAAGAATTTTATAAAAAGGAGTCGCCACTAGCCTATTGGGATCGGCTAAAAATCAAGTGATGCATGAGAGTGTACCCCGCTTCCTATGCAACCAGAGAATCTAAGGTCGGGGATTTGATTATACTAATTAATCAATTAGCCCGACCATGACGCCCCTGGGCTAGGGCACTAGTGACGTAAGTGCGGGGCATGACCACCGAGGACTTGGACACGAGCAATGAAGTCTAGGGCCCAGCCTCTTGAGACCCGGACATAGGTGTTGTGCCCAAGTTTCGAGGTCTCGCATCCAAAGGCCGAGTCATATGTTGCACAATGGATTTTGATATTTAAAAAGAGAAAACTATTTTTTAGAACTTATGCATAAAATTTTCGTTGATTATGAAAAGGTTTTCTAATTACTTATTTTCTAATCGATTCAAACGCCGGCGATTAGGAAAAATGTTTTTCAACAGAACTTTTTTTGCAAAATAAACTGAATCTTGGGTTAGAAGTATTATCCTCTAGTTTTAGCTCCATTAGGACGAGTTTGGCATTGTACTCCCCTTTATGAGAAAATAGTTGAACTTTCACGCTTTGCAGTGGTTTCAAAATTGATATAGAGGAGTTTAGTTGGATACTATAATTTTAAACACTAAAACAACTCGTGCGAGAGTAATTTTTGGAATTATTCTACGAAGGGAAAAAGGGCTTTGCCTTTAGACCAAGCGATGTAGGAGCAAGTCACCAAAAAAGTTGATAACTCGGAAACGAATTAATCAACCTTGGTAAATGGCTCAGATAAGTACTACTAACCTAAAAATAGTCAATAATTTCTTTGAAAAAAATGTTAAGAAGTATTTCTTAAAGTCGGTAATATGACATTAATTTAATAGCTTCAATAAGACACTAGAGTTCTGCACGGAACATGCCGATTTCACCCATAGAGGATATCGATCATAATTCCAACATTCATACAAATATGCAATACAACGATGGGACTCGCCAACAAAAGCCTAGCAGAGTTGATGCGTGACAGAGAGTGTCTTATTCCAGTACACAAGTAGATCTCCTCCTTCCACGGTTCTCTTCAAGCACCACCTGCTCCTTGTAAAATAGGCACAGAGGATGAGAAAAGCCAGCAACAGGATACAAGCTGGAATCCGACTAAGTTGTGCAAGTGAAACTACCAAAGTAGTTGATGCAATCGAGTTTCTTTTCTAGGATGCTCATCTCTCCCTCTGTGAGCACGCACGTGTGCGCATGAGTGAAAGCGGGCTGTCTGGTAATTTAAAGCGAAACTTCTTGCTGTCCAAAATTTTTCTATTACTGTTTTTTTCCTTATTTCTTCTCACTGTTACAGATCAGGTATCTGCAATTACCAATGTATATGTTTATTAAGGTATTTGGCCTGTACTAAACTGTCAAGTACCTTTTAGATTCTAGAGTGGTCAGCATTCAATTTGCAATGCCCAAGATGTCACAGGGAATATGTCTAGGACTCAGTTTCGTTCCGCAAAGATGATGCAACCAGTAAATTTGTGGGCTTGCTTCCTAAGCATCAGATGTCAAAAACTGTATCTACATGGAGTAGAAATTGATTAATATGGACTTGAAAATTGGCACGTAGAAAGTCTCTTTGATATGACTGGAGTGACATTCAGCAAGATAATCAGAGGATGAGAAGTTGATATGTCTTCTATGGGTCCAATTTCAGTTAAGAAGTTGGTATAGGTCAAACAGATCTATGATGCTCACCGCTTGTGTCTCTTCCCATCACATTAGTCGTTAGTCTAGCATATCCAGTGTGTATGTACGTACTCTAAACAAGTTGAGACCTCTAGGCTATTTGTTGAATGACGAGCTAAGACTGGAAGCATGCTGTATATTGACTGAGATTTTGTAATGAATACCTGGAGTGTTGTTGCTCCAAAGTACTTGAACATCAATGGTAGACAGGCTTTGATCATCAAGGCGCTTCCATGTTTTAATTGACTTCAAAGGACCCCAACTCGCCTCCTCTGTTTTCTCTAATGTTGCTACGACCACCCTTGCCCTCCTTGCCCATCCAGCCATCCCATAGGCATGGTATCCAAAACCCCCAGCATAACAAAGCTGTATACCGGTATATTCGCCACAGAAGTCATTAAGGTGATCGTGGCCGTTGAAAACAGCTTTAACATCACCTGCTTCTACCAAAGTTGTAAAGAAGCCCGAGTTTACAGAAGCAGAGCTAATGGGATCTTGTTTTACACCAGTATAATTAGATGAATCCACCACATTTGTAAACTCGGGCAGAGGGATATGGAAGTAGACGAGCCCTGGTGCCGGTGCTTCCTGAGCCTCTGGCTTACTCATATATGCTCTCTGCAGCAGAAACACCCAAAATGAATTAGTTTATCATGTAATTATTGTCAACAAGTTGGGATCAGATGGAAGAATCTTAGACTTCTTTTGTTTCGCGAAAAATGAATGGTTTAGAAAATATTTTCCTAAATATTATTATTGTATCTTTTACAAAAATGAATGAATAAAAAATATTTTTATCTTCTCCGAAAATATTTAGAAATAAATTGTTATCAATAATTAAATTATTTTTCGTTGTGAAGCTACATGATGGCTATTGATTTTGAATCGGTGTTGACTCTATTGTGTATAAGGAGCAAGACAGTAAAGACAGAAGAAAGGAACTGGCAACATTGATACCTGAAGCTCCAAAGACGTGCGTTGAAACCAAAGTTGCTGAGAGGGTTTGATCCAATCATAACCAGAAATCGAGGGAACTTTCGAATAATCTCCGCTATCGAGGAAGTAAAGATTGAGGACAGATTTGTTTTCAAAAGCAGAGCCTTCAACCCCATGGACCTCCAAGTTGTAATTCCCAAAACCATCAATGAGATCAACCCCGGCAGGATTGAGCTGAGACAAAGTGTGGTTGAGGGTAACTATATGTTTCATGACCCCTTCTCTTGACAAGGCAGACTCTTGGTCGTGGTTTCCCAATACGGCAGCCCATGGTATGCGTGCGGAAATGGCAGGGGAGTATGCAGCATCTAAAGATCTTGCAGCATCAGTTGCATCAGAGGCATAGATATTATCCCCTTCATCAGATTGTAAAAGCACGAAACAGTTAGCTTTGGATACCTTCATTGGTCAAGATTGGCGCCAACGGCTGAGCTGTGATGTAGAGCGAATGCGTATACAATACGTACAAGCACAAAACGCGATTCAGTAGCTTGATTTGTTTGAGAATAGAAGAAGGCAACTAACCCGTGAAAACAATGAGGTCAGGCTTCTCAGCCAGGATCATCCGATGGAGGAAGGCGGTGGTGTTGAGGTCGGAGCAACTTACGTTCTCAGAAGGAAGAACATCCCTGCAGGGTGTGGTCTTGCCATCGGCGTAGTGCATGTCCGCCACCTGCAATATCTTGAATTCCCCGTTTTCCTTCAACCGCAACTGCTTCTGCTTCGTTTCTTCCGTCGAAATGGCGAGAGAACAAAGACAAAGGACGACCGCCAACGCCAGCAGACCTCGGACACCGATTGTCTTCTTCTGCTCCTCCATATTCTTGATGCCTACGGAAACAGAACTTCCGTTTAATGGTGGCCTCATGCTGTTATATCGCCTCATCTTCTCTCTCTACTTCAGTGTGAAACCAGACAGAGTCAACAACACTTCTTTGAAAAAATGGGAGTCCTTATCGGTGGACCAGTTGACTTGAAGACTATTCGTCAACCTCCACGGTGAACATCACATCCTTCACAGCGACGAATAATAAAGAGAGATGGTCTTTGAGTTGTTAAACATTAAAAATTTGAACAAATTTTACATTTAAAGAACCTGCCATGACCGAGGAAACCAAGAGGCTCTAATTAAAAAAAAAAATAGAGATAAATGTACTAAAAAATTAAGCTTCCCTATTTCATTTTGAGGAAAATTTTCGGTTCGATTAAAGATGATTTTCCATTATGAGTGATGATTAAATTTCTCAATGAAAGGGAAATCACCACCCTGTAATCGCAATTTGATTCTTGGAGGCCCCTAGACCTTTTGTCCTGTGGTTAGACTATTGAGGCCTAACAACCTAAGATAATATGACTTGGCAGACTTTGCACTGTCGAGTAAAAAATTTGGATAATCATGTCATAAAAAGAAGGAAATTTCCAGGATTTTTCCAATTGAATATAGAGATAGAGCATCAAAGCGAAGCACATTTTGAGATTCCATCCGGGGGTAGCGATCAGGATGCTGGCGGTCTTTCTTTAGATTTCCTAGAAGACTCCCATATTTATTTATGATATCCAATTATGTGATCTGGGCATAGCAACTGGGAACTATCATGAGATCACAATGACATGAATGACTCTACGCGGTCCATGCATGAAATATGGTTATAGTGGTCACTGGTCAATACATTGCGTCTGGATTCCTGGGGAGAATGCTGTGAAGACGCCAACCATAGTCACACTTTTCCATTTTTTTTTTTCCATATTTGAGATATAGTATAAGGAAAGATAGGGTTAAGTATAGTACTAATACTTTAAGTTTCAGCGTTCGTGTGATTAAATGTGGAGCTTTGATGCTAGTGTAATTATACTTTGAACTTTGATGTTTAATCGTTATTTGGTTCACTTAAATTCTCTAACTCTCTTGATCTTTGATCCTCAAAGTTTTATTTTATGCAACCAAATTCTCAACTTTCTCGACTTGTGCAATTTAAATCTTCAGTCAACCACTCTCACTAAACCGACAAATTAGTTAATACGTGACACTGTCAATGGTAGAAAATGGCACGTGAATTATGATATTGATGTAACATCAAATTGACACAAGAAATAAGAGAAATTACTGCACTCCAGTCGAGAATTAATTCTTGGAGGCCCCTAAACCTTCTGCCAAATGATTAGACTATTGAGCCTTACTTTATGTAAGTACTAATGACCTAAGATAAGATGGCTTGCTTGTGTCATCGAGTCGAAAGTTTGGATGATCATGTCATAACAAGAAGGAATTTGCCAGGATATTTCCAATTGTTAATAGAGATTAAGCATCGAATCAAATCACGATGTGAGATTCAATCCGATGTTAAGGACAATGAAGCAAGTAGTCTTTCTTTAAACTTCCTTGAAGACTCTCATATTTATATATGAGTAAATCCAATGGTAGCAACAAGGATCCTTTAACAACTAGTCTTGCTTCGTTACATACAACATTACCTTTTTCATTAAGCTTGTTTATGAATACTCAATTTGTTCCAATGAATGAATGATCATGAGGAGGAGGCAGAAATTCCCATGCTTTCTTGACTTTAAATTCACAAAGTTCTCGATCCCATTCTCATCAACAATAGCTTCGTCAACTTCTCTAGGCTCAGTTTTGGTCATTAATGCTATCTAGTTCATCAACTCTTTAAATGAATATCTGGTTTTGATTTCTTTGTCATTTGCTTCAAGGATTCGCTCTTTAGGATGACTTGATTTGAGTCTGCAATCCTTTGGTGATAGTGCAGATTTTGAACTTTGTATTGTGGATCACCAATGTTGGGGAATATGATCAATTGGTGTTGGCAACAGCACTAGTTCTTCATCATTATTAACTTGTACACCATTCAAAATATCTTCGAATCCAATATTTATGGATTCTTCTACTTCTAGCAAAACTTTATTAAATAGACGATATGATTTTTAGAAGTTGAGTAACTAAGAAAAATATCTTTGGATGTTCCGTTGGTGTTGACATCTAAATTTCCGCCAACAAATTTTCAGAACTCACTGATTTATTTAAACATTGGATTAGGAAACTAGAATGACTCAAGATGTCGTGCTTATTTTAAGATTTTATGTTCAAACGAGACGGCTGATGTTTGAACGTGAGTTTAGGGTTATGATTAACTTTTTTCAATCCCATTAGTTTAAGAAAAATCACTTTCAATATGAACTTGGACACAATTAAAATAATTTGGAGAAGTAAGCACAAAATGATGAATTTGACTGCAACTCAATTCGGCCCAATGGGAGAACCAAATGAAGTGGCCAAGCCAATCCCCTATTAAAAGAAATAGAACAATTGAGAATCTCGGTTCAAATTGGTCAAATTAGGTCGATCCGATTTAACCAATTTTAACCCTAGTCAACCAAGTCAACACAAAAGTTAACAAAATACAGCGCAAAGTCCCATGGCTGGCCCCCTCTCTGCCTATCTAACAAAACGTCATTTTCCCAAATTATCAAAAATCAATATATGTCATCAATCCCTGAAAACCCTCACCAACGCCATTCATTTTTCACTCAATCTTGGCCTTAGAGGGTCCCATGTCCCCTATCAATATGAAAGAACAAGTGTCAATCATATGCTTATTTAAAGTACATCTTAAGTACCAAAACTTAAAATGTGTGGATTTTTAAGTGCCAAAACTTCCAAAAAGTACACTCAAGTGTTACTTCTTTTGAAAATTAGATATTTAAGTACTGACGTGGTGTGATTTTTAATAATAGAAGTGGTTCATGTAACTCACCAAAATATCCACTTAATAACCAATGTTCAAAACATCTTTTTTCCCTCAAATTTATTAATTAAATTAAATTTTAAAAACTTAGAAAAAAAAAAAACCAACATTCAGCGAGTGCTTGCATAGCGCTCGCCACTACTGGCCCATCATCACCAACCCTTTCCAACAATGGTAGGGTGGTGGTGGCGAGAGTTATGGAAGCCCTTTTTGACGATGGTGGGCAATGGTGGCAAGGGCTATAGAAGCCCTCACTAAATGTTGCCTCTTTATTTAATTTAATTTAATTATTATTTAATTTAAAAATCAAATTTGGGGGCAAAATGACCTTTTTAGGCTTATTTAGCCAAGTCAACGCCACATGAATATTTTATTTTAAAACAATTGCCACGTCAATAAAAAATACCGCTGGAAAAAGCCACATCAATAATTTGGCTGAAAATTTTCACCATTGGCACTAAAGTGTTTCTTTCTTTTCCGATTTTGGCACTTGGTATACATTTTGAAAGTTTTCGCACTTAAATATCCACTTTGTACCAAGTTTAGACACTTGGGGTGTGTGGCACTCCTTACTTGCTCTTTAAGTAATGAGCTATGGCCATTGGATCATATAATGAGGTGTAAGATTAGGATCAAGTCATTTTTAAAATTTAACCTCAATATTTTCCCATATCTTTCTTTTGGCCAAACCGTTTTCCCATATCTTTTTTTTTTCCCATATTGTCCTCTCTCTCTCTTAGCATCCTTGCTCTAGCAAAGCTCCGACCCTTCACTAGCAGAATTCCAATTTTTTTACCACCAATCTCTTCATGCAACTGGCCTCGTCGAAGTATCCAACCCAATCATGGTTGACACCACCTCCAATTGTTGCCAGAACTTGCTTGAATTGGCTGACTCTCACTTTTGCTTGCCAGATATCATATTGACAGGTAAGAGATCCAATAATTGATATTAATTCTAAAGGATCATCCTAGAATACCTATGTTAGTTTCTATTAATTTGGATTAATACCACGAAAACTAAAAACCAATACATTTGTGACAAATAGAGAGTAAAATCTCAAATTGGTACACTCGTCAACTGTTGTCGCAATCCAATCTCGCAGCCCTCGAATCTCTCATCATCACGAGGAAAAAAATGGCGAAAGGTTGGGTTTAGGGGTACTTAATCATGAAAGTTCCCTCACGGTTTGCGTTCTAAAAGACGTCATAACCCCGCCTTTTGGATCAAGCCTCTCATGAATTCCTTTTATGAGATCGCAAGTTCTCTCAAGCTCATACCTTGCATGATAGTGGAGTATCACTATCCATACCCACATGGGCGACACACCTTAGAAGAAGAGGTCAGGTGTGGATATCAGATTTAATGTTACTTTTACCATGGTAGCCCTCTCAACAGTACGCCTTACTCATAAGAATGGCATCACTTCATCATTTGGGGTATTCTCATATCGAGTATACTGAACCGTAGTGAGTTTCATCGAAACTCGTACCTTGCATGATGAGTTTATTTATACGGCCTAGTTGTTTATGACGACCTAAAAATAAAACAGGAGTCACCACTAGTCTCATTTTGGGGTCGGCTAGAAAACTCAATTGATGATTAGGAGTGTTTCCTCGATTCCTATGCAACTAATATTTAAGTTCGGGAACTTGAGTTACGCTAATATTCCTATTAACGTCATTTCGGTACCTAAACAATATGTTGTGTTTTCCTAACATGACCATACGTTTCTTTTTACATTTTTGGGATCATTAGTCATAAACTAAATGATCATGTGTGGTTAATCATTTTCATTATATTCTATTTCTAGAAAAACAATAAAAGAAAAAAAGTAATCAACGGAATTGAAATTACAAGACAATAAGTAAACAATCAAAGAAAGCAGTAAATCTACTATGCAATCCTAGAAAATATAAAAGAGAAACACAATTGAAAAAGATGAGAGAAAGAGAGAAAACTTGCAACTTGTCGGGCTTTATAGGGCTTCATACAACAAATGAAACTCAAGACATATATCAGGGAAATGAATAGTACATGATAATGATCGGAATGGACATCGACCTCCACTATCTTCTCGCTTTCTCCGTTTTCGGGGTCCTAATCTAAACCTAATCTAAGAAACTCATAACTAGGTGTATATAATGGAAAGAAACAAGCATACATATCAAAACAACAAAAAATAAGACATCATGTCTAGATTAATCATTTAAAGGAAGTGCAATACGAAAGTCAAAACTTTGGGTCTTGGGGTTAGCCTTTGTCTTTCATGCAAGAGTCCCACTAAGACACTTATTTAATCCATTTTTTTGTGACTTATAGCAATTGTTGACCAATTGTATTCTCGCATGACCAATAACGAGTTTCCTAATCAAGCGATCTATGTGATCCTAAGATTTTCTCTCGATATCATGCATCGACCTTACCATTCATTTAAAAGTCACATGTATTGCAAAAATTTAAACATGCATCCAGGTCTTTTGAACCTTGTTTCTCAACTAATCAAGCAAGAAAGTGAATCGTCAGGGGGTCACTTATTACCAAGGGCATGCGCTAATCACAAACGCAGGCAATTTCTAGTGCATGATGGGATTATATGTATGAGGGGTACATGTGATATTTCAAAAACATATCTCGAAATCATTCATGAAAAGTTTTGAGACAAAGTAATGTCTCAGTTATGAAAGGCATTCAATTGACAAGGCTAGTCCGAGGCTCCCATAAATGCACTCATAAGTATCGCAGGCATTTTGATTACAATTCAAACTATGACCTTCACAATGTCAAAACAGGATTTTAAAAAGGTTTGAAAATATTTAGGATTAAGGAATATTTAGGCTATGGAACACATTCAATTGCCAAGGCTAGCATGGGGCTTGCATAAATGCACTTACAAGCGTCACAGATATTTTGAATATGGTCCAAATCACGGTTTTCCATAAGCCAAATCGAGTTTTGGAGAAAAACTTTTTCATAAATTGTTTTTGAGAAACATCACATGCACCAAAGCATTTTTTTTAAAGATGCAATTTGAAAAGGTCAATTGTTTAATAACAAAGATCAAAGCATTTAGAACAATTTTCATGAAGATGGTGTGGCCTAATTTCATGCACAAACTAGCCTAAAAAGTATAACTAAACGATCGCAATCATGTTTACATCAGAAAACTTCAGAACAAGCATGTAAGGACAGCAAAATTGAGTAATACCCATTGACAATCTAACTATGAAAATATTTCTTAATATGTACAACATGATAATGAACAACTTTCATGCAGAAAGTTTTCTTGAATGAGTTACACATGAATTTACAAAAATCAAATAACAAGCAACAACACATCATAAATTTGCCAAAACAACAGGACATTCAGTTAATGTCACAAGAATTTGTCCTATCAAAACATGTTTAAAAATCATCAAATTTACATATAGCATAGCTAACATGATTACAAATAAGTTTCACTAAGAGGCCGAATTCAGATTCCAAATAGAAAAAATGGAACAAAAATATGAAGTCTGTCCAAACAGGGGTTATAACGAAAGTCCGAATTTGATTCATTGTCTAGATTGTGATCTAGTTTTGAAAAAACGGAAATTGATCCAAATGATGACCGATTGATATAAAATCAGTGGCATTAGAAACTTCTAAGTGTGCCTTACATCATCTTAGAAGAGTTTGAGTCCAAACTAGGTCAATTTGGTATCTTAAAATTGAGATCTCTAAAAGTGTGCGCATCGATAATTAAGAAAACAAAATATAAGCATTTATTAGAAAACCTCAAAACCACTCAAAGAATGCACAAACGGTATGAAGAAATCACATGGGACTTAGGATTGGATGCAACAAAAAGTTTGGATAGTCATCTAATCCTAAGTCGGCATGCAAAATGTTATACAATTCAAATGATATTATGAGATGACTCATGATTTCTAATGGTATGCTTGAGAATCCTAAGTGTGATGAGCACTTTTTGTGAGACAAATTTAATGTGCAAGATGATATTCAATGAACATGACCTAAACAAGTATGCAAACCTTACAACATGTGGTTCAATCAACAAGAAGGTATGATTGTAAGATTTTGATCACTAAATGACTCAAACAAGCATGGAAATGTGCACATTTGACAATGTTTCATTTTAGCATTGAGTTTACAGAACAAGTATGATTTCAGCCATCCTCAAAACACACATAAATCCTACCAAACTGTATGTCCAGCACATATTGCTATAGTACATTTTATTCTAATGCATGCAATTGACTCACTTTACTAATGTAAAAACCTTACAAAGCATGCATCAATTGAACATATATATGATATATTTCAACTTTTGTGAAGGATTTGAGACCAAATAGGTCCATCTATGGACTCAATTTCATCAAAACAAATATCGAACCGATGGAAGACAAACTGACCTATGTTCAGATCTAAGCGATTTTGATCTACCTAAACATGTCTAAAAATTTTGAAAAAAAAAATACAGAATATGTACAACACCTATACGAGCAACTTTCATGAGGAAAGTTGTTCTAGGAATCAACACAAAAATCAGCACAAAAATAGCAAAATCAGAGATTGATATGGAATAGATTGACCTAAGCCTAGATCTAAGTAGATCTAACCTAGTTGAACAGATCCAAAAATCATGAAAAAATTACAAAAGATGTATGAGATGATTTGGAACAAAAATCATGAAGAAAATTTTGTCAAAAAATGATCATGAAAGTTGGCACAAAATTAACAAAGCCAAAAGGCAGAATAGAATTAGAATTGAAAAAGACCTAAACTACTACAAAATCGTTAATCTTTGGAGGTAATTTTTTAGGGTCAAACAACATTCGATTAGGGCGTGCAACCTATCGTTTTGAAGCTCAAGATGCTATTATCTAATCCTAAAAGGACTCAAGTTAAAACAAGGTCGTTTCGAATCTCGTTTTAGCCAAAATAATGACCTATGTACAGACCTACGAAAATCATAGATTATACTAAAAACCCAATCATCATTCAAATCATCAACAAATCATTGCAGCATTCGTGTTCATTGATCTTAAGCATGTAAAAGCTCCTAATCTTGAATCCTAGCCCCAATCGACTAACTCAATCTCGCTTCATCGGGTTCAAGTTTCAAATCGTTAACTTCATTGCGATTTTCGTCAATTTCTACCACGATTAATCAGATCAAACTGTCGGATCACGATTGGGACTCCAAGAATGTAGATCATGTCACTACGGCTCGAATCGGGATCAATCGAACCACTGGCTGAAGGAAAAAAAAAAAAAAGGAAGAATCGGTCCAAAATGGATCGGCCTTAACTCGCTAGCGAAGATTGGGCTGTCAGTGAAGATTGGACCGCTAGTAAAGATCCGGCCACCAATCTAACCTTCTCTATTCACATCAAGGTCAAAAACCTCTGCTACTATAGATCATCAGTAACTTGGATGCTTGGGAGCTCCGGTAACTGCCGATTCAAGCCTAGAAAGAAATCGGTCCAAGAGGTGAACCGAAACTTAGAGAGAGAGAGAGAGAGAGAGAGAGAGAGAGAGAGAGAGAGAGAGAGAGAGAGACTGATCTATTTGGGCGGGATTTTAGAGGGAGAAAAGAGAGAGAAAGAGAGGCCTGAAGAGAGAGGATATTTCATGCTAAAGATTCCATTTATATACTCCTCACATTAAGTGATTTCGACTATCAATTCAACCTAAAGGTTGAAATCTCGATCCAACGGTCAAAAATTCATTTCGAAGGCTCCATCACGATCTCGAGGTGTCGGGTAATTGATCTAGTAGGTTTGATTTGCAAAAAACCAAGCCAAAATTAGGAATTGCAACAAAATGTCTAATTATGGGTTAATTTGCAATTTGATGAAATTCGAGAACCAATTTGTAAACTTTTGAGAAATTGAAGGTGTAAAAGTGAAATTGGATTGAGAGAGTTCCAAAACCAGTGGCCGGGGGTCAAGAACCGGCCGGCAAGGACCTAAATCGGCCAGTCCCAGCGGCGGTCAGTCAGACCAGTCGGACCAGCTCAATTCGGTTCAATCGGATTTTGACCAGTTCTTGACTAGTTTGGTCCGATTTTTGCTATTTTGTCAACTTGGGATCCTTGTGGGTAAAAAATTTATGCAATTTGACCCCTAAATGACCAAATTGAAAATGAATTTAATCCTTTTTTATGAAGAAATTGACCAATTAAGATACAATTAAACTAATCAAATCTTATAAATGTGATCTAGAGGCCTTTTATTGACCTAATTGAATGAATTATTGTGGAAAAAAATAATTCAAAACCATGGGTACTTTGAATTGGGCCTAAAGGGCTAAAATGGTAAAATTTGCAATTCAATTGGCAAAATTGCAAATTAACTAAAATTGAACTCAATTAGTGTCACAATTGCCTCATCTAATGAGCTACCCATATGTAAAATCACTTGTCATATTCAAATTGACCTTGAATTGAAGCGCTTGAGCTTAGGTAAAAAATAGAGCTAAGCCTAATATTAAAATTGGACCTAGATTCATAAAATTAAACTATAGCTATGAATTGGTCAATTCGAACATTATCGATTGAAGCTCAATTGCTTGATTTCTATTGCTTGGGAGGATAAAATTCTTCAAATTAATGAGTTCTTGTGTGAATTTCACAAAATCAATCTCGAATTTGGACCTATCTTAAGAAAATGAGTGAGAAACAATCATCCGTTTGTAAGTTATGAATGATCAATTTTAATCTCATAATTAGGGCTAAAAATGACAAATCATATTTTGACTCGATAGATCGCGAGATTGAATGCTCAAACAGATTTCAAATAGTCCCTAAACCAAATGTCAAAAAAGAAACTACACCTAATTATAACTAGAATAAAAGTAATTTTATTTTTGGTTAATTTAGAACCTAAAATTGAAAAATTCTGAAATCAAGGTTATTAACCAAATTTTATGAAATTTTTGACACAAAAGTCAAATTGGTATTAAAAGAAATGTATTTGTGCATTTTTTTATTTTTTTATTTTTTTGGGTCAAAGGTTTGATCAAAAGTTAACCATTTAGTTGATTTTTCCTAAAAAGTTGATTTTTGGTCAAATCTTTTGAATTATCAAGAAATTGATTTGAAAAAGTGAAATTAAAGTTAAGTGGATTTTTTTTTTTTGGTTAAAAAGTCAAATTTTAACATAGGGTTGACTTTTAGTCAAATGGTTGACCAAAAAGTCAATCTGAAAGTCAACCATTTGACTTTTTGGGTTTTCCTTGAAAATGAGCTAAAAACTGCTTAAAAATAACAATGCAAAAGAAAGAAATAAAAAACGACACTTTTTGGTCGAGAGAAAGGGTTTTGTCGCGATCAGAAACTTGAATCTCGATTTTTTTCCTTTTAATGATGCGTCGACTAAAAATCAAGAGTCAACAACTGTTACATGTTATCCATCTCAATAATTTGACGGTAAAATTTAATGAAAACTAACAAAGAATAAATTTATTACAGGTATATCAATTTGAAGCTTTTGATGATCAAAAAACTAGTTTGAAATAAATTTGTAACAAATATATCAATTTGAGGTTTTTGTTGCATTAACCCTTTCTTATTTGGGCTGGAATTGACCCAGAGTTTGAAAGCTATATACTATTTTGCAACTCACATTGACACTTTTTGGTGAGTATAAAAAATATCTTGAAATAAAATGCAATATATAGCAGTATTTTGAGTATTTGATACAAGCATGGGTTAGATTGATTATTTGTTTGGCAAATTCATTTGTGACATATGGAGAGTAAAACTCTAAACTGAGATATTCGTTCATCTAACTTAACAATTTGATGGTAAAATTTGTCATAGGTGTACCAATTTCGATTTTTGTTTGTCAAAAATTAGTTTTGGGTAATTTTATCACATATGTACTAGTTTAAGATTTTTCATGATATTAACCCATCTCTAACATGCTACATCATATGAAATAATGAGAAAACTAATGAATTAATACCATGCAAATCTGTACAATGGTATACACATGACAAATTTACCTCAAATTAATTTTTTTGATAACTAAAAACTCAAAACTAATACATCTGTAACAAATTTATCCAAATTAATTTTTTTATCTCCAAAAAACCTCCCAAACTAGTATATTTGTGATAAATATATCCTCTGTTAATTTATGTTAAATTAGAGTAATATCACAAAAATCACAAAATGGTATACATATAATAAACAAAGGGTAAAACCTCAAACTGATGTACTAATTTGGAATTTTTAGCAGTCAAAAAATTAGTTTGTAGTAAATTTATCACACTTATACAAATTTTGAGTTCTTCGTGGAATAAACCATATTATAAAAGGAAATGGCCTATCTTTTGAATAACTTGTGTTTGAGATAAGTCATTTACATGATCGTGGCATCAATGTTAAAGTGCCTCGAAGCTAGACTCTGAATTAAGATTTTGTAATTTTAATAGAAAGTTAGTAAGTCCTGAGAAAAGTTGATAATTCAGATCAACCTTGGTAAAAGGCTCAAATGAGTACTGATGACCGAAAAATATCTGATAATTTCATCGAAAGAAAAAAGGGATAAATGCAATAGAAGTCCTAAAACGTATTACAAAAATGTAATTGAGCCCTAAAACTTGCAAAAAGTGCAATCAAGTTCTAAAACTTGTCAAATTGGTTCAATTGAGTCCTAAAGTTAACACTGTCAAACTTACTAATGAAAAATGCGACGTGGTGTGGACGTGGCATTTTAAATGATTTTTTTATTTTCCACGTGGCTTTTTAAAATTATTTTTATTAAATTTTTTAAAAAATAAGATTGAAAAACTAAAATTTATTTTTAGAAACTATTAAAAATAAGAGAAAATGGCAGATCCTCCACCGCCATTGCCTATCGCTGGAGGGGTGATGACGGTCATAGGCCTCGGGCCAAGGTCGTCGCACCATTGCCCGACTAGGGCAAGGCCTCGCCGACCCCAGGCAAGGGCCGGGTGTGGGTGAGGGCACCCAGATCCGGGCACGCCGGTCCTCATTGGGGGGCCAGCAATCGTCACCCACCTTGGGCGAGGCCTCACTAGCCCTCATTGGGGGCCGGCAACCATTGTTGCCCGGAACTAGGCGAGGCCTTGCCCAGGGCGGGCAGTCGCCGGCCTCCCATGAGGGCCGGCATGCCTAGATCTGGGTGCCCTCGCCCGCGCTTGGCGAGGGTCGCCGATCCTTGCTTGGGGCTGGCGAAGCCTTACCCTAGTCAGGAGGTGGAGGTCGCCAACCGACGACCTCCACCTAAGGCCAGCAATGTCATCGGCGCCTCTGGCGATGCACGGCGGCAGAGGAGCTGCCATTTTCTCTTCTTCTTTTTTTAACAGTTTTTAAAAATAAATTTTAGCTTTTCTTTTTTTAGTTTTTAAATCTAATTTTGAATATAAGAAATTTAAAAAGCCATGTGGAAAATGAAAATTTATTCAAAATGTCACGTCCACACCACGTCAATATTTTCAATTAGTAAATTTGATGGTGTTAACTTTAGGACTCAATTGAACCAATTTGACAAGTTTTAGGACTTGATCGCACTTTTTGCAAATTTTAGGACTTAATAGTACTTTCGTAACAAGTTTTAGAACTTCTATTGCACTTATTCCTAGAAAAAATGTTGATAAGTAATTCTAATAAAGTCGGTAGTTAGATATAAATTTATTAACTTCAATAAGATGTTAGAGTTCTGCATGCAATAGGCATCAAAGATGCCCATTTCACCTATAAAGGGTATCAATCATAATTCCAACATTCATACAAATATGCAATACAACGATATGACTTGCAAACAAAAGCCTAAGTTGATGCTTGATAGAGAGTGTCTTATTCTAGTATACAAGTAGATCTCCTCCTCCTGCAGTTCTCTTCAAGTACCACATGCTCCTTGTAAAATTGGCAAACAGTGGATGAGAAAAGCCAACAACAAGATTCAAGCTGTAATCCAACCAAGTTATGCAAATGAAACTACCAAAGTAGTTGATACAATCGAGTTTCTTTTCTACAACACTCTATCTCTCCCCGTGCGAGCATGCGCTGTGTGCATGAATGGAAGGGGGCTGTTTGGTAATTTTAAGTAAACCTTTGTGCTGTCCATAATTTTTCCATTATCGTTTTTTGCCTTATTTCTTCTTATTGTTGCAGATCCTCTATCTACAATGACCATTTTATACGTTCATAAAGGTATTTGACTTGTATTATACTTTCTGGCATCTTCTAGATTCTAAGAGTTGTCAACATTCAATTTGCATTACCAAAGATGTCACAGGGAATATGTTAGGGGCTTAGTTTCATTCCGCAAAGATTATGCAACCAGTAAACTTGTGGGCCAACTTCTTAAGCATAAGATGTTTGGTTGCATGGGTGTAATTTTTTTTTTTTTTTTTTTGGGAGTGGGGTGGGGGAACAGCGAAAAATGAAGGTATACATAACAAGGTGGTGAGGTTCAAAGGGCAAGCACTATTGTAAGGTTAGGGTTTTGGATTGGGGTTACTATGTTTGTGTGGGAGAGATTTCGTTGGGGAAGATAGTGAAGAGGAAGGGATATCCAAAACAGGGTGTAGAGATTCAACGGGGGAGTTCCATGGTAATGTTAGGGTTTTGGGATTGGGGCAGTTAGGTTAGCTATCACCATGGATAGAGAGGATCTCTTACCAAGAAGAAAGAAAAGTTTCCATGGATAGGGGTGTCAAATTGTGGGAATCATGTATAGCTTGCGTAGTTGTCTTAATAATTACTGTAAATTGTTAGTAATAGGTATAAATATTTGAATTTTAATTTGTAGAAAGGACTGGCGATCAATAAAAGAGCATCAGTTATTCAATTTTACTTCCGATTTATATTCACGATCAACTATCCTTTAAATGAGTGGCAACAATTGTTCCTCTCAGTACCTTTAATTTTCTCATTGCTTGTGTTTCTTGTCCAAGAATCAAGAAAGGATCATTTCAAGACCTTTGTTGGTTTGTGTTACTCCATATTGTAAGACTAATTTTAAATAAAACTTGACGATTCCGATTTATCATTCACAGAAAAATCCGTACAAAATTCAGGATCGATTTACAAAAACGTAAAGATCAACATACCTCCAGTCATTGATAAAAATTTGCAAATGCAAAAAACCTAAAATCTTGGATGGATTCACAAAACACGATCGAGCTGCGAATATGAAAATACCACATCTGTACGTCATGTTCCACTAACCAATATCCCTCAAACGTGATGGTGTATTTTCTATAGTGATAGGGTTTGAATTAGACAACCTAACGTTTTATTCCGTTTCTTATGTTACCAATATCTTTTCTTAAGACTGTTATGATAATATATTAACGAGCAAATATCAGGTAATAAACGCAGGTAATAAATTAGGCAATAAATCGAAATTAATTGAAAAATACAAAATTGGGATCACATTTAGAATAATAAAATATATTATAACACATATTTCAAAGGTAGTTTGTTGACACTTTTTGGGCAAACAATTGAAGGAAAATTTTGCATTGTTAAATATGGGTATGTGGGCGTACGCATACGTTTATCTGTTCGCCACCGTATAAAAACTCATAATTTCTATTTGAAATCTATCTATCATGGACCAAACTCGAGTTTGAAATCTCTGACTTACTATCGAATCAGTTTTCAAGGAAATTGTACCACGATGTGGATAAACTTCTCTTTTCCCTCGGTAAGCAAGAGTTGCCTGAGTTCAATAGGCACCAGCCAAGGAATCTAGCCCGACCATGACGCACCTGGGCCAGGGCACTAGTGACGTAAGTGCAGGGATGGTCACCAGGACGTGGACACGAGCAATGAAGTTTAGGACCTAGCATCTTGGGACCCGGACATAGGGGTCGTGCTCAAGTTTCAAGGTCTTACGTCCAAGGGCCAAGTCATATGTTGGGAAATGAATTTTGATATTTAAAAAAAGGAAACTATTTTTTAGAATTTAAGCATAAAATTTTCTTTGATTATGCTAATCACTTATTTTCTAATTGATACAAATGCTAGATATTAAGAAAAATGTTTTTCGACATAACTTTTTTCGCAAAATAAACTGAATCTTGGGTTAGAAGTATTGTCCTCTAGTTTTAGCTCCATTAGGATGAGTTTGGCATTGTACTCTCCTTTATGAGAAACTAGTTGAACTTTTATTCTTTGCAGTGGTTTCAAAATTGATATAGGGGAGTTTAGTTGGATACTATAATTTTGAACACTAAAACAACTTGTGCGAGAGTAATCTTTGGATTTATTCTACGAAGTGAAAAAGGGCTTTTACTTTAGACCAAGCGATGTAGCAGCAAGTCACCAAAAAAGTTGATAACTTGGAAACGATCTAATCAACCTTGGTAAATGGCTCATATAAGTACTACTAACCTAAAAATAGTTGATAATTTCTTTGAAAAAAAATGTTAATAAGTAATTCTAATAAAGTCGGTAATATGATATTAATTTAATAACTTCAATAACACACTAGAGTTATGCGCAAAACATGCCGATTTCACCCATAGAGGGTACCGACCATAATTCCAACATTCTTACAAATATGCAATACAAAATTGGGACATGCCAACAAAAGTCTAGCAGAGTTGATGAGTGACAGAGAGTGTCTTATTCCAGTACATAAGTAGATCTCCTCCTTCCACGGTTCTCTTCAAGTACCACCTGCTCCTTGTAAAATTGGCACAGAGGATGAGAAAAGCCAGCAACAGGATACAAACTGGAATCAGACTAAGTTGTGCAAATGAAACTACCAAAGTAGTTGATGCAATCGAGTTTATTTTCTACTACAGTCCTCTCTCCCTCTGCGAGCACGCACGAGTGCGCACAAGGGGGCTGTCTGGTAATTTAAAGCAAAACTTCTTGCTGCCCAAAATTTTTCTGTTACTGTTTTTTGCCTTATTTCTTCTCACTGTTACAGATCAGCTATCTGCAATGACCATTGTATATGTTTATTAAGGTATTTGACCTATAATAAACTGTCCAGCACCTTTTAGATTCTAGAGTGGTCAGCATTCAATTTGCAATGCCCAAGATGTCACAGGGAATATGTCAAGGACTCAGTTTCATTCCGCAAAGATGATGCAACCAGTAAATTTGTGGGCTTACTTCCTAAATATCAGATGTCAAAAACTGTATCTACACAGAGTAGAAATTTATCTATATGGACTTCAAAATTGGAATGTAGAAAGTCTCTTTGATATGACTGGAGTGAGATTCAGCAAGATAATCAGAGGATGAGAAATTGATAAATCTTTTATATGTCCAATTTCAGTTGAAAAGTCGGTATAGGCCAAACAGATTTATGATGCTCACCGCTTGCGTCTCTTCCCATCATATTAGTCGTTAGTCTAGCATATCCAGTGTGTATGTACGTACTCTAAACAAGTTGAGACCTCTAGGCTATTTGTTGAATGACGAGCAAAGACTGGAAGCATGCCGTGTATTGACTGAGATTTTGTAATGAATACCTGGAGTGTTGTTGCTCCAAAGTACTTGAACATCAATGGTAGACAAGTTTTGATCATCAAGGCGCTTCCATGTTTTGATTGACTTCAAAGGACCCCAACTCGCCTCGTCTGTTTTCTCTAATGTTGCTACAACCACCCTTGCCCTCCTTGCCCATCCAGCCTTCCCATAGGCATGGTATCCAAAACCCCCAGCATAACAAAGCTGTATACCGGTATATTCGCCACAGAAGTCATTAACGTGATCATGGCCGTTGAAAACAGCTTTAACATCACCTGCTTCTACCAAAGTTGAAAAGAAGCCCGAGTTTACAGAAGCAGAGCTAATGGGCTCTTGTTTTACACCAGTATAATTAGATGAATTCACCACATTTGTAAACTCGGGCAGAGGGATATGGAAGTAAGCAAGCCCAGGTGCCGGTGCTTCCTGAGCCTCTGGCTTACTCATATATGCTCTCTGCAGCAGAAACACCCAAAATGAATTAGTTTATCATGTAATTATTGTCAACAAGTTTGGATAAGGTGGAAGAATCTTAGGTTTCCTTTGTTTTTCGGAAAATGAATGATTTAGAAAATATTTTCCTAAATATTATTATTGTATTGTTTATAAAAATAAATGCATAAAAAGTACTTTTATTTTTCCCGAAAATATTTAGACGTAAATTGTTAACAATAATTAAATTATTTTTCATTGTGAAGCTACATGATGGCTATTGATTTTGAGTCGGTGTTGACTTTATTGTCTATAAGGAGCAAGACAGTAAAGACAGAAGAAAGGAACTGGCAACAGTGATACCTGAAGCTCCAAAGACGTGCGTTGAAACCAAAGTTGTTGAGAGGGTTTGATCCAATCATATTTAGAAATCGAGGGAAGTTTCGAATAAGCTCCGCTATCGAGGAAGTAAAGATTGAGGACAGATTTGTTTTCAAAACCAGAGCCTTCAACCCCGTGGACCTCCAAGTTGTAATTCCCAAAACCATCAATGAGATCAACCCCGGCAGGATTGACCTGAGACAAAGTGTGGTTGAGGGTAACTATATGTTTCATGACCCCTTCTCTTGACAAGGCGGACTGTTGGTCGTGGTTTCCCAATACGGCAGCCCATGGTATGCTTGCAGAAATGGCAGGGGAGAATGCAGCATCTAAAGATCTTGCAGCATCAGTCGAATCAGAGGCATAGATATTATCCCCTTCATCAGATTGTAAAAGCATGAAACAGTTAGCTTTGGATACCTTCATTCGTCAATATTGGCGCCTACGGCTGAGCTGTGATGTAGAGCGAATGCATATACAATACGTACAAGCACAAAACGGGATTCAATAGCTTGATTTGTTTGAGAATAGAAGAAGGGAACTAACCCGTGAAAACAATGAGGTCGGGCTTCTCAGCCAGGATCATCCGATGGAGGAAGGCGGTGGTATTGAGGTCGGAGCAACTTACTTTCTCAGAAGGAAGAACATTCTCGCAGGGTGTGGTCTTGCCATCGGCGTAGTGCATGTCCGCTACCTGCAATATCTTGAATTCCCCGTTTTCCTTCAACCGCAACTGCTTCTGCTTCGTTTCTTCCGTTGAAACGCTGAGAGAGCACAGACAAAAGACGACTGCCACGGCTAGCAGACCCCGGACGCCGATTGTCTTCTTCTCCTCCATATTCTTGATGCCTACGGAGACAGAACTTCCGTTTAATGGTGGCCTCCTGCTGTTATATCGCCTCATCTTCTCTCATTACTTCAGTGTGAAACCAAACAGAGTCAACAAGACTACTTTAAAAAAAGGGGAGTCCGCATTGGAGGGCTAGTGGACTTGGAAGACTATCCGTCTACCTCCACAGTGAACGTCACATCCTTCACGGCGGCGAATGATAAAGAGAGATGGTCTTTGAGTTTTTTTATGTTAGCCATTTAAAAATTTGAACAAATTTTACATTTAAATAACATAACATGACAGAGAAAACCAAGAGACTCTAAGAAAAAGAATAGAGATAAGCATTCTAAAACTTGTTATGAATTAGTAATTGGATCATAAAACTTCCAAAAAGTTTAATTAGGTCCTAAAATTTGTCAAGTTAATAATCCTTCTATTAACTCTGTCTAACTTGATAAACAAAAAATATAATAAATTTTAGGACTTGATTATGTTAACTTGACAAATTTAAGGATTTTATTGCATTTTTGCGATAAATTTGAGGACTTAATTGCAATTTTTGAAAGTTTTAAGACTCAATTATACTTTCATAACAAGTTTTAAAATTTATAGTGCACTTATCCAAAAATTATATTTGATTAATGTAGCACATTTTAGTAACATGAACTTTTACAATGTATAAATTTTATTTCGCCTTTTTAGAATGGAAATACGAAAAACATCTACTTGCAAAGGCACATAGTTCTGATGACTCAAACTATGACTACAATGCCCGTGACGGAAGAGATTATTGACTCTCATGAGTCATAAGACAATGCCCGTGACAAGAGATAGGTCTGTAGCAAAGTCACTGTAACAAGTTACTGTAGTAATAGGCTAGGGAAATTACTATTCATTTTCATTGTTCACATCACCTAGGATAATTCCCAACCAAATTTTCCGGAGTCTTTGTCTGTTTTTGAATTCGCGAGTTTGGTCATTGTTTGTTTGTGACCTCTTAATGCCTATAAAAGGCAAGGAGGATGTAATGTGTTGGGCAGAGTCCCTTGAAGTAAAGTGAGTGTTTGTGAAAACTCTTCATGTCTCTCTAAACACCTTTTCTTCTCTAGCCTGGTAGGATCCTCTAAGAATTGCAGCTCGAATAGTTAGAAATGTTACCATCCTAGCACCCCTAAGTGTCTCTATGCTCTGAACTAAAATTCTAAATAGTTTGCTGTTAAAAGACTGTCCCTGAATGATTAAATAAGAAATTCGCTTATTGTGGAAAGGCATACTTGCAGAAAACTGACTCCATTTTCCCTTATGCTAATCATAGGCCCATTAGGTTGACACCTAAATCTTTGCTCGTAGGCCACAATTGCATTTCCAAAAATTTGTGAATGACTCGCCTGTAACAGCAAAATTTGACCCATAAGCACAAACAGCTGTCTTACATTATCTTGCGACCATTTTTCTCGTTGGATTGCTTCTACACTTAGAAACTAGATACATAGTTTGTTAATACCAAAGGTTCCCCCTCCATAGGGCCATTCATGCATTTGATAACAATTAGGGATCAAATTAGATGACAAACGGCGAAATTCAACTATTAACATAAGAACATTGATTTTACATCACATTACATTGTTTTGCAATTAGAAACTAGAGATATCATAGTTTTTAGGACGTCTGACACTAAGTAAAAAATTAGTGGTCATGCATTTTATTATTAAAAAAAAAAAGTTAGGAACCGAAATTGCCAAAAATGAAGAAATTTGATCCCTAGCAAGAAAACACCAACCCCGCACGATTTTACATTTATTTCATTAAATCTAGTGATTAAAGACATGATAATTTTGATAACTTGTGCTTGATATCAGAAATTTGGACCGACAATGACGATAGGACTCACTAATCCCATCCGCCAATAGTTGTACTGGACAACTTCATTTAATCTCTTTTCTCATTGCATTTGAATCACTATCTTGGTGGGATTTCTCGAGAAACATAATGTTAACAAATTCAAGTACAGTGGAAGAAAAGGAGAAATTTGGTGACATGATCCCCGATTAAGTCTCACCAGCTCATGACCAAGTTCACGCACTAGCAAAGAAATTTATTTATTTAGGGTTTTGCTAGCATAACAGTTTTTGAGTTAGAGAATAATAATTTGTTATGAGCCACAAATTCTTGAAAAAGTAAACCTTACAACAATTTATAACTATTTATTATTTGATTTTTGTAATCCAAAATAGACTGTTATTCTCACAATAAATTAAAGACTGTCACCCAATCATTCCCTCATTCATTATATATTTTATATTGATATTTCCAGTGAATATTAATCTATTCACATTATTTTTGAAAATTTAAAAATTGGCTGTGTCCATACATGTCAACCAAACGATTTTCCACAGGACAAAGTACGATTGAATGTATGTAATTTCCTTTTTACTATATTCACTAGCCCGGCAAGAACGGGTGCGTTTTCTCTGTTTATTATAATAAGGATATTTCATAACAAAATGTGTTTTCACATAAAATAAATCTTGCCTCAATCGTTAATTTATTCATCGTAATGTAAAATATGCTAAGGAAAATAATTTAGTTACTTTATATTCCTAATCATCAATATATCTTTTATTTGCTCATCATCACATTGACTTTTGCTTTCCTTTTGAGTAAATAATAATTTTAATGTAATCAATGTGTTTGACCCCAAAAAATGAACTACTTTTTTTTTTTTTTTTTTTTTTTTTTTTTTTATCGACGAGTATCAAAGTTCATTGATAAGAACAAAGTTTGGTCAATAATAAACAGAACAATCAACAACCTAAATGGATCGATAACTCGCTAAAAAAGTCATTGATAACACTAGTTACTAATGAAAGCCTTTATCAAAACTTAAGAAGTTGACTAGCAAATTCATCGACAACAAGCAATTAACACAAATATGTAATTGCGGGTAGTTATGTTTTGTTGCCACTAATTTTGGGATTTTTTGACTTCTTGTGGATATTTGTTCTAAATAATAGGAGATAGTGGGTGACAAAAAAATTTCGTAACGGTTGTTAGGAAGTTATTTGTTATTTTAATTCCAAAATTGTAACCGCTGTACCTAATCATCGATTGTGGGCTATAAAAAGCCACGTCATACTCTTTGTAAGCTTGATCAATCAATCAAAGAACTCAAAGTTCTTGTAAACTTTTCTTTATCTTTACCTTTTTGTAATTTAAATATCTTCAATTCCCATACTTTAGTCATAATTTCACATATCTCATCATCCACAATTAAATTTTGGTATGTATATTATTTGTGGTTTTCAAATTTTCATCATCTAGTAAATTTCAATGTTGTATCTTTATCATCGCACTTTGTCATTGATTAAATTTTGGTAAATCTTTTAATGTCATCAGGTTTCATCATTGATTAAATTCCATTGAAACATGTCTATTCCCTATGTTCCATTAGTATAGCTAATGTCTAGAATCACTAGAGAACTCGTCTCAATCTTAAAAAGTCAAAGTATGAATTTCGGTGAAAGATACTTCGTCAATAATCCAATTTCTACAAAAACATTTTTTTGCTAGCCTAGTGGAACAATTTGTGGCTCGATTTGAGGAAATTCATTGCCAAGAACAATGAATTATCATGAGCCTGACAATGCCACAAGTAACAATACCAATGGCAGTGACAAGGCTGTGAACTATGAATCTTCAACCGTTAATAGGCAGAAAAAGGGTCAATGTGAGGGTGCAAATCCTCCCCAACATCTCACTGAAAAAGAATCAAGATAAGTTGCACAAAATGCTCATATGTTGGCCACCATGAAGAGATTGTTCGTAGAGCAGCGGAACAATATAGCCAATTACATTTGAAGTCACATAACAGAAGTGATCAAGTTGATCATCATCAATGGCATCAATGATATTTTCTCAAGGCTAGAATTGTCTAATCAACCACCACTATCCAATTTAGTGGTAATCGAATACGTTCCTAATCTCTCTTCATTTATTGATGCTAATAATGTTGGTCAGGGTAGTCAACCCCTTATAAGAAAAATGCAAAGGCTTGAATCTTCTAATTGAGATCAAAATAATGGGAATAATCAGGCTTATCTTGATCAAAATAACCAAATTGGTGGCAATCATTTGGCAAATCAAGATGACCAGCAAGCCAGTCAATTGCCAAATGATGAAGATATAATGAGAGTTCCACCCAATGTGAATAATCCGATTAGGCCTAACATTTTGATTAACATTGATAATTTGACAAAACCAGAGTTACCGCCTATAGGGCAAAATGATCAGCCAAATTCACAATTGAACCTAGCACAATTTATTAAAGAAGTTCAACGATGATTGTAGTTTTTTTCTTTTTTGGGTCAATACGATGATTGCAATTAGACAGACGTGTTATCAAACCTATTTATAGGAAACTACATCTCGAATGGGTTGATATCAAGCCTTTTCCAAGAGGCTTTGAAATTCCTAAATATGCCATTTTTACTAGCAAAGATGAACAATTGACTATTGAACACATTGGTTGATTTATAGCCTAACAATGATAAGCAAGGACAAATGAGATTTTAAGACTAAAGTTATTTCCCTTGTCTTTATTGAAAATTGCTTTCACTTGGTACATCAATTTGTCACCTAATTTGGCGTGTACTTATGTGAAGATAGAGAGACTATTCTATTTCAATTTTATAGAACAATACCTGAAGTATCAATTGTTGATTTGGCCACACTCTATTAATTCAATAATGAGTTAGTCAATCAATTTGTTGCTCGATTAAAAAAGGCTAAAAATGTATGTCTTACTTCACTTTTAGAAAAAGAAATCACAATTTTGGCTTTCAATGGATTGAAATTCAATCTAAGAGAAAAATCCAAAGGCCAAAAACTTTGTCAGTTTATTTTAGTTGGCAAGCAAGTGTCTAAATATGAGCAACTACTTAAAAATAGAGATCGAGGGTCACATGAAGACTTTACACAAAACGTGACTTTTGTGGGAAAACGTGCTAGATGATGACTCTGACCGATAATGTTCGGCAAGGAAAAAATCGAATTTGCCAATGACAATGGAGCACATTATGACTCCTGATTATCTAGTTTAAAAGAATTGAATGATTTATGAATCATTCCATTCTTTTACATGGAGAATATGTTGACACCAAAAAATAAACAACTTTTTTTTTTATATTATTATAAACAAGTATCAAACTTAGTCGATATGATCAGAGTTTGATCAACAATGAATAGAATAATCATCAATTTGCTAAGGAAGTCATCAACAACATTAGTTATCAACCAAAGCATTTATCAAGACTTAATAAGTTGATCGAAAAATTCATTAATAGTGGACAATTGACACGAAGACATAACTGCTAAGTAATTATGTTTAGACGCTGCTAAATTTAAGGATTTCTAATGTCTTACATAATAGGCGTTAGTGGATGACCCAACTTCTTGTAACTGCCATTAGGAAGTTATTTGTCATTAGAATTCCAAAATTGAAACTGTTGTATGTAAAAGTAGATTGTGGGCTATAAATAGCCACATTGCACTTTCTGTAAGCCCAATCGATCAAACAAAGAACTCAACAATCTTAGAAATTTATCTCTATCTTTACGTTTTTGCAATTTTAATATCTTTCAATTCCTATACTTTAGTTGTAGTTTCAAATATCTATTTTTCAATTCAATTCTAGCATATACCTTAGTTTTAGTTTTCTGATCTTCAACATCGATCAAATTCCAACAAAACTTTTTATGTCATCAAGCTTCATTGTTGATTAAATTCCGTTGAAGCATATACGTTCCTTTTCTTCCATTGGTACAACTCCTGTTTGGAATCGTTACAGAACCCATCTTACTTTTAAAAAGCCAAAGAATGATTATGAGTGAAAAAAATTTCGTCAACTATCCACTTTCAGTGAAACACAATGGGATTTTTTTTTTTTCAATTACAGTTTTTCTTTACCTATATAAAGCATACTTTATCGTAGATTGAATTTACTTGAGATTCATAATTGATCATAGCTAAGCTATACATTCGTGAGACGTCTCTTGTACACAGTCTATTTGGATACTTTAATGCGTTGCGTGTTGCGTTTCTATCTTTGGTATAGCTATATAACGTTTTCTTGTTTGGATGTTAATTTCACATTTATTTTTTATCACCTCTATATATTTCCAAGAAAAAGCTGTATATTATTATTGTATAATCGGAATATGATATCTAACTTAGAGTGCATTTGTTTCACAGAAACTCAATGAACAAGGAAAATGAGAAAGCATTTTCTAGGAATATGGTTTTTTTTTTAATCTTGATGATATATAATCGAAAGTGTTTTCTAGTGTTTGAATCCTATTGGAAAATGATTTCAATCTCATGATTTTATCTTAGGCCAAAAAAATTGAGTTTTTAAATAATTTTTTATTTTAAAAAATTTGTATTTTTATATTTTATTTTTTTTCTAAAAATTCGAATTTTTAATTATTTTTTAATTTTCTTTTTCCTTGTTCCTCTACCGTGACCAGTCGGCGACAATCACGGGCAAGCTTGAGGCTCGCCTGACAATGGCTAGAACCAAGCTCGAGCTCGCCGTGATTTGGCGAGACTCGAGCTTGCCGACCTTGAGCCAAAAGCATAAGCATAGGACGAGGAGGCTCAACCTCGCGAGAGGTTGATGAGCTCGAGCTTGACCTCACTGGGATCTAGCGAGGTTGAGCCTCACTTGCTCGTGCTTATGACCAGTTGCCGACCATCACCGAGGCCCAACCACCAATTGAGGGAGAAATGAAAAGAAAAAGAAAAAAAAAAAAAAAAAAGAACAAAGAAAAGCAAACACTGAAAAAAATTGCAAAATTCGAGATAAGCAATTACTGAAAGTATTTTCACATCTTTAGATTTATGAATTCGCTTTCCTAAATTTATAACATAAATATTTTTGTTGACCAGAAAGTGTTTTTGGTTAACTAACCATTTTCCACAAATCAAAAGAGTGAAGTCCGAAAATCAATCCCCGAAACAAACACACTCTTAGGTGCTAATTAATAATTGGTTAATTACTCTTTTTAGTAGGCTTAATTGATTCTTTAGATTTTTAATTCGCATTGGAAGATGATGTTTTCTTGTTATTTATTTTTATCATAATTTTTCAATTGCTTGATTGTACTTTAGTTATCTGGTTTGAAAAATCCCATCATTTTTTTATATTTGATTTTTGTTTTAGTGGTTATCTTCTCAAGATTGACCTATTTGTTATCTTTATTCATTTTTCTTTTTCGTATTTTAGCAACTTGCTACTAGGCAGGCAACACTTGCCAATCAAAACGCCACGTGACAATCTCCAATGATAGTTTTTTTTTTCTTTTTTTATTGATCCTACTCTACTCCTATTCCAACTCTCACTTTCAGACTTTTACTCTACCTCTTTGTAAGACGTGGGAATCAAAACCCACACTTGAAACTAAATCGTCCTTACCCCAACCCCCTTTAAAAAGTGGGGATTCGAACCCCCCACCTCTCCCTTTCACGTTGAAAGGGTGGCAAATTTCAGTGGTTATCTCCAATGATAAATAGAAAGCTACTATATACAAATGATACTGATAATGAGGTGATATAGGGCATACCCAAAAGGAAAATTTTCATAAGAGCATAATGACATGAATGAGTCAACGCGGTCCATGCATGAAATATAATTATAGTGGTCTTGGTCAATAGTCGGTGTGTGAGGAAGACCCAATCAATCAGACGGGTCATACTTTTCCATGTTTTCATATTCGAGCTAGTACAAGAGAGGGTTAAGTATGGTGTTAATCCTTCAAGTTTTAGCATTCGTGTAATTCCCCGTCAAACTTTGGTTTTCTAACCTTTATTTCGTTTGATTTAAGTTCTTTAACTTTCTTAATTTGTGCAACTCAATCCTCTGAGTTTTATTTTGTGCAACCAAGTCTTTTAACTTTTTCGACTTGTGCGATCAAATTCTTCATTCAATTGTTCTCGCTAAATCATAGAATTAATCAATGTGCATGACATTGCCAATATGGCAGAAAATGGCACGTGAATCATGACGTTAATGTGATGTTAAATTAACAAAAGAAAAAAAAAAACTTGGAATAAAGTGAAAAAAACCTTATTTGATAGTGTTAGTTAAGCAGGTAAGCAAAACCCTCGATTGCACGTACTAAAAGAGTTATTGGATTTGATTGAATAAAAGAAAACTTACAGAACCAAACCGCACAAAATGAGAAAATAGAGGACGCAATTGCATTAAAAAAAAATATTAGGCTATCAAATCGAACAAACACTGAAACTTAAGAGGATTGAACCAACACTTTATCTGCGAATGGATCCCTGAGTAGGTAGTGAGATCGAGAAAATGGTTGAGAAAAAATAATTAACCATTCCCACGTCATTTCGAGAACAATTGCCGGTTAAATTAAATCTAATTTTTCACCAACGGGTGATGATTAAATTTCTCGACCATAGGGAAGTCACTGCTCTCCAATTGCAATTTGATTCTTGGAGGCCCCTAGACCCTCTGTCGTGTGATTAGACTATTGAGCCTTATTATATTTACGTGCTAACGACCAAAGATAAGACGATTTGCTTGCTTGGTCGAGTTGAAAGTTTGGAAAATCATGTCGAAAGAAGAAGGAAATTTCGGGACTTTCCAATTGATAATACAAATTAAGCATCAAATTGAAGCCCAGTGCGAGATTTCATCTGATGGTAATGCGAGCGCTCTTTCTTTAGACTTTCTTAAAGACTCCTGGTTTTATTTATGATATTAGACTTGACGGGGTCGACAAGGATGCCTGCGGTCTTTCTTTAAACTTCCTCGAAGACTCTCATATTTATTTATTAAATTTGATCTGATAGTACCGACAAAGACGCAAGCGGTCTCTCTTTAAACTTCCTCGAAGACTCTCATATTTAAATATTAAATTTGATCTTAGTACCGACAAAGACGCAAGCGGTCTCTCTTTAAACTTCCTCGAAGACTCTCATATTTAAATATTAAATTTGATCTTAGTACCGACAAAGACGCAAGCGGTGTTTCTTTAAACTTTCTCGAAGACGCCCATATTAATTTTTGGGATTAGATCCAATTGTGTGATCTAGGCTTAGAAAAAAGAATTATCATAAGATCCCAATGACATGAGCCAACGCGGTCCATGTATGAAGTATGATAATAGTGGTCACCGGTCATACTCGGTGTCCGGATTCCTATGGATAATGTTGTGAAGACCCAGTCAATCACACGGAGTCATACTTTTCCATTTTCTTTATATATGAGCTAGTATAAGGAAAGAGAGGGTACTTACACCAAAAAAGAGAGGGTTAAGTATTTTGTTAATCCCTTAAGTTTGAGCGTTCGTATAATAAACCTTGAACTTTAGTTTCCTAACCTTTGTTTTGTTCAATTAAATTTTCTAACTTTCTTGATCCATTGATCCATGAGATTTGATCATCTAAGATATATTTTATGCAACCACATTCTCTACTTTCTCGACTTGTCCAATCCAATCCTTTGATCATTTGATCGCACTAAACTGTCGAATTAATTAATGACATGGCTCTCTTAATGGCAGAAAATGACACGTGAATCGTGTTGGAGAAATCTTCTTGAAGTGTTTTGAAGCTGACAAAACGTTTCATTCAATCTAGTCTGAAGGTTTGCAGACTCTGCTATTTAAAGTCTGAAGACCTCCGGACAGCCAGACTCAAGACTCAAAGTTTATCCTCATTGACAGTCTCTAATCCGTTGAAGAAAGGTTATCCAGATCTGGATGATTCGTTAATGGTATGACCTTATCAACTCGGAGAAGATCTCGTGGCTGGAAAAGACATATCGGAATCCATTGATTGATCGAGATTGACTCGATGATTGAAAATCCGATGATTGACTGAATATTCTTGGAAGATTCTACTTATGGAAACCGAGATCCTGATTGTATGGGCGAACAGGATTGATGGGCTATCGACACGTTCCTTTAATAGCTTGAATAATCTTCTTAATTGATTCCATCCAACGGGTAGATTGGAGGAATTCCTTTGGTAAGTGCCAACGGGTATGATGGCATGAAGGAGTATATAAGGAAGACGTTCTAAGTTGTTTATGGTGTGCGCGATAGAAAAATTCCAAAGTCTGAAAGCTTCCTGTTGTTTAGACAATTTCTTTGAGCGAATCATTGTATTCAAAAGAGAGTCTATATTTGTGAGAGACCTTGAGGAGGTGTAGTAGAACATTTACACTGTGGAATCAAAGAAGAGCTGTGGTGTAACTTCTCTTTTGTTCATAGTGGAATCCAGCCGGTGGGCTGTCAGTGCGGAAGAGTGGACGTAGGCTTGGAATAAGCCGAACCACTATAAACCCTGTGTTCAATTTTCTCTTCCTTACTCTCTTTACTTTGATCGTATTTCATTTTGTTAATCAAGAAAGAATTTCCCTTCTATCGTTTGCCAAGTATCGCTTCCGTATCTCGATAAATTGTTTATGCACCTATTCACCCCCTCTAGGTGCTTATACTAGCTATCTCAATTGGTATCAGAGCTCGTGTGCTCACTTTGTTTGAAGTGTTTTACTTCAGAGTAAAAGATCCATGGCTAGTATGTTGGCTCCAGGGCTGGTAGAAGGGCAAAGCAACACGAGACCACCTTACTTTGATGGAAAGGATTACAACATATGGAAGAACAAGATGAAAGCGTTCTTAAGATCAAAGGATCCTCTGGAATGGGACGTTGTAGAAAAAGGAATCATTCCTAAAGCTGCATCAGTCTCAGAAAGAGGAAATGACACTGTTGAGTCCAGCGAAATAAGTCAGGAAGAGATAATCAAGAGACAGGCTCTTGATGCAAAAGCAATCTATTCTTTATATTGTGCTTTATCACCTACTGAATATAATAGAATATCTTCTTGTGATACAGCCAAAGAAGTATGGGATAGATTACACATTACTTATGAAGGAACCGATCGAGTGAAAGAGACCAGAGTCAATATACTCCTCGGTCAATACGAAGCCTTCAGGATGAAATTGGGAGAATCTATAACTGACATGTTTAGTCGTTTTACAGAAATCGTGAATGGTCTTGAAAATCAAGGTCAACCAATTTTTGATCCCATGAAAGTGAACAAGCTACTGCGTGGACTCTCCAAGGATTGGAATCACATAAAGACCTCAATCGAGAGACCCAAAGAATCATGCCCTTTGTCTCGTCGATGAGTTGGTTGGGACCCTTCGTCTTATGAAGTGGAACGAATCAATGAAGACGAAGATCTTAAAGGTAAGAAATCTATTGCATTAAAATCTAATGATGATTCTGATATAACAGATTCTGAAGACGACATGGATGATGAAGAACTTGCTCTCATGATAAGAAGATTCAGAAAGCTGAATAGAAAAGGAAGAAGATTCAATACAAAGAAACAAAGTTTTCAAAAGCAACAAATCAAGTCTGCTGATGATGATGAATCAAACAAAGATATAGTCTGCTTTGAATGTAAGAAAAAGGGACACATCGACCCAACCTGTCCTCTTCTAAGGAAGAAGAAAGGAAAAACTGAAAAATATCGAAAAGCTCTCAAAGCGAAACCCGGAGTGATACGGAGTGCGAAGATAGTGATGATGATTATGCCAACATATGTCTAATGGCACAATCCGATTCGGAATCAAACTCCGAGACCGATTCAGATTCGAAAGTGAATTCGAGGTAAGTAACTTCAAAATCCCTATTAAAGTTTCAAAATACATTGATGAATTATGTTTTAGTCTTAAGACTTCTCTTAAAAGAATTTCCGAACTCAAAAGGAAAATTCTGCTTTAAAACATCAAGAGAATGTTTTGGAAGAAAAAGTGAAATGCTTAGACCAGAATATTTCTTCTCTCAATGAAAGTAAAGATAATCTTTTAAAAGAAAATGCATTTTTGAAAAATGACATTTCAAATATTTCCAAAAGATTTTCTCTGGGATCTGAAAAACTTGAAAAAATACTTTCTGTTCAAAGACTTTATTTCAATAAATCTGGTTTAGGAATGACTGCTGAAACTATTCCTTTAATCGATTTTCCTAAAGTAAAAGAAAGAATCAAACAAAGACCCACAAGAAATGCTTACAAAAATCATTTTGAAAGGACCTTTGTAAAACCAGTAGATCGCAATGCTCTTAAATGTTCAAAATGCAATAGTGCAGATCATTTTGAGAAAGAATGTCCTATGGTATGGAGACCTGTCAATAAAGTCTGGGCAAAAACCGTATATCAAACTAACTCAAAAGGACCCAAGAAAATGTGGGTACCAAAGAAAGCTTGAGTCTCTTTTTAAATGCAGGTCACTATCAAGAAAAAGGTGAAATGGTACCTGGATAGTGGATGCTCGAGACACATGACAGGAGATTCAAATTGCTTCATAAAGCTTATTTAAGTGAATGGTGGAAAAGTCTCATTTGGAGGAAACAGCAAAGGAAAAATAGTAGGCTTTGGAACTGTGAAGATTGAGAACCTCACTATAAGCAATGTTTCTTTAAGGGCTCAATTACAATCTGCTCAGTGTCAGTCAGCTGTGTGATGCCGGTTTTAAAATCAACTTTCAAGAGGGTATTTGTTCAGGAACTAGTAAAGACTCTACTCAGTCATTCATGGGTCGAAGACATGGAAATATCTACCTCTTGGACTTAAAACCAGATGAGTCGCAATGTTTAATCTCAATCCAAGACGAAGCAAGCTTGTGACACAAAAAGCTTGGGCATGTTAACATGAAGCAAATAGCCAAGATCTCAGCAAAGAAGCTTGTTCGTGGTCTACCCAATTTATCATACCAAAAATCTGATCTATGTACATCATGTATATTGGGAAAACAGGTAAGAAATTCCTTTAAATCAATAAATCAAGTTTCCACTAACCGTGTACTGCAGCTCTTGCATATGGATCTCTTTGGACCAATAAGAACGCAAAGCATTGGAGGTAAGAAATATTGCCTAGTAATTGTGGATGATTACTCACGATTTACTTGTGTATATTTCTTAGCAAGTAAGTCTGAAACTTTCTCTTACTTTGAAACATTTGCTAAGATGGTTCAAAATGAAAAGGGGTATGTTATTTCAAGTATAAAAACATACCATTGAGGTGAATTTGAAAATCAAGATTTTGCCAAATTTTGTGAAGAATCTGGTTTTCAGCATTTATTCTCTTCTCCATATACTCCAGAGCAAAACAGAGTTGTGGAAAGGAAGAATAGATCTCTTCAAGAAATGGCTAGAACTCTCTTAATTGAAAGTAATATCTCTTTACGATTTTGGGCTGAAGCAGTTTCAACATCATGTTATATTATCAATAGAGTTTTTCTAAGACCTATTCTAGAAAAAACCCCCTATGAACTATTTAAAGAAAAGAAGCCTATTGTTTCATACTTTCATGTATTTGGATGCAAATGTTTCATACTGAAAAATGCAAATGATCGAGTTGGTAAGTTTGAAGAAAAATCAGATGAAGGCATCTTCCTTGGATATTCAACCACAAGCAAGGCATACGAGTTTACAATAAGAAGACTCAAACAAAGTGGAAGAATCAATGAATGTCAAATTCCAAGATTCTACACAAAATGAATCCATTCAGACTCATCTCGAAGAGACTGAACCTGCTCCAGACTCTACAAAGTCTAAATCTCAAAAAGCAGCTCAGACTTTGAAGGACCAGCAACAAGTGATCGTTGAAGATTCTAGTGAAGGAAGTAACCATCAATTTGATACATTAACCAGCAACTGGAAACATAAGTCCAGTCATCCCAAAGATCTTATTATTGGCGATATCAATGAAGGAATTCGCACAAGATCCAAAAGGCGAGAAGAGTCTAGTGCTGTGGCTCTTATTTCTGAAACAGAACCCAAGAGCATAGAAGAAGCTTTATCCAATGAAAGCTGGATTGAAGCTATGCAAGAAGAACTCCGACAATTCAGAATTAATGATGTCTGGGAACTGACTCCAAAACCAAAAGGTAAATCTGTCATTGGAGCTAAATGGGTTTTCAGAAACAAGATGGACGAAAAAGGCAAGGTAGTAAGAAACAAAGCAAGACTCGTGGCCAAGGGATACACACAAGAAGAAGGGATCGACTATGACGAGACTTATGCACCAAGAGAGCGAGGTTAGAAGCAATTCGTTTATTACTTGCATTTGCTTGTCATAAAAATTTCAGGTTATTCCAAATGGATATCAAAAGTGCTTTCCTAAATGGATTTATCCATGAGAAAGTTTATGTGGAACAACCACCGGGTTTGAAGACCCAAGGAAATCGACTCGTATTCGAGACTCAAAAAGGCCCTATATGGCTTGAAGCAAGCACCTCGAGCCTGGTACAAAAGATTAAGTAAGTTTTTAATACAAAATGGTTTTGTTAAAGGTAAAGTAGACACTACTCTTTTTATTAAAAAAGAAAGCAAAAGTTTTCTGCTTGTTCAAATATATGTGGATGATATTATTTTTGGATCCTCTAATGAAAGTCTGTGCAAGAAATTCTCTAAGACTATGCAGGATGAATTTGAAATGAGCATGATGGGTGAGTTAACCTTCTTTCTTGGACTTCAAATAAAACAATTGGAGGAAGGAACTTTCATTAATCAAGAAAAGTATGCAAATGATCTTGTTAAAAAGTTTGACCGGGCAATTGCAAAACGGCCGATATACCAATGTCAAGTTCCTTGAAGATAGACAAAGATGAAGGAGGGAAGAAAGTCAATCAAAAGCGTATGTAAGTATCATCGGATCTCTTCTTTATCTTACCGCTTCTAGACCCGACATTTTGTTTAGTGTTTGCATTTGTGCCGATTTCAATCGACCCAAAAGAATCTCATTTGAATTTGCGAAGCATATTATCAAATATATTTCATCGACCTCAAGCTTTGGTCTCTAGTATCCAAAAAGGGGAGACTTTACTCTTCTTGGATATTCAGATGCAGATCTTGCTGGATGCAGAGTTGATAGAAAGAGTACCTCGGGTACCTGTAAACTTCTTGGAGGCAGGACAGTGTCTTGGTTTTCAAGAAAGCAAAGTAAAAAGAGCCCTCTCTACAGCAGAAGCAGAGTATATAGCTCTCGGAAGTTGCTGTTCGCAAATTCTGTGGATAAAACAACAGCTAAGAGACTTTGGAATTGAAGACTCATGCACGGAGATTAATTGCGACAACACCAGCGCTATCAATCTCACTAAAAATCCAATTCTCCACTCAAGAGCAAAGCATATAGAAATTCGACATCACTTTATTAGAGACCATGTTCAAAATGGAGATGTTTCAATTCAATATGTTGATTCAAAGAACCAATCGGCGGATATATTCACAAAGCCCTACGGAGAAAATCAATTTGAAACAATTCGCTCCAGACTCAACATTTTAAGGTATGAGGAGATCAAAGTCTAAAGACTCTCAGACTCAGACATACAAGACTTTAACTGTAAGTTAGTCTTGGTACGATCGTCAGACTGTAAGTTAGTCTTTCTCTCTCTCTCGAATTTTATCTTGAAAAGGTACGATTGTCAATCGTGGTTTATTGCTATCTTTAATCGGCGTAATTATTGCATCGTTTCCTTTTCGAAAAAGAAGTTATTTTTTTTAAATGAATATTTTCACGGAAAAAAGGTTAGTTATTTTTAAAGAAGGCATCTTTTTACCTTCCTTTGTGACGGTTCGTTTATCTCTCTTTTTATTCGATAGTGCTCTGTTTATTCCTCTTCACTTTACTCTCAAAAACCCTAGAAAGCATCGATCTTCCATTCCCGTTTTTCTCCCTTGTTTAATCCTTGAAAAAGTTGTCATCTTTCTTGGGAAAGTCAAGCAAGGAATCTTCCAAAACCGAGAAAGATGTCATCCTCAAGAAAGTCTTCGAGAATCGCAAGCGGGGACCACGGCGAATGAGTGAGGGGCCTACGCACTTCGATCTTATCAAGAAGAAGTGTCTCCGAACAGCAACCGAGCCCACAACTTTCTCAGCAGCGTCATTCTCCTCCATCCACCCCGAAGGCGTTGATCATCAACAAGAGGAAGAAATCATTGAGGATGCGAGATCCCGTACGATCTCAAAAGCCCGCTTTTATTTATAAGTGTATCGCGCTTTAAAAGGAACTCGTACTCCCTTGAACTATGTCGATGATTTTCTTAAAGACAAAGGATATGGGAACGAATATATCTTTTTGCGAAAAATGGAAAGTTTGGGAATTGCTCGACAAGGGGTGGCTGAGGAAACCCTTGCGAATATCCCAAGTGATCCTCGTGACTGGGGACCGAATCCTATAAATGGGAATGATGATGACAAATTGTACAGCCAATTTCAACCGAGAATGGGTGTTGCGGTTAAAAGTCGAGGAAAAAGGGGAGATTTGTTCAGATCGAAGGAACAAGAGGATTTGTACTCGAAATTGCTGAAGCGTGGGGTAATAAACCCTAGAAGTGTGGATTTTGATTTTCTGGATCTTTGTGAAGATGAACTTGAGGGAGAAATTCAGTTATCTTCAACTTGAAACGTTTCGCTCGACACGAGAGGCCTATCCTGAACTGACCGCATATTTCTATTCAAATCTTAGCTTTTTGGATGCGAATAGATTTTCTTTCAGTGTCAAAGATCAAGACTATGTTGTGGATATGAATAAGCTGGCAGATGTGTTAGGAGTTGAAAGAGGAAGATATCAACCGATCAAAGTTTCCATTGCTCGGGCCACACTGGAACTTGTGAAGGATAGAAGAACAGATGAGAAGATCACCTACCTAAGGATGAATGCATTCAATATCTTGCTTCACAAGATTGTGATCAATTGCCTCCGACCTAAATCAACCTCCAAGACTGATGTTTCAAGTTCAGAGGCAAAACTGATGTATGTCATCCTCACTGGGAAAAGGTTTTCTCTTCCCCACACTATCATGTTCCACATGTATAGAGCGATGATGAAGGACAGAGGTCAACTCCCTTACCCAAGTCTTGTGACAAAGTTATTCAGACATCTGAATATTCAGCCTCCGCAAATCTTTTGTGTTCGATCGTGCGATCATATGGTGGTAGGACTGAAGATGGTGACCAAAATGCGTCGAAGGAACCGAACAAGGAGTTGGAGAAATTCAAGGAGAAGACTCCGGTCGAGCTCATCAATCTTCTTCTTCAAAAAGGAAAGGAAAGGAGCCATTGGTTGCTTCAAAGCAGAAAAGAAGAGGTCTTATTGTGGAAGATGAAGAAGATGATGACCTTACCATTTCGGCAATAGCTTTGAAAAAGCTAAGTCGTACTATTCCAGAATCAACGGAACAGCGTGAGACAGAAGGAAATGAAAGAGAAGGCCAAGAGGAAAGAGAAGGTCAAGAAAAGGAGAGAGAAGAAGAAGCGAGAGAAGAAGAAGAAGAAGAAAAAGCAGTTGGCGAAAAAGAAGCAGAGGAGGAAAGACCTGGAAATGAAAGAAGAGAAGAAGGAGAACCCGAGGAACACTTTTCTCCACCCGTAGGCATGGAAACAGGGGAGATCAAGAGAAAGGAGGGAAGTCCTCATATCCCGATACAAGTGAAGGAGTCAGTCGCTCTCCTGCAGACCCAGAGGATGTTTATGCCTCTCAATTTCCAGAAGAAGGTCATGAAGTTTCATCGCCAAACCTCCGAGATTATTCTCGATATGCCATCATCTCGCGAACGTTTGAAGCAAGCACGCAGACCGACAGCTCAGCCGATTTTCGCAGAATTCTCGATATTCTCTTGGAGATGCGCGGTCAAATTTATGCCTTGGGATGCGAGGTTCAAAATTTGCAGAATGCTGGTCAAGTTTCTTCAGTGTCTTTACAAGATCAGATCCAAGCCCTCTCTGTTCAAATTCAGGCCAATGCCAAGGGTGAGGAGATTGCTCAACTGAAGGAAGACTTGAAAAGGCTGGAAGGGATCGTTCAGTCCATGGAAGATTTCCAGCTTGTCCGTGTTCCCAAGCAATCTTGACTTCATTCCATTTTCATCTCAACCTTTTTAATGCTGACAAAAAGGGGGAGAGATGTAAGAAATTTGAACACTTTGATTTTTAATCTTTTGTGTGTTTGGTTTGTTTGATTTGGATTGATGTTTGACTTTAAATTTTGTGTCTTTGTGTCTGGATTTGAATTTGGACTGCTATTGATATCTTATGGATAGTTTTATCATATTCAAGACTAACCTATTTTCTGTGGGTTGCAGATTTTAGTGTTAGCCATTAGCCATTTATCTCTATAAGATATGCACATATGTTTGAGATATGTTTTGCAGGTCAAAGTTGTCCAAATCTGCAGGAAAGTTTTGTCACCATCAAAAAGGGGGAGATTGTTGGAGAAATCTTCTTGAAGTGTTTTGAAGCTGACAAAACATTTCCTTCAGTCTAGTCCGAAGGTTTGCAGACTCGCTATTTAAAGTCGAAGACCTCCAGGACAGCCAGACTCAAGACTCAAAGTTTATCCTCATTGACAGTCTCTAATCCGTTGAAGAAAGGTTATCCAGATCTGGATGATTCGTTAATGGTATGACCTTATCAACCGGAGAAGATCTCGTGGCTGGAAAAGACATATCGGAATCCATTGATTGATCGAGATTGACTCGATGATTGAAAATCCGATGATTGACTGAATATTCTTGGAAGATTCTACTTATGGAAACCGAGATCCTGATTGTATGGGCGAACATGATTGATGGGCTATCGACACGTTCCTTTAATAGCTTGAATAATCTTCTTAATTGATTCCGTCTAACGGGTAGATTGGAGGAATTCCTTTGGTAAGTGCCAACGGGTATGATGGCATGAAGGAGTATATAAGGAAGACGTTCTAAGTTGTTTATGGTGTGCGCGATAGAAAAATTCCAAAGTCTGAAAGCTTCCTGTTGTTTAGACAATTTCTTTGAGCGAATCATTGTATTCAAAAGAGAGTTTATATTTGTGAGAGACCTTGAGGAGGTGTAGTAGAACATCTACACTGTGGAATCAAGGAAGAGCTGTGGTGTAACTTCTCTTTTGTTCATAGTGGAATCCAGCCAGTGTGCTGTCAGTGCGGAAGAGTGGACGTAGGCTTGGAATAAGCCGAACCACTATAAACCCTGTGTTCAATTTTCTCTTCCTTACTCTCTTTACTTTGATCGTATTTCATTTTGTTAATCAAGAAAGAATTTCCCTTCTATCGTTTGCCAAGTATCGCTTCCGTATCTCGATAAATTGTTTATGCACCTATTCACCCCCCTCTAGGTGCTTATACTAGCTATCTCAAATCGTGATGTTAATGTAACGTCAAATTGACAAAAGGGCAAAAAAAAAAAAACTTGGAATAAAAAGAACAAAGAAACCGTTGTTTGATAGTGTTTTCTAAGCAGGTAAGCAACACACTCGATTGCGCAAACTGAAACAGTTATAGGGTATGATTGAATAAAAGAAATTTATACAACCAAATTGCATGAAATGAAAATATAGAGGATTCAGTTGCATAAAATAAGAGTTAGACTATTAAATCAAACAACATTAAGACTTAAAAGATCGAAACTGCACTTAATCCTCGAAGGGATACCCGAGTTGGTGGTTTAGTGAGATCAAGAAAATGGTTGAGGAAAAAAAAATTAAGCACTCGTATTTCATTTTAAGAAAAAAAAAACAAAATTGGTTCGATTAAAGCTGATTTTCGGTGATGAATGATGATTAAATTTCTCGAGGAAAGGAAAATCACCACCCTCTAATTGCAATTTGATTCTTGACGCCCATAGACCATCTGTCATATTGTTATAATATTGAGGCCTACTCTATTTACGTGCTAACAACCTAAGATATAATGACTTGCTTGCATCATCGAGTTGATGGTTTTGGTTAATCATGTCGTAAGCATAAGGAAATTGCCGGGATTTTTCCAATTGATTATAGAGATTGAGCATCAAATCGAGGCACAATTTGAGATTCCAACCAATGGTTGCGATAAGGATGCAGGTGGTCTTTCTTTAAATTTCCTTGAAGTCTCTTATATTTATTTATGAGATTATTGTTAGGGAAATCACTTATGATGTTTTGAAAATGACAAAATAAATGAAAGACTATTAACGTGTTTAAAGGTTGAGTAATAGACTATGCAGATAATAGAACATGTAAATAATATTATTAAAGTCTATACTTAGAAGAACCAGAAGACAGACTGTATGATATTGTCAAAGTCTATATTTGGAAGAACCAGAAGACAGACTTTATGCTAGAGCTAAACTTATTCAGATTGTATCTAGACCTTAAGGCTAAATATATTCAAAAGCAGAATATGTTCAAACTGACATCTAGATTGTAAAGTCTACTTCAGTTCAGACTGACGTCCAGATTATAGACTCTACTTCAATCTGAAGACTCTCAGACTTTACATACAGAACGAGATACAAGTCCAGAACGTGACAAGGTCTAGAACGAGACACAAGTTCATAACGTAACAGATTAAGAACGAAGCATGTTCAGAACAAAACAACTTGACCGAACGTAACACAAACCCAAAACATATAACGACTAGTGATCTGGTTTGGATTCTACATCAAGATAGATTTAATTGACTCAATCTAATTGATTGACAATTGGATATTGAAGACAATAACTTTTTATATGGAGAAGCTCTACTTATGAAAACCAAGATTCTATTTGTATGGGATCGGAATCAATTTGGGATTCTACTTCTATTACTCAACGGCTACCAAATCTTCAAGATACAGATCTGTCCAATAGGTAGATTGGAAGACGATCTTTTAGATATTGTCCAACGGCTAGTTTGGAAATGGATGAGTATTTAAGGAGATTAAGGACCGATGAGCAAGTAAGAGACGGAGCGTAGAATTTGTAATTCTAAAGTCTGAGCAGCCTTTGATCATACACTTATCTTTGGTGAGCTTAAATGTTTGTGATCGTGAGAGAAATACTAAAAGAGTGACTTAGTGAAATAGTGTGATCTACCTCTAAGTGTTTGTAGTCAAAGTTGTAATCTCTTGTTGATCACATAGTAGAATCCAACTAGAAGGCTGTTAGCGTGAGAGAGTGGACGTAGGCTTGATCTAAGCCAAACCACTATAAATTCTACGTTTTTATTCTCTTCCTTGAACTCATTTATTTTGTTTGTAGTTCTATTTAACTGCTGAAGTCTGAATTTTCTCGAAGTCTGTTATTCTTCAAACTCAGTTTAAAATATATATATATGTATATACACACAAATCGGAGGAAGGTATTACGTGATATTTTTGCAAAATTTTTTATCTATTATACACGAATTTGCAGGTGGCAAAAGAATATTTCATATGGATTTTGGAAAGCTTGATTAGAAAATTGTGGAGATTCTATACTATTTTCTGGAGGCTTAAAGATTCTCTTCCTTGTGCAAAGTTTTTGCAAATTATTGAGGAAATCCCTTATGTGACATACGAAAGGGAGAGAAAGTGAATCCAATAGAAATTGAAAGATTTGCGACCAAACTCAAAAAGGTAACAAATTGAGGGGGAGCATTGATCAATTTTGGAAAAATCTTTTTGAATCGATCGTGATCTTGATTATTATAGAAGGAAGGAAAATGTAAATGTGACATAACTTGTTAAGATCTACGAAATCCGGTTAGTGCATCTTTTATTACCTTTTGTTATTAACAAATCTCTTATTGATATTATCATTTTATTATGACAAAATGGGTTAAGTGAATTTTATAATGCATCCATGATTTTTATTGGATATTTGCTGATATATATGATCGAAATGAGCTATATTGCATATCTTTAATATTCGACTTACTTTGTAAATGCTGATTTTTTTTTTAAATGTGTTTCATGCAAGATATTTGTTATCATTTTATATTCTCTACGCCATACTTTTTATCGCTTTTTGATTATGACAAAAAAGGGGAGAGAATATAAATATGCATATGTGTTGATTGGTTGATATTATTTATTGCATAATATTGAGCTGCGATTATTTTTCTATATATTGTTATGTTCAATCTATTTGCTATCTTCTGCTATCTTTTGATTCGAATTATATTTTAGAAAAGTGTGATTACACATCTGCATATTCAGAGATTGTTTTGTCATAATAAAAAAGGAGGAGAATGTTAGGAAAATCCCTTATAATGTTTTGAAGATGACAAAATAAATCAAAGACTATTAACGTGTTTAAAGGTTAAGTAATAGACTATACAGATAATAGAACATGTAAAAGATATTGTCAAAATCTATATTTGGAAGAACCAGAAGACAGACTCTATGATATTGTCAAAGTCTATATTTGGAAGAACCAGAAGATAGACTTTATGCTGGAGCTAAACTTATTTAGACTATGTCCAAACCTTAAGGCTAAATATATTCAGAAGCAGAATATGTTCAGACTGACATCCAGATTGTAAAGTCTACTTTAGTTCAGACTGACGTCCAGGTTGTAGACTCTACTTCAATCTAAAGACACTCACACTCTACTTCAGTTTGAAGACTCTCAAACTTTACATACAAAACGAGACACAAGTCCATAATATGACAAGGTCCAAGACGAGACACAAGTTCAAAACGTAAAAGATTCAGAACGAAGCATGTTTAGAACAAAATAACTTGACAGAACGTAACACAAGCCCAAAACATATAACGGCTAGTGATCTAGTTTGGATTCTACATCAAGATAGATTTGATTGACTCAATCTAATTGATTAACAATTGGATATTGAAGACAAGAACTTTTTATACGGAGAAGCTTTACTTATGGAAACTAAGATTTTGTTTGTATGGGTGATCAGAATTAATTTGAGATTCTACTTCTATCACTCAACGACTACCAAATCTTCTAGATACAGATCTGTCTAATGGGTAGATTAGAAGACAATCCTCTAGATACTGTCCACGACTAGTTTGGAAATGGAGGAGTATTTAAGGAGATCAATGACCAATGAGCAAGTAAGAGACGAAGCATATAATTTGTAATTCCAAAGTTTGAACGACCTTCAATAATACACTTGTCGTTGGTGAGCTTAAACATTTGTGATCATGAGAGAAATACCAAAATAGTGACTTAGCGAGATAGTGTGATCTACCTCTAAGTGTTTGCACTCAAAGTTATAATCTCTTGTTGATCACATAGTGGAATCCAGCTAGAAGGTTGTTAATGTAGGAGAGTGGACGTAGGCTTGATCTAAGCCGAACCACTAGAAATTATGTGTTCTTATTCTCTTCCCTGAACTCTTTTATTTTGTTCGTAGTTCTATTTAACTGCTAAAGTCTGAATTTTCTCAAAATCTATTATTCTTCAGACTCAATTTCAAAAGAAAAATATTTCTACTGTTTTTTTGCGAAAATTTGTCTTCACACCTATTCACTCTCTTCTAAGTGTTCATACTAGCACTTTCAATTATATCCAATTGTGTGACCTAGTCAAAGCAAAGAGAACTATCATTAGATCACAATGACATAAATGACTCTATGCGGTCCTCGAATGAAATATGATAATAGTGTTCACTAGCCAATAAATTGTGTTCGGATTCTTGGGGATAATGCTGTGAAGAGCCGATCAATCACACATAGTCATATTTGACTCTATGCGGTATGCTATGTTTATTTTTAAAATTCCAGTATCTATTTGTAAGTCGATTGAGCAGAAAATTGCAAGATTCTAGTAGCAAAATCATTGCAGCAAGTCCGGCATTCACTGAAAGAAATGGGACATACTGAAAAGAGCTATAGTATAAGGAAACATAGGGTTAAGTATAGCATTAATCCTTTAAATTTCAAACTTCGTGTGATTAAATGTGTAACTTTGTTGCTCATGTAATTAAACTTTCATGTTTTAACCTTTATTTTGTTCGATTAAATTCTCGAACTCTAGTGATCTATGTCATTTGATCCCCGAAGTTTTATTTTATGCAACCAAATTCTGTACTTTCTCAATTTAGGTTTTGAAAATATTCCCCTCGCCTCTGCGAGTTTTCTCTCTACCTCATGGTAGCGTCTACCCCCCTTCTTCCAAGCCCTAAACCCTAATTTACAGGTGTTCTTCCGTAATACTGTTCCATTCTCAGCATCCAAAAAAGAAAAAAACAAAAGCAATGTCACTTCTAAGTAATACGATTAGATCTCCGGGTGCCTTTGGATTCCATCAGTCGGGATGATTCTGATCGAAAGCATCCTTCAGTGATCTGGGTGCCTTTGGATTCCACCAGTGAGGATGATCCTGATCGAAAGCATCCTTCAGGTGGAGTGTTGTTCGCTGCTCTGAGTACTGATTTGAGTAGAGTATCAAATATATCTGTGTTTCCATATAGTATCTCTTCAGTTGTTTGCTTGGCTGACGAGATCGGAGTGGTAGAAGTCAGGATCTGGATAAAGCTGAAACTGGGTAGTCTCGGGGATGTCGATAGTCTAGATCTGATCCTCCTCAGACAAACGATTGAAAGTTAGTGAAAATGGAAAGTAAAGAAGAAAATGAGATGAGAGTGGCTGCTTTATGCAAAAGCCTTGGGCACCTGTGGTCTGAGGAAGACGTAGTCGAAGTGTCTGATGAAATACCTCAACAGAAAAGGGAGGAATGTAGCCGTACTCTCTTCGGTAAACTGTACTCCAAACCAAATGTGAACTATCCTGCTTTCATAACTACAATGAAAAAAGCATGGAAAACAGAAGGGGTTATATGTTCTCAAAAGGAACCAGGGCACTTCACTTTCGTATTTCCAACGGAGGAGGAAAAACAGCGAATAATGAGGAACTCACCTTGGTCATATTCAACAAATTTGCTCATTCTGAAGCAGTGTCTCCCTGAAGTCCCTGAGCATTGCTATGATTTCACTAAGGCAGCTTTCTGGGTGCGCATTGGAGGAGTTCCCCCTAGTTGGAGAATAGACAAAGTGTTCAATGATCTGGGGAAAAGGATGGGAAATGTAATAGAAGTTCAACTCGACTCAACAACTAATGCTCAGAACAGAGGAGGTAGAGTTAGAGTTGAGATTGATTTGACTTTACCTTTGAAATCGAGAGCTATTCTGGATATTGGCAATAATTGGATATGGGTGGAGTTCAAGTACGAGCGTCTCCCGCATTTCTTTTGTTTCTCTTGCGCGCGCACTGGGCACTATGCAACCGATCGCCTTGAAATTCCATATGCAACTTCACCCTGGGCAATGAACAAAAAAGGGTTATATGGACCCTGCTTGAAGGCAGAAACCAGTGATCACAGCCCTTATTGGGATGCTTTCTACGGGAAAATGGAGGAGGAGTTTGTAGTGGAAGAAACAGTACCTATTCCATCAACCCAACCGAGTGGAATGAAATCCATTGCTCGAGAGCCAGCATCTAATATGCAAATTGTAGCATGCAGCAAAAAGCGATCAGAAAGCAGCCCAGAACAGGTAATAAGCCCAGTAAATGTACCTATTGTAGTAGAAGACCGAGATCGTGGAAAACAGGTATTATGCCCTGAAACCCAAAACCCACTGTTATTAAAAGTTGGAAAAAGCAGTAAGAAGACTATGAAAGTCCAAAAGGCAAAAAAAAAAAAAGAAATGCATACCAACAATATCCCCTCTCCTCACAGATGATGTAGAACTTCTGGAGACCCCGGTGAAACTGATCCAAGATGGACAAGAATGGGCTTTGGTGGCTAGCCCTAATAAGCCACCACTGAAGCCATGAAAATCGTTAGTTGGAATTGTCAGGGGCTAGGCAATCCCCTAACAATCCAGGAATTAAGAGCTTTAATAGCTCTCGAAAGGCCCAACTTACTTTTTCTCATGGAGACGAAAAATAAAGCAACTATGGTGGAAAAGATTTGTAAAAAACTTCAGTTCCAGAACTTATACTTGGTTAATCCAACAGGAATAGCGGGGGGATTGGCAATCATGTGGCAAGAAGAAATCGCTTTAAAGGTGCAAGCAAGTTCAAAACAGTTCATAGATGTGCAGTGTACTGACCCTGGAAGTAAACAAGTTATGCAGATTACCTTTGTCCATGCATCCACTGACTTTGGAGAGCGTATGGCATTATGGCAACTACTGGGAACTCTTAAGCCTCTAGTTTCTCTTCCCTGGATTTGTATGGGAGATTTCAATGAGATACTGTATGTATGGGAGAAAGTTGGGAAAAAAGAAGCAGACAATAGAAGAATTGCAGCATTCAGAAACATGATTAATGATCTATCCTTAATGGATGTAGACAGTCATGGATGCGCATTTACATGGGCCAATAACAGGGAGGGGGCAGAGTTAGTTAAAAAGCGACTCGATAGAGTGCTATGTACTTTAGAGTGGCGAGTTACTTTTCATGAAGCAGAAGTCCAGGCCCTTCCAGCTATCGGCTCAGACCACAGTCCACTAGTCCTTCGACTGTATCCTGGAGTAAGGAGAAGGAAGAAACAGTTCAAATTGAAAGTTTTCTGGACAGAACATGCAGATTATCAGGCAGTTATCCAGCAAGTATGGACAGAAAAATCAACTCAAAGTTTCCCTTTTGCAGAGAAATTAGGGAGGACATCACAAGTATTAACTAAATGGAGCAAAGAGAACTTTGCAAATGCTTATACACAGATCAAAGAGCTTAATCAAGCCTTAACAGCTATTACGAATCAAACAGCTCAGCACACGAGTAAGCAGAAAGTGCAGCATATCATCAGTTAAATAGACACACCGAGAAAATAGGAAAAACAATTCTGGGGAATGAGGTCACGCATCAAATGGTTACATTGGGGAGACCAGAACACCAGATTTTTCATGCTACGACGGTCAACGGGAGGCAACAAAATCGCATTACAATGCTGCAATTAGAGGATAATAGCTGGTGCAGAGAACCCTTGATGCTACAGACACATATTCAATCTTTCTATGAGAATCTATACAGGACTGAGGGTCCACGACACTACCAATCTATCCTAAACCAATGCCCATCCCCAATAACAGAGAATATAAATGAAGATCTGGTGGCAGTACCTTTATTGGAGGAGATAGATGCAGCTATTTTTCAATTGGGAGCTTTCAAGGCCCCTGGCCCTGATGGGTTCAATGGAACTTTCTATCAACAATCATGGGAAATTATAAAAACTGACCTGAAGCAGCTAGTACAGAAGTTCTTTCAGACGAGTGTTCTGGATCCCCGGCTCAATCAGACCCATATTGTGTTGATTCCAAAAATTAAAAGCCCTGAAAACATCAGTCAATATAGACCCATTAGTTTGTGCAATTTCAGCTATAAAGTTATCTCAAAAATCTTAGCAAACAGACTAAAGAAGTGGCTGCCACTTATCATTGAACCAGAGCAGGGTGCTTTCGTTCCGGGGAGGCAAATTCAGGACAATATCTTCATATTACAGGAGGTTCTACATCAACTACGCATCACAAAAAAGAAGAAAAAACATCAGGCCATTTTGAAGCTTGATATGCAGAAAGCATATGACAGAATAGAATGGGATTTTGTGAGGGATATCATGCTGCACATGGGGTTTAATGCTAAATGGGTTTCCTTAATTATGCAATGTATATCAACAGTTACCTTCAGCGTGAAAATCAATGGAGAACCTACCTCTTTCTTCCATCCTTCGCAAGGCCTCAGACAAGGTGATCCACTCTCACCCTATATCTTCATTCTGATGTCTAATGTGTTAACCTGGATGATGAAAAAGCATTAGCAGATGGTACAATCAAAGGCATACAGATAAACAGATATTACCCTAAGCTATCACATTTGATGTTTGCCGATGATGTGATATTTTTTCTGGATGGAACTATTACAGAGTGCCAGAATCTTGCCCAAATACTAAACCAATATTGCTATGCTACGGGTCAAGCAATCAATTTAAATAAATCAGGGGTTTATTTCAGTGGTAATTGTCCAGCAGCATTAAAACATTATTTAGCCACAGAATTGAGAGTTCCTATCCTACAGAAAACAGGAAAGTACTTGGGCATACCTACCGAGTGGGGTCAATCCAAGAAAGAGTTGTTTGCATGGATCCTGGCCAGAGTAAACTCAAAATTAGCAGGATGGAAAGAAAAATTACTTACAAAGGTAGGAAAGGAAGTGCTAATAAAAAGTGTGGTGCAATCCCTACCTACCTATGCAATGTCCATATTCAAGCTGCCCATGTCTATCTGCAGGGCCATAGAACAACGTATTGCATCATTTTGGTGGCAGAATGGTGATGCTAAAAGAGGGTTGTATTGGAAAAGCTGGGAAGTCTTGAAAACTCGAAAGGATACAGGGGGACTTGGGTTTAAGGATCTGCTTACCTTTAATAGAGCCATGCTAGGCAAGCAAACCTGGAGATTAGCTACCTCCCCTTCAGCCCTATGGAGCAGAGTGTTGAAAGGGATTTACTTTCCCAATGGTGATGTCTGGACAGCTTCTAAGGGACACCGACCATCATGGGGCTGGCACAGCTTAATGCTTGGCAGAGATACCATAAAGAACAACATTAAATGGTCAGTAGGGGATGGAAATTCTATTCGCATTAGAGAAGACAGATGGCTTTCACAAGGAGTAATCGGCGGGCAAGCAAACCAAATAGAGCCTATTTTAGTGTCAGAATTGATAAATGCAGACTCCAGAGTATGGAAACAACAACTTATCTATCAACTCTATGAAGAAACCATTGCAAACGAGATATTAGCAATCCCCCTAAGCCAGCAACCAAAGCTAGATACGCTTATATGGACAGGTAACAAAACAGGGCAATACTCTGTTAAGAGCGGATACAACAGAGCAATGATAACCACAAGCAAATTAGATCAGAATCGACCCTCCTGCTCTTTTCAACCACCATGTACCTTATGGACTCAAATATGGAGTTTTGATGTGCCACCAAAGGTTCATTCTTTCCTCTGGAGCCTCTGTCAAAACGCTCTTCCTACGAGGGAAAACCTATATAAAAGGAAAATAGTTAGAGATCCACTATGCCCGTTTTGCTGTTCTAGTATCGAAACCACAAAGCACTTTCTGTTCTTATGCAAATGGACAAAGAAAGTATGGGAAGACCCGCTTTTTGAAATGATCAGGCCAAACAGCAGTATCAAACGCACAGATCAGTGGATTTACAACGCTTTCAGAAGAGATCAGTTCTCACCTGTTCGAGAGCTTACTGGTATGGTTCTGTGGAACATCTGGAAGGTGAGAAATAACTGGATTTTTCGAGCGAAAGAACCCAGACCAGCAGATCTGTTGATTACAGCACAGGAACAATAGGTCTCGTTCAGTAGAGGAAAATCAAACAGAAGTAAATACTCACTCAATCGAGACAAACCTGCTCAGTGGCGGCCTCCAGAAGGGCAGGATCTGAAGCTAAATGTGGATGCGGCATGGTGTTCAGGCGAATTTCTTGGCTCTGTCGCTGGAGTCGTGCGCGATCCGGCTAGAAGAGCTCTCGAAGGTTTCGCGGCCACGGCTAGGGTTTCTTCGGCGAGTGAAGCGGAAGCCGAGGCGATTTTACATGGCATATTATATACCATGGAATCTAAAAGAAATGGTTGGAAGTCGAACTGGGAAGTGGTTGATCGAAAGTGACTGTTCCGCGGTGGTAGAAATGGTCATGGGCCGGGCCGAACCCCCATGGAATCTAAAAGAAATAGTGCAACGTTGCGGGAATGGGCTAAATCAAAACAGCAATATTACGGTGACCCATTGTCCACGCCAAGCAAATGCAGCAGCGGATTGGATCGCTCGGAATCATCGGCTTAAAATTCTCCCACGTAATTGGCCGATTTCTCCCCCTTTTCCTCTATGGAATATTTTATGTGCAGATCTTTCTCCATATGTGTTATGTAAGACTCCTCCTTAATCAAGTAATAATCAGTTCTATTTTGATCCAAAAAAAAAAAACTTGTGCAATTTAAATCTTTGGTCAACTACTCTCATGAAATTGTCAAATTAATTAATATGGCATTGTCAATGGCAGAAAATGACACATGAATCGTGGCGTTAATGTAACGTCAAGTTGACACTAAGTATCTTTTCCTAATTTTGAAAAGTCAGATAAGTATTAATTGGCCCATAATTAAGAAAAGTGGTTGTAATAAAAGTTGAAGTAGACATCCTAAGTTTCAATTAGAAGTTGTAATTATTCAATTTGGAGTTTGTTAAGGCATTTAATTAGATTAAGACTTGAAAGGTCACAATTACGAGTAAAACAAAGAAGTTACTCTTTTGCTCAACTAATTGATTTCGTGGTTTATAATGCTAATTGATGAGGCATTCAATTAGACTAAAACTTCGAGGTCATAATTAGGAGTAAAACAGAGAAGTTGCTCTTTTGCTCAACTAATTGATTTTGTGGTTTATAATGCTAATTAGCCTAAATGTATTATTAATTGACCTTACTTGTGATTGAATTGATGATTGATTGATCTCAATGTCGATTGGTGATGCATGACCATTCAACGAGTGTCGTGACCCTTTTTTTCCATTAAGGAAAAGGATGAGGTTTACAAGTAAACCGAGTTGGGACCAATAGTCCCGATTCAGTGCAGGTTCTCCCAAATTCTTACCTTGCACAACATTTGTGAATTTATTTAAAGTCAATTAACCCTATCAAAATTCTATGTGATGAGTCATTACTAATGTCACGCCCCGAACCTTGAGCGCGCCAATATCCCACCATGGTCATGCAAATGCGACATTCCCAGGTAGTGTCGCCGACCCCATTCATTTATTAATGCGCAAGCGGAACATGCTAAGAAACCCCTTACAAAAACATACGAGATAGGACAGCAGGAACATCAATTCAAAATCAAACAAACATACTTTCATACATCATCATTAATCTAGGGTTTACATACACCAACAAGATCCAGAGACTATGCACCAAAAATGGGTCAGAGTTTATGTGCATCAAAAAGGGGTTAGCCTACACAACATGGATCGGTCCGTCAAAAAGGAAAGAAACAGTCCTAGGACTACTGGTCGGCCCCGTTCGACGATCCCACATCCTCAGAATCTGTCACCCAAGAGGCCGGGGGTGAAGCGTTGATCACTCGACCGTCGGGAAGATCCGCCACGCCTTCACCCAAAATGGCGTTCATCACCGCCAACAGAATGTCCATGCTATCAAGGGGGCCAACCCTAACGCCATCGACCCTAGAACGAAACCAAGCCCTAAACATATACGGTACTCTGACATTCACAGTCACCTGAACCCAGATAAGGGACCTAACCAACTGATAAACCCAAGGACTTCCAGGGTCAGGAGCACTCTCTGTCGTCTAGTCAATCTCCGTCGACAGGCCATTCATCTCCAGGGGTACCGCCATCTACGGCCCTGTAATATTTTCCCCAAACCGGGATGAGACTTTATCTCAGCAAGTTCACCCCTCCTAAACCTCTATTAGAAAGAAAATACGCCTCAGAGTGGTCTAGCCACACAGCACAGAAGACTTACCTCGCCTTCTTGCCTTTCTGTGGGTTAGTACTGAGATAGCTAGTATAAGCACCTAGAGGGGGGTGAATAGGTGCATAAACAATTTATCGAGATACGGAAGCGATACTTGGCAAACGATAGAAGGGAAATTCTTTCTTGATTAACAAAATGAAATACGATCAAAGTAAAGAGAGTAAGGAAGAGAAAATTGAACACGGGGTTTATAGTGGTTCGGCTTATTCCAAGCCTACGTCCACTCTTCCGCACCGACCCCACCTGGGCTGGATTCCACTATGAACAAAAGAGAAGTTACACCACAGCTCTTCCTTGATTCCACAGTGTAGATGTTCTACTACACCTCCTCAAGGTCTCTCACAAATATAGACTCTCTTTTGAATACAATGATTCGCTCAAAGAAATTGTCTAAACAACGAAAGCTTTCGAGACTTTGGAATTTTTCTATCGCGCACACCATAAACAACTTAGAACGTCTTCCTTATATACTCCTTCATGCCATCATACCCGTTGGCACTTACCAAAGGAATTCCTCCAATCTACCCGTTGGACGGAATCAATTAAGAAGATTATTCAAGCTATTAAAGGAACGTGTCGATAGCCCATCAATCTCGTTCGCCCATACAATCGGGATCTCGGTTTCCATAAGTAGAATCTTCCAAGAATATTCAGTCAATCATCGGATTTTCAATCATCGAGTCAATCTCGATCAATCAATGGATTCCGATATGTCTTTTCCAGCCACGAGATCTTCTCCAGTTGATAAGGTCATACCATTAACGAATCATCCAGATCTGGATAACCTTTCTTCAACGGATTAGAGACTGTCAATGAGGATAAACTTCGAGTCTTGAGTCTGGCTGTCCGGAGGTCTTCAGACTTTAAATAGCAGAGTCTGCAAACCTTCGACTAGATCGAAGCAAACGTTTTGTCGCTTTAAAACACTTCAAGAAGATTTCTCCAACAATCTCCCCCTTTTTGATGGTGACAAAACTTTCCTGCAGATTTGGACAACTTTGACCTGCAAAACATATCTCAAACATATGTGCATATCTCATAGAGATAAATGGCTAATGGCTAACACTAAAATCTGCAACCACAGAAAATAGGTTAGTCTTGAATATGATAAAACTATCCATAAGATATCAATAGCAGTCCAAATTCAAATCCAGACACAAAGACACAAAATTTAAAGTCAAACATCAATCCAAATCAAACAAACCAAACAGACAAAAGATTAAAAATCAAAGTGTTCAAATTTCTTGCATCTCTCCCCCTTTTTGTCAACATTAAAAAGGTTGAGATGAAAATGGAATGAAGTCAAGATTGCTTGGGAACACGGACAAGCTGGAAATCTTCCATGGATCGAACGATCCCTTCCGGCCTTTTCAAGTCTTCCTTCGGTTGAGCAATCTCCTCACCCTTGGCATTGGCCTAAATCGAACAGAGAGGGCTTGGATCGATCTTGTAAAGACACCTTTGAAGAAACTTGACCAGCATTCTGCAAATTTTGAACCTCACATCCCAAGGCATAAATTTGACCGCGCATCTCCAAGAGAATATCGAGAATTCTGCGAAAATCGGCTGAGCTGTCGGTCTGCATACTAGCTTCAGCATGTTCTGCAGATGATGGCATATCAGAATAATCTCGGACGTTTGGCGATGAAACTTCATGACCTTCTTCTGGAAATTGAGAGGCATAAACATCCTCTGGGTCTGCAGGAGAGCGACTGACTCATTCACTTGTATCAGGATATGAGGACTTCCCTCCTTTCTCTTGATCTCCCCTGTTTCCATGCCTACGGGTGGAGAAGAGTGTTCCTCGAGTTCTCCTTCTTCTCTTCTTTCATTTCCAGGTCTTTCCTCCTCTGCTTCTTTTTCGCCAACTACTCTTTCTTCTTCTTCTTCTTCTCTTGCTTCTTCTTCTCTCTCCTTTTCTTGACCTTCTCTTTCCTCTTGGCCTTCTCTTTCATTTCCTTCTGTCTCACGTTGTTCCATTGATTCTGGAACAGTACGACTTAGCTTTTTCAAAGCTATTGCCAAAATGGTAAGGTCATCATCTTCTTCATCTTCCACAATAAGAGCTCTTCTTTTCTGCTTTGAAGCAACCAAGGGCTCCTTTCCTTTCCTTTTGAAGAAGAAGATTGATGAGCTCGACGGAGTCTTCTCCTTGAATTTCTCCAACTCCTTGTTCGGTTCCTTCGGACGCATTTTGGTCACCATCTTCAGTCCTACCACCATATGATCGCACGATCAAACACAAAAGATTTGTGGAGGCTGAATATTCAGATGTCTGAATAACTTTGTCACAAGACTTGGGTAAGGGAGTTGACCTCTGTCCTTCATCATCGCTCTATACATGTGGAACATGACAGTGTGGGGAAGAGAAAACCTTTTCCCAGTGAGGATGGCATACATCAGTTTTGCCTCTGAACTTGAAACATCAGTCTTGGAGGTTGATTTAGGTCGGAGGCAATTGATCACAATCTTGTGAAGCAAGATATTGAATGCATTCATCCTTAGGTAGGTGATCTTCTCATCTGTTCTTCTATCCTTCACAAGTTCCATTGTGGTCCGAGCAATGGAAACTTTGATCGGTTGATATCTTCCTCTTTCAACTCCTAACACATCTGCCAGCTTATTCATATCCACAACATAGTATTGATCTTTGACACTGAAAGAAAATCTATTCGCATCCAAAAAGCTAAGATTTGAATAGAAATATGCGGTCAGTTCAGGATAGGCCTCTGTAGTGTCAGAGCAGAACGTTTCAAGTTGAAGATAACTGAATTTCTCCCTCAAGTTCATTTTCACAGCATCCAGAAAATCAAAATCCACACTTCTAGGGTTTATTACCCCACGCTTCAGCAATTTCGAGTACAAATCCTCTTGTTCTTTCGATCTGAACAAATCTCCCCTTTTCCTCGACTTTTAACCGCAACACCCATTCTCGGTTGAAATTGGCTGTACAATTTGTCATCATCATTCCCATCTACGGGATTCGGTCCCCGATCCACGAGGATCACTTGGGATATTCGCAAGGGTTTCCTCACCACCCCTTGTCGAGCAATTCCCAAACTTTCCATTTTTCGCAAAAAGATATATTCGTTCCCATATCCTTTGTCTTTAAGAAAATCATCGACATAGTTCAAGGGAGTACGAGTTCCTTTTAAAGCGCGATCTGGCTTATAAATAAAAAGGCTTTTGAGATCTTACGGGATCTCGCATCCTCAATGATTTCTTCCTCTTGTTGATGATCAACGCCTTGAGGACTGGATGGAGGAGAATGACGCCGCCGAGAAAGTTGTGGGCTCGGTTCTGTTCGGGAGACACTTCTTCTTGAGTAAGATCGAAGTGCGTAGGCCCCTCACTCATTCGCCGTGGTCCCCTGCTTGCGATTCTCGAAGACTTTCTTGAGGATGACATCTTTGTCAGTTTTTGGAAGATTCCTTGCTTGACTTTCCCAAGAAAGATGACAACTTTTTCAAGGATTAAACAAGGGAGAAAAACGGGAATGGAAGATCGATGCTTTCTAGGGTTTTTGAGAGTAAAGTGAAGAGGAATAAACAAAGTACTATCGAATAAAAAGAGAGATAAACGAACCGTCACAAAGGAAGGTAAAAAGATGCCTTTTAAAAGTAACTAACCTTTTTCCGTGAAAATATTCATTTCAAAAAAATAACTTCTTTTTCGAAAAGGAAACGATGCAATAATTACGCCGATTAAAGATAGCAATAAACCACGATTGACAATCGTACCTTTTCAAGATAAAATTCGAGAGAGAGAGAAAGACTAACTTACGGTCGACGATCGTACCAAGACTAACTTACAGTTAAAGTCTTGTATGTCTGAGTCTGAGAGTCTTTAGACTTTGATCTCCTCATACCTTAAAATGTTGAGTCTGGAGCGAATTGTTTCAAATTGATTTTTCTCCATAGGCTTTGTGAATATATCCGCCAGTTGGTTCTTTGAATCAACATATTGAATTGAAACATCTCCATTTTGAACATGGTCTCTAATAAAGTGATGTCGAATTTCTATATGCTTTGCTCTTGAGTGGAGAATTGGATTTTTAGTGAGATTGATAGCGCTGGTGTTGTCGCAATTAATCTCCGTGCATGAGTCTCCAATTCCAAAGTCTCTTAGCTGTTGTTTTATCCACAGAATTTGCGAACAGCAACTTCCGAGAGCTATATACTCTGCTTCTGCTATAGAGAGGGCTACTGTACTTTGCTTTCTTGAAAACCAAGACACTGTCCTGCCTCCAAGAAGTTGACAGGTACCCGAGGTACTCTTTCTATCAACTCGCATCCAGCAAGATCTCGCATCCGAATATCCAAGAAGAGTAAAGTCTCCCCTTTTTGGATACCAGAGACCAAAGCTTGAGGTCGATGAAATATATTTGATAATACGCTTCGCAGCATTCAAATGAGATTCTTTTGGGTCTGATTGAAATCTAGCACAAATGCAAACACTAAACAAAATGTCAGGTCTAGAAGCAGTAAGATAAAGAAGAGATCCGATGATACTTCTATACAGCTTTTGATTGACTTTCTTTCCTCCTTCATCTTTGTCTATCTTCAAGGAACTTGACATTGGTATATCAGCCATTTTGCAATTGCCCAGTCCAAATTTTTTAACAAGATCATTTGCATACTTTTCTTGATGAATGTAAGTTCCTTCCTCCAATTGTTTTATTTGAAGTCCAAGAAAGAAGGTTAACTCACCCATCATGCTCATTTCAAATTCATCCTGCATAGTCTTAGAGAATTTCTTGCACAGACTTTCATTAGAGGATCCAAAAATAATATCATCCACATATATTTGAACAAGCAGAAAAATTTTGCTTTCTCTTTTAATAAAAAGAGTAGTGTCTACTTTACCTTTAACAAAACCATTTTGTATTAAAAACTTACTTAATCTTTCGTACCAGGCTCGGGGTGCTTGCTTCAAGCCATATAGGGCCTTTTTGAGTCTGAATACTGAGTCTGGTTTCCTTGGGTCTTCAAACCCAGGTGGTTGTTCCACATAAACTTCCTCATGGATAAATCCATTTAGGAAAGCACTTTTGACATCCATTTGGAATAACCTGAAATTTTTATGACAAGCAAATGCAAGTAATAAACGAATTGCTTCTAACCTCGCTCTTGGTGCATAAGTCTCGTCATAGTCGATCCCTTCTTCTTGTGTGTATCCCTTGGCCACGAGTCTTGCTTTGTTTCTTACTACCTTGCCTTTTCGTCCATCTTGTTTCGAAAACCCATTTAGCTCCAATGACAGATTTACCTTTTGGTTTTGGAGTCAGTTCCTAGACATCATTAATTCTGAATTGTCGGAGTTCTTCTTGCATAGCTTCAATCCAGCTTTCATCGGATAAAGCTTCTTCTATGCTCTTGGGTTCTGTTTCAGAAATAGAGCCACAGCACTAGACTCTTCTCGCCTTTTGGATCTTGTGCGAATTCCTTCATTGATATCGCCAATAATAAGATCTTTGGGATGACTGGACTTATGTTTCCGATTCTGGTTAATGTATCGATTGATGGTTACTTCATTCACTAGAATCTTCAACGATCACTTGTTGCTGGTCCTTCAAAGTCTCGAGCTGCTTCTTGAGATTTAGACTTTGTAGAGTCGGAGAGCTCGATCTCTTCGAGATGAGTCTGAATGGATTCATTTTGTGTAGAATCTTGGAATTTGACATTCATTGATTCTTCCACTGTTTGAGTCTTCTTATTGTAAACTCTGTATAACTTGCTTGTGGTTGAATATCCAAGGAAGATGCCTTCATCTGACTTTTCTTCAAACTTACCAACTCGATCATTTGCATTTTTCAGTATGAAACATTTGCATCCAAATACATGAAAGTATGAAACAATAGGCTTCTTTTCTTTAAATAGTTCATAGGGGGTTTTTTCTAGAATAGGTCTTAGAAAAACTCTATTGATAATATAACATGATGTTGAAACTGCTTCAGCCCAAAATCGTAAAGAGATATTACTTTCAATTAAGAGAGTTCTAGCCATTTCTTGAAGAGATCTATTCTTCCTTTCCACAACTCTGTTTTGCTCTGGAGTATATGGAGAAGAGAATAAATACTGAAAACCAGATTCTTCACAAAATTTGGCAAAATCTTGATTTTCAAATTCACCTCCATGGTATGTTTTTATACTTGAAATAACATACCCCTTTTCATTTTGAACCATCTTAGCAAATTTTTCAAAGTAAGAGAAAGTTTCAGACTTACTTGCTAAGAAATATACCCAAGTAAATCGTGAGTAATCATCCACAATTACTAGGTAATATTTCTTACCCGCAATGCTCGCGTTCTTGTTGGTCCAAAGAGATCCATATGCAAGAGCTGCAGTACACGGTTAGTGGAAACTTGATTTATTGATTTAAAGGAATTTCTTACCTGTTTTCCCAATATACATGATGTACATAGATCAGATTTTTGGTATGATAAATTGGGTAGACCACGAACAAGTTTCTTTGCTGAGATCTTGGCTATCTGCTTCATGTTAACATGCCCAAGCTTTTTGTGCCACAAGCTTGCTTCATCTTGGATTGAGATTAAACATTGCGACTCATCTGGTTTTAAGTCCAAGAGGTAGATATTTCCATGTCTTCGACCCATGAATGACTCGAGTAGAGTCTTTACCGGTTCCCGAACAAATACCCTCTTGAAAGTTGATTTTAAAACCGGCATCACACACTGACTCGACACCGAGCGATTGTAATTGAGCCCTTCAACTAAAGAAACATTGCTTATAGTGAGGTTCCCAATCTTCACAGTTCCAAAGCCTACTATTTTTCCTTTTTGTTTCCTCCAAATGAGACTTTTCCACCATTCACTTGAATAAGCTTTATGAAGCAATTTGAATCTCCTGTCATGTGTCTCGAGCATCCACTATCCAGGTACCATTTCACCTTTTTCTTGATAGTGACCTCGAATTCACTTTCTGAATCTGAATCGGTCTCGGAGTTTGATTCTAAATCGGATTGTGCCATTAGACATATGTTGGCATAATCATCATCACTATCTTCGCACTCCGTATCACCCGTGGTTTTCGCTTTGAGAGCTTTTCGATATTTTTCAGTTTTTCCTTTCTTCTTCCTTAGAAGAGGACAGTTGGGTCTGATGTGTCCCTTTTTCTTACATTCAAAGCAGACTATATCTTTGTTTGATTCATCATCATCAGCAGACTTGATTTGTTGCTTTTGAAAACTTTGTTTCTTTATATTGAATCTTCTTCCTTTTCTATTCAGCTTTCGAATCTTCTTATCATGAGAGCAAGTTCTTCATCATCCATGTCGTCTTGTAACTGTTACATCGAATCATCATTAGATTTTAATGCAATAGATTTCTTACCTTTAGGATCTTCGTCTTCATTGATTCGTTCCACTTCATAAGACCGAAGGGTCCCAACCAACTCATCGACGACAAAGTGGCATGATTCTTTGGGTCTCTCGATTGAGGTCTTTATGTGATTCCAATCCTTGGAGAGTCCACGCAGTAGCTTGTTCACTTTCATGGGATCAGAAATTGGTTGACCTTGATTTTCAAGACCATTCACGATTTCTGTAAAACAACTAAACATGTCAGTTATAGATTCTCCCAATTTCATCCTGAAGGCTTCGTATTGACCGAGGAGTATATTGACTCTGGTCTCTTTCACTCGATCGGTCCCTTCATAAGTAATGTGTAATCTATCCCATACTTCTTTGGCTGTATCACAAGAAGATATTCTGTTATATTCAGTAGGTGATAAAGCACAATATAAAGAATAGATTGCTTTTGCATCAAGAGCCTGTCTCTTGATTATCTCCTCCTGACTCATTTCGCTGGACTCAACAGTGTCCTTTCCTCTTTCTGAGACTGATGCAGCTTTAGGAATGATTCCTTTTTCTACAACGTCCCATTCCAGAGGATCCTTTGATCTTAAGAATGCTTTCATCTTGTTCTTCCATATGTTGTAATCCTTTCCATTAAAGTAAGGCGGTCTCGTGTTGCTTTGCCCTTCTACCAGCCCTAGAGCCAACATACTAGCCATGGATCTTTTACTCTGAAGTAAAACACTTCAAACAAAGTGAGCACACGAGCTCTGATACCAATTGAGATAGCTAGTATAAGCACCTAGAGGAGGGTGAATAGGTGCATAAACAATTTATCGAGATACGGAAGCGATACTTGGCAAACGATAGAAGGGAAATTCTTTCTTGATTAACAAAATGAAATACGATCAAAGTAAAGAGAGTAAGGAAGAGAAAATTGAACACGGGGTTTATAGTGGTTCGGCTTATTCCAAGCCTACGTCCACTCTTCCGCACTTGCCCCACCGGGCCGGATTCCACTATGAACAAAAGAGAAGTTACACCACAGCTCTTCCTTGATTCCACAAAGTGTAGATGTTCTACTACACCTCCTCAAGGTCTCTCACAAATATAGACTCTCTTTTGAATACAATGATTCGCTCAAAGAAATTGTCTAAACAATGTAAAGCTTTCGAGACTTTGGAATTTTTCTATCGCGCACACCATAAACAACTTAGAACGTCTTCCTTATATACTCCTTCATGCCATCATACCCGTTGGCACTTACCAAAGGAATTCCTCCAATCTACCCGTTGGACGGAATCAATTAAGAAGATTATTCAAGCTATTAAAGGAACGTGTCGATAGCCCATCAATCCTGTTCGCCCATACAATCAGGATCTCGGTTTCCATAAGTAGAATCTTCCAAGAATATTCAGTCAATCATCGGATTTTCAATCATCGAGTCAATCTCGATCAATCAATGGATTCCGATATGTCTTTTCCAGCCACGAGATCTTCTCCAGTTGATAAGGTCATACCATTAACGAATCATCCAGATCTGGATAACCTTTCTTCAACGGATTAGAGACTGTCAATGAGGATAAACTTCGAGTCTTGAGTCTGGCTGTCCGGAGGTCTTCAGACTTTAAATAGCAGAGTTTGCAAACCTTCAGACTAGACTGAAGGAAACGTTTTGTCAGCTTCAAAACACTTCAAGAAGATTTCTCCAACAAGTACAATTCATAACACTCAAGCACAAGTAATAATAAGCATGTAAACCATCGGAACACAATCAATTTCACTTAATTTCGCAATCACAGCAAGCGTTTCAAATCATCATTATTTAGTGCCACACAAGGGCATAGCCTACTCGCAGTTCGGCTATCTACTGACATATAGCCAGGCATCGCCTCCCCACCTTGGAGCGCGGCTTCGTCAGTACATCGACAGCGTTCCCGAATGAGCATGGGCCTAGAATCAACTGCGACCCACATCCGTTGTATGGGGCATCCCATATAGGGGCAATTCCAGCTCAATAGCTCAATACAATTTCTCTTAATTTTCATACAATAACTCATAATCAACCCAAGGCACTTTGTACATCACTCACATACTCCAATTACAATATTAATCTTTAAAAATCCAATTTCGATGCCAAACCTGACATTAAGATTTTCTAAATAAAATCCATATTTTCCACAATCAACACTCAATTTGCATTAACCATTCATCAATTTCAAATTCTAAATATACAGCGGCGATCGACACGAAATTCTGAGCAATTAGGATCAAAAATAATTTTTCGAGTTTTTTTTTAAATAATATTTTAATGATTTTCGGAATATGATATATTATTAAATAATCCAATAATTTCGAAACATTTATTTAAATCATAAATAAATTCCTTTAAGTCACATCAAGGCTTATTTTAAAATAAACCTACTTAACCTTTAAAATAAACATACTTTACCTTAATTAAACATCTTAATCTAATTCACATCTAAATAAACTAATCTAACAACCTAACCTCAATCAACCTAAGCTAAACACATTTAAGGCATGATTAAGCCACTAATCGAGGTTTAGTGAGCTAAACTCACCGGAATTGCTTTTCGACGAGTCTCCGGTGAAGAGCACGACGACGCCGACGACAAACCTACACGGATCAACACCAAATGAGAACCAAAAGGGGGCCAAACCGAGCTTGGAAGGGCCGGATCTTGCTGGAATTTCCAGCCTCTGACCGACCTTGGAAGGAGACGGCACGGCGGCTGAACGGGCGGAGGAACAGCGGAGGAAGACCGGCGGTGACTAGCGCGAGCTCCCGGCGAGCTGGGCGGTGGCTCACGGCTAAGTTGCAGGTTCCGACGAAGACGAACAGCGGCTGGGACAGCTCGGCCTTTCGGGCGAAGGGGAGACAGCGACGCGATGGGCCGTCGCGGGCGAAGGGTGAACGAGCGACCATTGCGGCGGCGACGGTGACGACGGCGAACAAGCGACCGCGCGGACGAAGGGCGGACGAGGGGGGCTCGGCTGGTTGTCGCACGGTTGCAGCTCCTCTCTCTCTCTCTTCCAAGTTCAAATGGAGAAGATGATGGGGACAAGGGGGAAGTGACATCCCACCTTTCCAAAAGCTCATCCTCACCTTCCACTTGTCACCACCCTAGCCAATCTTGCCTCCCCCATCACATCACTTGTGATGTCACCATCCACTAACTCCAACCTTCCACAACTTTAGTCCAATAGGTTCAATTTCATTTTCCGCCGGGGTCCAATTCTTGTACATCCAATTACTTCAATTCCCATCAATTCTCTTCCAATTGAGTCCAAATTAAAGTCCATAAATTAATCCAACGTTCCTAATAAGATTTGTGACACACCATGACTTCCAATTTCAGAATTCGATCTCAATTTCACGGTTAATTTCACTTTGGCACAATACTAACGCATCCTAATCTACTGAGTAGCTTTTAGAAATTTTTGTGCATTTGACTTGCGGTTGATCAATTCAAGCCACAATGTACATCTTTGATACATTGGCAACTTTCGGTTGTCGGGGTAATCTCAAGGTTTCAATTACGGGCACAAGGTACCCAATCGTTAGAAAAGTCGGTCCAGTGTCGATCGGCAAGAATTGTGCGATCCGGTGGAATTATCCACACCTGATCACATGCCTCTGTCGAGCCCACCTATCTCCGATCTCTAATCGATTTTTATTTGTGCCGTAATGACTCTCGTCGATTATCTCAGTCGAAAGGTCGTTTCCTGATCAAATTCCCGAGTCTGATGCATTAGAATTTCTTAACGGCTTCACCCGATAGACTAGTTTTCATATGAGCGGCCGACTCAAGGAAAGGAACTATATGCGTGCCAACGAAATGCCCGTCTAAATTTATTGAAATTAGAATTGAAAAATCGGGATGTCACAACTAACCTATTGGGATTGGCTAGAAATCAAGTGAAGCATGGGAGTATAACTCACTTGCTATTCAACTAGAGATTTTCTAGATTCGGAACTAGTGCCTTTTGGTACCTAAACTTAATTACTTGTTAACTAAGGTGTCCACACAGTTTTTCTATGCAATTATGAGTCATAAGTTCTTGTCCACTAAGAGTCCGTGTGATGTTTATTATGATCCTAATAAAGTCGGTAATATGATATTAATTAATAGCTTCAATAACACACTAGAGTTCTGTGCAAAACATGCCAATTTCACCCATAGAGGGTACCAATCATAATTCCAACATTCTTATAAATATGCAATACAAAATTGGGACTTTGTTTCTTATAAATATGCAATACAAAATTGGGACTTGCCAACAAAAGCCTAGCAGAGTTAATGCGTGACAGAGAGTGTCTTATTCCAGTACATAAGTAGATCTCCTCCTTCCACGGTTCTCTTCAAGTACCACCCGCTCCTTGTAAAATTAGCACAGAGGATGAGAAAAGCCAGCAACAGGATACAAGCTGGAATCAGACTAAGTTGTGCAAATGAAACTACCAAAGTAGTTGATGCAATCAAGTTTATTTTCTACGACAGTCTTCTCTCCCTCTGCGAGCACGCACGAGTGCGCACAAGGGGGCTGTCTGGTAATTTAAAGCGAAACTTCTTGCTGCCCAAAATTTATTTGTTACTGTTTTTTGCCTTATTTCTTCTCACTGTTACAGATTAGCTATCTGCAATGACCATTGTATATGTTTATTAAGGTATTTGACCTATAATAAACTGTCCAAAGACCTTTTAGATTCTAGAGTGGTTAGCATTCAATTTGCAATGCCCAAGATGTCACAGGGAATATGTCAAGGACTCAGTTTCATTCCGCAAAGATGATGTAACCAGTAAATTTGTGGGCTTGCTTCCTAAATATCAGATGTCAAAAACTATATCTACACAGAGTAGAAATTTATCTATATAGACTTCAAAATTGGAATGTAGAAAGTCTCTTTGATATGACTGGAGTGAGATTCAGCAAGATAATCAGAGGATGAGAAATTGATAAATCTTTTATATGTCCAATTTCAGTTGAAAAGTCGGTATAGGCCAAACAGATTTATGATGCTCACCGCTTGCGTCTCTTCCCATCATATTAGTCGTTAGTCTAGCATATCCAGTGTGTATGTACGTACTCTAAACAAGTTGAGACCTCTAGGCTATTTGTTGAATGACGAGCAAAGACTGGAAGCATGCCGTGTATTGACCGAGATTTTGTAATGAATACGGAGTGTTGTTGCTCCAAAGTACTTGAACATCAATGGTAGACAGGTTTTGATCATCAAGGCGCTTCCATGTTTTAATTGACTTCAAAGGACCCCAACTCGCCTCGTCTGTTTTCTCTAATGTTGCTACGACCACCCTTGCCCTCCTTGCCTTGTTAGATAATTCATATAATTCTTTGATGCGGAAATTCATAACAAATCAGTGATCGTTTGATCTTCATGATTTTCACAAATAGATGAAGACATGCCTTTATCCATAGCGCTACACTTGATGATGATCATTGTAGAAAATCCAAAGAACTCGAACCAAATGAAGAAATCCGATTTCTCTCCCTTAACCTACTAAACCTTAATGTATTCAATTGATGGAGGAGAGAATACCAAATTCTTTATGTTATTGTTGTTCATTGTGGGTGGAGAGAGGACCGGACTCTATTTATATGTTCATTGAAAAGGTGCCTTCCATCAAAGCGATATACCATTTCGTTTTATTAGAGTCGTACCTTATCGTAACCAATAATTATTTATAACATTTCAATAATTATTAAATCATATAATAAACCACATAATATGGGCCACAATAATTCTTACATTCTCCCACTTGGCCCATATGATGTTCCTTTCATGGTTTAATAAAGACTATAATGTGCACAATAAAATTATGCTATAAAATTTCATTAAATTGGCAATCACATAATAATTATAATTAAGTAAAGAAAACTAATACGAGTCATAGTGGTTATATGTAATTAATCGACATAATCCCTTCTATGCACTACAACTATAGCACTTTACTTAACATGATCCATAAATGAGAAGTACAGTAATAGTCCAACTATAATGTTTCTTTAGAAATTATCCTATTTAACATTCATCTATTTCCATAATGTATACTAAATAGAAAACAGGAAATATCAGAAACACGTAAGTGAGCTCAAAGTGTCAAATACATAAACTAAATACAATTATAATACACACATTAATGACGTCCAATAATGCCCATCCTTTCAACATGCTCATTAAATGTTTTGGGCGGCAGTCCTTTTGTTAAGGGATCTACTATCATAAGATTAGTGCTAATGTGCTTAATTGACACTCTTTGTTTCTGAACTTTTTCTTTGACAGACAAGTATTTGATCTCCATATGCTTAGCACCTTTAGAATACTTGTCATTCTTAGAGAGGAAAACTGCTGCAGAGTTATCACAATAAATTTTCAGCGGCTTAACAATACTGTCGACAACCACAAGCCCTGAAATAAAATTCCGCAGCCATAATCCATGAATAGTGGCCTCAAAGCATGCCACAAATTCAGCTTTCATAGTGGATGCAGCAATAACTGACTGCTTTGCACTCTTCCATAAAATTGCCTCTCCAGCCAAAAGAAACAAGTAACCAAACGTTGATTTTCTTGTATCGGCACATCCTGCTAAGTCTGAATCTGAATATCCAATAACCTCGAGATTATCATATCTTTTATAAGTGAGCATATGATTCTTCATTCCTTACAAATATCTAAGAACTTTCTTTACAGCTTTCCAATGATCCATTATAGGATTACTTTGATAGCTACCCAGCATTCCGACAGCAAAACTGATATCTGGTCTGGTGCAAGTTTGTGCATACATTAAGCTCCCCACAATAGATGTATAAGGAATATTATTCATTTGTTTTCGTTCCAATTCACTTTTCGGACATTGCATAAGGCTAAATTTATCACCTTTCTGAATTGGAACTATTCCTGCTGAACATTTACTCATATTAAATCTCTCTAAAATTTTCTCAATATAGGCTTTTTGAGACAATCTTAATAATCCTTGTGATTTATCACGGAATATTTCTATTCCTATCACATATGTTGCCTCTCCCATATCCTTCATTTCAAAATTTTTAGAGAGAAACTTCTTGGTTTCATGTAACAAACCAAGATTATTAGCAGCAAACAAAATATCATCAACATACAGAACTAGAAAAAATAAATTTGCTCCCACTAATCTTCATATATATACACTGATCAACGGTGTTTTCCTTAAATCCAAATGAAGTTATGGTATCGTTAAACTTAAGATACCATTGTCAAGAAGCTTGTTTAAGTCCATATATTGACTTCTTTAATTTACATACAATGTGTTCATTTCCTTTAACTGAAAAGCCTTCGAGTTGGTCCATATAAACCTCTTCCTCTAAATTCCCATTAAGAAATGCGGTTTTTACATCCATTTGGTGTAACTCCAAGTCATAATGAGCCACCAAAGCCATAATGATTCTAAGTGAGTCCTTCTTAGAGACTGGTGAAAATGTCTTTTTATAGTCAATGCCTTCTTTCTGAGTAAAACCCTTTGCAACAAGTCTGGCTTTATGTCGTTCAATATTATCTTTTGAGTCGCGCTTGGTCTTAAAGACCCATTTACACCCGACCTTCTTACATCCTTTAGGCAATTTAACGATATCCCAAACTTGATTTTGATGCATGGATTTTTAACTCTTCTTCCATGGCATTAAACCATTCATTAGAATCTTCACATTCCATGGCTTGGGAAAATGAATCTGGATCATTTCCAATTCCTAAGTCAATTTCTGACTCTTGTAGATAAACCATATAGTCATCAGAAATAGCCGACCTCTTTTCTCTTTGAGATCTCCTTAATGCTATTTCTTGTGACTCGGCTATTGGAGGTTCATTATTGACATCTCCATTATCGAGTGTTTGTTCATTAATTTGTTGTTCTTGATTATTGTTAGATTGTACTATAATATCAAGAACAACAACTTTAAAAGCTTTGGGTGTAGGACTTCTACTCTTACTTCTTGAATGCAAGCATCACGCATTCTTTCACTCCCACCGATGTCACCATTCTTAATGAACCTAGCATTTCCAGATTCAACAATTCTTGTACTATAATTAGGATAATAAAATTTATACTCTTTGGATTTCTCTGCATAACCAATGAAATAACCACTAGCCGTTCTTGAATCCAATTTCCTTTCATGTGGATTGTAAATTCTTATTTCTGCTTGACAACCCCAAACATGCAGGTATCGTAAACTAGGTTTCCTTCCCATCCACAGTTCAAAGGGAGTCTTTGGAACTGTTTTACTAGGAACCTTGTTTAATAAGTACATTAAAGTCTTTAAAGCATACATCCACAAAGACAAGGGTAAATATGAATGACTCATCATACTCCTAACCATTTCCATTAAAATACGGTTATGCCTTTCTACTACACCATTTTGTTGTGGTGTACCTGGCATTGTGTATTGAGCACAAATTCCATGTCTTTCAAGGAATTTAGCAAATGGACCTGGACATTGTCCCGATTCATCATACTTTCCATAATATTCACCGCCTCTATCCGATCTTACTATTTTCACATTTCTATCTAATTGCCTCTCAACCTCTTTAATATACACTTCAAGTGTATTAACTGATTGAGACTTATCATGCAATAGATAAATATAACCATAACGTGAAAAATCATCAATAAAAGTTATGAAATAACTTTCCTTACCAAAAGATGGAACATCAAAAGGACCACATATGTCAGTATGTATAATCTCAAGAAGCTTTGTGCTTCTTGTGGCACTTTTCTTAGTATGCTTTGTTTGTTTACCTTTAATACAATCAATACACACTCCAAGGTCAATAAAATCCAAATTTGGAAGAATTTCATTCTTCACTAATCTTTGTATTCTTTCCTTGGATATATGACCCAAACGTTTATGCCACAAGTAAGCCGAATTTTCATTAACCAAACTTCGTTTATTGCCAACATTATGATGCAAGGTCATTAATGTCTCAACAAAAGTATTATCAAGTCTAAATTTGTAGAGACCATCACATAAAGTTCCAGTTCCAATAAGAGTATCACTCTTAAATAGACTAAAAGATTCAGATTCAAACTTACAATAAAATCCCACCACATCAAGTCTTGGCAAAGAAACTAAATTACGAGAAAATGTAGGTACATAAAGGGTTCGAAACAAATCCAAATAATGTCCAGTATCTAAGATCAAACGATAAGTGCCAATGCCTTCAACTGGAGCTTTGTTTCTGTTCCCCGTAATCACATAACTTTCATTTGACTTTATAGTTTGGATCGTAAGAAATCCTACATCGTATTTGACACATGAGTGGTGGCACCAGAATCAATCCACTAAGTATTATAAGGAACTTCAGTAAAATTTGATTCAAAACATACTAAAGCACAAGACTTACCTTTCTTTTTGAACCAAGCCTTACATTTTAGACAATCTTTCTTCAAGTGTCCAATTTTGTTGCAAAAATGACACTTAATAAGATTGTGTTCCTTCTTGTGGATTTGAGAAGCCTTTGAAGAGTCATTCAAGACGTGTAGTCCTTTCTTCTTGCTCCTTCCACCTTTCCTCTTAAAATTCTTTCGAACTTCTTGATAACTTGAGAGATGAACAGAATGAGCCTTTTGATTCTTTATCCTTGTTTCCTCTTGAACTAGCATACTGGCCAATTTGTTTACATTCCACTTATCCTTTATAGTGTTGTAATTCATTTGAAATGGCCCATATTGCTCATGAGGTAATGAATTAAATATAAATTGTACTAAAAAGTACTCATCTACGTTCATTCCCAAAGTCCTTAACTTTGCTGCTAAATTCGTCATCTCAAGTATATGCTCATGCATGGTACGCGAATCATCATATTTTATGGTGGTCAGTGTTCTCATCAATGTACCAGCAAGTGACTTATCAGCAGTTTGAGAACGCTCTTCCACAAATTTCATAAATTCCTTAGCATTGTTAGTTTTGGGAAGAGAAGTCTTTAAGTTGTTTGCAACTGTCATTCGCATGAATATTAAGCTCAGTCTGTTCGATCTTTTCCAAGCTTTATGGAAAGACTTTTCATCATTGCTACTTTTATCAGTAATAACAGCTGGTTTCTCAGCTTAAAGCGCTAAATCAAAATCCAGGACACCTAAGTGGGGCTAATTCCATAAAAAAGCACGAACTTTAGGTGTTGTCCCAAATCTGGCCCGAACTTTATTTTGTCTCAAAAAAAAGCACGAACTTTAGGTGTTATCCCAAATCTGGCCCGAACTTTATTTTGTCTAAAAAAAAAACACGAACTTTAAGTATTGTCCCAAATCTGGCCCAAAATTTATTTTGTCTAAAAAATAGGCACAAATTTTCACTTGTGTTCCAAATCTGGCCATCCGTTAACCCTCATTCCACAGTCATCCAACATGGCATTTCCACGTTAGCAATAATATCTAACACAACAAAATAATGCTGCATTCGAGTGTTTGGAGAAAGTGTTAAATTTAAGTTTGCCTTCCAATGAGGTGAACTTTACAGATGATTCTCATGGGAAAAATAATTCAACAGCTTGGTTCCGGTGGGACGAGGCACATAGCTAGGGCCATTAGATCAATTAACAATTGGCAAACTGTTTGCACTGTCAGAAGCTGGGTTGAAAGCAGAAGATTACATTGCCTTAAAGTGAGATATTAAAAGCGTGTGCATCTTGTAGTTAAATAGAGATGTAAAGCTTATTTGTAATAGAATTACTTTATTTTGTCTCAAATAAAGTTTAGGCCAGATTTAGGACAACACTTAAAGTTCGTGCTTTTTTTTTAGACAAAATAAAGTTCGGGCCAGATTTGGGACAACCCCTAAAGTTCGTGCTTTTTTTTAAGACAAAATAAAGTTCGGGCCAGATTTGGGACAACACCTAAAGTTCGTGCTTTTTTATGGAATTGGCCCCACCTAAGTGAAACTGGACTTGTTCACTCCAATTAGGAAAATTTATCCCATTGAATAAGGAAATAGATGAGGCGTGCGAATGAAGTGAAACAGGTACAGATACTGCAAATGTGCAAGAAAATACTCATACATTAATGCTTTGAGAATATCACATAATCAGATTCAAACTAAACGACACATATACATCATAGTTCTCCTTTGGGCGATCCTATGATATACAAATATATATATATATATATATATATATATATATATATATATATATATATATATATACCATAATGATGCTAATAACTTTTATTTGATAATTGTAAATATATCTTATTAAAATTTATTTGTTATCTTTGGATATACAAACAAATTTAACAAATCATATTAATTATCAACCATCATGTTTATGAATTATAAGAAAATAATTAACCTTTGGGTTAATCCCTAAGTTCTTATAATAAATGAACTTCAATATACCCATAACTCCAATAATGATATAAAACATATCAATTTTATATATAGCATCAATTAATCATGGATAATTGAATAAAACAATTTACAATATCAAAAAATTCAAAAGACTTCAAGGTTTGGCCACTTTGGTGACTAACAAACCGTTCATAATATGAATTTTTAATATTGCAAAATATAAATATTTACCAAATTGCACACAAGGATAAAACGTAATCAAAGCATAAGGGCAAAATCGTTAAAACATAATTCCATTAGCGCAAAATCATAAATTTATAATCCAGGGGCAAAATGGTAAAAAATTGTTAAAACATAATTCCATTAGAATCGTAATTATAAACAAACAGGGGCAGAAAAAGAAAAGAAAAGAAAATTAAATTAAATTAAAAACGGCGCCGTGGTACGTCAGGCGCGTGCCGAGCACACGCCTGCATCCGCCTTGGGCGCGTGCCACGCACGCGCGCGTCCAACGTGTAGGCACGTGCGTTGCACGCGCCCGGCAACTCCTGCGCGCGTGGGGTCCACGCGCGCTGCTGTTGAGCGCGCGTGAGAGTGCATGGTGCGTGGGTCCACGCACCTGCAACTGCAGTGCGTGCCTGAGGCCCACGCGCCTTCTTCCTCTTGCCCAAAATCAATTTTTTTGCCGGTTTTTCGCCGTTCCGCCGCGGTTTCGCCGCCCGTTTCTTCTCCGGCAGCCCATCCCAGACACAAATAAATAATGGGTTTTGAAGAGCATGCCGACACGACCACATGGCTTTAAGTTTTGGCGAAAATGACTAAGAAATTGGCCCCAAATCAAACCAAAGTTTCCCCAAAATGCAAACCCTAACCACCGCGACTTGCGCCGCCCGATTCGCCTCCGGCGAAAACCGATATATCGGAAAAACTCACGCCTAATGTTCCTCATGGCAGTGCGACCGTATGGGTCCGAAATCAAGCGGTGGATCGCCGGATTTTACCTGGAATTGGCGAGTTTCTTACTTGCCCTAGAAATTCCGAATTTTTCCATTTTCGTCCTTTTCCACTCGTGCGCACAGTAACTTTTCTTCGCCATTTTCGTCCATGAAAAAGGTTCCATTATTCGGATTTTCTTTATCCATAATCATCTGAAAACATTTTAACAACAATAAATAATACGAACAGGATCGTTCAATGAATTATCAAACATAAATTATAATATATATTTTTTTAAACGGAAAAATCATGAGATCATAAACCAAATACTCTGATATCAACTGTTAGATAATTCATATAATTCTTTGATATGGAAATTCATAACAGATCAGTGATCGTTTGATCTTCATGATTTTCACAAATAGATGAAGACATACCTTTATCCGTAGTGCTACACTTGATGATGATCGTTGTAGAAAACCCAAAGAACTCGAACCAAATGAAGAAATCCGATTTCTCTCCCTAAACCCACTAAACCTTAATGTATTCAATTGATGGAGGAGAGAATACCAAATTCTTTCTGTTATTGTTGTTCATTGTGGGTGGAGAGAGGACCGGACTTTATTTATACGTTCATTGAAAAGGTACATTCCATCAAAGCGATATACCATTTCGTTTTATTAGAGTCGTACCTTCTCGTAACCAATAATTATTTATAGCATTTCAATAATTATTAAACCATATAATAAATCATATAATATGGGCCACAATAATTCTTACATGCCCATCCAGCCTTCCCATAGGCATGGTATCCAAAACCCCCAGCATAACAAAGCTGTATACCGGTATAATCGCCACAGAAGTCATTAACGTGATCATGGCCGTTGAAAACAGCTTTAACATCACCTGCTTCTACCAAAGTTGAAATGAAGCCTGAGTTTACAGAAGCAGAGCTAATGGGCTCTTGTTTTACCCAGTATAATTAGATAAATTCACCACATTTGTAAACTCGGGCAGAGGGATATGGAAGTAAGCGAGCCCAGGTGCCGGTGCTTCCTGAGCCTCTGGCTTACTCATATATGCTCTCTGCAGCAGAAACACCCAAAATGAATTAGTTTATCATGTAATTATTGTCAACAAGTTGGGATAAGGTGGAAGAATCTTAGGTTTCTTTTGTTTTGTGGATAATTAATGATTTAGAAAATATTTTCCTAAATATTATTATTGTATTTTTTACAAAAATGAATGAATAAGAAGTATTTTTATTTTCCCCAAAAATATTTAGACGTAAATTGTTATCAATAATTAAATTATTTTTCATTGTGGAGCTACATGATGGCTATTGATTTTGAATCGGTGTTGACTCTATTGTCTATAAGGAGCAAGACAGTAAAGACAGAAGAAAGGAACTGGCAACATTGATACCTGAAGCTCCAAAGACGTGCGTTGAAACCAAAGTTGCTGAGAGGGTTTGATCCAATCATAACCAGAAATCGAGGGAACTTTCGAATAATCTCCGCTATCGAGGAAGTAAAGATTGAGGACGGATTTGTTTTCAAAACCAGAGCCTTCAACCCCATGGACCTCCAAGTTGTAATTCCCAAAACCATCAATGAGATCAACCCCGGCAGGATTGACCTGAGACAAAGTGTGCTTGAGGGTAACTATATGTTTCATGACCCCTTCTCTTGACAAGGCGGACTCTTGGTCGTGGTTTCCCAATACGGCGGCCCATGGTATGCTTGCAGAAATGGCAGGGGAGAATGCAGCATCTAAAGATCTTGCAGCATCAGTCGCATCAGAGGCATAGATATTATCCCCTTCATCAGATTGTAAAAGCATGAAACAGTTAGCTTTTAATACCTTCATTCGTCAATATTGGCGCCCAAGGCTGAGCTGTTAAAAAATATTTTGGGTGTGTTTGCGTGCGGAAGCATAATTTTAGTATTAGTTATAATTTTTGGTTAGTGATATGTGCAAGTATATGGTATATTTTGCAGAAGATGGACAAAGGACAAGGTAGGATAGTTCAAAAATAAAAAACATGGATACGGAGGAAAATAGTTTAATTAATTAAAAGAAATAGTTTGATGGAGATAATCATGGTGGAGGGTTTTTCCCACACAAGGTGGACCTCTCACACGGTGGAGGGTTTTCCACTCACACACCTCAAATGATCAAGTACAAGCATATTTATAGGCGTGAATCACCGTCATATCTACCAACTTTGAGTACAATTAAATAATATAAAATTGCAACTTGCTTCTTCATCTCCTGTCGGTTGCGGCTAGTCAAGTTGGACTTTGCTTTTCTTTTCTTCTTTCTTCCAACCTTCTCGTTCCTTCTTCCTTATTCTCCAATTTTCTATTCTCTCGGCTGTCCACCACTTTTGTTCCTTCTTTTTTCATGGTTAAGTAGCCATTGTTGACTTTCTTTAAGATTTCCCATGCACAAATTTCCCATGCACGTAGAGCTTGTCCTCCTTCAGCCTTATTCTCCATTTTTCTATTCTTTGTGGCTCCTTTCGTTGGCTTTAGTTTCCTTTTATAACTTGACTTCTTGCTGCCCACGTTCAAGGTTCTTCTTCAGCCACTTTTGTTGACTTTTACTTTCCTTTTGCATGAAGCAAATTGTTGCTGCCGACGTGGACCTTCTCCATTAAGCTAGTGGTTTCTAGAAAATGGATCACCAATTTCCAACATGAGCAATGAGGTCATAGCTGAACAGACAATAGGATCCGTAAAAATGGCGAAATGTAGGCCGCAGAAGTCATCCTCGTATAGCCAAGGTGAAACCAATACACCGACGTTCCTGTCGTATCGGCAAAAGAAGTCAAGTCGACCGTGCGTGGGTTTTCCATCGATGACGGATGGATGGAAAGGAAAATTGGTCGGGGAAATCGCCCGTCGTTCTACCTCCGTTCTTAGTAAACATTCTTAATAAAAAGCTTTGTCGGTTCTCTGATTGAAGTAAAAGGAATCCAAACAATCAGCGGTTTTCAACGCTGATTCTCGCCGTCCTTTCTGGTCACTACGCGCTTGATGCAATTTCGGGGTTTTGCTTCTTTGGCTTGGTGTATTTTCATGTCAACCATCGTTATCCCATCATAATTGACACAATGCACATCGATCGTTGGATCGTGTGGATTTCATGTGAGTCCGCGGGATTTGAAAGATCATATACATCACGCCTATGCGTTCTGAGTGTAATTAATAATTTTCCATCGTGCTTCTTGCCTACCTTCACTCATCCACACACGGGCCACTTCACGGCGCTTCTCAATCTTTTCCATTTTATTTTCTGAACTTTTTTTGTTTTGGGCCAAAGCGACTCACAAAGTTGATAATATTAAAAGCCTAAGCAACGTACATAATTCGATTTCGTTTACACTATCATCCATGATGAAGCCTTTCCCTAAAGACAGAATATAAAAATACCCAAACCAATATTATATTCCCACTTTTTCCAAGGAATTAAGTAAAATTCAAAAAACCAAAGCTCTCTTGCTATATTCTATACCTAATATTAAACAATAGGAAGATAGTCACAAGCTCATGATTTGAGGAGTGCGACGCAAGTTCACACAATTACTCCCCCAAGTCCCATCACATGCAGCCCTCTCCCATGGCCTCCTCCTCCCTGTTTAAACCCCCTCCCTTCCTCTCCCTCCAAACCAACCAAGTCAATCTTCAAACATACAGGACACAAAGCACACATCCAATTTCTCCTCCATCAACTTCCTCCATTTGCCCCAGACCCAGAACGTCAAAAGAGAGAAAACGCCTTGCAGGTCAAGCACCCACACCCATTTCTAGCTACTCCGTTACATCTTCGACATCAAAACACCCTTCCCAAACAATGGAGAACTTGTTCCGCCTAGTCGACCATGAGGACTTCTTCGCTCGCCACAGTGTTTGGGTCAGCGGGCCGGTCATCGTCGGCGCAGGGCCTTCCGAGCTCGCCACCGCTACCTGCCTCAGAGAACAAGGAGTGCCCTTTGTGGTCCTAGAGAGAGCGGACTGCATTGCCTCGTTATGGCAAAAGAGAACCTACGATAGACTCAAGCTTCACCTTCCCAAGCAATTTTGCCAGCTTCCTAAATTGCCGTTCCCTGAGGACTTCCCCGAATACCCCAACAGGAAGCAGTTCATTGATTACCTCGAAGCACCTTGCATAGGACTCGAGGTAGCGACGAAAGAGACGAGCGCTCACGCGTTCCGAGAAGAATGAAGATCCTCTCTCGACATGATTCCGATTCTCTCCCGTTCTCTCTCGCCCGTCGTCCTCAACGCCACTGCCGCCGCCGCCGCGCGGCCGTTCGTCATCCGTCGCTCCTCCCTTTTCGTGCCGTCATTCGTTGCTCGCAGCGGCACGGGGGGCAATCCCTTTCTCAGCTTGCGGTTCACCTCCGGGGATATCGCCGGCCGCTGGGACCTCTTCTTCGGTTCGAGATCGCCGCTCGTTTCATCACCGGAGGCTTACCGCTGGGCCGACTGGACGCAATCGTTGAAGTTGGGGCTAATCTCGAAGCGCCTTGCATAGGACTCGTGGTAATTAATGAACTGCTTCCTGTTGGGGTATTCAGGGAAGTCCTCAGGGAACGGCAATTTAGGAAGCTGGCAAAATTGCTTGGGAAGGTGAAGCTTGAGCCTATCGTAGGTTCTCTTTTTCCATAACGAGGCAATGCAGTCCGCTCTCTCTAGGACCACAAAGGGCACTCCTTGTTCTCTGAGGCAGGCAGCGGTGGCGAGCCCGGAAGGCCCTGCACCGACGATGACCGGCCCGCTGACCCAAACGCAGCGGCAAGCGAAGAAGTCCTCATGGTCGACTAGGGGGAACAAGTTCTCCATTGTTTGGGAAGGGTGTTTTGATGTCAAAGATGTAACGGAGTAGCTAGAAATGGGTGTGGGTGCTTGACCTGCAAGGCGTTTTCTCTCTTTTGATGTTCTGGGTCTGGGGCAAATGGAGGAAGTTGATGGAGGAGAAATTGGATGTGTGCTTTGTGTCCTGTATGTTTGAAGATTGACTTGGTTGGTTTGGAGGGAGAGGAAGGGAGGGGGTTTAAATAGGGAGGAGGAGGCCATGGGAGAGGGCTGCATGTGATGGGACTTGGGGGAGTAATTGTGTGAACTTGCGTCGCACTCCTCAAATCATGAGCTTGTGACTATCTTCCTATTGTTTAGTATTAGGTATAGAATATAGCAAGAGAGCTTTGGTTTTTTGAATTTTACTTAATTCAGTGTGAAACCAAACAGAGTCAAAAAGACTACTTTAAAAAAAGGGGAGTCCGCATTGGAGGGCCAGTGGACTTGGAAGACTATCCGTCCACCTCCACAGTGAACGTCACATCCTTCACGGCGGCGAATGATAAAGAGAGATGGTCTTTTGAGTTTTTTATGTTAGCCATTAAAAATATGAACAAGTTTTACATTTAACTAATACGCCATGATAGAGAAAACTAAGAGGCTCTAATAAAAAGAATAGAGATAAGCATACAAAAAATTCTAAAACTCGTTACGAATTAGTAATTGGATCATGAAACTTCCAAAAAGTTCAATTATATCCTAAAATTTGTCAAGTTTGTACTATCAAATTCTTCTATTAACTTTATCCAACATGATAAATGGAAAATGTAATAATTTTTAGGACTTGATTACGTTAACTTGACAAATTTAAGGATTTTATTGCATTTTCGTGATAAGTTTGAGGATTTAATTGCACATTTTGAAAGTTTTAGGACTCAATTGTACTTTCGTAATAAGTTTTAAAATTTCTAGTGCACTTATCCAAGAAAATTTATTTAATCAATGTAGCATATTTTAGTAACATGAACTTTAACAACGTATAAATTTTTATTTTGCCTTTTTAAATTTCACCTAGAATAGGTTGACACCTAAATCTTCGCTCGTAGGCCACAGTTGCATTTTCTGAAAATCTGTGAATGACTCTCCTGTAACAGCAAAATTTGACCCATAAGCATAAACAGCTGTCTTACATTATCCTGCGACCATTTTTCTCGTTGGATTGCTTCTGCGCTTAGAAACTAGACACATAGTTTGTTAATACCAAAGGTTCCCCCTCCAGCGGGCCATTCATGCATTTTATAACAATTAGGGATCAAATTAG